>CM060921.1:279306793-279976325 GCA_030737875.1 Allium sativum
CTCTCGAGAGGCCGCACCTATCAAAATGACATGGATGATGTCAATCACAATCCATTCACACCGGAAATCAGGAATTCCCGCAATCCTCCAGATTTCAAACTTCCACAACTGGAACCATACAACGGCAGGGCAGATCCTACCGTGCACCTAATGCGCTATAAACGACATATGGAAGTTCAATCGGCGTCGGAAAACGTCATGTCTAAATGCTTTCCCCTCTTTTTGACTGATATTGCTGCTATGTGGTTTCGGCAGCTGGAATCTGAATCGATCAACAGCTGGAATATGTTGGTCGCTCGCTTTATTGAACAGTTTCGGGTCCATATCGCTCGACCCAAAAATGTCATGTCACTCACCACAATCAAGCAGAGTTCCAGAGAAACTCTGCGATCATTTCTGGAAAGATTCAACATTGCAGCAGCATCAGTTGATCGGCCTGAGCCATCTATGGTATTGATGGCGGCAGTATCCGGCGTTCTAGACAACTCGGAGTTCAAGAAATCCTTGTACCGAGACCCACCAAGGAATCTCAGTGAATTCTATCTTGAATCGGATAGGTTTTTGCGTGAAGAAGACGCAACCTCCGAGAAGAAAGTTCTCGATGTTAACATGCTCAAAGACGGAGAACCGTCTGATTCTGATAAAGGCAAAGGAAAAGCTGCCGTCAAGAATGACCGCAACGCTCAGCCCCGGAGAGGGCCCAGATATGAAAAGTACACTGAACTCAATGCCCCACTCTCAGACATCTATCTGGACACAAACGGTGACGTCTCCTATCCAAAGCCTCCCAGGAGGGAGCCATCACAAAGAGAACGCGATTCTGGGAAATATTGCGTATTTCACGATATGGACGGTCATGACACAAATGACTGTAGACACTTGCGAGATCTGATTGAGGAACGGGTTAGACGTGGAGAGCTACCCGAGTATGTGAAACAACCAACACCTGTACCTGTGCTGCCACCACCTGCTCCCCGGAGAGGGAATGATCCTGGAACGAGCTCCCATCGGCTCGTCATCAAATGATCTGGATTGGATCACTCTGTGTTTTCGGCATTTCTTAGGATTTAAGATATGTCTCTTTGCTTTCTTTAGGTTTTCCGATTGGCTAAATCGGAGTACACACGTTCGGGGTTAGGATTTAGCTCCAAATCGTGCTCTGCACTCGATGACAAACCAATCAGGATTTGCTTTGGTTTTGTACTTTGAATTGAATAAGGAAGGACTTTCCGAGCAGGGATTATGTTTGGCAATTTAAGTATCTTGTCAGGTTGTGGCAGGATTCTCAATCTCAACTAAAGTATGGCTTATACTTATCTCGGACCCCTAGGCATGGATTGTGCTTAGGGACGGACTGTCTTGTCAGGCCTTGGCAAGCATAGCTCTATCCCGACATGGGTATGGATTGTACTCATTAGGACTCTTAAGTATGGATTATACTCTGGAACGGCTTATTGTTTTGTCAGGATTTGGCAAAAGAACTCAATAAAACTCGGGTATGGCTTATGCTCAGTTTGAACTTCCTGGTATGGCTTGTACCCGGAAGGTTAGGTCCTTCGTCAGGTTTTGGCAGGATGATTCGAACGTGTCTTGAGTATGGTTTATGCTCAAACAAACGCCCAAGCATGGTTTATGCTCGAAAGTGTAATCGGTTTTGTTAGGTTTTGACATACCTGTTTGCTTTCTCTTCTTCGCAGGTATGGATTATACTTGCAGCTGGTAGGCCCGGCGTGGCCTCGGATTATCCAGAACACATCTTCCATCATTCAGCAAGATATGTTCTGAGGGGCAAAATGTTGACCCGCTTTTTAGTCAAAGCAGTCACACATGGAATCTCTTCTCAACAATACGCCCAAGTATCGGAAATACCGTCAGAAGACAGCAAGCGATTTAGTTGAAGTCGCATCACAAACAAAGAATGGCCCGGAACTCCTATCGGATGACCTTTTTTGGGCCCGAAAACAGCAATTACGGAGCTGAGCTCTGTAACTCTTGTAGATCTCTGAATTAGCTTCAGTTTGAGCTTTGGTTTGGCTCAATCGGACTTACGGTTTGAAAGTTATGCCCGTTTCCGTGAACGTATGCAGAACCGGAAAACTTGGATTTGTGTAATTGAATCAACCCCTCGGATCGGATCGGAGGTTCCTGTTCGGATCGGATCCTATCTTCATGAGTTTGGCACAACACTTCCTGGCATGTGTGATTGGTTCGGCTCGGGTGGGGATGGCGGACCCGACCCGCTGCGCTTCGGATGCTCAGAAGAGCATTGACTCTTTCACTCGAGGATACCGGCTCGGTTCGGACAGGACGATCCGACCCGATCCGCCTGTAGCGAGCTTCACCTCAGCTTTGACCGAATCTTCAGGCATAACTGCCTCCTGTTAATCCGGATCGGTTGCCATCTGTCCTAGCACGATTTGAAGGCCACTTCTCCACTCTCTCCGAGATGTCCTCTCCGCTCACCACATCATACCCGATCCGACCCGATTCAGGACTCCCAGCAGCTCCTCTACGCCTATAAATACACCACGAGATGGTCATTTCAAGGGACTTTTCCGGCACTAACACCTCCCGACCTCCATTACCAAGTATTCAAGGACTTTGGGTACTCCTCAACTCAATCAAACACGAGGCTATCGTGCATAAATTCAATCTCTTTTCTCCTCTTCTTCATTACAACACAAGGCTATTGTGTATAATCGAATCTCACGGATTGTGAGACACCATTGTAATTGTAATTCCTCAGGATATGAGAAACTATAAAGTGGACGTAGGCTTGGATTGAGCCGAACCACTATAAAAATCTCGTGTGTTCCCTGTTTTTACTGCTTTTTATCTGTAATCTGTGATTTGTGAGGATTTCACATAGAGTTTGGGTGTTAGGCCCAAATTTCGGTCTAACATTTTGGCGCGCCAGCTAGGGGGGCACACGATACAACTTCTTCTACTAGCTTGAACGGAAGCGGATTATTTGGCTATTGGATCAATGGTCAAGCGAAAGAAAGACGGAACCTTCTCTCGTGCTGAGGATGTTGGCACTGAAGGCACAAGGAACGAGGCAAGCCAGGAGGCTTCCTCTCATGAAAATCCATCAGCATACTTAACCAGAGATGAAATGGATGGCGTTCTCGATGAATTGAGAACCCATATGGCTAGGCAAGATGATCTCCTCCACAAACAACAGGAGATGATCGACCAATTCTTCGCTCGGATGGAAGGTAGGCCGAGTGGCAACACACAACTCGCTGGAAATAGCAAGGAAATAGCCCCAGCAGCAGCTGCAAACCGGATCGGTTCGGATCCGATCCGAACCGAGGGCCAAAATCTGAATTCAACGCAGATGGAAATGGGAGACATTCCCCACCGGATCGGTTCGGACCCGATCCGAACAGCAACCCTGCATGAGCCTGGGGGCAGCAGCCTCCCCTCTGGAAATCAAGGCTTCGCTCCTGTTCGACCTACATCCGCACCGGTTCGGGTTGGAAATACCACACAAATTCAGCATCAAGCTCCCCAGTTCGGAACAGGCGAACCTATTCGGATCGGCACCTCCGATCCGAACCGTGCACCTCTCCATAACCCCCCTCGCTTCTCTGAGCCGCAGCAAGGGGGCACCTCCGAACCGAACCGGATGACTTGCCAAGCTCCTTATACTCTTCCACACAATTCTGAACTTAACGCTGGGGGCACCAGCTCTGGGCTTGTCAACCTGCAACAGCTCTTTGAAGGCGATCGGCTCGCCAATCTCATTGAACGCCTCTCGAGAGGCCGCACCTATCAAAATGACATGGATGATGTCAATCACAATCCATTCACACCGGAAATCAGGAATTCCCGCAATCCTCCAGATTTCAAACTTCCACAACTGGAACCATACAACGGCAGGGCAGATCCTACCGTGCACCTAATGCGCTATAAACGACATATGGAAGTTCAATCGGCGTCGGAAAACGTCATGTCTAAATGCTTTCCCCTCTTTTTGACTGATATTGCTGCTATGTGGTTTCGGCAGCTGGAATCTGAATCGATCAACAGCTGGAACATGTTGGTCGCTCGCTTTATTGAACAGTTTCGGGTCCATATCGCTCGACCCAAAAATGTCATGTCACTCACCACAATCAAGCAGAGTTCCAGAGAAACTCTGCGATCATTTCTGGAAAGATTCAACATTGCAGCAGCATCAGTTGATCGGCCTGAGCCATCTATGGTATTGATGGCGGCAGTATCCGGCGTTCTAGACAACTCGGAGTTCAAGAAATCCTTGTACCGAGACCCACCAAGGAATCTCAGTGAATTCTATCTTGAATCGGATAGGTTTTTGCGTGAAGAAGACGCAACCTCCGAGAAGAAAGTTCTCGATGTTAACATGCTCAAAGACGGAGAACCGTCTGATTCTGATAAAGGCAAAGGAAAAGCTGCCGTCAAGAATGACCGCAACGCTCAGCCCCGGAGAGGGCCCAGATATGAAAAGTACACTGAACTCAATGCCCCACTCTCAGACATCTATCTGGACACAAACGGTGACGTCTCCTATCCAAAGCCTCCCAGGAGGGAGCCATCACAAAGAGAACGCGATTCTGGGAAATATTGCGTATTTCACGATATGGACGGTCATGACACAAATGACTGTAGACACTTGCGAGATCTGATTGAGGAACGGGTTAGACGTGGAGAGCTACCCGAGTATGTGAAACAACCAACACCTGTACCTGTGCTGCCACCACCTGCTCCCCGGAGAGGGAATGATCCTGGAACGAGCTCCCATCGGCTCGTCATCAAATGATCTGGATTGGATCACTCTGTGTTTTCGGCATTTCTTAGGATTTAAGATATGTCTCTTTGCTTTCTTTAGGTTTTCCGATTGGCTAAATCGGAGTACACACGTTCGGGGTTAGGATTTAGCTCCAAATCGTGCTCTGCACTCGATGACAAACCAATCAGGATTTGCTTTGGTTTTGTACTTTGAATTGAATAAGGAAGGACTTTCCGAGCAGGGATTATGTTTGGCAATTTAAGTATCTTGTCAGGTTGTGGCAGGATTCTCAATCTCAACTAAAGTATGGCTTATACTTATCTCGGACCCCTAGGCATGGATTGTGCTTAGGGACGGACTGTCTTGTCAGGCCTTGGCAAGCATAGCTCTATCCCGACATGGGTATGGATTGTACTCATTAGGACTCTTAAGTATGGATTATACTCTGGAACGGCTTATTGTTTTGTCAGGATTTGGCAAAAGAACTCAATAAAACTCGGGTATGGCTTATGCTCAGTTTGAACTTCCTGGTATGGCTTGTACCCGGAAGGTTAGGTCCTTCGTCAGGTTTTGGCAGGATGATTCGAACGTGTCTTGAGTATGGTTTATGCTCAAACAAACGCCCAAGCATGGTTTATGCTCGAAAGTGTAATCGGTTTTGTTAGGTTTTGACATACCTGTTTGCTTTCTCTTCTTCGCAGGTATGGATTATACTTGCAGCTGGTAGGCCCGGCGTGGCCTCGGATTATCCAGAACACATCTTCCATCATTCAGCAAGATATGTTCTGAGGGGCAAAATGTTGACCCACTTTTTAGTCAAAGCAGTCACACATGGAATCTCTTCTCAACAATACGCCCAAGTATCGGAAATACCGTCAGAAGACAGCAAGCGATTTAGTTGAAGTCGCATCACAAACAAAGAATGGCCCGGAACTCCTATCGGATGACCTTTTTTGGGCCCGAAAACAGCAATTACGGAGCTGAGCTCCGTAACTCTTGTAGATCTCTGAATTAGCTTCAGTTTGAGCTTTGGTTTGGCTCAATCGGACTTACGGTTTGAAAGTTATGCCCGTTTCCGTGAACGTATGCAGAACCGGAAAACTTGGATTTGTGTAATTGAATCAACCCCTCGGATCGGATCGGAGGTTCCTGTTCGGATCGGATCCTATCTTCATGAGTTTGGCACAACACTTCCTGGCATGTGTGATTGGTTCGGCTCGGGTGGGGATGGCGGACCCGACCCGCTGCGCTTCGGATGCTCAGAAGAGCATTGACTCTTTCACTCGAGGATACCGGCTCGGTTCGGACAGGACGATCCGACCCGATCCGCCTGTAGCGAGCTTCACCTCAGCTTTGACCGAATCTTCAGGCATAACTGCCTCCTGTTAATCCGGATCGGTTGCCATCTGTCCTAGCACGATTTGAAGGCCACTTCTCCACTCTCTCCGAGATGTCCTCTCCGCTCACCACATCATACCCGATCCGACCCGATTCAGGACTCCCAGCAGCTCCTCTACGCCTATAAATACACCACGAGATGGTCATTTCAAGGGACTTTTCCGGCACTAACACCTCCCGACCTCCATTACCAAGTATTCAAGGACTTTGGGTACTCCTCAACTCAATCAAACACGAGGCTATCGTGCATAAATTCAATCTCTTTTCTCCTCTTCTTCATTACAACACAAGGCTATTGTGTATAATCGAATCTCACGGATTGTGAGACACCATTGTAATTGTAATTCCTCAGGATATGAGAAACTATAAAGTGGACGTAGGCTTGGATTGAGCCGAACCACTATAAAAATCTCGTGTGTTCCCTGTTTTTACTGCTTTTTATCTGTAATCTGTGATTTGTGAGGATTTCACATAGAGTTTGGGTGTTAGGCCCAAATTTCGGTCTAACATTTTGGCGCGCCAGCTAGGGGGGCACACGATACAACTTCTTCTACTAGCTTGAACGGAAGCGGATTATTTGGCTATTGGATCAATGGTCAAGCGAAAGAAAGACGGAACCTTCTCTCGTGCTGAGGATGTTGGCACTGAAGGCACAAGGAACGAGGCAAGCCAGGAGGCTTCCTCTCATGAAAATCCATCAGCATACTTAACCAGAGATGAAATGGATGGCGTTCTCGATGAATTGAGAACCCATATGGCTAGGCAAGATGATCTCCTCCACAAACAACAGGAGATGATCGACCAATTCTTCGCTCGGATGGAAGGTAGGCCGAGTGGCAACACACAACTCGGTGGAAATAGCAAGGAAATAGCCCCAGCAGCAGCTGCAAACCGGATCGGTTCGGATCCGATCCGAACCGAGGGCCAAAATCTGAATTCAACGCAGATGGAAATGGGAGACATTCCCCACCGGATCGGTTCGGACCCGATCCGAACAGCAACCCTGCATGAGCCTGGGGGCAGCAGCCTCCCCTCTGGAAATCAAGGCTTCGCTCCTGTTCGACCTACATCCGCACCGGTTCGGGTTGGAAATACCACACAAATTCAGCATCAAGCTCCCCAGTTCGGAACAGGCGAACCTATTCGGATCGGCACCTCCGATCCGAACCGTGCACCTCTCCATAACCCCCCTCGCTTCTCTGAGCCGCAGCAAGGGGGCACCTCCGAACCGAACCGGATGACTTGCCAAGCTCCTTATACTCTTCCACACACTTCTGAACTTAACGCTGGGGGCACCAGCTCTGGGCTTGTCAACCTGCAACAGCTCTTTGAAGGCGATCGGCTCGCCAATCTCATTGAACGCCTCTCGAGAGGCCGCACCTATCAAAATGACATGGATGATGTCAATCACAATCCATTCACACCGGAAATCAGGAATTCCCGCAATCCTCCAGATTTCAAACTTCCACAACTGGAACCATACAACGGCAGGGCAGATCCTACCGTGCACCTAATGCGCTATAAACGACATATGGAAGTTCAATCGGCGTCGGAAAACGTCATGTCTAAATGCTTTCCCCTCTTTTTGACTGATATTGCTGCTATGTGGTTTCGGCAGCTGGAATCTGAATCGATCAACAGCTGGAACATGTTGGTCGCTCGCTTTATTGAACAGTTTCGGGTCCATATCGCTCGACCCAAAAATGTCATGTCACTCACCACAATCAAGCAGAGTTCCAGAGAAACTCTGCGATCATTTCTGGAAAGATTCAACATTGCAGCAGCATCAGTTGATCGGCCTGAGCCATCTATGGTATTGATGGCGGCAGTATCCGGCGTTCTAGACAACTCGGAGTTCAAGAAATCCTTGTACCGAGACCCACCAAGGAATCTCAGTGAATTCTATCTTGAATCGGATAGGTTTTTGCGTGAAAAAGACGCAACCTCCGAGAAGAAAGTTCTCGATGTTAACATGCTCAAAGACGGAGAACCGTCTGATTCTGATAAAGGCAAAGGAAAAGCTGCCGTCAAGAATGACCGCAACGCTCAGCCCCGGAGAGGGCCCAGATATGAAAAGTACACTGAACTCAATGCCCCACTCTCAGACATCTATCTGGACACAAACGGTGACGTCTCCTATCCAAAGCCTCCCAGGAGGGAGCCATCACAAAGAGAACGCGATTCTGGGAAATATTGCGTATTTCACGATATGGACGGTCATGACACAAATGACTGTAGACACTTGCGAGATCTGATTGAGGAACGGGTTAGACGTGGAGAGCTACCCGAGTATGTGAAACAACCAACACCTGTACCTGTGCTGCCACCACCTGCTCCCCGGAGAGGGAATGATCCTGGAACGAGCTCCCATCGGCTCGTCATCAAATGATCTGGATTGGATCACTCTGTGTTTTCGGCATTTCTTAGGATTTAAGATATGTCTCTTTGCTTTCTTTAGGTTTTCCGATTGGCTAAATCGGAGTACACACGTTCGGGGTTAGGATTTAGCTCCAAATCGTGCTCTGCACTCGATGACAAACCAATCAGGATTTGCTTTGGTTTTGTACTTTGAATTGAATAAGGAAGGACTTTCCGAGCAGGGATTATGTTTGGCAATTTAAGTATCTTGTCAGGTTGTGGCAGGATTCTCAATCTCAACTAAAGTATGGCTTATACTTATCTCGGACCCCTAGGCATGGATTGTGCTTAGGGACGGACTGTCTTGTCAGGCCTTGGCAAGCATAGCTCTATCCCGACATGGGTATGGATTGTACTCATTAGGACTCTTAAGTATGGATTATACTCTGGAACGGCTTATTGTTTTGTCAGGATTTGGCAAAAGAACTCAATAAAACTCGGGTATGGCTTATGCTCAGTTTGAACTTCCTGGTATGGCTTGTACCCGGAAGGTTAGGTCCTTCGTCAGGTTTTGGCAGGATGATTCGAACGTGTCTTGAGTATGGTTTATGCTCAAACAAACGCCCAAGCATGGTTTATGCTCGAAAGTGTAATCGGTTTTGTTAGGTTTTGACATACCTGTTTGCTTTCTCTTCTTCGCAGGTATGGATTATACTTGCAGCTGGTAGGCCCGGCGTGGCCTCGGATTATCCAGAACACATCTTCCATCATTCAGCAAGATATGTTCTGAGGGGCAAAATGTTGACCCGCTTTTTAGTCAAAGCAGTCACACATGGAATCTCTTCTCAACAATACGCCCAAGTATCGGAAATACCGTCAGAAGACAGCAAGCGATTTAGTTGAAGTCGCATCACAAACAAAGAATGGCCCGGAACTCCTATCGGATGACCTTTTTTGGGCCCGAAAACAGCAATTACGGAGCTGAGCTCCGTAACTCTTGTAGATCTCTGAATTAGCTTCAGTTTGAGCTTTGGTTTGGCTCAATCGGACTTACGGTTTGAAAGTTATGCCCGTTTCCGTGAACGTATGCAGAACCGGAAAACTTGGATTTGTGTAATTGAATCAACCCCTCGGATCGGATCGGAGGTTCCTGTTCGGATCGGATCCTATCTTCATGAGTTTGGCACAACACTTCCTGGCATGTGTGATTGGTTCGGCTCGGGTGGGGATGGCGGACCCGACCCGCTGCGCTTCGGATGCTCAGAAGAGCATTGACTCTTTCACTCGAGGATACCGGCTCGGTTCGGACAGGACGATCCGACCCGATCCGCCTGTAGCGAGCTTCACCTCAGCTTTGACCGAATCTTCAGGCATAACTGCCTCCTGTTAATCCGGATCGGTTGCCATCTGTCCTAGCACGATTTGAAGGCCACTTCTCCACTCTCTCCGAGATGTCCTCTCCGCTCACCACATCATACCCGATCCGACCCGATTCAGGACTCCCAGCAGCTCCTCTACGCCTATAAATACACCACGAGATGGTCATTTCAAGGGACTTTTCCGGCACTAACACCTCCCGACCTCCATTACCAAGTATTCAAGGACTTTGGGTACTCCTCAACTCAATCAAACACGAGGCTATCGTGCATAAATTCAATCTCTTTTCTCCTCTTCTTCATTACAACACAAGGCTATTGTGTATAATCGAATCTCACGGATTGTGAGACACCATTGTAATTGTAATTCCTCAGGATATGAGAAACTATAAAGTGGACGTAGGCTTGGATTGAGCCGAACCACTATAAAAATCTCGTGTGTTCCCTGTTTTTACTGCTTTTTATCTGTAATCTGTGATTTGTGAGGATTTCACATAGAGTTTGGGTGTTAGGCCCAAATTTCGGTCTAACATTTTGGCGCGCCAGCTAGGGGGGCACACGATACAACTTCTTCTACTAGCTTGAACGGAAGCGGATTATTTGGCTATTGGATCAATGGTCAAGCGAAAGAAAGACGGAACCTTCTCTCGTGCTGAGGATGTTGGCACTGAAGGCACAAGGAACGAGGCAAGCCAGGAGGCTTCCTCTCATGAAAATCCATCAGCATACTTAACCAGAGATGAAATGGATGGCGTTCTCGATGAATTGAGAACCCATATGGCTAGGCAAGATGATCTCCTCCACAAACAACAGGAGATGATCGACCAATTCTTCGCTCGGATGGAAGGTAGGCCGAGTGGCAACACACAACTCGCTGGAAATAGCAAGGAAATAGCCCCAGCAGCAGCTGCAAACCGGATCGGTTCGGATCCGATCCGAACCGAGGGCCAAAATCTGAATTCAACGCAGATGGAAATGGGAGACATTCCCCACCGGATCGGTTCGGACCCGATCCGAACAGCAACCCTGCATGAGCCTGGGGGCAGCAGCCTCCCCTCTGGAAATCAAGGCTTCGCTCCTGTTCGACCTACATCCGCACCGGTTCGGGTTGGAAATACCACACAAATTCAGCATCAAGCTCCCCAGTTCGGAACAGGCGAACCTATTCGGATCGGCACCTCCGATCCGAACCGTGCACCTCTCCATAACCCCCCTCGCTTCTCTGAGCCGCAGCAAGGGGGCACCTCCGAACCGAACCGGATGACTTGCCAAGCTCCTTATACTCTTCCACACACTTCTGAACTTAACGCTGGGGGCACCAGCTCTGGGCTTGTCAACCTGCAACAGCTCTTTGAAGGCGATCGGCTCGCCAATCTCATTGAACGCCTCTCGAGAGGCCGCACCTATCAAAATGACATGGATGATGTCAATCACAATCCATTCACACCGGAAATCAGGAATTCCCGCAATCCTCCAGATTTCAAACTTCCACAACTGGAACCATACAACGGCAGGGCAGATCCTACCGTGCACCTAATGCGCTATAAACGACATATGGAAGTTCAATCGGCGTCGGAAAACGTCATGTCTAAATGCTTTCCCCTCTTTTTGACTGATATTGCTGCTATGTGGTTTCGGCAGCTGGAATCTGAATCGATCAACAGCTGGAACATGTTGGTCGCTCGCTTTATTGAACAGTTTCGGGTCCATATCGCTCGACCCAAAAATGTCATGTCACTCACCACAATCAAGCAGAGTTCCAGAGAAACTCTGCGATCATTTCTGGAAAGATTCAACATTGCAGCAGCATCAGTTGATCGGCCTGAGCCATCTATGGTATTGATGGCGGCAGTATCCGGCGTTCTAGACAACTCGGAGTTCAAGAAATCCTTGTACCGAGACCCACCAAGGAATCTCAGTGAATTCTATCTTGAATCGGATAGGTTTTTGCGTGAAGAAGACGCAACCTCCGAGAAGAAAGTTCTCGATGTTAACATGCTCAAAGACGGAGAACCGTCTGATTCTGATAAAGGCAAAGGAAAAGCTGCCGTCAAGAATGACCGCAACGCTCAGCCCCGGAGAGGGCCCAGATATGAAAAGTACACTGAACTCAATGCCCCACTCTCAGACATCTATCTGGACACAAACGGTGACGTCTCCTATCCAAAGCCTCCCAGGAGGGAGCCATCACAAAGAGAACGCGATTCTGGGAAATATTGCGTATTTCACGATATGGACGGTCATGACACAAATGACTGTAGACACTTGCGAGATCTGATTGAGGAACGGGTTAGACGTGGAGAGCTACCCGAGTATGTGAAACAACCAACACCTGTACCTGTGCTGCCACCACCTGCTCCCCGGAGAGGGAATGATCCTGGAACGAGCTCCCATCGGCTCGTCATCAAATGATCTGGATTGGATCACTCTGTGTTTTCGGCATTTCTTAGGATTTAAGATATGTCTCTTTGCTTTCTTTAGGTTTTCCGATTGGCTAAATCGGAGTACACACGTTCGGGGTTAGGATTTAGCTCCAAATCGTGCTCTGCACTCGATGACAAACCAATCAGGATTTGCTTTGGTTTTGTACTTTGAATTGAATAAGGAAGGACTTTCCGAGCAGGGATTATGTTTGGCAATTTAAGTATCTTGTCAGGTTGTGGCAGGATTCTCAATCTCAACTAAAGTATGGCTTATACTTATCTCGGACCCCTAGGCATGGATTGTGCTTAGGGACGGACTGTCTTGTCAGGCCTTGGCAAGCATAGCTCTATCCCGACATGGGTATGGATTGTACTCATTAGGACTCTTAAGTATGGATTATACTCTGGAACGGCTTATTGTTTTGTCAGGATTTGGCAAAAGAACTCAATAAAACTCGGGTATGGCTTATGCTCAGTTTGAACTTCCTGGTATGGCTTGTACCCGGAAGGTTAGGTCCTTCGTCAGGTTTTGGCAGGATGATTCGAACGTGTCTTGAGTATGGTTTATGCTCAAACAAACGCCCAAGCATGGTTTATGCTCGAAAGTGTAATCGGTTTTGTTAGGTTTTGACATACCTGTTTGCTTTCTCTTCTTCGCAGGTATGGATTATACTTGCAGCTGGTAGGCCCGGCGTGGCCTCGGATTATCCAGAACACATCTTCCATCATTCAGCAAGATATGTTCTGAGGGGCAAAATGTTGACCCGCTTTTTAGTCAAAGCAGTCACACATGGAATCTCTTCTCAACAATACGCCCAAGTATCGGAAATACCGTCAGAAGACAGCAAGCGATTTAGTTGAAGTCGCATCACAAACAAAGAATGGCCCGGAACTCCTATCGGATGACCTTTTTTGGGCCCGAAAACAGCAATTACGGAGCTGAGCTCCGTAACTCTTGTAGATCTCTGAATTAGCTTCAGTTTGAGCTTTGGTTTGGCTCAATCGGACTTACGGTTTGAAAGTTATGCCCGTTTCCGTGAACGTATGCAGAACCGGAAAACTTGGATTTGTGTAATTGAATCAACCCCTCGGATCGGATCGGAGGTTCCTGTTCGGATCGGATCCTATCTTCATGAGTTTGGCACAACACTTCCTGGCATGTGTGATTGGTTCGGCTCGGGTGGGGATGGCGGACCCGACCCGCTGCGCTTCGGATGCTCAGAAGAGCATTGACTCTTTCACTCGAGGATACCGGCTCGGTTCGGACAGGACGATCCGACCCGATCCGCCTGTAGCGAGCTTCACCTCAGCTTTGACCGAATCTTCAGGCATAACTGCCTCCTGTTAATCCGGATCGGTTGCCATCTGTCCTAGCACGATTTGAAGGCCACTTCTCCACTCTCTCCGAGATGTCCTCTCCGCTCACCACATCATACCCGATCCGACCCGATTCAGGACTCCCAGCAGCTCCTCTACGCCTATAAATACACCACGAGATGGTCATTTCAAGGGACTTTTCCGGCACTAACACCTCCCGACCTCCATTACCAAGTATTCAAGGACTTTGGGTACTCCTCAACTCAATCAAACACGAGGCTATCGTGCATAAATTCAATCTCTTTTCTCCTCTTCTTCATTACAACACAAGGCTATTGTGTATAATCGAATCTCACGGATTGTGAGACACCATTGTAATTGTAATTCCTCAGGATATGAGAAACTATAAAGTGGACGTAGGCTTGGATTGAGCCGAACCACTATAAAAATCTCGTGTGTTCCCTGTTTTTACTGCTTTTTATCTGTAATCTGTGATTTGTGAGGATTTCACATAGAGTTTGGGTGTTAGGCCCAAATTTCGGTCTAACATTTTGGCGCGCCAGCTAGGGGGGCACACGATACAACTTCTTCTACTAGCTTGAACGGAAGCGGATTATTTGGCTATTGGATCAATGGTCAAGCGAAAGAAAGACGGAACCTTCTCTCGTGCTGAGGATGTTGGCACTGAAGGCACAAGGAACGAGGCAAGCCAGGAGGCTTCCTCTCATGAAAATCCATCAGCATACTTAACCAGAGATGAAATGGATGGCGTTCTCGATGAATTGAGAACCCATATGGCTAGGCAAGATGATCTCCTCCACAAACAACAGGAGATGATCGACCAATTCTTCGCTCGGATGGAAGGTAGGCCGAGTGGCAACACACAACTCGCTGGAAATAGCAAGGAAATAGCCCCAGCAGCAGCTGCAAACCGGATCGGTTCGGATCCGATCCGAACCGAGGGCCAAAATCTGAATTCAACGCAGATGGAAATGGGAGACATTCCCCACCGGATCGGTTCGGACCCGATCCGAACAGCAACCCTGCATGAGCCTGGGGGCAGCAGCCTCCCCTCTGGAAATCAAGGCTTCGCTCCTGTTCGACCTACATCCGCACCGGTTCGGGTTGGAAATACCACACAAATTCAGCATCAAGCTCCCCAGTTCGGAACAGGCGAACCTATTCGGATCGGCACCTCCGATCCGAACCGTGCACCTCTCCATAACCCCCCTCGCTTCTCTGAGCCGCAGCAAGGGGGCACCTCCGAACCGAACCGGATGACTTGCCAAGCTCCTTATACTCTTCCACACACTTCTGAACTTAACGCTGGGGGCACCAGCTCTGGGCTTGTCAACCTGCAACAGCTCTTTGAAGGCGATCGGCTCGCCAATCTCATTGAACGCCTCTCGAGAGGCCGCACCTATCAAAATGACATGGATGATGTCAATCACAATCCATTCACACCGGAAATCAGGAATTCCCGCAATCCTCCAGATTTCAAACTTCCACAACTGGAACCATACAACGGCAGGGCAGATCCTACCGTGCACCTAATGCGCTATAAACGACATATGGAAGTTCAATCGGCGTCGGAAAACGTCATGTCTAAATGCTTTCCCCTCTTTTTGACTGATATTGCTGCTATGTGGTTTCGGCAGCTGGAATCTGAATCGATCAACAGCTGGAACATGTTGGTCGCTCGCTTTATTGAACAGTTTCGGGTCCATATCGCTCGACCCAAAAATGTCATGTCACTCACCACAATCAAGCAGAGTTCCAGAGAAACTCTGCGATCATTTCTGGAAAGATTCAACATTGCAGCAGCATCAGTTGATCGGCCTGAGCCATCTATGGTATTGATGGCGGCAGTATCCGGCGTTCTAGACAACTCGGAGTTCAAGAAATCCTTGTACCGAGACCCACCAAGGAATCTCAGTGAATTCTATCTTGAATCGGATAGGTTTTTGCGTGAAGAAGACGCAACCTCCGAGAAGAAAGTTCTCGATGTTAACATGCTCAAAGACGGAGAACCGTCTGATTCTGATAAAGGCAAAGGAAAAGCTGCCGTCAAGAATGACCGCAACGCTCAGCCCCGGAGAGGGCCCAGATATGAAAAGTACACTGAACTCAATGCCCCACTCTCAGACATCTATCTGGACACAAACGGTGACGTCTCCTATCCAAAGCCTCCCAGGAGGGAGCCATCACAAAGAGAACGCGATTCTGGGAAATATTGCGTATTTCACGATATGGACGGTCATGACACAAATGACTGTAGACACTTGCGAGATCTGATTGAGGAACGGGTTAGACGTGGAGAGCTACCCGAGTATGTGAAACAACCAACACCTGTACCTGTGCTGCCACCACCTGCTCCCCGGAGAGGGAATGATCCTGGAACGAGCTCCCATCGGCTCGTCATCAAATGATCTGGATTGGATCACTCTGTGTTTTCGGCATTTCTTAGGATTTAAGATATGTCTCTTTGCTTTCTTTAGGTTTTCCGATTGGCTAAATCGGAGTACACACGTTCGGGGTTAGGATTTAGCTCCAAATCGTGCTCTGCACTCGATGACAAACCAATCAGGATTTGCTTTGGTTTTGTACTTTGAATTGAATAAGGAAGGACTTTCCGAGCAGGGATTATGTTTGGCAATTTAAGTATCTTGTCAGGTTGTGGCAGGATTCTCAATCTCAACTAAAGTATGGCTTATACTTATCTCGGACCCCTAGGCATGGATTGTGCTTAGGGACGGACTGTCTTGTCAGGCCTTGGCAAGCATAGCTCTATCCCGACATGGGTATGGATTGTACTCATTAGGACTCTTAAGTATGGATTATACTCTGGAACGGCTTATTGTTTTGTCAGGATTTGGCAAAAGAACTCAATAAAACTCGGGTATGGCTTATGCTCAGTTTGAACTTCCTGGTATGGCTTGTACCCGGAAGGTTAGGTCCTTCGTCAGGTTTTGGCAGGATGATTCGAACGTGTCTTGAGTATGGTTTATGCTCAAACAAACGCCCAAGCATGGTTTATGCTCGAAAGTGTAATCGGTTTTGTTAGGTTTTGACATACCTGTTTGCTTTCTCTTCTTCGCAGGTATGGATTATACTTGCAGCTGGTAGGCCCGGCGTGGCCTCGGATTATCCAGAACACATCTTCCATCATTCAGCAAGATATGTTCTGAGGGGCAAAATGTTGACCCGCTTTTTAGTCAAAGCAGTCACACATGGAATCTCTTCTCAACAATACGCCCAAGTATCGGAAATACCGTCAGAAGACAGCAAGCGATTTAGTTGAAGTCGCATCACAAACAAAGAATGGCCCGGAACTCCTATCGGATGACCTTTTTTGGGCCCGAAAACAGCAATTACGGAGCTGAGCTCCGTAACTCTTGTAGATCTCTGAATTAGCTTCAGTTTGAGCTTTGGTTTGGCTCAATCGGACTTACGGTTTGAAAGTTATGCCCGTTTCCGTGAACGTATGCAGAACCGGAAAACTTGGATTTGTGTAATTGAATCAACCCCTCGGATCGGATCGGAGGTTCCTGTTCGGATCGGATCCTATCTTCATGAGTTTGGCACAACACTTCCTGGCATGTGTGATTGGTTCGGCTCGGGTGGGGATGGCGGACCCGACCCGCTGCGCTTCGGATGCTCAGAAGAGCATTGACTCTTTCACTCGAGGATACCGGCTCGGTTCGGACAGGACGATCCGACCCGATCCGCCTGTAGCGAGCTTCACCTCAGCTTTGACCGAATCTTCAGGCATAACTGCCTCCTGTTAATCCGGATCGGTTGCCATCTGTCCTAGCACGATTTGAAGGCCACTTCTCCACTCTCTCCGAGATGTCCTCTCCGCTCACCACATCATACCCGATCCGACCCGATTCAGGACTCCCAGCAGCTCCTCTACGCCTATAAATACACCACGAGATGGTCATTTCAAGGGACTTTTCCGGCACTAACACCTCCCGACCTCCATTACCAAGTATTCAAGGACTTTGGGTACTCCTCAACTCAATCAAACACGAGGCTATCGTGCATAAATTCAATCTCTTTTCTCCTCTTCTTCATTACAACACAAGGCTATTGTGTATAATCGAATCTCACGGATTGTGAGACACCATTGTAATTGTAATTCCTCAGGATATGAGAAACTATAAAGTGGACGTAGGCTTGGATTGAGCCGAACCACTATAAAAATCTCGTGTGTTCCCTGTTTTTACTGCTTTTTATCTGTAATCTGTGATTTGTGAGGATTTCACATAGAGTTTGGGTGTTAGGCCCAAATTTCGGTCTAACATTTTGGCGCGCCAGCTAGGGGGGCACACGATACAACTTCTTCTACTAGCTTGAACGGAAGCGGATTATTTGGCTATTGGATCAATGGTCAAGCGAAAGAAAGACGGAACCTTCTCTCGTGCTGAGGATGTTGGCACTGAAGGCACAAGGAACGAGGCAAGCCAGGAGGCTTCCTCTCATGAAAATCCATCAGCATACTTAACCAGAGATGAAATGGATGGCGTTCTCGATGAATTGAGAACCCATATGGCTAGGCAAGATGATCTCCTCCACAAACAACAGGAGATGATCGACCAATTCTTCGCTCGGATGGAAGGTAGGCCGAGTGGCAACACACAACTCGCTGGAAATAGCAAGGAAATAGCCCCAGCAGCAGCTGCAAACCGGATCGGTTCGGATCCGATCCGAACCGAGGGCCAAAATCTGAATTCAACGCAGATGGAAATGGGAGACATTCCCCACCGGATCGGTTCGGACCCGATCCGAACAGCAACCCTGCATGAGCCTGGGGGCAGCAGCCTCCCCTCTGGAAATCAAGGCTTCGCTCCTGTTCGACCTACATCCGCACCGGTTCGGGTTGGAAATACCACACAAATTCAGCATCAAGCTCCCCAGTTCGGAACAGGCGAACCTATTCGGATCGGCACCTCCGATCCGAACCGTGCACCTCTCCATAACCCCCCTCGCTTCTCTGAGCCGCAGCAAGGGGGCACCTCCGAACCGAACCGGATGACTTGCCAAGCTCCTTATACTCTTCCACACACTTCTGAACTTAACGCTGGGGGCACCAGCTCTGGGCTTGTCAACCTGCAACAGCTCTTTGAAGGCGATCGGCTCGCCAATCTCATTGAACGCCTCTCGAGAGGCCGCACCTATCAAAATGACATGGATGATGTCAATCACAATCCATTCACACCGGAAATCAGGAATTCCCGCAATCCTCCAGATTTCAAACTTCCACAACTGGAACCATACAACGGCAGGGCAGATCCTACCGTGCACCTAATGCGCTATAAACGACATATGGAAGTTCAATCGGCGTCGGAAAACGTCATGTCTAAATGCTTTCCCCTCTTTTTGACTGATATTGCTGCTATGTGGTTTCGGCAGCTGGAATCTGAATCGATCAACAGCTGGAACATGTTGGTCGCTCGCTTTATTGAACAGTTTCGGGTCCATATCGCTCGACCCAAAAATGTCATGTCACTCACCACAATCAAGCAGAGTTCCAGAGAAACTCTGCGATCATTTCTGGAAAGATTCAACATTGCAGCAGCATCAGTTGATCGGCCTGAGCCATCTATGGTATTGATGGCGGCAGTATCCGGCGTTCTAGACAACTCGGAGTTCAAGAAATCCTTGTACCGAGACCCACCAAGGAATCTCAGTGAATTCTATCTTGAATCGGATAGGTTTTTGCGTGAAGAAGACGCAACCTCCGAGAAGAAAGTTCTCGATGTTAACATGCTCAAAGACGGAGAACCGTCTGATTCTGATAAAGGCAAAGGAAAAGCTGCCGTCAAGAATGACCGCAACGCTCAGCCCCGGAGAGGGCCCAGATATGAAAAGTACACTGAACTCAATGCCCCACTCTCAGACATCTATCTGGACACAAACGGTGACGTCTCCTATCCAAAGCCTCCCAGGAGGGAGCCATCACAAAGAGAACGCGATTCTGGGAAATATTGCGTATTTCACGATATGGACGGTCATGACACAAATGACTGTAGACACTTGCGAGATCTGATTGAGGAACGGGTTAGACGTGGAGAGCTACCCGAGTATGTGAAACAACCAACACCTGTACCTGTGCTGCCACCACCTGCTCCCCGGAGAGGGAATGATCCTGGAACGAGCTCCCATCGGCTCGTCATCAAATGATCTGGATTGGATCACTCTGTGTTTTCGGCATTTCTTAGGATTTAAGATATGTCTCTTTGCTTTCTTTAGGTTTTCCGATTGGCTAAATCGGAGTACACACGTTCGGGGTTAGGATTTAGCTCCAAATCGTGCTCTGCACTCGATGACAAACCAATCAGGATTTGCTTTGGTTTTGTACTTTGAATTGAATAAGGAAGGACTTTCCGAGCAGGGATTATGTTTGGCAATTTAAGTATCTTGTCAGGTTGTGGCAGGATTCTCAATCTCAACTAAAGTATGGCTTATACTTATCTCGGACCCCTAGGCATGGATTGTGCTTAGGGACGGACTGTCTTGTCAGGCCTTGGCAAGCATAGCTCTATCCCGACATGGGTATGGATTGTACTCATTAGGACTCTTAAGTATGGATTATACTCTGGAACGGCTTATTGTTTTGTCAGGATTTGGCAAAAGAACTCAATAAAACTCGGGTATGGCTTATGCTCAGTTTGAACTTCCTGGTATGGCTTGTACCCGGAAGGTTAGGTCCTTCGTCAGGTTTTGGCAGGATGATTCGAACGTGTCTTGAGTATGGTTTATGCTCAAACAAACGCCCAAGCATGGTTTATGCTCGAAAGTGTAATCGGTTTTGTTAGGTTTTGACATACCTGTTTGCTTTCTCTTCTTCGCAGGTATGGATTATACTTGCAGCTGGTAGGCCCGGCGTGGCCTCGGATTATCCAGAACACATCTTCCATCATTCAGCAAGATATGTTCTGAGGGGCAAAATGTTGACCCGCTTTTTAGTCAAAGCAGTCACACATGGAATCTCTTCTCAACAATACGCCCAAGTATCGGAAATACCGTCAGAAGACAGCAAGCGATTTAGTTGAAGTCGCATCACAAACAAAGAATGGCCCGGAACTCCTATCGGATGACCTTTTTTGGGCCCGAAAACAGCAATTACGGAGCTGAGCTCCGTAACTCTTGTAGATCTCTGAATTAGCTTCAGTTTGAGCTTTGGTTTGGCTCAATCGGACTTACGGTTTGAAAGTTATGCCCGTTTCCGTGAACGTATGCAGAACCGGAAAACTTGGATTTGTGTAATTGAATCAACCCCTCGGATCGGATCGGAGGTTCCTGTTCGGATCGGATCCTATCTTCATGAGTTTGGCACAACACTTCCTGGCATGTGTGATTGGTTCGGCTCGGGTGGGGATGGCGGACCCGACCCGCTGCGCTTCGGATGCTCAGAAGAGCATTGACTCTTTCACTCGAGGATACCGGCTCGGTTCGGACAGGACGATCCGACCCGATCCGCCTGTAGCGAGCTTCACCTCAGCTTTGACCGAATCTTCAGGCATAACTGCCTCCTGTTAATCCGGATCGGTTGCCATCTGTCCTAGCACGATTTGAAGGCCACTTCTCCACTCTCTCCGAGATGTCCTCTCCGCTCACCACATCATACCCGATCCGACCCGATTCAGGACTCCCAGCAGCTCCTCTACGCCTATAAATACACCACGAGATGGTCATTTCAAGGGACTTTTCCGGCACTAACACCTCCCGACCTCCATTACCAAGTATTCAAGGACTTTGGGTACTCCTCAACTCAATCAAACACGAGGCTATCGTGCATAAATTCAATCTCTTTTCTCCTCTTCTTCATTACAACACAAGGCTATTGTGTATAATCGAATCTCACGGATTGTGAGACACCATTGTAATTGTAATTCCTCAGGATATGAGAAACTATAAAGTGGACGTAGGCTTGGATTGAGCCGAACCACTATAAAAATCTCGTGTGTTCCCTGTTTTTACTGCTTTTTATCTGTAATCTGTGATTTGTGAGGATTTCACATAGAGTTTGGGTGTTCGGCCCAAATTTCGGTCTAACACGAACCACACCGAAGTAATTATTTATTTTATTTCCCAATCCCAACCTATATATCCCATGGAGAAAACTGGTAATACTCCATACCTAACACCACGGTGTTATCGGTAAAATTAATTACCATCTCACGTTCAAATCTAATTAAAGATTTGCCTATCGCTGTGGAGTAAAACTGGTGGTACTCCATTCTCGATCACCTTTTAGATTTGATAATTTAAATTATCAATCCACATTTTTAATCTAATTAAAGATTCATTAAAACTCCACTTAGTTTTAATCTTCACAAAAATCAATATTCTGTCTTTAACTGGGTTAAAGAACCAATGTCTTCTAAAACACGATTCACGACAAACCCAAATCACATTTGATATTAAATACAAGGCTTTGAATAGAAAATATATCGGCTTATATTCAATATCAAATTCTGAAACCAACATATATCGTATTGGAAATAACGATATAAAATATATCTTTCAAATTCCCATAACAATATCTGTATAGTCACGAAATCCAACATCGAAATATCCCGAAGATAATTTCGATTCAACTCCAGTCCAATCCACGTATTGGAAATATCGATTATTTTTAAAATCACTTCCAAATTCAATTTATTTATTTTAAAAATAAATTGATTTTTATTCTAGTTCAAAACTAGTTCTTTTCGATAAAAATCTATTTTTATCTTTTCAAATGTGGAATTCTTCAGCCCAATTTTTCCCAAATCATTTCTTATGATTTTACACAAATTATAGATATTTTTAATAATTTTATCAAGGCCCGTACAGTCGATTTCCATAAACGGCCATCGAACTGCACTTACAACGACCTTTTCTAAAATTGATTTGGACATAATTCCAAATCAAACCGTTAGATTTCAAATTTCTAATATTCATTGGAAAGCTCTTTTCGATACGAACCCAACGGTTCCGGTTTTAGGAGAGTCCGACGGTCGGATCTCCCGCAATGTCCGTTTGAAATAAATGGTCGAAATTCACGAACTACCGCGGCGCGGCGCGTTCTATTCAGGCCATTATATATATAATATATATATATTATATATATTTCGTCGATTTCCCTTTTAAAACGAATTTTATAAATCGTTTTAACTTCGTTTCAAAACCATTTCAACACTATTTTCATTCAAAGCCAAAATTGAATTCTTCTTTATAAATTCGTTTTAAAATTCATTTCTATTCAATTCAAATTTTAATCCAATTTGAATTCATTTCAATTCACTTTCAATTCAATTTGAATTCGTTTTCAATTCATTTCGAAATCGTTTTCAATTCAATTCATTTCGAAATCGTTTTCAATTCAATTCATTTTAAATTGATTTCAATTCAATTTAATTCAATTTGAATTCATTTCTATTTTACTCGAATTCAAATTCACTTTCTATTCAATTCGAATCGAATCTAATTCAATTTGAATTTCCTTTCAAAATATTAAATTTTGAAATCACTTTTCAATATTTATTATAAAACGAATAAAATCGATATAAACATCGTTCGCGTCAAAATAACGCATCTCTAATCAACACGGCTTTATATTTCAATAATTCGTTATTCTATTCAACAAATGAATATTTGTTCTATTCAACACATGAATCTATATTTCTTTCAACACACGACTAATCTCAACACATGAGTACTGTCAACACCTCACTATTTTTGTTATGTAAAATATTTTATAAAACTATGGTATCTATCGTTTGATTTTTGATTAGACTTCTACTGAGAAGTAGTTCTAATTTTAAATATGATAAAGATGTAATTTTTATTATTTAAAATATTTCACTCAACACATGAATAGTTTCAACACATGAATTTTCCTTTATAATATTCATTATTTTCCCGATTGGAATGGGGCCCAATCAATCACCATATAATGTCAATTATATGGATTTCCATACAACACATGTATATAATAGCATTGAAAAATAATCAACCATCAACCAAAGTGCACTACACTGTATAAACATCAAATATAAATATCTAACGCTTATAACAGCCTGTCAATCTATCGATCGACATATTTAATCAATCAGGATGAGTGAACTTCAAATTTCATCCCAACACCCGTGTGGGGTTTCAAACAATCAAACACAGATTTTAGTTGTGCAGTTGGGCGACGTGTAAAATTTATCGACCCAATCGATATCAGTCAAATCAGTGTATATAAACAAATCGGCCGATTTGTTTATAAATATTTATTTATTCACTTTCACGTTAAAAATTATATTTTTAACGATAAACATTTTATTTTAACACATGAATTTCTATTCAGTTCATTTACACAATAAAAATGATATTTTTATTTTTCTAACATATTTTAGAAAATTTCGGCGGCATAACGGCACGATACTAGAAACGGGACGAGGCCTAGCCTTATCCCCGGTCTAGTGAAGGCCCACGCCATTCACACATCAATCAAATCCATTTCAATTCACCAAACAATTCAATTCAAACCAAATCATCTAACTAATCTATGCAACCAAAACAAACAAGTCCATGGTTTGTGGACGATTGTGTCGGGTGTTACTAAGCACCGTCTGCATCCTAGTATATATATATATATAACTAGAAAAAGAGAATTTAGAGTGAGAAGTTCTCACCTATAGCTATCCAAACACCTTGACTCTTCTTTGATAGAAATCTTCTTCATTATCCCATCTTCGTCATCTTCGTTGCCCGTAGTCACTATATATATAAAAATCACACATTTTTATATTTCGATGTCTTTAAAATAAAAATCATATTTTTATTCATTCACTTTCAATTTAAAAGTCATATTTTTATAATCACTTCATATATTTAAAAATCGAATTTTTACTATGCTATTCAATATATAAAAATCATATTTCCTTACCGCTAATATATAGATAAAAATTCTATTTTTATAACGCTATTCTCTATATAAAGATTTCGCCTTTTCAAAAATATAGATTTCATCTTTATAAAAATCATCACTTTATTTCAACGTATATAAAATAAAAATCAGATTTTTATTTCGCTACATATACAAAGATGATATCTTTATATTCTCTATCCTATAAAGATTATATTTTTAATACTTTAAAAATATAAAAATCATATTTTTAATATTTCTATATAGTAAAGATTATATTTTTAATACTTTAAAAATATAAAAGTCATATTTTTATCACTTTAAAAATATAAAAATCATATTTTTACTTCCACTATATAAAAGATTACATTTTTATAACTTTACAACATAAATAAAAAAACAGTTTTTAAGGTAAATAAAAATCAGTTTTAAAAATAAATCTTTACAGTTTTAAAAATAAATAAAAATCAGTTTTAAATGCTTTTAAAATCAGAATTGAAAATAAAAATAAAATAAAAACAAAACACTTACAGTAAACATCCAAGGCGGAGGGGGGGGGGGGTTCGCTGTCTCGAGAGTGAGGCGAGAGGGGGGTCTGGGGTTGGCGGAGGGCGTTCGTCGGAGCGGTGGGGTGGCGCGGCATCGGGTGGAGGGTTCGGGCGGTGCGTGGCTAGGGTTTGTGCGTGGATCGAAGGGGAAAAGGGGGAGAAGAGGTCGGAGGCGCGAGAGGAAGGTGAGGAGGGTGCGGTGTCGACGAGGGGCGCTGGCGATGGCCAGCGGTGGTGGGCGCTCCTCCAGGAGCGGCGGCTCCTTTTTTTCTTTTTTTTTTCTTTCTTCTGAATGAAAACGAGAAGGGGGGGTTATATGAAAAATATATATATTTAATTGTTTAATTTTAATTTATTTTATCCCAAGGAGTTGACTTTTTATTCGACTTCGAAACGAGGCCCACCGACTGTCGCCCATAGCGTTTCACCCCCATTCCGAACACAATGGGATATGTATCGTAAGCTGATTCGGCTGTTACAATCAGTTTTCGTTAAATTTACATTTAAATCACTATATTGAATTTTAAACGTACATTTCAAATTACCGGGGTCGCATACTAACTTGATAAATCACATAAAAATATTTTCTAGCTTCGTATTGACGATACGGTCCTAACAAAACTAGTTTCGTCGAATTCTGAGATCGTTAGAAAAATGGCCAATTTCCAGTCGATTAAAATCAACTAAAATGGTCAAAACACGTTTTCCTTTGCCACGCTCACATATTGATTCGAAAAATTATGAAATTTGAAACCTAGCAATAACTTGACATCACGGACCCAACAAAAGTGGTTTCGTCGAAATCCGAGGTCATTTGCAAAATGTCCATTTTTAAGGGCCTGAATTCCATAGCGACTATTCAGAATTTTCAACTGGACATATCTTAACATTTATAAAGTGAAATCTCAGTTTGTTAACTTCGTTGGAAAGATATCGTCAATTAGATCCTAATGTTTTTGGTTTCACTAAAATCCGGATTGTTTTGCACCCGGTACATTCAATTGAAGTTTGAAATCGAATTATCGAACTACCGCGCCATTTTCAATTCTATTTATAATTATATATAAATATTTATATTCTAACAACGACGCGTATATAATATATACGTTCGAATTCTATTCAAAATAAATTTTTCGTTGATATTATTTAAAATAATCTATTTTAAATATTCAAAATTCATTAAAATTGCCAAAATAAAAATTTTAAACTGGCCCAGATTTTCGGGTTATTACAATCTCCCCCACTTAAAACTTTTCGTCCCCGAAAAGGAACAAAGTCGAAAGTGGTTTGATCAATAAGCTCTACATTCGATCTGGCTTCCATTCTCCAACTTTTCAGTTTTTGAGAATTTTCAAAATTTCAAAAATTTGGCTAACACCCTAAATTTTCGAAAAATTTCGCCATAACCTCCCCTGCACCGGGAGCATCGGGGAATTTCAAATAGCTTCCCCGGTCCTTCAGATCTCAAAAAGAAAAAGAAAAAGCCAAGCGGCTAGCCAATAGGCTCATAAAATCATCATCACCCAAACAAAACAGTAAATTATAGTAAACATGTACCTATTTGTCGGGCAAACAAATTTTATTCTCTGCTCTAGCCTCCTTGCTATGACCTGTTCAATGTAAGTATATGTATATGCAAGCAAATGCATCCAATTATCAATATAATTCAATATTTGATTCTATTAGGCATAAATGGTTAAAAATTAGCAAACAATTAAACAAACAACACAAACATCAATCAATTAGTGAATTAGAGTTTCAAATTCATAATTTTGATACATATATACAAAAATCATGTTTTTGATGCCAATTCACAACAATGTATTCTAACTATATATGTTTTGGTTCTCACACCAGTCTAATGGAAATATATAGAAATCACACGTTCGAAACACGAATATAAATTCTGTTGATGATATATCAATCATCAGAACCATCTCCGGGTGTCTAGAATGTGATTCTATATCTACCCAGTATATTAAAACTTCGAATATACGTTCATGACGCGTATACGCGAAATCTATATATACTCGATTGTCCATATTCAAAATAAATAAATATTCAAATACGTATAAAACGATTTAAATTTTCAAAACAAAATTGTTTTCATTTGAAAAATATACTCTTCACACTCGTTCTAGGATACTACTGATCCTATCTCTAACGAGTAATTCTAATTGGATATTACTAATCCAATATCTGATGAATTCTTTCGTATGGTTCTAATGTGTCTTGTTCTCGAGCTCTGTAAACCAAAGCTCTGATACCAACTGAAAGAACCCGTAACTTCCCCGTGAAGGAAAGCACGAATACTTTGAGAACAACACACAAAAGGACGTAGACGGAAGAACATTTCATTGTTATTACAACAATTCCATCAGATACAAGAATATACAGAGTATAAATGAATAAATTACATTCGATAAATATCAGAGATTACAATAAATTACTCAGCAGCGGAAAAATATACAATATACAACTGAAAGTGATACACGGATACAGAGCTTCCCGAGCATCGTTCCAGCTGTTAATCAGGATCCTGTGAATATAAATCTGCAAAACCAAAACTACAAGCTGCCCGTGCGGAAAATAGGGGCACCCAGAGTTTAGGTTAAAACAATAAACTCCAGGTCAGTCATGTGACTGGTGTGAGAACTAAAACAGTTATTAATATTGGTTTTAAAGTTAGGTAAATCAAGGGACCACGCCGTATAACACGGAACGGGTTTCCTCCCAAGAATACCAGTGCATAGAACAAACAGCGCAATGCTAAATAAAGAAAAATGAAGCTGTTATAAGACCCAGGTCCCATCACACAATGCAACGCAAGCCGGAGGATAGGGTTTTCCCTTATAACAGCCAAAGCATGCTTGATACGTTTAAAACACATTATTTGATACTATTATAGGTGTATAGTGTCAAAACAATTTTCAATCATAAATATCAATCATAGGCGGCATGGGTACCATCTATCATGTCGCCATACTAGTTCTACAATTAAAACCGAAACACACGTATTGGAAATTGGATTCCGTCATGAGTCGAGGCAAGGGGCAAGCTCCTCTCCGCGTTCGAGACATTCTAGCAATGCCTCAGGACCCCACTCTGATCCTTTGGAACCTCCAAGGCCGGTCCTCTCTTACTTTTGAGGATTAATTATTCCTGAACACACGTTTCCCGGTCCTTACAGACCTATATCCGAGGCGCCTCATATCCAACAACCACACAGGTGAAAAGTATATAAATGTCAGGGCTGGTAGGTCACTGACACCACCCTAGCTAGAAAGAAACGTCGTGCACTCCTTGGGTCCGTATCCCGTTTTTGACTCATACCGAGGTGTGAGGCTCGCGAATCGACGTTACACACAAAGCTATGCCACACAGGCCGTGCTTTGATCATCAACCACAAGACTTTGCTTTTCAACAGAAGCCTTGATCAATTGCCACTTACGCATGCCACACTGGCAATTCACTCCATGCGACTGATGTCCATCGATATACAACCTCTGAGCTCGTGCGTCTCAGAGAAGGGCGTTAAGCAAGAGAATAAATTCTCTGCCGCCAAACAGATGTATATTTAATAGAGATCAATCAACACAGAATAAAATCCAATGTCAGACACACAATCCATTTACAAGTTCGTTCTGGGTCTGAACGAAACCGGAGGCACTTTCCTCGCATATCCATCGATCTCCAAGTACGTCTGGACGATCACCAACTGATTCCCTCATCCTGGGTGTACAGCCCAATCAAGATCATCAGTAATCACCCAAACGATGTGAAGACTTCCGGTCTTCAACCACCGTCTTCATCTTCGACATCTCGTCGAATCGGTTATTCAGAATGGGTATAACCCGGCCTTTCTGGATAACCCACGTATATAATTAACAAATGTTACACAAACACAACGAACGCCTCATTCCAATTCAGAATATTCTTTTATTCACAAAAACACATTCTTAGGGAAATGTTCCCATTAATTTTATCCAAGATAAATTCTTCTAAATTTATCCTATAATCTTCCTTTGGATATCATTTCAAACTAGTCGGGATTAACGAACCACACCGAAGTAATTATTTATTTTATTTCCCAATCCCAACCTATATATCCCATGGAGAAAACTGGTAATACTCCATACCTAACACCACGGTGTTATCGGTAAAATTAATTACCATCTCACGTTCAAATCTAATTAAAGATTTGCCTATCGCTGTGGAGTAAAACTGGTGGTACTCCATTCTCGATCACCTTTTAGATTTGATAATTTAAATTATCAATCCACATTTTTAATCTAATTAAAGATTCATTAAAACTCCACTTAGTTTTAATCTTCACAAAAATCAATATTCTGTCTTTAACTGGGTTAAAGAACCAATGTCTTCTAAAACACGATTCACGACAAACCCAAATCACATTTGATATTAAATACAAGGCTTTGAATAGAAAATATATCGGCTTATATTCAATATCAAATTCTGAAACCAACATATATCGTATTGGAAATAACGATATAAAATATATCTTTCAAATTCCCATAACAATATCTGTATAGTCACGAAATCCAACATCGAAATATCCCGAAGATAATTTCGATTCAACTCCAGTCCAATCCACGTATTGGAAATATCGATTATTTTTAAAATCACTTCCAAATTCAATTTATTTATTTTAAAAATAAATTGATTTTTATTCTAGTTCAAAACTAGTTCTTTTCGATAAAAATCTATTTTTATCTTTTCAAATGTGGAATTCTTCAGCCCAATTTTTCCCAAATCATTTCTTATGATTTTACACAAATTATAGATATTTTTAATAATTTTATCAAGGCCCGTACAGTCGATTTCCATAAACGGCCATCGAACTGCACTTACAACGACCTTTTCTAAAATTGATTTGGACATAATTCCAAATCAAACCGTTAGATTTCAAATTTCTAATATTCATTGGAAAGCTCTTTTCGATACGAACCCAACGGTTCCGGTTTTAGGAGAGTCCGACGGTCGGATCTCCCGCAATGTCCGTTTGAAATAAATGGTCGAAATTCACGAACTACCGCGGCGCGGCGCGTTCTATTCAGGCCATTATATATATAATATATATATATTATATATATTTCGTCGATTTCCCTTTTAAAACGAATTTTATAAATCGTTTTAACTTCGTTTCAAAACCATTTCAACACTATTTTCATTCAAAGCCAAAATTGAATTCTTCTTTATAAATTCGTTTTAAAATTCATTTCTATTCAATTCAAATTTTAATCCAATTTGAATTCATTTCAATTCACTTTCAATTCAATTTGAATTCGTTTTCAATTCATTTCGAAATCGTTTTCAATTCAATTCATTTCGAAATCGTTTTCAATTCAATTCATTTTAAATTGATTTCAATTCAATTTAATTCAATTTGAATTCATTTCTATTTTACTCGAATTCAAATTCACTTTCTATTCAATTCGAATCGAATCTAATTCAATTTGAATTTCCTTTCAAAATATTAAATTTTGAAATCACTTTTCAATATTTATTATAAAACGAATAAAATCGATATAAACATCGTTCGCGTCAAAATAACGCATCTCTAATCAACACGGCTTTATATTTCAATAATTCGTTATTCTATTCAACAAATGAATATTTGTTCTATTCAACACATGAATCTATATTTCTTTCAACACACGACTAATCTCAACACATGAGTACTGTCAACACCTCACTATTTTTGTTATGTAAAATATTTTATAAAACTATGGTATCTATCGTTTGATTTTTGATTAGACTTCTACTGAGAAGTAGTTCTAATTTTAAATATGATAAAGATGTAATTTTTATTATTTAAAATATTTCACTCAACACATGAATAGTTTCAACACATGAATTTTCCTTTATAATATTCATTATTTTCCCGATTGGAATGGGGCCCAATCAATCACCATATAATGTCAATTATATGGATTTCCATACAACACATGTATATAATAGCATTGAAAAATAATCAACCATCAACCATAGTGCACTACACTATATAAGCATCAAATATAGATATCTAACGCTTATAACAGCCTGTCAATCTATCGATCGACATATTTAATCAATAAGGATGAGTGAACTTCAAATTTCATCCCAACACCCGTGTGGGGTTTCAAACAATCAAACACAGATTTTAGTTGTGCAGTTGGGCGACGTGTAAAATTTATCGACCCAATCGATATCAGTCAAATCAGTGTATATAAACAAATCGGCTGATTTGTTTATAAATATTTATTTATTCACTTTCACGTTAAAAATTATATTTTTAACGATAAACATTTTATTTTAACACATGAATTTCTATTCAGTTCATTTACACAATAAAAATGATATTTTTATTTTTCTAACATATTTTAGAAAATTTCGGCGGCATAACGGCACGATACTAGAAACGGGACGAGGCCTAGCCTTATCCCCGGTCTAGTGAAGGCCCACGCCATTCACACATCAATCAAATCCATTTCAATTCACCAAACAATTCAAAACAAATCATCTAACTAATCTATGCAACCAAAACAAACAAGTCCATGGTTTGTGGACGATTGTGTCGGGTGCTACTAAGCACCGTCTGCATCCTAGTATATATATATATAACTAGAAAAAGAGAATTTAGAGTGAGAAGTTCTCACCTATAGCTATCCAAACACCTTGACTCTTCTTTGATAGAAATCTTCTTCATTATCCCATCTTCGTCATCTTCGTTGCCCGTAGTCACTATATATATAAAAATCACACATTTTTATATTTCGATGTCTTTAAAATAAAAATCATATTTTTATTCATTCACTTTCAATTTAAAAGTCTTATTTTTATAATCACTTCATATATTTAAAAATCGAATTTTTACTATGCTATTCAATATATAAAAATCATATTTCCTTACCGCTAATATATAGATAAAAATTCTATTTTTATAACGCTATTCTCTATATAAAGATTTCGCCTTTTCAAAAATATAGATTTCATCTTTATAAAAATCATCACTTTATTTCAACGTATATAAAATAAAAATCAGATTTTTATTTCGCTACATATACAAAGATGATATCTTTATATTCTCTATCCTATAAAGATTATATTTTTAATACTTTAAAAATATAAAAATCATATTTTTAATATTTCTATATAGTAAAGATTATATTTTTAATACTTTAAAAATATAAAAGTCATATTTTTATCACTTTAAAAATATAAAAATCATATTTTTACTTCCACTATATAAAAGATTACATTTTTATAACTTTACAACATAAATAAAAAAACAGTTTTTAAGGTAAATAAAAATCAGTTTTAAAAATAAATCTTTACAGTTTTAAAAATAAATAAAAATCAGTTTTAAATGCTTTTAAAATCAGAATTGAAAATAAAAATAAAATAAAAACAAAACACTTACAGTAAACATCCAAGGCGGAGGGGGGGGGGTTTCGCTGTCTCGAGAGTGAGGCGAGAGGGGGGTCTGGGGTTGGCGGAGGGCGTTCGTCGGAGCGGTGGGGTGGCGCGGCATCGGGTGGAGGGTTCGGGCGGTGCGTGGCTAGGGTTTGTGCGTGGATCGAAGGGGAAAAGGGGGAGAAGAGGTCGGAGGCGCGAGAGGAAGGTGAGGAGGGTGCGGTGTCGACGAGGGGCGCTGGCGATGGCCAGCGGTGGTGGGCGCTCCTCCAGGAGCGGCGGCTCCTTTTTTTCTTTTTTTTTTCTTTCTTCTGAATGAAAACGAGAAGGGGGGGTTATATGAAAAATATATATATTTAATTATTTAATTTTAATTTATTTTATCCCAAGGAGTTGACTTTTTATTCGACTTCGAAACGAGGCCCACCGACTGTCGCCCATAGCGTTTCACCCCCATTCCGAACACAATGGGATATGTATCGTAAGCTGATTCGGCTGTTACAATCAGTTTTCGTTAAATTTACATTTAAATCACTATATTGAATTTTAAACGTACATTTCAAATTACCGGGGTCGCATACTAACTTGATAAATCACATAAAAATATTTTCTAGCTTCGTATTGACGATACGGTCCTAACAAAACTAGTTTCGTCGAATTCTGAGATCGTTAGAAAAATGGCCAATTTCCAGTCGATTAAAATCAACTAAAATGGTCAAAACACGTTTTCCTTTGCCACGCTCACATATTGATTCGAAAAATTATGAAATTTGAAACCTAGCAATAACTTGACATCACGGACCCAACAAAAGTGGTTTCGTCGAAATCCGAGGTCATTTGCAAAATGTCCATTTTTAAGGGCCTGAATTCCATAGCGACTATTCAGAATTTTCAACTGGACATATCTTAACATTTATAAAGTGAAATCTCAGTTTGTTAACTTCGTTGGAAAGATATCGTCAATTAGATCCTAATGTTTTTGGTTTCACTAAAATCCGGATTGTTTTGCACCCGGTACATTCAATTGAAGTTTGAAATCGAATTATCGAACTACCGCGCCATTTTCAATTCTATTTATAATTATATATAAATATTTATATTCTAACAACGACGCGTATATAATATATACGTTCGAATTCTATTCAAAATAAATTTTTCGTTGATATTATTTAAAATAATCTATTTTAAATATTCAAAATTCATTAAAATTGCCAAAATAAAAATTTTAAACTGGCCCAGATTTTCGGGTTATTACAATACAAGTGCTTTCAAACTTGTATGGGTGTTCATAGTTTGCATTCAAGTCAAGTTGCAACATTTCTATTTCAAAGCAAGGATTTTTATTGATTTGGCGCAAGGGTTTTTCAATTGGGGCTTTCATATTTTGGTGCTTGCATAAGGGCTTCGTCTCAATCTTTATAATAAATATTCATTTGTGTCTTCATAGCGTAGTAAGCCCTTTTCTACTTTCTTTCTTTGAACTCTAAAGTTAAATGAATGATGCAAGTTTGGGGTTGATCATTATGATATGCAAGTTTGGTTGAACATTATATGCAAGTTTGGTTGATCATTATATGCAAGTTTGGTTGATCATTATATGCAAGTTTGGATGATCATTATGCAAGTTGGTTTAACCATTATGTATGACACATGTTGCTATGTTATGCAAGTTTGGGTTGATCATGTTATCATGTTATGCAAGTTAAACTTGATGTTGTGAGCATAAAGCTCTAAGCTTTATATTAAAGGTTGCATTTTGGCAACATTAAAGTTATCATACCCCTTATGATAACTTGCATGTGACGCTAAATGCGAACTTCTAGCAACTTCTACATGTCATTTATAACCATGTATCACTCATATGCTAAGTTTGGTTTTATGCATGCTTTTGAAGCCTAATGATGCAATATGCAAGTATATGAACATATGTACATCTCATATGCCACCATGATAAACTTGTGGCTTCAACACCTTTTTGTCATGATTATGCCAAGTTCCCTATTTTACCCTTTATGCGTTGTTGCGATTATGTAAACGATGGGATTACGTTGGGGTTGGGCAACATTATGACAAAAACATGGTTTTTATAACATAACGTGATATGTTAACTTGTAATTATGTTTTGGAAACATAATGGACATGACACTTAGAAAATATGAGTGTGGCCAACTCGAGGTTGGGTTGAGTTTGTAGCATAAATCTACCCGGACCCGCCCGACTTAACTAGTGGCTACAACTCTTGGATTTTGGAAGATAGAGTAATGCTGATAACTTCTTGTTTGGATGGTATTCGAGTGAAAGTTATGGAGCAAATGGCTAGGCGAAGGGAGGAATGTCGTTTGTGGACAACGACTCTTTGTCCTATTATGGAGGAACGCTTGTCTAAGTTAGTTGATGTTGGTTTTGGCTGGGATGTTTACAAGTCTTCAGACTTTGTGTTTGAAGTAAAATCCCCTAAATCTCATTTTGTTGATCTTGAAAATCATTTATGTAGCTGTAATCAATGGAGAATTACCGGATTTCCATGTGCTCATGCAATCAAATGTATTAATAAGTCAAGGTTATCAGTTTACGACTATGTGGAGCACTACTTTACTGTTGACGCTTTTCGATCTTCATATGCTGAAGCCACTAATCCAATTCCTAATTTTGATAAGCCAGTTATTGCTGAAAACTATGTTATTATTAGGCCTCCTAAAGAAGTTCGCGGAGCAGGTAGACCTTCTACAAAGAGACGTGGTGGCTATGGCTATTCTCAGAATAAAAGAAATAAATGTAGCCAATGTAATTCTACAGGCCACAACAAAAGAAACTGTGAGGCTTCTTCTACACCTTGATGTTTAATACTGTTTTTTTCCACAATGACCAATTTTTATACTGTAATGATACATATAGTTATCATTTTTTTCTTTTATTATGCAATTCATATATGTAAACTGTTTGACTATATGACTATTATGATAATGTTGTTTGAGTGATTGATTTATGTTAGATTTGCTTTTGGCTTCTGTGTATGTTTAGTGGATGTATTATTGTTTGTCATTTAATAATGCTATCTGTAATTTTTTATTTATTTTAATGTTGCTTAGTTTCTGTATGCTGTTTATAATATTGTATGTTTGACAGTGATATGGCGATTTTGATTTTTGTTATACGTTTGTATTGCTATAATACTGTAGGATGGTTATAATTATGTATAATGGTTATATTACATAATGTTTATGTTGCCATCTGTATTATCTTTGGTTATAACACTGTTCTTCAATTTCTGCTAATTATAATAGTGGTTGATGGTTATTTATGTTTAGCATGCATTATGTCATTTTGTTAGTTGACAGTATTATTTAAACAGACAATTTACGCTATCTGCATATATCACTGTGCTTTTGAGAATAAGATAATTTATATGTTTTAATGTTTAAAGATATCACAACTGTTATTGTACTAATTAATGTTTAGATTTCATCGACAGCAAAAAATAGAAAATATTTTTAAATAATGATAGTTTCATATATCATTTTGATATTCTGTAATGTTGGAAAACTTTTGAGACAACATCATATCATTTTGATATCATTACACGCAATTTAACAGCATCTTACTACATTCAAAACAACAATATTGCAATTTGATGATGAAATGAAACATATCAAACTTTCAATGTTACCGTACTACAAATGATGTTATCAGCACATATTATTACAGACTAAACAGTTAGCATAAGTCTATTGTGCTTTCTAGAAATATAGCAAGGAAACTTATAAGAAAATTACAAGTAAACTTCAATATATCAAATCTAATTGCAATTAAAAATCAATCTTTTTGCTTTGCTACTGGTTTCATTTGTTCCTTTTCCGCCGTTGTAGATGATTTGAAATACTGTATCCGCTTTGAGTCGGTCGATCTCTTCCTTTTCATACATCTGTGGAAGATTTCCACTATCAAGCAATTTAATGTTTGTCATTACAAACCAAGCACAGTCATTCCTACAAATGGCAAGAAAAGCATTTAGTAACAATCAATTATTGAGCTTTTTTTAAGACAGTTTACAAAATAGTTGAGTGTTGCCGCGTGGATGGTTACGGTATCACTGTTACAAAGGTATTACTAAATACTTTTCGTGTGCTTTATGTGAATGAAAACTGGAAACCACTAAATCTATATTTTAGGAATGACTAAATACTTACGAGGATGGTTCTTGCCGCGGGGATGGTTGAAGCGACCCGAAACTTCCCCGATCTCCGAAGAGATGAGAAAGAACGAATTAATGTGAGGACAAGACAAATCAGAACGCAGACAAAAGAATATTTTCATTGTTATTACAACAATTCCATCAGATACAAGAATATACAGAGTATAAATGAATATTACACAGAAATATCAGAGATTTAAATTACATTTAAATACATAGCAGCGGAAAATAATACGATACACAACTGAAGGAGATATACGGATACAAAGCTTTCCGGATATCATTCCAGCCGTAAACCAGGATCCTATGAATATAAATCTGCAAAACCAAAACTACTAGCTGCTCGTGTCGAAAATAAGGGCACCTAGAGTTTAGGTTAAAACAATAAACTCCAGGTCAGTCATGTGACTGGTGTGAGAACTAAAACAGTTATTAATCTTTATTTTTAAAGTTAGGTAAATCAAGGGACCACGCCGTATAACACGGAACGGGTTTCCTCCCAAGAATACCAGTGCATAAAACAACAGCGCAATGCTAAATAAAGAAAAATGAAGCTATTATAAGACCCAGGTCCCATCACACAATGCAACGCAAGCCGGAGGATAGGGCTTTTACCTTATAATAGCCAAGAATGCTTGATACGTTTAAAACAAATCATTTGATACTATTATAAGTGCATATTGTATAAAATATCTTCAAATCATAAGTATCAATCATAGACGGCATAAGTGCCCCATCCCACTATGTTGCCATACTAGGCTCTACAAATAAAACCGAAATACACGTATTGGAAATTGGATTTCCATCATGGTGGCTCCTGATTCGAAAGATCGATCGCGTAATGCAATTCACCACGGCTTACGTCCCAACAAGAGAAGACACCGTCTGCACATTCGCACATTTGGGACCAGAGTACCACCGCGGCTTACGTCCCAGCGAGAGAAAACACCGCCTACTCTATATATCCCTGAGCACTAAGCTCATCTCGGTCGACCGAATCCACGACACCACTAAGGTGCCCATCCACTAAAAAGCATACTGATCAAACCACCAGTTTACCACCATACCGGGGTGTGAGGCTCGCGGATCAACGCTATACACAAAGCCATGCTATATCAGCTGCGCTTTGATCATCAACCACCAAACTTTGCTTTTCAACAAAAGTCTGGATCACTGCATCTCACCATGCCACACTATCAATCCATATCGTACCACTGATTTCTGCCAATATATAACCTCTGAGCTCATATGTCTCAGAGAAGGGCGTTAAGCAAGAGAATAAATTCTCCGCCGCCAAACAGATATATATTTAGCAGAGATCAACAAATACAATATAAAGGAATACAATGTCAGACACACCATCCATTTACAAGTCCGTTCTAGGTCTGAACGAAACCGGAGGCACTTTCCTCGCATATCCATCCATCTCCAAGTACGTCTGGACGACCACCAACTATTTCCATCCTCTTGGGTGTACAGCCCAATCAGGATCGTCAGTAATTATCCAAACGATGTGAAGACTTCCGGCCTTCAACCACCATCTTCATCTTCGACATATCGTCGAATCGGTTATTCAGAATGGGAATAAACCCGGCCTTTTCGAACAACCCGCGTATATTAAAAATAAATGTTACACAAACACAACATACGCCTCATTCCAATTCATTAGTTATTAACCGTAAATCAGTAAGAGAGCAATTCCCCAAATATTAACCCCGAAGGCCGAAACCAACATCAGATCAATATCCAGGAAACCATTCTTCTTAACTAACCTTCAGCTAGTTTCTAAATTTCAATTCTTAGGGAAAGGTTCCCATTAATTTTATCCAAGATAAATTCTTTAAAATTTATCCTTTAATCTTCCTTTGGATGTCATTTCAAACCAAATTATGGTTTTCCAAACTAGTCGAGATTAGCGAACCATACCGAAGTAATTATTTAATTTATTTCCCAATCCCAACATATTCATCCCATGAAGCAAAACTTGTAATACTCCATATTTAACATCACAGTGTTCGGTAAAATTAATTACCATTTCACGTTCAAATCTGATTAAAGATTTAACTATCGCTTTGGAGCAAAACTGGTGATACTCCATTCTCGCTTATTTTCTAAAGTTGATAATTTAAATTATCAATTTAATTGAAGATTCATCAAAACTCTTTTTACTAGGTTAAAGAACTTGTGTCATTTAAAACACAGTTCACGATAAACCCAAATCACATTCTACTTATTATCGGGTTAAAGAACTAGTGTTATTTAAAACACAGTTCACGATAAACCCATGAATCAATTCTGTTTTAAACCCATTTCAAATCCAATTTATTTATTTAAAAATAAATGGGTTTTAATTTCAGTTCAAAACTAGTTCATTTCGATAAAAATCTATTTTTATCTTTTCAAATATGGAGTTTTTCATCCCAATTTTTCCCAAATCATTTCCTATGATTCTACACTAATTATTACTATTTTTAATAATTTTATCAAGGCCCGTATAGTCGATTTCCATCAACGGCCATCGAACTGCACTTACAGCGACCTTTTCCAAATTTGATTTGGACGTATCTCCAAATCCAACCGTTAGATTTCAAATTTCTAATATTCGTTAGAAAGCTCTTTTCGATACGAACCCAACGGTTCCGGTTTTAGGAGAATCCGACGGACGGATCTCCCGTAATGTCCGTTTGAAATAAATGGTCGAAATTCACGAACTGCCGCGGCGCGGCGCGTTCTGTTCAGGCCATTATATATATAATATATATATATCGTTGATTACCTTTTTAAAACGAATTTTATAAATCATTTCAAGTTTGTTTTAAAAACAATTTCAACCTTTAATTCAAATTCAAATTAAAATTGAATTTTCCCTTATAAATTCTTTCTACATTCACTTCTATTTGATTTCAATTCAAATTTGTTTCAGTTCTATTTCAATTCGTTTCAATTGAATTCAATTCAATTCAAATTCGTTTTCTATTCAATTCGTTTTCTACTCAATTCAATTCGAATTCGTTTTCTATTCAATTCAATCCAAATTCGTTTTCTATACAATTCAAATTCGAATTCGTTTTCTATTCAATTCAAATTCGAGTTCGTTTTCTATTTAATTCAATTCAAATTGATTTTCTAATCGATTCAAATCAAATTCATTTTATATTCGTTTCAATTCAAATTTGTTTTCTATTCGTTTCAATTCAAATTCTATTTGAATCCATTTTCTATTCAATTCAATTCGATTCACATTTCATTTCAAAATATTCGATTTCGAAATCACTTTTCAATATTCATTTTAAAATGAATAAAATCGATATAAATATTGTTCATGTCAAAATGGCGTCAATCTAATCAACACGGCTTCATATATTTCTATTTTCAAATATTCTATTTCAAATATTTCTATTTCAAAATATTTCTATTTCAAAATATTTCGATTATCAAAATGTTTCGTTCAACACATGACTAATCTCAATGGATGAGTACTGTCAACACATGAACCTTTATTTTATATTTATAAAGATGTACATTTTATTATTAAGATATTTCGTTCAACACATGACTAATCTCAACGGATGAGTATTGTCAACACATGAACCTTTATTTTATATTTTCTTTATTTTTCCGATTGGAATGAGGCCCAATCAATTACCATATAAAGTTAATTATATGGATTCCATACAACAAATATATATAATAGCAACGATAAATAATCAACCATCATCCAAAGTGCACTACACTGTATAGGCATAAAATATAGATATCTAACGCTTATAACAGCCTGTCGATCCATCGACCGACATATTTAATCAATCAGGATGAGTGAACTTCAAATTTCATCCCAACACCCGTGTGGGGTTTCAAAAAATCAAACACAGATTTTATTTGTGCAGTTGGGCGATGTGTAAAATTTATCGTCCCAATCAATGTCAGTCAAATCGGTGTACATAAACAAACCGTCCGGTTTGTAAATGAATATTTATTTATTCACATTCACTATATTCATATTCACGTTAAAAATTATATTTTTAACGATAAATCATTTTATTTTAACATATGAATTTCTATTCAGTTCATTCTTTAAATAAAATGATATTTTTATTTTCTAACTTATTTTAGAAAATTTCGGCGGCATAACGGCACGATACTAGAAACGGGACAAGGCCTAGCCTTATCCCCGGTCTAGTGAAGGCCCACGCCATTCACACATCAATCAAATCAATTTCATTTCACCAAACAATTCAGTTCAAACCAAATAATCTAACCAACTACACAACCAAACAATTTAACAAACAAGCCATCCATGGTCTGTGGATGACGGGTGTCGGGTGCTACTAAACACCGTCTGCATCCTAGTATATAAATATATAACTAGAAAAGAAATTGAAGAGTGAGAAGTTCTCACCCTTTCGCTAAAATGAATGACGCAATTCTTCATGGGTAGGAAATCTTCACCGCGCTTTTCTTTTGTCTATTTCGTTGCCCATATTCACTACCTATATAAAAATCACATTTTTACTTCGCTATTCAATATATAAAAATCGAATTTTTACTCTGCTATTCAATATATAAAAATCGAATTTTTACTATGCTTTTCAATATATAAAAATCGAATTTTTACTATGCTACTCAATATATAAAAATCGAATTTTTACTATGCTATTCAATATATAAAAATCAAATTTTTACTATGCTATTCAATATATAAAAATCGAATTTTTGCCATGCTACTATACAAAAAGATTATATTTTTAATGTTAAAAAATCTCATTTTTAATTCAACGCCACTATATATAGAATCGTATTTTTATTCTCTTCACTATATAAAAATTAAATTTTTAATATCTACATTATATAAAAATCATATTTTTAATATTAAAAATCCTAACTTTCTTAACTAAAAATCCTAACTTCATATAATCTTTGTCATTAAAAATCAATGCTACTTATAAAAATCAATTCTTTTTTAAAAAGAAAATTTAAATCTTTATTTCGCCTCATACATATAAAAGATCACATTTTTATATGGTATTCCTATACATAAAAATTTAATCTTTTTAATCAAACTAATCAAACCTTTCTTTTAACTAAAATTCAAATCCTTTCTTTAAACTAAAATTCAAATCTTTTTAATGATAAAAATCATATTTTATTTAATTAAAACCCACAACTTTTCAGTTTTAAAAAAAAATAGAAATTCTATTCTTTTTTTTATATAAAAACATAATCTTTTCTTTTATAAAAACAACGTTATTCTACAAAGTTATTTCATAATAGAACTTACATAAATAAAGTAAAGTAGAAACAAGAAAACTCACATTTAGGAAGAAGGGGGGGCTGTTGAGGCTTGGTCGGAGGAAGGATGGTCGGGTAGGAGGGGGTTTGGCGTCGCGGGGGTAGCGCAGGTGGCCGGGGTGCTGGGCTATGGCGTAGTGGTGGCTCGGTCCTCGGGGATTTGGGGTTTCAGAAAAGGGGGCGGGGACTGAAGGAGCTCGAAAGAAGAGGGTGGGTGGATGGATCGAGGAAGGGGCGGTGGAGAAGGGAGGCGGAGGAAGGAGGGCGCCGGCTCCGACAGCTGAGGGACGAGGCGCACGTCGATCGAGACGGGGCGGCGGTATTTTCTCCCGATCACTTTTTCCCTTTTTTTTATTATTATGTGGTCAACGGGGAAAGAGGAAAGGGCCTTGGGCTAATATATTTTAATATATATATTTATTTCTATTTAATCTCCAAAAAGTAACTTTTAATTTCGAACTCGGATTCGAACCCACCGACTGTCATCCCTAGCGTATTACCCCCATTCCAAACACAATGGAATATGTTTCGCAAGCCAATTCAACCGTTTCGATCAGTTTCCATCAAAATCAAAATATAAATATATATATTGATTTTGAACGCACATTTCAATTTACTAGGGCCACATACGAACCCGACAAATTCTAGAAAAATATTTTCTAACTTCGTATTGACGATACGGTCCTAACAAAGCTAATTTCGTCGAATTCTGAGACCGTTTGAAAAATGGCCATTTTCCAGTCGATTAAAATCAACTAAAACTGGTCAAACGCGTTTTCCTTTGCCACGCTCACATATTGATTCGAAAAATTATGAAATTTGGAATCTAGCAATAACTTTACATCCCGGATCCAACAAAAGTGGTTTCGTCGAAATCCGAGGTCGGTTGCAAAATTTCCATTTTTAAGGGCCTGAATTCCATAGCGACTATTCAGAATTTTCAACTGGACATATCTTTTGATTCCCGCTATGAAATTTCAATTTTTTGGATTCGTTGGAAAGATAGTCACAATTAGATCCCATTATTTTTGGTTTCACTAAAATCCGGTTTATTTTGCACCCGGTACATTCAATTGAAGTTTGAAATCGAATTATCGAACTACCGCGCCATTTTCAATTCCTTTTATAATTATATATAATTATTTATATTCTAATGACGACGTATATAATATATACGTTCTAATTCCATTCAAAATAAATTTCTCGTTGATTTTATTTAAAATAATTCATTTTAAATATTCAAAATTCGCTAAAATTACCAAAATAAAAAATTTAAACTGGCCCAGATTTTCGGGTTGTTACAATGGTTCTTGTATTAGTGTTTTTTTCCCGAAACTTTTATTCAAGATTCCCTTTTCCTGCCATTTTTTCTCAAATAGTCCTTCAATCTTCTTTCTCTGGATATGTAGAAAATAATTAAATTATGATAGTTGAATGTAGCATTATTCAGTTTTTGTCTATCAAGATACTAATTATTTTACCTGATCAATAGCGTGCCTGTAGCTTGGATTTGACATCCTTGTAGATCTAGTTAGAGGCTTATTTGAATCATAATGGGTCCATTGCATTGTGACATAGTTCAATTTCAAAATCGTCCAATGGTTGATATGATGCAACGGAAAGAATATGTTGTCGGTATACTCACTCAGAACAATACTTTCTATCATAGGAAGAACTAGTTTGTGTATCACATTATCCAAATCATTGCTTATTGCATTCTGCATATTAAATTTTTTTAGCATAATTTTTAAAGAACTTAACCTTACTTTTAAAAAAGGTTTGCCTTACCATCATTATAGTGGAGAAGGTATAACTGTGCTCATAGAACTCTTGGTTTTGAACATACCAGTCAATTATCTGATAGAATAAAGAAAATAATAACCTGTGTTAGTAGCTTTATACAAAAATGATAAGTTTTATATCATTTACAAAATATTTGTCTATCTTTGTTTTCGTCTGTTCATTCAATATGAATATCAGCATAATACGTATGTTGCTAATTTTTCAGGTGTGGTAGTGGCATTATATCAAAATGATACATTTATGTATCATTTCAAATACACCTGTTTATTTTCAATTTTTCCTGTTAATCATACCCCAGTTATTATCATAGCATACAAGGCTCTTTTTTGCATGTACAGTTTATATATACTATGTATAGTTGAGGCTTTATATCAAAATGATAAGTTCATATATATCATTTTGAACATACGTGTACATTGTCTATTTTTCCATCCTATTAAATATGAATATAAGTTATATATAAATAAAAAGAAAAATACCTGGCCATCTGTGTACAATTCTAGCAAAATAGATTCAAGCATAGATTTTACAATTGTAATCCCACCCCTTTTACCATCATCTGATATGAAAACTACAGAGCTGCATTTTACATAAACACAAAATAAGTTAGTAGGTATTATTTCGATGAAATTGTAATGAAAAACTATTAATGATAATATAATTACTTCTTATTCTCATTTGTTTCAAAATACGAAAGAACTATGCTTTTCTTGCTTTCTTCAAGAAGATTTAGAAGCTTGCTTTTTATGACTTTTAAACTAGTTTGATAGTTTTCCCTTTTTGGCAAGTATGCATCAACATCTACTAGTTTGACTGTATTGTCCGTACCGGTGTCATTTTCTTCATTGCTTTCTTCTTCAATGTTTTCTTCATCGCTTTCTTCTTCAATGTTTGATACATCTTTCAACTCGCTGTCAATTTCTTCGTCGATACTAATTTTATTTTGATCTTCCTTTTACAGATCGGTTTTTTCTACATTTTCTTCATGTTCATTTTTCCTTTCATCAACTTTTCCCTTAGCTTCTGATTTCTTTCGAGCAGCCCTTGTTGTCACCCTATTAACCAATGAGCTTGGGGCTATTTCTATTTTTGACTTTGATTTTTCCTTCTCTCTCCTTTCTGCTTCTTTCCTTTTTTCCTGTAGAATTAGCATTTGTTGTGTGATTTTCAGATCAAATGTGGAACCTTCGAAATCAATTTCATTTTTCTTATTTACATTTTGGCTTTCATCTCCTTCTTCTGTGCTGGTTGTTTTTGATTTCAATTTCTCAATTTCTTTTTTCAATCCTACAATCAACTCTTTCTCTTTTATTCTTTCAGCTCTTTCATTTTTCAGCTCTTCTTCAGTTTTTCTTAGTTTACTTTCCAGTTGTTGTATATACTGCTGAAGAGAGGCAATTTGATTATTATCATCATCATTTTCCATTTCAGATCTGCGTGGAGCATGTTGAACTTGCAATTTTTCTTGTTGCAGTAAAGTCTTCTCATTTTCAGTAATTTGTCTCAAGTTCTCAAAAATCTGTTCAAAAACAATAATAAGGTATCTAAATGATTAAATATAAATTTACAATACAAAAATGTAAATTGAATATTACCTTTTCATCATCCATTCTGGTTAATGTATCGTTTGTGACATTGTTCTTCAGACAGCTTATATCCCATTTCACAAACCTTGGGAAATTATTGTTGCATTTTGCCTTTTCTTCAATTAAATTAACATGTTCGCAAAGAAAATACTGCAAAAGTAAAAATAAAAGCATTTGAGAAAATTATATGTTTGGGTATGCAGGAAAATAAAATATGCAGTGTAACTGTGAAAGTTAATTAAATGCTATTTTCAACTATCATTTTAATTTACAAACAAAAAGGTATGTATTATATAATAAGGAAGAAGATAGAAATTTTATATCTATGTTAATAAACCAATTGTAGCTAAAAACAGAAGGTTATATAAAATGATATGTGAAATTATCATTACATATTTCAATGTAACATTAGAACAAAAACATTGACAGAAAAAGCAAATTCTGATGTTTAATTAACAAAATTTAAAACATTTAAAAAAAGGAGGTTTCAATGATTAAAGTTGAGTTAAAAAGTAACATAAAATAATGATATGTAGAACTATCATTTCAATGTAACTGGTTTAAGTGTACTTAGAGAAGCAATTAAGTTAATAACATAGGCTGTTGCCTGAATAATGCATTAATAAAAAGGGTATCTCTTACCAAAATAAGCATGGAACATCTGAACATTTGACGTGGCTTGGACTTGAACACTTTTAGTGAACATAACAGTGAACATTGTATTGTTAATGGCCATGATACATCAAACATTTTTTCTTCATCAATTTAGTACTGTAGATAACCCCAAGGTAAATACATTTGCTTATCTGGAAAAAAGAAAGTTACCATTGCTAGAATTATTATTAGTTTTGGTAAATCAGTTTGATATTGATAATTTTCATTTTCAAAAACAAAGTTAATTCTAGCAATGGTATGTATTTTAGTAATATGATCAACTATTCCAAAATTCCTTACAACAAATTCTTTACAGTAGTCAAATAGGTGTTGAAAAGAAGATTTTGGTAAAGGAAACAAGTTTTTTCCATGTATTGGCAAACCAAACAGCAATGCAATATCTTCAGTCATAATTTTTAAACATTTTTCCCTATTTTGAAATCTTCATTCTCATCAGAAAATGTACTAATAAGAATATCCACTGTAATAACCCGGAAAATCTGGGCCAGTTTAAAATTTTTATTTTGGCAATTTTAGCGAATTTGGAATATTTAAAATAGATTATTTTAAATAATATCGACGGGAAAATTTATTTTGAGTAGGATTCAACATATATATTATATACGTCGTCGTTAGATTATAAATAATTATATATAATTATAAATAGAATTGAAAATGGCGCGGTAGTTCGATAATTCGATTTCAAACTTCAATTGAACATACCGGGTGCAAAACAAACCGGATTTTAGTGAAACCAAAAACATTAGGATCTATTTGATAATATCTTTCCAACGAATCCGACAAAACAAATTTTCATAGCGGGAATCAAAAGATATGTCCAGTTGAAAATTCTGAATAGTCGCTATGGAATTCAGGCCCTTAAAAATGGACATTTTGCAAATGACCTCGGATTTCGACGAAACCAGTTTTGTTGGGTCCGTGATGTCGAGTTATTGCTAGATTCCAAATTTCATAATTTTTCGAATCAATATGTGAGCGTGGCAAAGGAAAACGCGTTTTGACCATTTTAGTTGATTTTAATCGACTGGAAATTGGCCATTTTTCTAACGGTCTCAGAATTCGACGAAACTAGTTTTGTTAGGACCGTATCGTCAATACGAAGCTAGAAAATATTTTTCAGGAATTTTTAAAGTTCGTATGTGACCCCGGTAATTTGAAATGTACGTTTAAAATTCAATATAGTGATTTAAATGTAAATTAAACAGAAACTGATCGAAACAGTCGAATCAGCTTGCGATACATATCCCATTGTGTTCGGAATGGGGGTAAAACGTTAGGGACGACAGGCGGTGGACCTCGTTTCGAGGTCGTATGGAAAAGTACCTTTTTTGAAATTAAAATAAAAAAAAATATAATAATAAAAAAATAAAACCCTTTCTCCCTTTATCTTTCTGCCCCCCCCCCCCCCCCCGTTCGATTTCATTTCTCAGAAAAAAAAAACGAACGACGCTCGCCATCGCCTCCCCAGGCGTCGCCGCCGCCGGAAGTACCCCCCCCCCCCTCGGATCGACAGCCGCCTCCCCTCCTTCCCCTTCTCCTCTCCACCTCCTCCAACCTCCAACCGCACGACGCCCTCCTCTTCTTCTTCTCCACCTTAAACCACCGCCCTCCGCCATCTCGAGCGCCTCCGGCCACCGCCCTCCGACGCAGAAGTCTGCCGCCGACCCCCACTACCCTGCTGCCGCCACCAGCACAGTTCCCCCCCTCTGTAAGTTTTTTTGTTATTTTATTTTTAAGTAATTTAAAACTGATTTTAAAGAGTAATTTAAAACTGATTTTAAAAAGAATTTAAAGTAGAAAAGGTTTGAATTTTAAATGGAAAAAGATTAGAACTTTAAAAGGTGAAAAGGTCGTATTTTGAAATGTGAGAAGATCGTATTTTGAAAGGTGAAAAGATAGGATTTTTATTTGGTAAAAGGTATGATCTTTATATTTTTAAAGTGATAAAAATATGATTTTTATATTTTTAAAGTATTAAAAATATAATCTTTACTATATAGAAATATTAAAAATATGATTTTTATATTTTTAAAGTATTAAAAATATAATCTTTATAGGATAGAGAATATAAAAATATCATCTTTGTATATGTAGCGAAATAAAATTCTGATTTTTATTTTATATACGTTGAAATAAAGTGGTGATTTTCATAACGATGAAATCTATATTTTTGTAAGGGTGAAGTCTTTATAGTTGAAAAGGCGAGATCTTTATATAGAAAATAGAGAAGTAAAAATATGATTTTTATATATTAAATATCGAAGTAAAAATAAAATTTTTATATATTGAATAGCGGAGTGAAAATGCGATTTTTAATATATGAAGTGATTAAAGAATATGATTTTTAAATTGAAAGTAAACAAATAAAAATGTGATTTTTATTTTAAAGACATCGAAATATAAAAATGTGTGATTTTTATATATATAGTGACTACGGGCAACGAAGATGACGAAGATGGGATAACGAAGAAGATTTCTATAAAAGAAGAGTCGTGGTATTGGATAGCTTTCGGTGAGAACTTCTCACTATTCAATTTCTTTTCTAATTATATATATATATATACTAGGATGCAGACGGTGCTTAGTAGCACCCGACACAATCGTCCACAGACCATGGACTTGTTTGTTTGGTTGCATAGATTAGTTATATGATTTGGGCTGAATTGAATTGTTTGGTGAATTGAAATTGATTTGATTAATGTGTGAATGGCGTGGGCCTTCACTAGACCGGGGATAAGGCTAGGCCTCGTCCCGTTTCTAGTATCGTGCCGTTATGCCGCCGAAATTTTCTAAAATATGTTAGAAAAACAAAAATATCATTTTATTGAATAAATGAATTGAATAGAAATTCAAGTGTTAAAATAAAATGATTATCATTAAAAATATAATTTTTAACGTGAAAGTGAGTAAATAAATATTTATAAACAAATCGGCCGATTTGTTTATATACACTGATTTGACTGATATCGATTGGGTCGATAAATTTTACACGTCACCCAACTGCACAAATAAATTCTGTGTTTGATTGTTTGAAACCCCACACGGGTGTTGGGATGAAATTTGAAGTTCACTCATCCCGATTGATTAAATATGTCGATCGATTGATTGACAGGCTGTTATAAGCGTAAGATATCTATATTTGATGCTTATACAGTGTAGTGCACTTTGGTTGATGGTTGATTATTTTTCAATGCTATTATATACATGTGTTGTATGGAATCCATATAATTAACATTATATGGTGATTGATTGGGCCTCATTCCAATCGGGAAAATAATGAATATTATGAAAGAAAATTCATGTGTTGAATATAAAAATAGTCATGTGTTGACGATGTTCATGTGTTGAAAATATTCGTGTGTTGAGTAAAATATTTTAAATAATAAAAATTACATCTTTATCATATTTACAATTAGAATCTACTTTACGGTGGAGTCTAATTAAAATCAAACGATAGATACCTTAGTTTTATAAAATATTTTACATAACAAAAATAGTGATGTGTTGACAGTACTCATGTGTTGAGATTAGTCGTGTGTTGAAAGAAATATAGATTCATGTGTTGAATGAAATAAATATTCATTTGTTGAATAGAATAACGAATTTATTGAAATATATAAAGCCGTGTTGATTAGAGATGCGTTATTTTGACGCGAACGATATTTATATCGATTTTATTCGTTTTATAATGAATATTGAAAAGTGATTTCAAAATTTAATATTTTGAAAGGAAATTCAAATTGAATTAGATTAAAAATTGAAATTTTATTGAATCAATTTGAAATGAATTCGAATCGAATAGAAAAGGAATTCGATTCGAATTGAATAGAAAGTGAATTTGAATTCGAGTAAAATAGAAATGAATTCAAATTGAATTAGATTGAAATTGAAATTTAAAACAAACTGAAATTGAATTGAAATCAATTTGAAACGAATTCGAATTAGATCAAATAGAAGGCGAATTCGAATTGAATTGAATTGAAACGAATTTGAATTTGAATTGAATTGAAACGAATTTGAATTTGAATTGAATTGAAATGAATTCGAGTTGAATTGAAATCAAATCGATTTGAAATTGAATGTAGAAGTTGAATTGTTTTAAAAACGAATTTAAAACGATTTATAAAATTCGTTTTAAAAAGGAAATCGACGAAATATATATTATATATATTATATATATTATATAATGGTCTGAATAGAACGCGCCGCGCCGCGGCAGTTCGTGAATTTCGACCATTTATTTCAAACGGACATTGCGGGAGATCCGACCGTCGGATTCTCCTAAAACCGGAACCGTTGGGTTCGTATCGAAAAGAGCTTTCCAATGAATATTAGAAATTTGAAATCTAACGGTTGGATTTGGAATTATGTCCAAATCAAATTCGAAAAAGGTCGCTGTAAGTGCAGTTCGATGGCCGTTGTGGGAAATCGACTGTACGGGCCTTGATAAATTTATTAAAAATATCTATAATTTGTGTAAAATCATAATATAGGATTTGGGAAAAATTGAGCTGAAGAATTCCACATTTGAAATGATAAAAATAGATTTTTATCGAAATGAACTAGTTTTGAACTAGAATTAAAATCAATTTATTTTTGAAATGAATAAATTGATTTTGAAAGTGATTTTAAAAATAATCAATATTCCCAATAGGTGAAGTGGAAGTGGAGTTGAATCGAAATTATCTCGGAATATTTCGATGTTGGATTTCGTGACTATACAGATGTTGTTTTGGGAATTTGAAAGATATATTATATATCGTTATTTCCAATACGATATTTGTTGGTTTCAGAATTTGATATTGAATATAAGCCGATATATTTTCTATTCAGAGCCTTGTATTTAATATCAAATGTGATTTGGTTTGTCGTGAATCGTGTTTTTGATGACATTGGTTCTTTAACCCAGTTAAAGGCAAGATGTGGATTTTTTGAAAAGATTAAAACTAAGTGGAGTTTTAATGAATCTTTAATTAGATTAAAATGTGAATTGATAATTTAAATTATCAAATCTGAAAAGTGATCGAGAGTGGAGTATCACCAGTTTTGCTCCAAAGCGATAGTTAAATCTTTAATTAGATTTGAACGTGAAATGGTAATTAATTTTACCGATAACACCGTGGTGTTAGATGTGGAGTATTACCAGTTTTCTCCATGGGATATATAGGTTGGGATTGGGAAATAAAATAAATAATTACTTCGGTGTGGTTCGTTAATCCCGACTAGTTTGAAATGATATCCAAAGGAGGATTAAAGAATAAATTTAGAAGAATTTATCTTGGATAAAATTAATGGGAACATTTCCCTAAGAATGTGATTTTGTGAATAAAAGAATATTCTGAATTGGAATGAGGCGTTTGTTGTGTCTGTGTAACATTTGTTTATTATATACGTGGGTTATTCAGAAAGGCCGGGTTATACCCATTCTGAATAACCGATTCGACGAGATGTCGAAGATGAAGACGGTGGTTGAAGACCGGAAGTCTTCACATCGTTTGGGTGATTACTGATGATCTTGATTGGGCTGTACACCCAGGATGAGGGAATCAGTTGGTGATCGTCCAGACGTACTTGGAGATGGATGGATATGCGAGGAAAGTGCCTCCGGTTTCGTTCAGACCCAGAACGAACTTGTAAATGGATTGTGTGTCTGACATTGGATTTTATTCTGTGTTGATTGATCTCTATTAAATATACATCTGTTTGGCGGCAAAGAATTTATTCTCTTGCTTAACGCCCTTCTCTGAGACGTACGAGCTCAGAGGTTGTATATCGATGGACATCAGTCGCATGGAGTGAATTGCCAATGTGGCACGCGTAAGTGGCAATTGATCAAGGCTTCTGTTGAAAAGCAAAGTCTTGTGGTTGATGATCAAAGCACGGCCTGTGTGGCATAGCTTTGTGTATAATGTGAATTCGCGAGCCTCACACCTCGGTATGAGTCAAAAACGGGATACGGACCCAAGGAGTGCACGACGTTTCTTTCTAGCTAGGGTGGTGTCAGTGACCTACCAGCCCTGACATTTATATACTTTTCACCTGTGTGGTTGTTGGATATGAGGCGCCTCGGATATAGGTCTGTAAGGACCGGGAAACGTGTGTTCAGGAATAACTAATCCTCAAAAGTAAGAGAGGACCGGCCTTGGAGGTTCCAAAGGATCATAGTGGGGTCCTGAGGCATTTGCTAGAGTGTCTCGAACGCGGAGAGGAGCTTGCCCCTTGCCTCGGCTCATGACGGAATCCAATTTCCAATACGTGTATTTCGGCTTTATTTGTTGAGCCTAGTATGGCGACATAGTGGGATGGGGCACTCATGCCGTCTATGATTTATATTTATGATTGAAATGTTTTGACACTATACACTTATTATAGTATCAAATAATGTGTTTTAAACGTATCAAGCATGCTTTGGCTATTATAAGGTAAAAACCCTATCCTCCGGCTTGCGTTGCATTGTGTGATGGGACCTGGGTCTTATAACAGCTTCATTTTTCTTTATTTAGCATTGCGCTGTTTGTTTTATGCACTGGTATTCTTGGGAGGAAACCCGTTCCGTGTTATACGGCGTGGTCCCTTGTTTTACCGAACTTTAAAATAAAGAATTATAACTGTTTTAGTTCTCACACCAGTCCCATGACTGACCTGGAGTTTATTGTTTTAACCTAAACTCTGGGTGCCCCTATTTTCCACACGGGCAGCTAGTAGTTTTGGTTTTGCAGATTTATATTCACAGGGTCCTGATTTACAGCTGGGACGATGCTCGAAAAGCTCTGTATCCGTGTATCACTTCTAGTTGTGTTTTATATATTTTTCCGCTGCTATGTAATTTATTGTAATCTCTGATATTTATCGAATGTAATTTATTCATTTATACTCTGTATATTCTTGTATCTGATGGAATTGTCGTAATAACAATGAAATGTTCTTCTGTTTGCGTTCTATTTTGTCTTGTCCTCAATTCTATCCGTGCTTTCCTTCACGGGGAAGTTCGGGTCGTCTCAGTTTGGTATCAGAGCTTTGGTTTACAGAGCTCGAGAACAAGACACATTAGAACCATACGAAAGAATTCATCAGATATTGGATTAGTAGTATCCAATTAGAATGACTCGTTAGAGATAGGATCAGTAGTATCCTAGAACGAGTGTGAAGAGTATATTTTTCAAATGAAAACAATTTTGTTTTGAAAATTTAAATCGTTTTATACGTATTTGAATATTTATTTATTTTGAATGTGGACAATCTAGTATATAAAGGTTTTGCATATACGCGTCATGAACGTATATTCGAAGTTTTAATATATTAGATAGATATAGAGTCACACTCTAGTCACCCGGACATGGTCCTGATGATGAAGTATACCATTACCAGTATTTATTTTCGAGTGACGAAGGTATGATATCTATATATTTCCATTAGGCTGGTGTGAGAACCAAAACTAATATAGTTAAAACACATTGTAGTGAATTTGCATCAAAAACATGATTTTTGTATATATATCAAAATTTATGAATTTGAAACTCTAATCCACTAATTGATTGCTGTTTGTGTTGGTTGTTTATTTGTTTGCTAATTTTTAACCATTTATGCCTAATTGAACCGAATATTGAACTATATTGAAAATTGGTTACATTTTCTTGCATATACATATATATCATTGAACTGGTCATAGCAAGGAGGCTAGAACAGAGAATAAAATTTGTTTGCCCGACAAATAGGTACATGTTTACTACATAATTTACTGTTTTGTTTGGGTGATGATGATTTTATGAGCCTATTGGCTAGCCGCTTGGCTTTTTCTTTTTCTTTTTGAGATTAGAAGGACCGGGGAAGCTATTTGAAATTCCCCGATGCTCCCGGTGCAGGGGAGGTTATGGCGAAATTTTTCGAAAATTTAGGGTGTTAGCCAAATTTTTGAAATATTTGAAAATTCTCAGAAACTGAAAAGTTGGAGAATGGAAGCCAGATCGAGCGTAGAGTTGAATAATCAAACCACTTTCGACTTTGTTCCTTTTCGGGGACGAAAAGTTTTAAGTGGGGGAGATTGTAATAACCCGGAAAATCTGGGCCAGTTTAAAATTTTTATTTTGGCAATTTTAGCGAATTTGGAATATTTAAAATAGATTATTTTAAATAATATCGACGGGAAAATTTATTTTGAGTAGGATTCAACATATATATTATATACGTCGTCGTTAGATTATAAATAATTATATATAATTATAAATAGAATTGAAAATGGCGCGGTAGTTCGATAATTCGATTTCAAACTTCAATTGAACATACCGGGTGCAAAACAAACCGGATTTTAGTGAAACCAAAAACATTAGGATCTATTTGATAATATCTTTCCAACGAATCCGACAAATCAAATTTTCATAGCGGGAATCAAAAGATATGTCCAGTTGAAAATTCTGAATAGTCGCTATGGAATTCAGGCCCTTAAAAATGGACATTTTGCAAATGACCTCGGATTTCGACGAAACCAGTTTTGTTGGGTCCGTGATGTCGAGTTATTGCTAGATTCCAAATTTCATAATTTTTCGAATCAATATGTGAGCGTGGCAAAGGAAAACGCGTTTTGACCATTTCAGTTGATTTTAATCGACTGGAAATTGGCCATTTTTCTAACGGTCTCAGAATTCGACGAAACTAGTTTTGTTAGGACCGTATCGTCAATACGAAGCTAGAAAATATTTTCCAGGAATTTTTAAAGTTCGTATGTGACCCCGGTAATTTGAAATGTACGTTTAAAATTCAATATAGTGATTTAAATGTAAATTAAACAGAAACTGATCGAAACAGTCGAATCAGCTTGCGATACATATCCCATTGTGTTCGGAATGGGGGTAAAACGTTAGGGACGACAGGCGGTGGACCTCGTTTCGAGGTCGTATGGAAAAGTACCTTTTTTGAAATTAAAATAATAATAAAAAAAATATAATAATAAAAAAATAAAACCCTTTCTCCCTTTATCTTTCTGCCCCCCCCCCCCCCCCCCGTTCGATTTCATTTCTCAGAAAAAGAAAAAAAAACGAACGACGCTCGCCATCGCCTCCCCAGGCGTCGCCGCCGCCGGAAGTACCCCCCCTCGGATCGACAGCCGCCTCCCCTCCTTCCCCTTCTCCTCTCCACCTCCTCCAACCGCACGACGCCCTCCTCTTCTTCTTCTCCACCTTAAACCACCGCCCTCCGCCATCTCGAGCGCCTCCGGCCACCGCCCTCCGACGCAGAAGTCTGCCGCCGACCCCCACTACCCTGCTGCCGCCACCAGCACAGTTCCCCCCCCCCTCTGTAAGTTTTTTTTGTTGTTTTGTTATTTTATTTTTAAGTAATTTAAAACTGATTTTAAAGAGTAATTTAAAACTGATTTTAAAAAGAATTTAAAGTAGAAAAGGTTTGAATTTTCAATGGAAAAAGATTAGAACTTTAAAAGGTGAAAAGGTCGTATTTTGAAATGTGAGAAGATCGTATTTTGAAAGGTGAAAAGATAGGATTTTTATTTGGTAAAAGGTATGATCTTTATATTTTTAAAGTGATAAAAATATGATTTTTATATTTTTAAAGTATTAAAAATATAATCTTTACTATATAGAAATATTAAAAATATGATTTTTATATTTTTAAAGTATTAAAAATATAATCTTTATAGGATAGAGAATATAAAAATATCATCTTTGTATATGTAGCGAAATAAAAATCTGATTTTTATTTTATATACGTTGAAATAAAGTTTTGATTTTCATAACGATGAAATCTATATTTTTGTAAGGGTGAAGTCTTTATAGTTGAAAAGGCGAGATCTTTATATAGAAAATAGAGAAGTAAAAATATGATTTTTATATATTAAATATCGAAGTAAAAATAAAATTTTTATATATTGAATAGCGGAGTGAAAATGCGATTTTTAATATATGAAGTGATTATAAGAATATGATTTTTAAATTGAAAGTAAACAAATAAAAATGTGATTTTTATTTTAAAGACATCGAAATATAAAAATGTGTGATTTTTATATATATAGTGACTACGGGCAACGAAGATGACGAAGATGGGATAACGAAGAAGATTTCTATAAAAGAAGAGTCGTGGTATTGGATAGCTTTCGGTGAGAACTTCTCACTATTCAATTTCTTTTCTAATTATATATATATATATACTAGGATGCAGACGGTGCTTAGTAGCACCCGACACAATCGTCCACAGACCATGGACTTGTTTGTTTGGTTGCATAGATTAGTTATATGATTTGGGCTGAATTGAATTGTTTGGTGAATTGAAATTGATTAATGTGTGAATGGCGTGGGCCTTCACTAGACCGGGGATAAGGCTAGGCCTCGTCCCGTTTCTAGTATCGTGCCGTTATGCTGCCAAAATTTTCTAAAATATGTTAGAAAAACAAAAATATCATTTTATTGAATAAATGAATTGAATAGAAATTCAAGTGTTAAAATAAAATGATTATCGTTAAAAATATATTTTTTAACGTGAAAGTGAGTAAATAAATATTTATAAACAAATCGGCCGATTTGTTTATATACACTGATTTGACTGATATCGATTGGGTCGATAAATTTTACACGTCACCCAACTGCACAAATAAATTCTGTGTTTGATTGTTTGAAACCCCACACGGGTGTTGGGATGAAATTTGAAGTTCACTCATCCCGATTGATTAAATATGTCGATCGATTGATTGACAGGCTGTTATAAGCGTAAGATATCTATATTTGATGCTTATACAGTGTAGTGCACTTTGGTTGATGGTTGATTATTTTTCAATGCTATTATATACATGTGTTGTATGGAATCCATATAATTAACATTATATGGTGATTGATTGGGCCTCATTCCAATCAGGAAAATAATGAATATTATGAAAGAAAATTCATCTGTTGAATATAAAAATAGTCATGTGTTGACGATGTTCATGTGTTGAAAATATTCGTGTGTTGAGTAAAATATTTTAAATAATAAAAATTACATCTTTATCATATTTACAATTAGAATCTACTTTACGGTGGAGTCTAATTAAAATCAAACGATAGATACCTTAGTTTTATAAAATATTTTACATAACAAAAATAGTGATGTGTTGACAGTACTCATGTGTTGAGATTAGTCGTGTGTTGAAAGAAATATAGATTCATGTGTTGAATGAAATAAATATTCATTTGTTGAATAGAATAACGAATTTATTGAAATATATAAAGCCGTGTTGATTAGAGATGCGTTATTTTGACGCGAACGATATTTATATCGATTTTATTCGTTTTATAATGAATATTGAAAAGTGATTTCAAAATTTAATATTTTGAAAGGAAATTCAAATTGAATTAGATTAAAAATTGAAATTTTATTGAATCAATTTGAAATGAATTCGAATCGAATAGAAAAGGAATTCTATTCGAATTGAATAGAAAGTGAATTTGAATTCGAGTAAAATAGAAATGAATTCAAATTGAATTAGATTGAAATTGAAATTTAAAACAAACTGAAATTGAATTGAAATCAATTTGAAATGAATTCGAATTAGATCAAATAGAAGGCGAATTCGAATTGAATTGAATTGAAACGAATTTGAATTTGAATTGAATTGAAACGAATTTGAATTTGAATTGAATTGAAATGAATTCGAGTTGAATTGAAATCAAATCGATTTGAAATTGAATGTAGAAGTTGAATTGTTTTAAAAACGAATTTAAAACGATTTATAAAATTCGTTTTAAAAAGGAAATCGACGAAATATATATTATATATATTATATATATTATATAATGGCCTGAATAGAACGCGCCGCGCCGCGGCAGTTCGTGAATTTCGACCATTTATTTCAAACGGACATTGCGGGAGATCCGACCGTCGGATTCTCCTAAAACCGGAACCGTTGGGTTCGTATCGAAAAGAGCTTTCCAATGAATATTAGAAATTTGAAATCTAACGGTTGGATTTGGAATTATGTCCAAATCAAATTCGAAAAAGGTCGCTGTAAGTGAAGTTCGATGGCCGTTGTGGGAAATCGACTGTACGGGCCTTGATAAATTTATTAAAAATATCTATAATTTGTGTAAAATCATAATATAGGATTTGGGAAAAATTGAGCTGAAGAATTCCACATTTGAAATGATAAAAATAGATTTTTATCGAAATGAACTAGTTTTGAACTAGAATTAAAATCAATTTATTTTTGAAATGAATAAATTGAATTTGAAAGTGATTTTAAAAATAATCAATATTCCCAATAGGTGAAGTGGAAGTGGAGTTGAATCGAAATTATCTCGGAATATTTCGATGTTGGATTTCGTGACTATACAGATGTTGTTTTGGGAATTTGAAAGATATATTATATATCGTTATTTCCAATACGATATTTGTTGGTTTCAGAATTTGATATTGAATATAAGCCGATATATTTTCTATTCAGAGCCTTGTATTTAATATCAAATGTGATTTGGTTTGTCGTGAATCGTGTTTTTGATGACATTGGTTCTTTAACCCAGTTAAAGGCAAGATGTGGATTTTTTGAAAAGATTAAAACTAAGTGGAGTTTTAATGAATCTTTAATTAGATTAAAATGTGAATTGATAATTTAAATTATCAAATCTGAAAAGTGATCGAGAGTGGAGTATCACCAGTTTTGCTCCAAAGCGATAGTTAAATCTTTAATTAGATTTGAACGTGAAATGGTAATTAATTTTACCGATAACACCGTGGTGTTAGATGTGGAGTATTACCAGTTTTCTCCATGGGATATATAGGTTGGGATTGGGAAATAAAATAAATAATTACTTCGGTGTGGTTCGTTAATCCCGACTAGTTTGAAATGATATCCAAAGGAGGATTAAAGAATAAATTTAGAAGAATTTATCTTGGATAAAATTAATGGGAACATTTCCCTAAGAATGTGATTTTGTGAATAAAAGAATATTCTGAATTGGAATGAGGCGTTTGTTGTGTCTGTGTAACATTTGTTTATTATATACGTGGGTTATTCAGAAAGGCCGGGTTATACCCATTCTGAATAACCGATTCGACGAGATGTCGAAGATGAAGACGGTGGTTGAAGACCGGAAGTCTTCACATCGTTTGGGTGATTACTGATGATCTTGATTGGGCTGTACACCCAGGATGAGGGAATCAGTTGGTGATCGTCCAGACGTACTTGGAGATGGATGGATATGCGAGGAAAGTGCCTCCGGTTTCGTTCAGACCCAGAACGAACTTGTAAATGGATTGTGTGTCTGACATTGGATTTTATTCTGTGTTGATTGATCTCTATTAAATATACATCTGTTTGGCGGCGGAGAATTTATTCTCTTGCTTAACGCCCTTCTCTGAGACGTACGAGCTCAGAGGTTGTATATCGATGGACATCAGTCGCATGGAGTGAATTGCCAATGTGGCACGCGTAAGTGGCAATTGATCAAGGCTTCTGTTGAAAAGCAAAGTCTTGTGGTTGATGATCAAAGCACGGCCTGTGTGGCATAGCTTTGTGTATAACGTGAATTCGCGAGCCTCACACCTCGGTATGAGTCAAAAACGGGATACGGACCCAAGGAGTGCACGACGTTTCTTTCTAGCTAGGGTGGTGTCAGTGACCTACCAGCCCTGACATTTATATACTTTTCACCTGTGTGGTTGTTGGATATGAGGCGCCTCGGATATAGGTCTGTAAGGACCGGGAAACGTGTGTTCAGGAATAACTAATCCTCAAAAGTAAGAGAGGACCGGCCTTGGAGGTTCCAAAGGATCATAGTGGGGTCCTGAGGCATTTGCTAGAGTGTCTCGAACGCGGAGAGGAGCTTGCCCCTTGCCTCGGCTCATGACGGAATCCAATTTCCAATACGTGTATTTCGGCTTTATTTGTAGAGCCTAGTATGGCGACATAGTGGGATGGGGCACTCATGCCGTCTATGATTTATATTTATGATTGAAATGTTTTGACACTATACACTTATTATAGTATCAAATAATGTGTTTTAAACGTATCAAGCATGCTTTGGCTGTTATAAGGTAAAAACCCTATCCTCCGGCTTGCGTTGCATTGTGTGATGGGACCTGGGTCTTATAACAGCTTCATTTTTCTTTATTTAGCATTGCGCTGTTTGTTTTATGCACTGGTATTCTTGGGAGGAAACCCGTTCCGTGTTATACGGCGTGGTCCCTTGTTTTACCGAACTTTAAAATAAAGAATTATAATTGTTTTAGTTCTCACACCAGTCCCATGACTGACCTGGAGTTTATTGTTTTAACCTAAACTCTGGGTGCCCCTATTTTCCACACGGGCAGCTAGTAGTTTTGGTTTTGCAGATTTATATTCACAGGGTCCTGATTTACAGCTGGGACGATGCTCGGAAAGCTCTGTATCCGTGTATCACTTCTAGTTGTGTTTTATATATTTTTCCACTGCTATGTAATTTATTGTAATCTCTGATATTTATCGAATGTAATTTATTCATTTATACTCTGTATATTCTTGTATCTGATGGAATTGTCGTAATAACAATGAAATGTTCTTCTGTTTGCGTTCTATTTTATCTTGTCCTCAATTCTATCCGTGCTTTCCTTCACGGGGAAGTTCGGGTCGTCTCATCCACAGTCAAAGTTGATTTTCTACATTCTTTCAAAGTTACATAACCTTCATATATAGAAAAAAATGAACTGATGAAATGGTGTTTGTTTAATGAAATCTAATTAATCTGCTGTAAAACCTTTGCCTTTTTTAATTTTTTCCATTGTTTTGATCATGGCCATTAAACTACAACGATACTGATTTGTATTGACTTCTTTCTTTTTCTTTGTCCTTTCTCTTTTTTTTTGTATTTTTTGCTGCAGTATTCTGTGCATACACAAATGTTTAAATGTTAACATAACATCACAAATTCAGCATAATAGACAAATTCACCAAAACATTATAAATGATACATAAAACTATCATTTTAATACTATTAAAAGTAACAGTAAATAACATACTGTTATTGATACCAGTAAGTGACAATAAAACAAGAGTAAGTAACAGTATGATAACAGTAAAATTGGTAGTGAACATGGATAAAAATGATATATTAAGCTATCATAATTAACATTATCAATATTCTAAGCGATTTAAGAATAAAATGTCATATGAAATTATCATTACTTATAGGACAATCATGTTACTAGAAATGGTACCATTACATAAATGCTATATGGAACTGTCATTTTATTTATATCTTAATTCATCCGAAATCACAATTACTAAAAATGCTATATGGAACTGTCATTACTTATAGGACATCAAGCCTTTATTTCACGTTTAAACCAATTCAATGACTAAAAATACATGGCACACACAACAACAGTAATAACAAGGCAAAACTAAGTAAAAAAAGGTCAAAACCAAAGATCGTGCAAACCATTCCTCTATAACTATCTTCTTTCACAAATCTTAATCATGCATTAGATAACAAATTAAAATGCAAAGTGATATCTATAACTATCATTATATTTTGTTCGAATGCAAAATGATATGCTAAAAGGCAAAGTGATATCTATAACTATCATTATATTTTACTGGAATGCAAAATGATATGCTAAAAGGCAAAGTGATATCTGTAACTATCATTATATTTTGCTGGAATGCAAAATGATACGCTAAAAGGCAAACTGATATCTGTAACTATCATTATATTTTGCTGGAATGCAAAATGATATTCTAAAAGGAAAACTGATATCTATAACTATCATTATATTTTGCTTGAATGCAAAATGATATGCTAAAAGGCAAAGTGATATCTATCTATAACTATCATTATATTTTGCTGGAATGTAAAATGATATGCTAAGAGGCAAAGTGATATCTATAACTACCATTATATTTTGCCGGAATGCAAAATGATATGCTAAGGGGCAAAGTGATATCTATAACCATCATTATATTTCGCTGGAATGCAAAATGATATGCTAAGAGGCAAAGTGATATCTATAACCATCATTATATTTCGCTGGAATGCAAAATGATATGCTAAGAGGTAAAGTGATATCTATAACTATCATTATATTTCGCTGGAATGCAAAATGATATGCTAAGAGGCAAAGTGATATTTATAACTATCATTATATTTTGCTGGAATGCCAAATGATATGCTAAGAGGCAAAGTGATATTTATAACTATCATTATATTTTGCTGGAATGCAAAATGATATGCTAAGAGGCAAAGTGATATCTATAACTATCATTATATTTTGCTGGAATGCAAAATGACATGCTAAGAGGCAAAGTGATATCTATAACCATCATTATATTTCGCTGGAATGCAAAATGACATTATATTTCACTGGAATGCAAGATGACATGCTAAGAGGCAAAGTGATATCTATAACCATCATTATATTTTGCTAAAATGCAAAATGACATGCTAAAAGGTAAAGTGATATCTATAACCATCATTATATTTTGCTGGAATGCAAAATGATATGCTAAAAGGTAAAGTGATATCTATAACTATCATTATATTTTGTTCGAATGCAAAATGATATGCTAAAAGGCAAAGTGATATCTATAACTATCATTATATTTTGCTGGAATGCAAAATGATATGCTAAAAGGCAAAGTGATATCTGTAACTATCATTATATTTTGCTGGAATGCAAAATGATATGCTAAATGGCAAACTGATATCTGTAACTATCATTATATTTTGCTGGAATGCAAAATGATATGCTGAAAGGCAAACTGATATCTATAACTATCATTATATTTTGCTTGAATGCAAAATGATATGCTAAAAGGCAAAGTGATATCTATCTATAACTATCATTATATTTTGCTGGAATGTAAAATGATATGCTAAGAGGCAAAGTGATATCTATAACTATCAATATATTTCGCTGGAATGCAAAATCATATGCTAAGGGGCAAAGTGATATCTATAACCATCATTATATTTCGCTGGAATGCAAAATGATATGCTAAGAGGCAAAGTGATATCTATAACCAACATTATATTTCGCTGAATGCAAAATGATATGCTAAGAGGTAAAGTGATATCTATAACTATCATTATATTTCGCTGGAATGCAAAATGATATGCTAAGAGGCAAAGTGATATTTATAACTATCATTATATTTTGCTGGAATGCCAAATGATATGCTAAGAGGCAAAGTGATATTTATAACTATCATTATATTTTGCTGGAATGCAAAATGATATGCTAAGAGGCAAAATGATATCTATAACTATCATTATATTTTGCTGGAATGCAAAATGACATGCTAAAAGGCAAAGTGATATCTATAACCATCATTATATTTCGCTAGAATGCAAAATGACATTATATTTCACTGGAATGCAAGATGACATGCTAAGAGGCAAAGTGATATCTATAACCATCATTATATTTTGCTGAAATGCAAAATGACATGCTAAAAGGTAAAGTGATATCTATAACCATCATTATATTTTGCTGGAATGCAAAATGATATGCTAAAAGGTAAAGTGATATCTATAACTATCATTATATTTTATTAGAATGCAAAATGATATTCTATGAGGCAAACTGATATCTATAACTATCATTATATTTTGCTGGAATGCAAAATGACATGCTAAGAGGCAAACTAATATCTATAACCATCATTATATTTTGCTGGAATGCAAAATGACATGCTAAGAGGCAAACTGATATCTATAACTATCATTATATTTTGCTGGAATGCAAAATGACATGCTAAGAGGCAAACTGATATCTATAACTATCATTATATTTTGCTGGAATGCAAAATGACATGCTAAGAGGCAAACTGATATCTATAACCATCATTATATTTCGCTGGAATGCAAAATGATATGCTAAGAGGCAAAGTGATATCTATAACTATCATTATATTTTGTAATTCATGTATCAGGATTTTCTCGTTCTCATTTAGACGAAACATACAAAATTTCAACAAAATCTAATACCTTCAAAACCCTAGGACGCTTCCTTGAACGGACAGTACCTTCTTCATCGCCGATTTGCCATGAGAGTTGTTTAACTGCTCTTGATTTTGCAACTCTAGCTTTTGATTTCCCACTTTTTGGAGATTTTTCCTTTGATTGAGGAGTTGATGATGCACGATTCGGGGATCTTGCCTTGAATACCCAATCGTCTATCGGCAAATTAGAGGTCGAAGTTGAAGAATCTGTTTCAGTTGTCGACATTACTGATTTTAGGGATTGATTTTTTTTTTGGATCGAATATACTGATGATTTTTTGATCGAGACAGAACCCTAGAACGAATGAAATGGGGAACGGTTTGTTAGTGGGGTTATTGGGGTGAAGCGCGCGTCCTTCAAACCAAAAATAAAAAGTTCCGTCCGTAATTTAAAATGTGGGTCTAAGTTTTCCTTTAAACTAAAATTCTCTTTTATTATTTTAAAATTCCAAAAAGCAACTTTTTATTTCGACCTCGAAATCGAACCCACCAACTGTCATCCACAGCTAATTACCCCTATTCCGAACCCAATGGGATATGTATCGTAGGCTGATTCGATCGTTTCGACCAGTTTTCATCAAAATCAACATATAACTCTATATATTGAATTTGAACGCGCATTTCAATTTACCGGGGTCACATACTAGCTAGAAAAATTCCAGAAAAATATTTTCTAGCTTTGTATTAATGATACGGTCCTAACAAAATTAGTTTCATCAAATTCTGAGACCGTTTGAAAAATGGTCATTTTCCAGTCGATTAAAATCAACTGAAACTGGTCAAACGCGTTTTCCTTTGCCACGCTCACATATTGAATCGAAAAATTATGAAATTTGAAACCTAGCAATAACTTGACATCGCGGATCCAATAAAAGTGATTTCGACGAAATCCGAGGTCATTTGCAAAATTTCCATTTTTAAGGGCCAGAATTCCATAGCGACTATTCTGAATTTTCAACTGGGCATATCTTTTGATTCCCACTATGAAATTTCGATTTCCCGGATTCGTTGGAAAGATATTATCGATTAGATTCTAATATTTTTGGTTTCACTAAAATCCGGTTTATTTTGCACCCGGTACATTCATTTGAAATTTGAAATCGAATTATCGAACTACCGCACCATTTTCAATTCCTTTTATAATTTAAAATAAATATTTATATTCTAACGATGATCTATATAAATATATACGTTCGAATTCTATTCAAAATAAATTTCTCGTTGATGTTATTTAAAATAATTCATTTTAAATAGTCAAAATTCGCTAAAATTTCCAAAATAAATTTTTTTAATTGGCACGGATTTTCGGATTATTACAATCTCCCCTACTTAAAACTTTTCGTCCCCAAAAAGGAACGAAGCCGAAAGTTGTTCAACAATTCAACTCAACTTCCAGTACTTTCACTACGGCTTAAGTTCTTCAACTTTTCAGTTTCTAAGAACTTTTCAAATTTTTCAAAAATTTGGCTAACACCCTAAATTTTCGAAAAATTTCGCCATAACCTCCCCTGCACCGGGGACTTCGGGATATTTCATATAGCCTCCCATGGCCTTCTTAAATCCAAAAGAAAATGAAAAAGCCAAGCGGCTAGCCAATCGGCTCACAAAATCATCATCACCCAATCAAAATAGTAAATTATGATAAACATGTACCTATTTGTCGGGCAAACAATTTTATTCCTCTTCTTTAGCCTCCTTGCTATGACCTGTTCAATGTAAGTACATGTTTATGCAAGCCAATGCGACTAATTTTCAATGCAATTCACTATTTGATTCAAACTGGCTATATGGTTCAAATTTTAATTACTCAACCAATAATCAAACAACACAAACAACAATCAATTAGTTGATTATCGTTTCAAACTCATAGTTTTGATATATAGTCAAAAATCACATTTTTGATGCCAAATCACAACAATAAGCCCTATCTAATTTTGGTTCTCACACCAGTCAATAGGAAACATATAGAAATCCCACTTTCGTCACTCGAACACAACACTGATGATGCCATGGTCATTATCAGCATCATCTCCGGGCAACTAAAGTGTGATTCTATATCTGTCCAGTATATTGAAACTTCGAATACCCGTGGATCAAACGTATATGCAAAATCTATATATACTGGATTGTCCAAATTCAATATAAATAAATAATCAAATATGAATAATTGATTTAAATTTTCAAAACAAAAATTGTTTTCATTTTAAAAATATACTCTTCACACTCTTTCTAGGATACTTCTGATCCCATCTCTAACGAGTCATTCTCATTGGATATTACTAATCCAATTTCTGATGAATTCTTTCGTATGGTTCTAATGTGTCTTGTTCTCTGAGCTTTGTAAACCAAAGCTCCGATACAAGCTGTAACGACCGAGAATTCCGCTCGATCCGAATCAGTCGCTAAACCGAATAAGACCGTTCGAAATGCCTGATTGTTTTGAGAACATGACAAATTAGAACGCAAACAGAAGAACATTTCATTGTTAATTACAACAATTCCATCAGATACAAGAATATACAGAGTATAAATAAATATTACACATTACAAAAAATCAGAGATTACAATACATTTAAATACATCGCAGCGGAAAATAATACAAAACACAACTGAAGGAGATATACAGATACAAAGCTTTCCGGATATCGTTCCAGCTGTAAACCAGGATCCTGTGAATATAAATATGCAAAACCAAAACTACTAGCTGCCCGTGTCAAAATAAGGGCACCCAGAGTTTAGGTTAAAACAATAAACTCTAGGTCAGTCATGGGACTGGTGTGAGAACGAAAACAGTTATTAATCTTTGTTTTAAAGTTAGGTAAATCAAGGGACCACGTCGTATAACACGGAACGGGTTTCCTCCCAAGAACACCAGTGCATAAAACAAAAGCGCAATGCTAAATAAAGAAAAATGAAGCTATTATAAGACCCAGGTCCCATCACACAATGCAACACAAACCAGAGGATCGGGTTTTCCCTTATAATAGCCAAAGCATGCTTGATACGTTTAAAACTAATCATTTGATACTATAATAGGTGTATAGTGTCAAAACAACTTCAAATATAAATGTATCAATCCTAGACGGCATGGGTACCATATATCATGTCGCCATACTAGGCTCTACAATCAAAACCGCAAAGTCACGTATTTGGAAATTGGATTTCCATCTATGAACCGAGGCCAGGGATCGTCCTCTACCAATTCAAGACAACTAGCCTACCATGTCTCAGGACCCAGACTCAGGTGGGCCCTTGGATCGTCAAGGTCAGTCCACCGATGTGGATTAAAATGCCTGAACAATGCGTTTCCCCACCCTATTGGGCATAAATGAGCCAACAAATTACTCCATCGGCTTCACACAGTCATCGATAAATCTGAGGCGCCTCGCAACAACAACAACCACATAAGTCAAACTCGTCAGGGCGTGTAAAACCACTGACGCCACTTCTAGCTAGAAAGAAACGCATGCCCTCCCTGAAGTCCTCTCCCGTTTCTGGTTCACAACCGAGGTGTGAGGCTCGCGAATTCACGTTACACAAAGCTATGCCACACAGGCGGTGCTTTGATCATCCACCACACGACTTTGCTTTTCAACAGAAGCCTTGATCATTTGCCACTTAGGCATGCCACACAGGCAATTCACTCCATACGATTGATATCCATCAATATATAACCCCTGAGCTCGTACGTCTCAGAGAAGGGCGTTAAGAAAGAGAATAAATTCTCCGCCGCCAAATAGATATATATTTAATAGAAATCAATCACACAGACTAAAATCCAATCTCAGACACACAGTCCATTTACAAGTTCGTTCTGGGTCTGAACGAAATCGGAGGCACCTAGTACCCCGCATATCCATCGATCTCCAAGTACATCTGGACGATCACAAACTGTTTCCATCTTCTTGGGTGTACAGCCCAATCAAGATCATCAGTAACCACCCAAACGATGTGAAGACCTCCGGTCTTCGACCACCGTCTTCATCTTCGACTTATCGTCGTATCAGTTATTCAGAGTGGGATAAACCCGGTCTTTCTGAATAACTCGCGTATATAATAAACAAGTGTTACACAAACACAACATACACCTCATTCCAATTAAGAATATTCTTTTATTCAAATATTCTTATACTTTGGGAAAGGTTCCCATTAATTTTATCAAAGATAAATTCTTTAAATTTATTCTTTAATCACCTTTGAATATCAATTCAAACTAGTCGGGATTAGCGAACCACACCGAAGTATTCATTTATTTTATTTTCCAATCCCAACCTATTCACCCCATGAAGTAAAACTGGTAATACTTCATATCTAACACCACAGTGTTATCGGTAAATTCAATTACCATTTCACGTTCAAATCTAATTAAAGATTTAACTATCGCCTGGAGTAAAACTGGCGATACTCCATTCTCGATCTATTCAATCTAATTAAAGATTCATTAAAACTCCACTTAGTTTTAATCTTTACAGAAATCAATACCTTGTCTTTAACTGGGTTAAAGAGCCAATATCATTTAAAACACGGTTCACGATAAACCCAAAATCACATTCTATTAATTATCGGGTTAAGGAACAAGTGTTATTTAAAACACTGTTCACGATAAACCCAAAAATCAATACCAATTCAATTCCAATTAAATATTATTTAATTGGTACACTTCATTAAATCTAAATAAAAAGAATTAATCTTTTTCTCAACTGGGCTTAAGAACAGTGTTAACAAAGACACCATTCACGACAAACCCAAATCACATTTGATATTAAATACAAGGCTCTGAATAGAAAATATATCGGCTTATATTCAATATCAAATTCTACGACCAACAAATATCGTATTGGAAATAACGATATATATATATATATATATATATCTTTCAAATTTCCACAACAATATCTGTATAATCACGAAATCCCACATCGAAATATTCCGAAGACAATTTCGATTCAAATCCATTCCCATGTTTTTATTGGAAATTCTGGTTATTTTCAAAACCATTTCAAATCCGATTTATTTATTTAAAAAATTAAATAAATTATTATTCTAGTTCAAAACTAGTTCATTTCGATAAAAATCTATTTTTATCTTTTCAAATATGGAGTTTTTCATCCCAACTCTTCCCAAATCACTTCTTATGATTTTACACAAATTATTCCTATTTTTAATAATTTTATCAAGGCCCGTACAGTCGATTTCCATCAACGGCCATCGAACTGCACTTACAGCAACCTTTTCCAAATTTGATTTGGATATAATTCCAAATCCAACAGTTAGATTTCAAATCTATAATATTCATTGGAAAGCTCTTTTCGATACGAACCCAACGGTTCCGGTTTTAGGAGAATCCGACGGTCGAATCTCCCGTAATATCCATTCGAAGTCAATGGTCGAAATTCACGAACGGCCGCGGCGTGGCGCGTTCTATTCAGGCCATTATATTATATATATAATATATATAATATTTCCTTCGTCGATTTCAATTCACAACGTGCTTTATAAATCGTTTTAAATTCATTTTCAAAACGTTTTCAATTTCATATTCAATTTCAAATCAAAATTGAATATTCCAATATAAATTCGTTTTAAATTCATTTCAAATCGATTTCAATTCAATTTCAATTGAATTCGAATTCAATTTCAATTGAATTCGAATTCAATTTCAATTGAATTCGAATTCAATTTCAATTGAATTCGAATTCAATTTCAATTTAATTCGAATTTCGAATCTATTTCGATATTCATTGAAAAATGAATAAAATCGATATAAATATCGTTCACGTCAAAATGACGTCAATCTAATCAACACAGCTTCATATATTTCTATTTTCGAATATTCTATTTCAAATATTCCTTTTCAAATATTTCTATTCAAATATTTTTTTTCAAATATTTATATTCAAAACTGGAATGAGGCCCACTCAATTACCATATAATGTTAATTATATGGATTTTCTACAACACATGTATAAAATAACAATGATAAATAATCAACCATCATCCAGAGTGCATTCTACACTGTATAAGCATCAAATATAGATATTTAACGCTTATGACAGTCTGTCAATCAATCGATCGACATACAGCTAATTATTGGGACTAGTGTATGTCATATATCATCCCAATACCCGTGTGGGGTTTCAATCAATCAAACACAGATTTTATTTGTGCAGTTAGGCGATGTGTAAAATTTATCGTCCCAATCAATATCAGTCAAATGTGTGTATATAAACAAATCGTCCGATCTGTTTATATTTATTTTATTTTAAATACACGTTAAAAATTCTATTTTAAACTATAAAATATTTTTAACTATATAAATATTTTATTTTGTTTCACATCACAACACACAATCAACTACACATCAAATCAAACAAACAAGCATACAAACCGTCCATGGTCTGTGGACGACGGGTGTCGGGTGCTACTAAACACCGTCTGCATCCTAATATATATTGTTAACTAGAAAGCAAAATTAAAAGGTGAGAAGTTCTCACCGAGGGTTCCACTCCGCCGTGCTTTGCTTCTGAACTGCCGAACCGTCTGGATCTGCTTGAAATTCCTATGCAGTCTTTTTCACGCTGTTCATATAATTTGTTACTTCATATATGTAAAAATTGAATTTTTATATAATGAAAGATCTAATTTTTCTTATGCGAACTTCTAAAATAAAAATCAAATCTTTTTGCTAAAGTTCATATAAGAAAAATCTAATCTCTTTGCTTGTGTTCATATTTTTATATCACCTAAAGATTATATTTTTATACATAAGAAAGATCTTATTTTCTATTTCATATGAAATCATACTTCTATATGATAAAAATCCTACCTTTTCATTAATAAAAATCTCGTCTTGCTTTGTGTAAAAATCTTGTCTTTCATACGATAAAAATTGAATCTTTCTAATTCTTCCTACATGATAAAAATCATATTTTTATCACTACTAGATATAGATAAAAACCATACTTTTATATGATTAAAAATCCTATCTATACTATTAAAAATCACGTTTCTACCTAGCTATCGTATATATAAAAATTGAATTTTTATTTTAAAGCTTCCTACATAAAAATAATTTTTTTTATTTTAAATGCATACTATAAAAATCGTATTTTTACATACAATAAATATCCCATTTTTATATCAGTATTTTATAAACTGTTTTTTTTAATATAAATCTTTAAAACTGATTTCAAAGAAATAAATAAATTTGAAATTGAATTTACCGTTGTTTCCAAAGGGTGGGTGAGGATCTCGTGCTCGCTGGAGGTGGTCCAGGCTGTGCTCGCTGGTCAGCGGCTAGGGATTTGATGGTGGCGGGTTTTCAAGGGTGGGGGGCGTTGGTTTCAGAACAGGGCGTAGGGGGTTTCGGTGTTGGCTGAATGGAGGGAGGCAGGTGCGGTGGATCGGTGAGGGGGGTTAGGGCTTGGGGATGGTTGCATCGGCTGGTGGGTACGGCGCGGGTAAGGGAAGAGGGAGGTGCGGTTTTCGAGAGAAGGGAGGGGGGTTAGGGCTTGGAGGAGGAGGCAGCGCTGGGGAGGCCGCCTCCGGCGCGTGCGACGGTGGAGCTGGGGCTCCGCCCCTTTGGTTCGTTTTTTTTCTCTTTATTTCTTTCTGAACGAATGAAAAGGAGGAGGGAGAAGAGATAAAGGGGTGAGGCTAATTATAAATATATATATATTATTATTTTAAAATTCCAAAAAGCAACTTTTTATTTCGACCTCGAAATCGAACCTACCGACTGTCATTCATAGCTAATTACCCCTATTCCGAACCCAATGGGATATGTATCGTAGGCTGATTCGATCGTTTCGATCAGTTTTCATCAAAATCAACATATAACTCTATATATTGAATTTGAACGTGCATTTCAATTTACCAGGGTCACATACTAGCTAGAAAAATTCCAGAAAAATATTTTCTAGCTTCGTATTAACGATACAGTCCTAACAAAACTAGTTTCGTCAAATTCTGAGATCGTTTGAAAAATGGCCATTTTCCAGTCGATTAAAATCAACTAAAACTGGTCAAACGCGTTTTCCTTTGCCACGCTCACATATTGAATCGAAAAATTATGAAATTTGAAACCTAGCAATAACTTGACATCTTGGATCCAACAAAAGTGGTTTCGTCGAAATCCGAGGTCGTTTGCAAAATTTCCATTTTTAAGGGCCAGAATTCCATAGCGACTATTCTGAATTTTCAACTGGGCATATCTTTTGATTCCCGCTATGAAATTTCGATTTCCCGGATTCGTTGGAAAGATATTATCAATTAGATTCTAATATTTTTGGTTTCACTAAAATCTGGTTTATTTTGCACCCGGTACATTCATTTGAAATTTGAAATCGAATTATCGAAATACCGCACCATTTTCAATTACTTTTATAATTTAAAATAAATATTTATATTCTAACGAAGATCTATATAAATATATACGTTCAAATTCTATTCAAAATAAATTTCTCGTCGATGTTATTTAAAATAATTCATTTTAAATAGTCAAAATTCGCTAAATTTCCAAAATAAAATTTTTAAATTGGCACGGATTTTCGGGTTATTACAAAACAGATATATATTTAATAGAAATCAACCACACAGACTAAAATCCAATGCCAGACACACAATCCATTTTCACGTTCGTTCTGGGTCTGAACGAAACCGGAGGCACCTAATACCACGCATATCCATCGATCTCCAAGTACGTCCGGACGATCACCAACTGATTCCCTCCTCTTGGGTGTACGACCCAATCAAGATCATCAGTAATTATCCAAACGACGTGAAGACCTCCGGTCTTCAACCGCCATATTCATCTTCGATACCACGTCGAATCAGTTATTCAGAATGGGATAAACCCAGTCTTTCTGTATAACTCGCGTATATAATAAACAAGTGTTACACAAACTCAACATACGCCTCATTCCATTTCAGAATATTCGTTTATTCAAATATTCTTCTATTTTGGAAAGGTTCCCATTAATTTTATCAAAGATAAATTCTTTAAATTTATTCTTTAATCTTCTTTGAATATCAATTCAAACTAGTCGGGATTAGCGAACCACACCGGAGTAATCATTTATTTTATTTCCCAATCCCCACCTATTCATCCCATGAAGTAAAACTGGTAATACTTCATATCTAACACCACGGTGTTATCGGTAAATTCAATTGCCATTTCACGTTCAAATCTAATTAAAGATTTAACTATCGCCTGGAGTAAAACTGGCGATACTCCATTCTCGATCTTTTCAATCTAATTAAAGATTCATTAAAACTCCACTTAGTTTTAATCTTTAACTGGGTTAAAGAATCAGTGTCATTTAAAACACGGTTCACGATAAACCCAAAATCACATTCCATTAATTATCGGGTTAAAGAACCAGCGTTATTTAAAACACCATTCACAATAAACCCAAAAATCAATACCAATTCAATTCCAATTAAATATTATTTAATTGGTACACTTCATTAAATCTAAATAAAAAGATTTAATCTTTTTCTTAACTGGGCTTAAGAACAGTGTTAATGAAGACACCATTTGTAACAACCCTGAATTTTGGGGTAAATTTAAAAATTTACTTTAAGTTATTTTAATGAGTTTTGATATTTAAAATAATTTATTTTAAATAATAACGACAAAAAAAAAATTATTTCCTTAATCCTACGGTTAATACGAATGATATAATTCCTGCATTCCTACAATCCCTTAGCTACATGCCCAAGACGATACCTTGATTTATCTAATTGTATTATTAATAAATTTCATTTATCTCTAATAAATGAAATATTTGAAATTTATGTTTAGCTTGTGGAAGGGAGAACTAAAAATTTACATAAATTGCACCATCAAATAACTACCTTGTATGTATGCCAACATGTTAGAATATATATTCCTTAATTTCAATGTTTCTCAACATTGCAGTATAATGCATAATAAATTCAGTTGTTTTAATTTCATTAGTTACTATGTATATCATTCATATAGTAGCTAAATTATAGCTAAAATTGGCATTCCATATTGATATGAAAAAAATATGGAAAAAGTAGTATTATTTCTTTTAAATGTTCATTCAAACCTTTCCACTTTTATCTTTCCTAATTAAGTGTAACACTAGACTGGATAGTTTATATATACACATTATATTTTTATATATATATTGATTTGATTTAACATTGAACCTATTAAATGTATGTATGTAATAAATTATGTCTATTTTAAATTTAATATTGACATTAATTGTAATATTGCCATTAATTGTATTAACTTGATTGAAACATTTCTATCTAAGAATAATTATGTGTTAATTAAAATCAATGCGTTGTTTATATAAAACTTAAATTTATCTTAAAAAGAATATTCTAATAAAATTAATTGATTTAAAATGGAACCATGAACTAAGGAAACACATGATTTTTATCGTATGGATTTAAAATCCATATTTATCCGTATGCTATGTAATAGTAGTCACATTATGTTTCTTTTAATTGTGTATTAATGAAACTAATGAGAATAATTTGAATATATGGAGGCTAATGAATTTAATACTATGACATATATATTATAAGATTTGACTGTTTTATCTTTTGTATTTATTAGTAGTTTTCCCATTTGTCATATATTAAATTGCCTATAAATTGATTCTAATTCATTCATATGTACAGAGTTATCAATTAACCATACTTGCATATTATTAACTATTATGTCACACAATTGAGGAATGAACATATTTGCTATATATATTAAAAAAAAAACTGAATTTCCATATCTCAGCACTGTGTATATATTCACACAAATGGATGTATTTGATGCACCTTTATAATACCATAAATTAAGTTTCATTCAAATTTTCAATTAAAACAATCTACATGTTGTCCTTTATTTATTTCGTTTACTTATGTGATATGCCTTCTTATTACACTTACCTACATGCTAATACAGTATCAATTTATGCCATGAATAATTTTGATTAATAGCATTTATGAATCAATCAATACAAATTAAAGAGAAAATATAAAAGCTTTCTTTCTCCATTTTGTGTAATTTATGTATTCAGTTAATTACTTCTTTAGGGAAAGAAACTTAAAGTTTTTTTTTCATATATATACTAGTTAGGATAAGTTTACGGTCAAAACACAAAACCCTATTCTATAATACATAGCCGCCGCCCTTTACATTTTCAATGGCTGAAAACGCACAAAAACAATTCGTTAATTCCTCCTAGTCTACCACAAATTAAAATATGAAATCAAGACAAATAATCAAGAGCAAGGCTTCGAAGTGGCGGGTTGGATGGTGGACTCGGTGGTCTTGGGGCGTGCGATGGGGGTGACTTGAGCGTGCGTTTTGGGTTCATTTCGAACGATCCAAGGAGAAGGACGAAGACTGCCGGTGTTCCCTTCACTAATCAAAAATTCGATGAAATTAGGTGAGATTCTTTATTTTATAATTTATGAAATTAAATTATCTTTCTTGTGTTATTGATGTTTGTATGTACATGAATATGGATTGGTGATGAATGATTGATATTGGTGATGGATGTTTATGTAGTTATTGGCAGTTCTGTTCATGTCTACGTTGTGAATGTCATTGATTGTGGAATGAATATTGATAGGTAAACTTGTGTAAATAAAGTTCATTCTTTATTTCTATATTCTTGAGAATTTATATTTAAATTTAAATTTATAATTTCTATTGTTGTTTCAGAAAAATGAATGTTATTTAGATTTGCAATTTTGCACCAAAATTTCATTTTTTCATGTTTTACATGAAAACATGAATTTGATACAAAATCGTTGAACTAAATAAATATTTTATTTTATTGAACTACATGGAAATGAATTTTTAATTAAAATGTTGATTTTTGATAAAAATAATATTTTAATCGATTTTGTCAAAATTTGGGCTTTTATGCAAAATTGTCCTTTTTTGGAGAAAAAGAACAAATTTTTGTTTTCTTATTCTTTCTGAAAATAAAGATAACATCTTTATTAACATGGAATTTTAGAAAATAAAATTTGTTTTTAGAATTGTTTATATAATTTATATTTTCAATATAAATTATAATTTTTAACGTTTCAGGCACGTGCAGTTCATGTTTTGAGTTTCAAACTTTGAATGACTATAACGGAAGATCCAACCGTTGGATTTTTCCAAAACTGGATCCGTTGGATCCGCTTTGGAAAAATCTTTCCACCAATACCAAGTTTGAAAATTTTCAACGGTTAGATCTTGAGTTATGTGTAATTCAATTTTTGGAAAAACAGCGCTATAACTACACTTGACCTGTAACGTCGTTTTAATGAAACGAATAATTATAAAAATAAAGTTTGGATCCTTATTTTTGAAGAATAAAGTTTTGATTTTGTTTTGGACTAGAATGAAAAATTTGATCTTTATTTTTAATAAATAAAGTTTTGGTTTTTATTTTTATTTTGAAAATAAAATAAGGTTTTTGTGAACATGAATTTGTTTGGACTAAAATGAATGAAAGTGACGTTCTTTACTTTTAAAAGGACTAGAATGATAAAGTGTTATTCTTTATTTTGAAAAAAAAAATTAAATTGAATAAATTTATTCTTTATTTATGAATGGATTAAAAAGGAAATACTTAAAACATGGACCGATTACATTAAATTGAAATGATACAAAAGGGAGTTTTATTCTAAATCGGTTCCATTCAAAAGAATGTAATTAATACCTATTAGGTGAACATCGTTAATTGGTTATACCATTTATGTTATAATTTAATGCACTTGTATACACTGCCATTTACAAGCGACCTTGGCTTGTTTATGTGAGTGGACGATAAATTTTTACACATCGTCCAGAAGCACAGTTTATTTTATAATATGTGAATTGTGTTGGCTGAAACCCCACACGGGTTAAGGGTTGACATTTGAATACACGTCACCCTTGGAATAATTAGAAATGCACTTTGGATGGATGTTTGAAATTGTGATATAATTAATGTTTGATTTGCCGTATAATTAATTTATATGGAAATAGTGGGTCTCATTCCAACTTTGAGTTAAATAAATAAATATTCAATTAATGCAATTAATTGGTAATTAAATTTAGGAATTGTGTATTTACTGTTTTGAAGTATAGAATAAAAGCTTTTGAATGAATGTAATAAATTCCCTTTTTTTTTATTTCAATAAATGAAATTAATTGGCAATTGAAGTAAGGGATGATGTATTCGCTATTTAAAAAGGAAATGATAAAGAAGTTTTGAATTGATCATATTTCATTCCAGTTTTGAATGAAGGAAATTAATTTCCATTTATTACTCAATTAACGAAATTAATTGACGATTGAATTGAGAAGATCAAATCTTATTTATTTGGAAAGTTACAAAACAAATCCTAGAAATGGGTAAATTACCTTCCAACTTTAATAAGAAGATTTGAAATTTAAAGATACCGTTTTATGTTAACATTTAATTTGGGAAATTGATTTCATTTTAATATTGAAGTGGTAGGTTTTAATATCACAATCAAAACCGTTTTGAAAATAATTATTATTATAATATCAAAATAATATGGAAAGTTAATATGTATTGAAATGGAATAATAAAGTTTTATATGAAAGAATATTTCAAGTAAGGAATGATATTAAGTAGTCGGATATTTTAAAATATAAAATATTTTAAAATAATATTCTTGGATAATATTTATAATTAAAAATTATAATTATATTTGGACACGAGGTTAGGTCACGTTTATGGTGGAAGTCTGCCCGGACCCAACCGGCATATCCAGCAGCCATAAATGTTGGGCCTAATGTGAGAGGTCCAAGTATACATATATGAATTGGGTTTTGACTCGAGGTTAAACCCAACTGTGGAATAAGTCTGCCCGGACCCAACCGGCATATCCAGCATCCACAAGTTGTAGGTTTAATGTGAGAAGTCTGGCCCAGTATGAAATTGAAATATAATAACAAGTTGGGCTTTTTAGTCCGTTTTAAAATGATAATGCCATTTTAATCAGTATGAAATATCTTATTCACTTGAAAATGAATATTGAAAGAGTTAAATTTCAAAATAAATAATATTTTGGGAAAGGGGATTTATTTATTTTTTTAAATAAATAACAGGAAGTAAAAGTGGTTTTATCATAACCACGTAATTTCAATGAATATTTGAAATAGGCTTGAGTGGAAATTAAGTACGGATTATTTCAATATTAATTTCCGTAATTAAACGGTTATTATTTTGGGAATTTGGAAGATACTTATTATCGCTATTTCCGAAATGATTGCCGTTGGTTTTGGAATTTGATATTGAATTTGAGTCGTTCTAATTTTTATTTAAAGTCTTATATTTAATATCAAATTGATTTTGGTTGATTAATGTTTGAATAACATTAATTCTTAAAACCTCAATGAATAGTGAAATGAATATAAATCTTTTAATTAAGATTTGAACGAAATTTCCTAATTTAATTTATTAAATTGGAAATAACAGAAAAGTGAATTTGGGTTTATTGTGAATTATGTTTTAAATAACATTTATTCTTTAACCTAGATTTATGATAGCATTAATTCCCTAACTATTGAATAATCATTTAATAATGATTTTTGAAAGTAAAATCTAAATAAGGTTTTGAATAAAATCTTAAATAAGATTTTAAAAAAGGGGAATTAAGTAAATTATTGAATTAAGGAAATAAACGGTAATGGAGTTCCACCAGTTTAACTCCAAGCGTTAATTAAATCTTTAATTAGATTTAAACGGAAAAGGTAATTAAGTTTACCGGAGACTAATTAGGATTAATAAGTTTGTAATTTCGTTAAAGCGTAAAATTCCGATTAGTTTGAATAAACCTTAATTTGGTTTAATATGGATAAATAGAGATTAAAGAATAAATATTAAAGATTTATCTTTGATAAAATTAATGGGAACCTATCCCTAAGAAATTGAATATTTTTAAGGAATATTCGGAATTGGAATGAGGCGTTGGTTGAATTTTATCAATTTATGTTTTTAAATCAACGCGAGTTATTCAGAAAGTCCGGGTCCAACCCATTCTGAATAATGAATACGACAATGAATAGTCGAATGATTGAAGACGGTGACAAGACCGACAATCTTCACATCGAATGGATGTTGATGCTATTGAGGCCCATGAAGGGAGTAGCTACCTTGAAGGGGCTGAGAGGGCGTCCGTCCGGACGTAGTGTTGATTTGTACGAATTGACTTTCGCTCAGACCCAGAGCATAAGTTTAAATGGATTGCGTGTCTGACGTCGTACTCCGCTTAATGTCATGTTATTGATTTTCTGTCAATATATAAATGTTGGTGGTGGAGAATTCATTCTTTACTTAACACCCCGTTTATATATTGATTGATGATCAATGGTGCGGTATGGATTGACGATGTGGCATGCCAAGATGAAGATGATCAAGGCTTTGTGGAAAAGCAGGCCTTGTGGATGAAGACTATATCGTTACTTCGTAAGCCTCACAAACCGGTAGAGTCTAAAACGGGGGAAGGGAACGCAGGGAAAGTGACACGTTTCTTTCTAGTTAGTAGTCATTTTACGTACGTGGATGATGAAACGAGGCGCCTCGGATAGGTCCTATAGGACCGGGGAACGTGTGCTTAGGAATAACTAATCCTCTAAGCTGTATGTGAGGACCGGCCCTGCCATTTCCAAGGGTTTACTGCGGGGGATCCTGGGGCATTAACTAGAGTGTCTCGAATCGGTAAGGAGCTCCTCCCTAGCCTGGACTCATGATGGAAATCCAAATTTCCAATACGAACCGACGAATTTGATTGTATTACTAGTACGGAGGCATAATATATGGTACCTATGCTTCCTAGGATTAATACATTTATTTTGAAATGCTTTCATATACACTAATAATAGTATTAGTTTCGTATTTGGCGTATTTAGCATGTTTAACCACCATAAGGTAAAACTCTATCCTCTTGGTGTGCGTTGCATTGTGTGATGGGACCTGAGTCTTATGGTGGTTCCATTTTTCAAAAAGACATTGCGTTGTGTTACGTTTTATTTATCTGTACTGACATTGTAGTTATGCACGGCAATCCATTGGTACAACCCGTTCCGCGTTAGCGGCGTGGTCTTTGGATTTGCCTTATTAGTATGAGTTAAGTTATTTAAGAATTCTCACACCAGTCCCATGACTGACCCATGTTTGTTTCCACCTTTTTGCAAACTTGGGTGCCCTCTCTTCCACACGGGCAGCCGAGTATTCATCTACAGGTTCTCTTTTCAAGCAGGATTCTGGATTGAAGCTTAAAGCTGTGTCCATAGTTTAGATTTCCTTCCGCTGCAATGTTTTAAAATTTAATGTAAATTTATCTTTCGCTGTAATATAATTCGATGTACTCTGATATTTTGTACTCTGATGTAAACATTTTGTACTGTTTATAAAAGTTTGCTGTTTTGTTTTGATGATTGTTGTATTCCCAAAGTTAAAGTATTCGGGATTTGAACGGCCTTGGTCGATCTTGCGGTCGATTAAGGACGGGCGAAACCCGGGTCTTTACACCATTCACGACAAACCCAAATCACGTTTGATATTAAATACAAGGCTCTGAATAGAAAATATACTGGCTTATATTCAATATCAAATTCTACGACCAACAAATATCGTATTGGAAATAACGATATTAATATATCTTTCAAATTCCCATAACAATATCTGTATCATCATGAAATCCAACATCGAAATATTCCGAAGACCATTTCGATTCAAATCCCTTCCAATTCAATTACTGGAAGTTCTGGTTATATTTCAAAACCATTTCAAATTCACTTTATTTATTTCAAAAATAAATAAATTGCTACTCTAGTTCAAAACTAGTTCATTTCGATAAAAATCTATATTCATCTTTTCCAATATGGAGTTTTTCATCCCAATTCTTCACAAATCATTTCTTATGACTTTACACAAATTATTACTATTTTTAATAATTTTATCAAGGCCCGTACAGTCGATTTCCATCAATGGCCATCGAACTGGACTTACAATGACCTTTTCCAAATTAGATTTGGACATAATTCCAAATCCAACCGTTAGATTTCTAATTTCTAATATTCGTTAGAAATCTCTTTTCGATATGAACCCAACGGTTCGGGTTTTAGGAGAATCCGACGGTCGGATCTCCCGCAATATCCATTCTAAGTCAATGGTCGAAATTTACGAACTGTCGCAGCGCGGCGCGTTCTATTCAGGCCATTATATTATATATATTATATATATAATATATATAATATATATACTTCGTCGATTTCCTTTTAAAACGTATTTTATAAATCGTTTTAAATTCATTTCAAATTGATTTCAATTCAAATCGATTATTAATTCAATTTCAATTCGTTTTCAATTCAATTTGAATTTCAAATTAATTCAATTTCAATTCGAATTCATTTCTATTCAATTTCAATTCGAATTCAATTCTATTTAATTTCAATTCGAATTCATTTTAAAACGATTTCAATTCTATTTCAATTTAAATCGAATTCATTTCAAAATGATTTCAATTCTATTTCAATTTAATTCGAATTTCAATTCTATTCGAATTTCAAATCATTTCAGTTTATCTCGAATTTCAAATCAATTCAATTCAATTTGAATTTCAATTCACTTTAATATTCACTTCAATATGAATAAAATCAATATAAATATCGTTCACGTCAAAGTGGCGTCAATCTATCAACATGGCTTCATATATTTCTATTTCCAAATATTTTATTTCAAATATTTCTTTTTCAAATATTTCTATTTTCAAATATTTCTATTCAAATATTCTATTTCAAAACTGGAATGAGGCCCAATCAATCACCATATAATGTTAATTATATGGATTTTTCTACAACACATGTAAAAAAAAAATTAACAATGATAAATAATCAACCATCATCCAGAGTGCACCACACAACTGCATAAGCATTAAATATAAATAATTAACTCTTACACAGTCTGTCGACCAATGGATCGACATACAACTAAATAATTGGGATTAGTGTACGCCAAATATCATCCTAATACCCGTGTGGGGTTTTAAACAATCAAACACAGATTTTATTTGTGCAGTTGGGCGATGTGTAAAATTTATCGTCCTAATCAATATCAATCAAATCAGTGTATATAAACAAATCTCCGATTTGTTTATAAATATTTATTTTAAATACACGTTAAAAATTCTATTTTTAACTATAAAATATTTTCCACTATAAAATATTTTATTTCATTTCACATCACATCACACAATCAACTACACATCAAAATCAAACAAACAAGCATACTAGCCGTCCATGGTCTGTGGACGACGGGTGTCGGGTGCTACTAAACACCGTCTGCATCCTAGTATATATTATTAACTAGAAAACAAAATTAGAAGGTGAGGAGTTCTCACAGACTAGCTAATCCAAACGCGGCAATTCTTCATTGAAGGAAATCTTCGCCGTTCTCGCCTTTTGCCACTTTCGTTGCCCGTAGCCACTACATATATAAAAATCACATTTTTATATTGTTGCTTTGTATATAAAATCATATTTTTATACTACTACTATATAGATAAAAAATCTATTTTTACACCGCTATTCATATAATAAAGATTATATTTTTATCGCCACTTATATAAAAATCACATTTTTGCTCCTTCTACATAATAAAGATCAAATCTTTAATACCTCTATAATGTAAAAATCATATTTTTAATCTTCTACATTATATTTAAAAATCAATGCTATTTTATTTTTCAAAACCATGCTTTTATATGTTAGAAAATCAATGGTATATATATGTATATATATATATATATTTAAAAATTTCTATTTATGATTTAAAACACTTCTATATATGGTAAAAATCCCATTTGATATTAATTTAAAACCTAGTCAATTTTATTTCCAAGGTTATGCTAATTTTATTTTATTTTTCAAAATCACTTTTTTTTGTTATAAATAATTTTAATCACATTTTTATATTGTTAAACAAACTGAATTTAATTAAGGACTAATGACTACCTTAAGCAAGAATTTGGCCAGCCTTCTTCCTTCCAAATCGTTTATTCCCAGGCAAACCCACCATCGATTTCTATTCCCTCCCGCCGGCGACGCTACAGGTGGTCGGACGCTGATCGACAACCACCACTCCATCGCCCTACTCGCCACGCACCCCCACCTGCAACCGCCTGCTCTTCGGTGGCACCCGCCCTCCTCAGTTCGCTGCGAATGATCGACGCTTTGAACCCCGAATACCCCCAAACGACGACGCTCCACCTCGTCATCGCCGTTGGCCTGAGAGAGCTCGACGAGCTCTTTGATTTGGTGGTTGGGGTTTCAATTTTCATTGGGTGTAGAGGGAGATCGGTGATGAAGAAGTATGGAGAGACGATGGCCTTTCAATTGCTTTCGACGGCGGCCCGATAGATTAATTAGGGTTTAGAATTTTTCTGGCCTTTCATAGAAAATTTTAATATTATTTAATTTATTTAATTCTCAAAATTCTTGTTTATCAATACGAACACGAATCTGAACCCAACGACTGTCGCCCCTTGCTAATTACCCTCATTCCAAACACAATGGGATATGCATCGTAGGCTGATTCGATCGTTTCGATCAGCTTCCGTCAAAATCAACATATAAATCTATATATTGAATTTGAACGCACATTTCAATTTACTGGGGCCGCATACTAACACTAAAAATTCGCGAAAAATATTTTCTAACTTCGTATTGACGATACGGTCCTAACAAAACAATATTCATCGAATTCTGAGACCGTTTGAAAAATGGCCATTTTCCAGTTGATTAAAATCAACTAAAACTGGTCAAACGCGTTTTCCTTCGCCACACTCACATATTGATTCGAAAAATTACGAATTTTTAAACCTAGCAATAACTTGACATCACGGATCCAACAAAAGTGGTTTCGTCGAAAATCGAGGTCGTTTGCAAAATTCCCATTTTTAAGGGCCGAAATTCCATAGTGACTATTCTGAAATTTCAACTGGACATAACTTTTGATTCCCGTTATGAAATTTCAATCTTTCGGATTCGTTGGAAAGATATTCTCAATTAGATTCTATTATTTTTGGTTTCACTAAAATCCGGATTAATTTGCACCCGGTATGTTCAATTGACATTTGAAATCGAATTATCGAACTACCGCACCATTTTCAATTCCTTTTATATTATTAATAATTATTTATATTCTAACGACGACGTATATAACTATATACGTTCTATTTCTATTCAAATTAAATTTCTCGTCGTTATTATATAAAATAATTCATTTTAAATATTCAAAATTCATTAAAATTGCCAAAATAAAAAATAAAAATTTCAAATTGGCTCGGATTTTCGGGTTATTACACCAAATCTCCACTGAATAATTCTCTTCTCAATCATTTTTAGTAGATTAAGTGTAATTCATGAGTAAGGGAGTGATAAAATTGTTGTACAAGAGAAGTTAAGCTTGTAATCTTCATATTGATAATGGAATCTCTTATGAATGTGGATGTAAACCCTTATTGGGTTGAACCACTATAAAACCTAGTGTTTTTTACTTACATTTCAATCGTGGTAAGGCCGCACTTTTTATTTTCGTGAGACATTTCTTCACATTTTTGGTGTTTTGCCCAATTTTGGGGAAAACATTTGGTGCCCACCGTAGGGCGAAAATTGCCTATCCATTTCTTGCTCTTTCACAAGGTAAAAGGCCTTGCATTGGAATTTTGAATCCACTCTGATCATCTAAGTTCTCCAAGTTGCAGTACTTATCTCAAAAGGCATGGGAAAACCAGGTAGACCATCGAAGAAAGTTACAAGTAAAAGCCTCGACGATGTCGATAATTCCACTAACATAGAAAATACCCTGCCTACTAATCAGTTTGATGTCAGTGAAAGTTCTAAAGCCGGAACTGCCGTAACAAGGAAGGAGTTGGATGAAGTGGCAGCAGGACTAACAAGTCGAATGGATATTGCGAATGAAGCCATGATGAAGAAGCTTGACACCATGTTCTCCATGCAAGCCGCAACGACCAAAGTTACCATGAGTGCAAGCCATCTCAAAACTGCTAAAACCACTGGAACGAAGATACTGGATCTTCTTCCTCGAGTCCAAATAAAGGAAACTCTGTCCAGGAGATTGCAAATCCTAGTCATAAGGGAATGAGGCCACCTATTCATAACCACTCTGGAATAGCAACTCCTCAACAAGCGGTTGGTTCTACCAAAGGGGCACTTCCCCATGCGGGAGGACCAGGGCCCCGGAATCTGAACCGCGATCGTTTGCGTAGGCAAACATTCGATAAAGAGGAAGGTGTCCGCCCCGTGGACCAACTCAATGAGGAGGAGCGAATATTCGGAATGGTACGGAAGATCATGAATGAGAGCCAGAAAAAGGTTGATGATGAAAAGGGATGGGGATTTTCTCCTACAAAAACCCCACTTACAGAAAGAATAAAAATGGCGCCATATCCAAATTAATTCAAACCCCCAGTTGTACAAGCCTACAATGGAACTGGTGATCCAAACGTGTTCCTATTCAAATACGATCAGCACATGGATGGGGCACGTGCTATCGATGAGCTCAAGTGTTTGTACTTCCCTACCTATTTGGAGGGAGTAGCCTGACTCTGGTTCACAAAACTCCCACCGAAATTCGTGGATGACTTCGCTACCTTGGCCAAGCTGTTCAGACAGCAATTCAGGCTCCAAGCTACCAAGGTCTGTGATGTAATGGAATTGAATGAGCTGGAACAAGGGCCAGGGGAGTCCATTAAGGCCTTCCTTTCTCGTTTTAACACAGCCGCGGCCGAAGTTGGAAACTATGAGCCACGTTTTGCTTTGATGGCTCTAAAGGGAGGCATAAGTAAAAAGACCAAACTCGGGCGATGGATCAAGAAGAAGAAGCCTACCACTCTTGAAGAGCTGTTTGACAAGGAAGAGGAGTATATAGGCGTGGATGAAGATCCATCCTATACAATGGACGCTGCAGAAAGTAAGGAGCCATCAGAGAAGAGGGACGTAAACGTGCAAGGAGGACAGATAAATGCCGGAGGAAATCAGAAAAGGGGGAATGAAGGGAAAGACGGTAGAAACAACAAAAAGCTTCGTTTCTTCAAGAATTCCGAAATGACTCCTCTTAACGACACCATAGAGAACATTTATATGGCGACCAAAGACACTGAAGAGTACCCAGAGCCCGGGAAGTTAAAAGTCACTGATAACGTAATAAAGTCTGGCAGGTTCTGCCGATTTCATAACCAGTCGGGGCATAGCACGAACGAATGTAGACATTTGAAAAGCTTAATCGAAGAACTGATAAGGAAAAACAGGCTTCAACAGTACAAAAAGAACTCCCAGAATGCTCAGGGAACTCAAAACCAAGGAGCCTCTATAGGACAGCCTAAACAGGATGAGAACGCCTCAATTGCTGCTATACCAAGGATGATCATAAACACCATTTCAGAAGGCCCCTACCCGGTTGGGAAAAGCTGGGGGATATGGTGAAGTACGCTCAAGAGGTGAAGGACTTTTCGAAAAAAGGTGAACTCATGGCCATATATGAAGTTTTATCGGCAAAAGTACCAAGAATCTTGCGAGACGACATCACATTTAAAGATGAAGATCCAACTGGGATCATAACACCTACAGAGGATCCAATGGTGATAACCGTTGGTCTGGTCCCGGCCATAGTAAGAAGGGTGTTAGTCGATAGCGGAGCCTCATTTAATATCCTTTTCTTTAGTGCATTCCATAGGATGAAGTTTTCCATGAGTGATGTAAAAGCCTGTCAGAACAAGGTCCATGGATTCACTGGTCAAGCTGTTCAACTAATTGGTGTCATCAGTCTAGTGGTGGAGCTTGGGGAAGGAGAGCAGAAAGCCACACGGATACAAGACTTTGTTATGATCGATGAACCCTCTGCTTACAACGCCTTCCTGGGAAGACCTACGCTCGCAGCATTCAGAATAACTATGGCTCTGTGGCGCCTCACTATGAAATTTCCAACGGAGAATGGTGTTGGCAGAATTATAGGAGATCAACAAGCAGCGAGAGAGTGTTATTTGGTTGAATTAGCAGAAGCAAGGAAGAAGGAATTGAAGAAGGATGTAGAGCCGTCACTTTGCTTCCAAAACCCCTCTTATAGCAACTAAAGCAAAACCCCCATACTGGTGAGCATAGTGGCACTCGAAAGGCAATTGATCCAAGGAAAAACAGTTTAGGGGAAAATAGAGCAGTGCCGGCCGAAGATACTATCCCCGTTCCAATATCCAAAGACGCTAACCAAGTCCTGAAGATAGGTTCTCAACTAGGCATGAAGCTGCGGAAGGAATTAATCTTGTTTTTGAAAGCAAACCTAGATGTATTTGCCTGGGAACACTTAGATATGTGTGGGATCCCACCGAATGTAATTCTTCATAAGTTGAATATAAACCAAAAATTAACTCCTGTAAAACAGAAAAGGCGAATGCAGGGACTTGAGAGGTCTGAAGCTCTAAAAGAAGAAGTAGATAGATTACTCCAAAATAATTTCATACGGGAAGCTACATATCCAGATTGGGTCTCTAACCTGGTTCTTGTTAAAAAGTCCAGTGGGAAGTGGAGAGAGTGTATAGACTACTCAGACCTTAATAAAGCGTGCCCAAAAGATAACTTTCCTTTGCCCCGGATCGACCAACTTGTAGATGCTACAACGGGTCATGGGTTACTATCTTTTATGGACGCATATTCTGGATATAATCAAATTATGATGTACAAGCCGGACGAGGGGAACATGAGCTTCATAACGGATAGAGGGCTATACTACTACAGGGTCATGCCGTTTGGACTGAAGAACGCGGGAGCAACCTACCAACACCTCGTAAACTCAATGTTTAAATCTCAAATAAGGAATACAATGAAAGTATATGTGGACGATATGGTAGTCAAGTCAAAGAAGGTCGAAAATCATCTCGAGGATTTGGCAGAAATGTTTCACATACTCAAGAAATACGGGATGAAACTAAACCCGTTAAAATGTTCGTTCGGAGTCTCTTCAGGGATATTTCTCAGGTTTATCGTCAATGCTAGGGACATCGAAGCAAATCCCTCTAAAATTGTGGCTTTAAGGGAATTGCGGGTCCTGAAAACCAAAAAGGAACTCCAAAGCTTAAATGGAAAGGTAGCAGCTTTAAACCGGTTCGTTTCCAAAGCAACAGATCGGTGTATCCCGCTTTTCGATGCCTTGAAAAAAGGAAAGGACTTCCAGTGGACCTCAGGGTGCCAGGAGGCTTTCGAGGAATTGATAAGACATATGGAATCACCGCCAATGTTATCGAAACCTAAAGATGGGGAGGATCTATTTTTATACCTGGCTGTCTCATCACATGCTTTGAGTGCAGCGCTAATCCGAGAAGAAGCAGGGGTGCAATTGCCGGTGTATTACATCAATAAAAGACTTGCCGGGGCATAATTGAATTATCCTAAGATAGAGAAGCTCGCATATTGCCTCCTCGTTGCCTCAAAAAAGTTGAGACCATATTTCCAATCTCACCCTATCAAGGTTCTTACCGATCAACCACTAAGGCAAGTTCTCTTTCGCCGGAAACTTCAGGAAGTTTACTAAAATGGAACATCGAGCTGAGTCAATATGACATCACTTACCATCCTCGAAGAGCGATTAATGGCCAAGCCCTAGCAGATTTTATTGCTGAGTTTACGGACAGAGGAGAAGAGATTGAGGAACCAGCGGAAAAGGGGACCATTTGGAAACTAAATTTTGATGGATCTAGAAATGAATATTGTTGAGGGGCTGGAATTGTCTTGGAAACCCCAGAGGGTCACTCTTTATGCTACGCATTAAGATTAGAGTTTCCATCAACTAATAATGAGGCCGAATATGAAGCGTTAATAACAGGGCTAAAGTTGGCAAAAGAGCTGAACCTAAAAACATTGCTAATTCTTAGCGACTCTCAGTTGGTGGTGGGTCAAGTGCGCGAAGAGTTCCAAACCAAAACTGGGAATCTACCCTCTTATCTAATCAAAGCTATGGAACTTCTAAACAATCTTGATCACTATATTATATCTCACATCCCAAGAGAACAGAACTCAATAGCGGATTCTCTTGCAATGTATGCTAGTTCATCGGATGCTCAACTGTTGGGTTTAATCCTCATCGAAGTCCTTTCTACCCCTACTATTGAGGAAGCAAGTATTGACTGGATAATGGAGACCATTGAGGAACCTACATCATGGATGACTCCAATCAAAGAATATATCCTCAATGGGACACTTCCTAAAGAACGGAAAGACAAAAGGAAAATATTGCGCACGGCCCCGCTGTACCTCATTCAAGATGGAATGCTGTACCGATGAGGATTCTCTATGCCCTTGCTGCGATGTGTAACTAAGAAGGAATCTAGAGCGATTTTAGCAGAGTTGCACGAGGGAGAATGCGAAGGACACACTGGCGGTCAAACGTTAGCCAAGAAGATTCTGCGATATGGCTATTTCTGGCCTAATGTAAATCTAGATTCCGTGACCTATGTGAAGAAGTGTGATAGATGCCAGAGATTCGCTAAAATTCCAAGAGAACCTCCCATGGAGTAAACTCAAATGATTATCCCGTGGCCATTTGCGGTCTGGGGCATAGATCTAATTGGGGTATTACCCACCGCAAAAGCAAATATGAGATACGCTATAGTGGCTGTTGACTACTTTACCAAATGTGCTGAAGCAGAACCTTTAGCTTCAATCACATCAAAGAAAGTAATCAATTTTGTCTTAAAAAACATCATTTGTAGGTTTGGAGTACCGCAAAAGATCATTACCGATAATGGAACCCAATTCGAAAGCAATGAATTCCTAGACTTCTGCGCTAAATATAAGATAAAAAAGAGCTTTGCAGCCGTGGCTCATCCGCAAGCAAACGGGCAAGTGGAAGCCATCAACAAAATACTGAAGTCAACCATCAAGAAGCGTCTCGAAAATGCCAAAGGCAACTGGGTCGATGAACTACCTTTTCCATTATTGGCATACTGGACAATGCATAAAACCGCTACGGAGCACACCCCATTCTCACTTGCATTTGGCTCAGAAGCTATGATCCCAGTGGAGCTAGACGTGCCAAGTCACCGCAGAATCCACTTTAACCAGAAGGAGAATGAAAAGCTGCAATTGGAAGCGCTTGATTTACTCGAGAGAAAGCGAAGAGAAGAAGAGCTTAACATAGCAGCCCATCAACAGAAAGTAGCCAGATATTCAACACAAAAGTCAAGCCAGGAACTTTTCAAATCGGGGACCTCGTCCTAAAAAGAGTTATGACAGGAAATGGGGTATTCAGACCCAATTGGGAGGGGCCGTACATGATTAGCTAGAAGTTTGCAGATGGCACTTTTGAGCTAAAAACGACAGACGGAATCGCACTCCCTCGGGCATGGAATAGCATCCACCTTTGCCATTATTTTGTTTGAAGTTTCTTTCACATCTTACTCATTATACATACATCATGAATTGTAAATATATCATACATTGTGAATGTCATGCAAAGTGTAACAACCCGTATTTTTCGATAACGTGTTAAGACGAGAATCAAGGCAGAATTTAATTTTAAATTCTGAATCAAGTAAAACGGGCTATGCCATTGCGTTCATCTCGGAAAATTACGCGAAATAGAGTCTGAGTTTTCGAGAATCGGAGTCCGTATGACCAAGATATGGCCTCGCAAAGTTTCACGAAAAATTCCCAAATTAAAGTATACTTAATTAAGTGAAATGGGTTGCGCAGAGAAATATATATATATTGATATATATATATAATTGAAAATTAAATAAATAAATATGCAAAAATGTTCAAAACAACGAATTGGGAGAGGGGAATAACCGAACCGGCCGATTTTTGAGGTCGACCCGAGCTCGCTGGGTCGACTAGGGGTTAATCCAGGGTGTTTGGCTGTCAACCCGTGGGCCGATTTGCTCAAATGCAGATTTTGCATTTGGATGGTTCTCATGGTTCATCTTTAATCTAAAGGCCCTAGATGGTTCCTACACTTGACTTCTTCCCCAAGACATGCTTTGATGGCTTGGATTGAATCTAGGTTTAATCCTATGGCCTAAAACACTTGCCTAATCTATAAATAAGACCCTAACCTATCCTAAATCCTCATTATTCATTCATGCAACTAAACTATGGCAAAATTTTACCTCTCATGGCCTCCACTCTCTTCATAAAATTTCTAAATGGTTTCTATGAGAGATTTTCCATGCATACAAGTGTTTTCAAGCTTGTATGAGTGTCATTAGCTTGCATTCAAGTCAAGTTTCTATCTTTGCATCATAAAGCAAGGGTTTTGATCATTTTGGCTCAAGGGTTTTTATGTTAGAGCTTGCATTTTGGGTCTATTTGATTGCATAAGGGCTTTGTCATATCTTTTGTGCCTTCATAGCAATGTAAGCCCTTTCCCTACTCTTAGATATTAACTATGAAGTTAAATGTTCATGTTGCAAGTTTGGGTTTGATCATTGAGTATGATACATGCTATCATGTCATGCAAGTTTATGAAGTCATTATCTTGATCTTGTGAGCTAAAAGCTACAACCTTTATGTTGAAATGTTGCATTAGGCAACATGAGAACCCTCATAACCTTTATGTCAACTTGCATATGAAGTCATAACCCTTATATGATGATATATGCGAGTTACTAGTCATCATTCCATATCTTTTGTCACCATGATTCGCTTATGTGCCAAGTTTGGGTTTATGCATGTTTTGAGGCTTAAGAATGTAACATGCAAGTTAATGAACACATTTGTGCCTCATTTGCCACCATGATTAACTTGTGGCTTAATATCCATTTTTGTCATGCCTTTGCCAAGTCTCTTCTTTTAATCCATTACGTTGTCGCGAACGTATATGCGAGTTTAAAAGCGTTGGGTTATGTTATGGGTAATTTCTAATGACATGAAAATACAACTTGAAAACATGACTTGAAATATAACATGGAAGTTGACATGTAAGTATGCATAAAAACATAAGCTTGGGAATTTACCTATTAAGTTAGGTCTACCCTTTGGGAATTTACCTATTAAGTTAGGTCTACCCAAATGCTTGAAAACTTGTAACATGTTTTGGGAAACATGATGGACATGACTCTTAGATAATATAAGTGTGGCCAACTCGAGGTTGGGTTGAGTTTGCAACGTAAAACTACCCGGAACCGACCGGCCTAACTAGTAGTTGCAAACAATAGGACCCAATGTGAGAAGTTGGTCATGTTGTGCTTGAACCCGAGGTTAGACCTAGTTGTGGTGTAAAGCTACCCGGAACCGACCGGCTTAACTAGTAACCACAACAAAGTCTAATGTGAGAGGTGAAGGTGCATTAAGTAATTAATGCCACATGATAGGGTTAAGTTAATTTGATTAATGACTCTTAACCAAATATGACATGGACAAATGGGTTAAGTAATTTGATTAGGCTAATGATACTTAACAAAACATGACAAGGTTGGGTAGGTTAAGTAACTTGATTTGCCTAATGACACTTAACCATTTTTATATGACTAGTGGATGGGGTTAAGTTAACCAACACTTAATCAATCCAACGCGATAACTTGGTAAGGTTAAGTAAGTTTTCTTAATGACGCTTAACCGAAAAAATACGGTTAACGAATGGGGTTAAGATTAGACTCAACTAGTCTAAATATGGAAATCGGATGGGGTTAAGTTAGCCTAGACTTAATTAATCCCACTTGGTAGTTTAATGGGGTTAAGTTAAACACTTAACTAATCTAAACATGATGAATTGATGTGGTTAAGTGACCTATACTTAACCAATCTAACTCGTGAATTTATTGAGGTTAAGTTAACCTATACTTAACCGATCTAACGTGAAAATATGATAAGGCTAAGTCACGAATCGCTTGAATACACTTGACCGATTTGACTGAGTAAATTGATAGGGTCAAGTTAATATATACTTAACCAATCTAGAATGATAATTGGACGAGGTTAAGTCGTGAATTGCTTAATACATACTTAACCAACGTGAGCATGGTTTGTAGGGTTAAGTCTTGGACTTGGATACTTAGCCAATTTTGACATGATTTGAAGACGGGTTAAGTCTTGGACTTGGATACTTAGCCAATTTTGACATGATTGGTAGACGGGTTAAGTCATGAACTTAAGTGACACTTAATCCATTATGTAAACCCTAGTTCTGAGGATAGGGGATAACCGTAGTTAACAAGGATAACGGGAATAAGGCTAAGTGGTAAACCTTAGTTGAGGAATAACTAAGTAATGATTCTTAGTCAAGGAAATTTAGACCAGTTCATAGATAGATGAGTAACCTGATACGGTAGGTCATCGTTTAAGTATACGAGTAGGAGCAAGTATCTGATTTAGATTAAGGCTCCAGCGAACTGGGTAACGAAGCAGCGGCTTCGGGGAACGTGAGGGTATTCTTGGTATCCCTCTATGAGCTGCCAGGTGATTATACTAGGCCCATGAGAGGTTAAGGTCTGCGTTAGAAGAACCAAGAGTATGCCTTGGTTGCTATGCGAGCGACCTAAAGACGGGGATGGATAGGGGATAGTCGACGATACACGGTCGTACCCTAGATAGCATTTCGTCAGACTACCTACCATCTTTGGTCAAGCGTGTACGTACGGAAAGGCAGAGAACACCCAATAGACCATAATTGCTATCTAATTATGGTTGCGGTAAGGCTAGGATTGTGGGTTGGCCAGTAGTGTGTTCTCATACAGGATTTATCCTGTCTTGTCTTTCACTAGTTGAGGGAGGGGTCGCGTGGGACCATAGCCACGTATAAAAAAACAGACCTTAGCATCTGCATCGGCAGATAAATCGAAAGCTCCCGACCGAGTCCTGTATTTCTCGATCTGCCCTGTGACAGGACTCGGATGGCACGATGTGATACATGTGCATACAGTCATGGAAAACGATTCACGATGAATGCGTGGGAAAAAGGGCGCGGTTGACGGTTAGCGTAAATCCCAGTGGCCATGGGTGGTTGAACCAAAACCGAGATACGAAAACGTGCAATAGATAAGCGTAATCCCTAGTGGCCCTAGGTAGCCTAAGTCCTAGTTGTACAAATGATAATTCATGTTGGAAGACCCTAGCTAGGTTTAGGGTAACAGTCCAAACCGATCTTAAGGATCATGGAACTATGTTAAAGTAATGTAGAATCTCATGGGAAAGCCCGTATGGTCTACGGCAAGGGACTGAACATTTACATGGAATAAAACATACAAGTTGAGTAACCTATATATGCGATATATTAGGTTGACATGGACCATTACACGACTTTTGAGTGAGGGTCATCCTTGGTTAACACATGATACGGTGGGGATACTAGTACGGTAGGTGCAGAGCTAAAATGCAGGATAGATATCATAGGACGTTATACGTGATAGATATCTTGGGGATATTATACTTGATAGAAACCTGACGATGTGATACCTTGTTTTATCTTGACATCGTAATTTATCATGACACCTTAGTTTATCTGAATTCAGTAGTTCATCCTGTTATTTTGATTTAGCTTATCTATCTTGTCATCATGCTTATGTTCATCTCAGTTTCTCATGTCAGTTAACTTTACTAGTTTTTATGCTAATAGTAGATATGGCTTACTCAGTCTTTTTGACTGACCCGTTTTGTTTCGCCTCTTTTCTTCCGTTTCCCCCCAGGTTACAGGGAGGAAATATTGTTGTTTAGTTCGGACTTCTTCTGCTTAAAGGTCATCATGGATGGCTTGGACTTTTCTTGGCTAATGGCTACTTTACTGTTTTTACTTGGGGAATAATTTATGAAAATGTCTTTATGCTTCTTTACTATTGCAAGACAGGTTTTGATGTACTCTGATGTAAAAGGCTTTAGACCTTATTTATTCATGTTATGAAAGTTTGATTTTACTTCCGCTATTTTTATATGTTCTGTCTTGTGATATTTCTGTGCATGTTTACCAATAATGCCCCTCTAAAGCTAGTGCATTCCTTTGCGAGTGACCCTAGCGGAGGCGGGGTGTTACACGTGGTATCAGAGCAGAAGGTTTGAAACACCCCACCTCCGTTAGGGTCACTCTCAAAGGGAATGCCCTAATTTTGGTGGAGGTTTATAAGTACAAGTCACAGATATACAAGACAGATATAATAACACATATTTGTAAACCAGCGGAAGAACAACAAATTTTATTTCATAAAGTCAAATACGTGTTACAACAACATCCCTTCCAAAAACATAACATAATACTTCATAATCTGTCTTGAGTACATTATTTTTAAAGAAGCATAAATAAAACATAGATAAACTGCCAAAGCCCCATAGTGAATTGTCCAAAGCCATAGTTCAAAAACAGGAAAGTCCAAGCAATACATTTCTCTTCTTCAAGCTGGATGTTGAGGTAGGTCAAGCTGCTGTGTTCCCTCCCTGAGGACCTGGGGGGGGGGAAACGGAAGAAAGAAGACGAAAGAAAAATAGAGTCAGACATAAAGCCTGAGTAAGTCAAGTACTACTTTGTCTATGAATAAAGAACTGGGTATGATAAGTAAAACAGGAAGTGGGCAAACACTATGAACTTGGTTAAGTTATCTAGGGTCGAATATACTATCGTACCCCATGTTAATCTCTGAACCCATATAAACTAGTTTCCAATTTGCACCCCATAATCAGGGTAGTGTGATCCATTCTACGATGATCGGCTCCTACTCGCATAGTTACCTGTGTCTTACGGCCCCCGATGTCTGTAGTTACCTATGCTGGTCCCACCATGGGGTGTATCAAGTCCCATAGTGGCAACCCGACACAACCTTAGAGTGCAAAGGTATGCTACTGGTGTCCAGTGCTTTATTTTTCTGCGCCGGAGTGCGTGCACGCCCGCACACCGTTAGAACCTACACTGCTACACCACCGCCGTCGATTTGACCTCTTACAATCAGCCCAGTAATCGTGCCCCACCCTGCCTAGTTTCAGGGTATCCTGATACACCTTCTAGGGTTACTGCTGAAAAGGGTCCCCCGTTACTAGGTTTTCTATCTCTGGCCAACATGCTAAGTTGGTTAAGTGTTTCCTAACCTAACCCCACCAGTCCGTTTAGTTTAGCATGTTCCATTTTGATTAAGTCTTTAGTTCACTTAATCCTAACAATCCTGACTCAGCCTTAATTGTCTTATTAAGGCCCTGACCTCTCACATTAGACAGGTATTGTTGTGGCTGCCTGTTGCCGGTTGGTTCCGGGCAGTCTTACGCCACAACTCAGTCTAACCTCGGGTCTTTGCTGGGCTCCATGTTTAACCTCCCACATTGGATAGGTATTGTTGTGACTACTGGACAGCCGGGCGGTTCCGGGCAGGTTTACATCACAACTCAATCCAACCTCGGGTTAAACACATCGTCTTTTCTACATTTACATATTTTGTCATTCTTCTTTATTTCTTATATGTAAATATTTGCGGCCCATTATTATGTTAATGGTGTAATGGTTACACCAACCATGGGCCCAACCCATACTTGAATTTGGGCCCTTTTACTTTAGTTTTCATTCATTAAATTAATTTAGCCCAACGTTATTTACCCCCGTTTTACACGTCCGTTTTTATATATTGGGCTTAGCCTTTTAAAGCCCAATTTAGCCATGCGAAAAGGGGAGGCTTATGGCGTATACACAAAGAGGGGAAAGTGAGCGTATGAACTTGCATATGACGTTGAAAATACATAATAGAAATTGGTGTACTTGCATAGTGGTGACATGTATTTTGGTCATAAACATAGGTGACATAAATCAAGGCATGTAAACTTGCATAGGTTTAACTACAACATGAACTTATATTCTTATTTAGGCATAATGTCAAACATAAGCATGGCATAAATACTTCTAGCATAAACATGACATATTGTCAAACATAAGCATGGCATGAACATAGCATATTTTCAACTTAATCATGATTTAAGCCTAATCACATAACGATGGTATAGACATACTTATGCATAAATATTCCTAATCATGGCGTTTGCTTTAAACTTGCAAAAAGGGGATTTTTGAGTCTAATCTAACCATGTCTCACATATGTCATCATATAATTCTTTAAAACAAGATAGACTTAATCATAGATCTCAATTATGCCAAATATCATTCCTAGCCATATTCATAAGCTTGCAAAAGCATGACTAATACATGGTGTCAAAATTCCACATAGTTTCATATGAACTATAATAACCAAACTTGTTTCCATTACTTGCAAAATGATTTATACATAAAAACATACATCATAATGGCATAATAACAAAGCCTCAAATTTGCATGAATTTAATCACATAACGATCATACATCATATAATGATTTATACACAATTTGCGCAATATCCCAAACGTTTATTTGCATAGAACTACCGCATGTAGTCCTTTATAATGAATACATAATTTTGCACAAACATGAGTTACTTCCATTGCCACAATTCAAGCATACACTTCAACACAGTTGTTTATTATACCAAAGTAATACTCTACTTACAATGGTTTGATGAATTCTCTAGTTTAGGGATTGAAGACGCAAATTCCTTTGTTGAATTGATTAGCTTTAGGTTGCTTGAATTGCTTTAGGCCTTAGAACTTTCTCCCTAATCCTCTCTTTAGTTGACGGCTACTCTTTGTCGTTCCTCAGCAACATGGCGGCTATAATCTTATTTTGAATGAATAGATTAGGGTTTAGTCTAGGGTTGTTTATATAGAGGTTAGGAATTGATTAGGACCCTTGATGTTGCTAGGTTAGATCGTAGCCATTCATTAGATAGAGAGACCAATAAAAACCCGCCACCTAGCCCTAATGACATAGCAGACCACAGAAATTCGACCACACACCGACCGGGCCAGCCAGGGCTAGACCAGACCTGGCCAGCAGGTTATTTTTGACCTGGGCGCACTTGGCAGGTGCGCCAGGTCAAAAATGCACTGGCGCACTTCACAGGTGCGCCAGTTCATTTTTGTTCTGGCGCACTTCCCAAGTGCGCCAGTGCATTCTGGCCCTTTTTCGGTTTTTCGCCCAACTTCGTTCGTCCATAACTTCTTCATACGATATCCGTTTTTCGAAAACTCGGACTCTATTTCGCGTATTTTTCCGAGACGAACGCAATGGCGTATCCCGTTTCCCTTAGTTCTTTAATTTGAAATTAATTATACTTTAATTTATGAATTGCACAGTTATAGAATTTACGGGGTGTTACATTCTCCCCCACTTAAAAGGATTTCGTCCCCGAAATCTTCAAGTTAGGAGGAATGTATATCCTAACATCCAATCATCCATCTACTCACCCATCAAACACGAGCATCCATTGTCCTTAAAAGACTTCTAATGCTTCATGATCATATGCGAAGTGTGTGTGTATACATGTACTTATCTAATGCAAAATCAGGCGGTCTACTGATTCAGTTGACCTCCTTAATGCGAATTATGTAAGTGCCATGAATCCATTATGTATGCAAATTTTCCTATTCATGATTCTACATGAGTGCACACTCATTCAATACAAATGCAACATCCACATGACAATACATTATAGTTCAACCACATACGAATACAAACATATATGCATATGCAATATGAAGTGACTGAGCCGATCTAACCCTAGATTGTGTGTGTATATGCAACCACGAGCAACCACTAGCAATCACTTGCAACCACTTGCAACCATCATACATAACATGTTTCAATTACATGTTTCCATCCAAAAAGATTCTACCTAAAAGATAATGTCGAGGAAATATACCTAAAAAGATAAAAGCGCAACTTAAGGAAAAGGGAAGATCAAGGATGTACCCTCGAACAGAAAAGGGTAGGCTGTGCGTTTTAGCTTCAGTTTCCCAAGTCGCGTCTCCCTCGGCGTCGCTCCACTGAACTTTGACGAGCTTGACTTCACGGTTGCGTAGCCTCTTCACTTCCGTTCCTAAGATGCGGGTTGGAACTCTCCTTATGGTTGCTTCGCGCTCCACTTCGGCCTCTTCGAGGATGTTTGGCTCTACCACTTCAGCAGACTCGTGAAGACATTTCCGGAGATGAGAAACGTGAAAAACGTTGTGGACTCCAGCCAACTTCTCAGGTAGCTCTAATCTATAAGCCATTTTCCCAATTGTTCCTATCTAAAGGTATAGTCGAAGTAAAAACTTTGTGCCTATTAGGCAATGTCAAAACTGAAAACCTATGCCACATATATATTGATTAGGAGAAGAACTCTCTAAGCATCAGCCCCGAAGACCGAAATCAACATCAGACTGACACCCAAAGAATTACTCAACCCAACCACCATATATGATTCTAGGCAACTAAGCATGATGGACTCCTTTTAGGTCATAAGGGAGTCCCTTCCTAAGACCAATCTGTATCCTATAAAACCCGAAAACTTTAGTCAAACCGATGAACACCCTCGAGCCCCAACATGTGTTACTAACAGATGAGTCATACTCCCTATGAGGTTCGCAACAGAAATTGGATTGAGAATGGGACCGAGAGGATATACAGAAAAGATACTATGCAAGTAAGCTCTACAGGAAGAGAGGAATCAAGGATATACTCTTAAGAAGAGATATTATGCACGAATCTAGTCTTCAATCTTCTAAGTCGCATTTCTTGAGCTTAACTCCATTATGCTTTGTCCGTCTATAACTTCACAACTTCGTAGCTTCTTAATCCTTGTTTCCAAAATATGAGTTGGAACCCTTGCCTCTCGTTCCTCTTTCACTTATTCTCCTTCTAGTATACTTGGCTCAAGCCTTAACTGCGTACTCATGGTTCCATGCAAGCTCTCCAAAATTCACTAGTGAATCTTGGATCTTGTTAACTTACTATAAGGTATTCCACATAGATGAATTATCTCTAGAAAATAAACAAATGTCAACTATGTTGCCAAATGTATTTACTAAGGTAATTCTCCACAACTCATTCATAAGCGAAATGAACTTTCTGCCTTAGTGGCGAACACTACTGGAGCGCCCCATTCTGAAATGCTCCTCCTAATAAACCCCTTTCCTAGAAGCTCTTTAATCTGTTTACTGAGCTTTTTCCTTTCTCGTGGAGCCATATGTCTAACGGGCAATGCAACGGGCTTTGCATTATCTACAAGATATATGCGGAAGTCTATTTCCCGCTTCGGAGGCAAGCCCTTCACCTCTTCAAAGACATCCGGATATTCCCGGACCACTCTAACTGATTTCAAATTTTCAACAGAGGCATCTAGCGATTCAAGATAACTAAGCATAACCGCATACGAGGGATTACAAGAAATTTCCAAAGTATTACCGAGCTGGGTTAGGAGCCTAACAACCCTTTTCTCACAATCAAGGATGGCCCCATTACTGGATAGCCAATCCATACCCAAAATCAAACCATACCCCGAAAAGCCCAAAACAAAGGCACTACATTGAAATTCAACACTTAGGATAGAAATTTTCAAATCCAAACAGATCATAGACAAATGAGCTGGGCCCCCAATTGGGTTTGAAACAATTAAGGGGTCCTCTACCATACTAGTTTTTAGGTGCAGAGATTCTACTAAAGCAGACGAGATAAAGGAGTGTGATGCGCCAGAATCAAACAAAGTGCGAACGGGGTGATCACAAAGATAAACTACACTTTCTACAGAAGTATTGGTACCTCGTTGTTGCAATGGTGGCGCTTCTAGCACATGAACCTGTGCCCCTGGGGTGGATCCAGCCCCCTGCCCCTGCCCTCGTTTCCTTGGGCAGTCCTTAGCCCTGTGGCCTGTCTGACCGCACGAAAAGCACCCACCATTCTCCTTAGCCTTCTTCTTCCGGCAGTCCTTTACTAAGTGCCCCACTTTGCCACAGAAATTACACTTCCTCTTCTCTTTGTTGCCCTTTCCGCCCTTCTTGAAGTCCGTCTTCTTAGGCTGCAAACCCTCTTTCTTCCCTTGAGAGCTTTCTGCCTTGGTCTCCTTCTTGCCCTTGTCCTCTTCATTCAGCAATGCCATTTGCACCAATCTTTCATACGTGGCTCCCATGGGTATATGGGTCATGGCCAAACTATGTAATGGCTCATTTAACCCCTTGACGAAACGGAGAGCCTTCTTGTGCGGGGTGTTGACTAGGTCAAGCCCAAACCTAGCCAGCTCATCGAACTGATTCACATACTCTCTGACAGTCTTGTCTCCTTGCTTAAGGAATAAGAATTTTTCCAACTGCAAACTTCTTTCTGCATCTGAGAGAAACTTAGTCTCAAACCTTGCCCTAAATTCCTCCCATGTATCCACTTGTCTTTCAGCATTGGTGACTTCCCACCAGTAGGAAGCCTCGCCCTTCAATAGCCACACCGCTAGTTGTACCTTTTGTCTATCTTCTACCTCAAAGATGATGAATAGGTCCTCCGTTTCTTTTAGCCAATTCCTAGCTGCTACGAAGGACTCAGTTCCATGGAAATCCCTTCCTCCCATAGCTTTAAAATCTTTACATATCTTAGCGAATGTGTTTCCCCGTGGAGGAGGTGGGGGAAAAGGTGCTGCTGCGGCTGGATGACTCCCTTCAGCTGGAGGAGGAGGAACGGTAGGACCTGGCTGAGTGGCCCTTGCCTCTAAGAAATGTCTAAACCAACCAGGTATGGGTACTCCTTCAGGCAAGTTAAGTTCTTGGGACATGCTGAAACAAAAAGGATAGATTCAAAACGAAGGATAAGAGATAATACCTATGGCTTTGGGGAGTGGACTTTGCCTTTTTTCTTTTAAAATAAAATAATATTTTTCTTTTAAAAATGCTTCTTTAAATTTCCTTTTTGAAAATAAATTTTCAAAACTTTTTATCTTATCTGGTAAACCTATGCTCTGATACCAAGTGAAACACCCCACCTCCGTTAGGGTCACTCTCAAAGGGAATGCCCTAATTTTGGTGGAGGTTTATAAGTACAAGTCACAGATATACAAGACAGATATAATAACACATATTTGTAAACCAGCGGAAGAACAACAAATTTTATTTCATAAAGTCAAATACGTGTTACAACAACATCCCTTCCAAAAACATAACATAATACTTCATAATCTGTCTTGAGTACATTATTTTTAAAGAAGCATAAATAAAACATAGATAAACTGCCAAAGCCCCATAGTGAATTGTCCAAAGCCATAGTTCAAAAACAGGAAAGTCCAAGCAATACATTTCTCTTCTTCAAGCTGGATGTTGAGGTAGGTCAAGCTGCTGTGTTCCCTCCCTGAGGACCTGGGGGGGGGGGGGGGGAAACGGAAGAAAGAAGACGAAAGAAAAATAGAGTCAGACATAAAGCCTGAGTAAGTCAAGTACTACTTTGTCTATGAATAAAGAACTGGGTATGATAAGTAAAACAGGAAGTGGGCAAACACTATGAACTTGGTTAAGTTATCTAGGGTCGAATATACTATCGTACCCCATGTTAATCTCTGAACCCATATAAACTAGTTTCCAATTTGCACCCCATAATCAGGGTAGTGTGATCCATTCTACGATGATCGGCTCCTACTCGCATAGTTACCTGTGTCTTACGGCCCCCGATGTCTGTAGTTACCTATGCTGGTCCCACCATGGGGTGTATCAAGTCCCATAGTGGCAACCCGACACAACCTTAGAGTGCAAAGGTATGCTACTGGTGTCCAGTGCTTTATTTTTCTGCGCCGGAGTGCGTGCACGCCCGCACACCGTTAGAACCTACACTGCTACACCACCGCCGTCGATTTGACCTCTTACAATCAGCCCAGTAATCGTGCCCCACCCTGCCTAGTTTCAGGGTATCCTGATACACCTTCTAGGGTTACTGCTGAAAAGGGTCCCCCGTTACTAGGTTTTCTATCTCTGGCCAACATGCTAAGTTGGTTAAGTGTTTCCTAACCTAACCCCACCAGTCCGTTTAGTTTAGCATGTTCCATTTTGATTAAGTCTTTAGTTCACTTAATCCTAACAATTCTGACTCAGCCTTAATTGTCTTATTAAGGCCCTGACCTCTCACATTAGACAGGTATTGTTGTGGCTGCCTGTTGCCGGTTGGTTCCGGGCAGTCTTACGCCACAACTCAGTCTAACCTCGGGTCTTTGCTGGGCTCCATGTTTAACCTCCCACATTGGATAGGTATTGTTGTGACTACTGGACAGCCGGGCGGTTCCGGGCAGGTTTACATCACAACTCAATCCAACCTCGGGTTAAACACATCGTCTTTTCTACATTTACATATTTTGTCATTCTTCTTTATTTCTTATATGTAAATATTTGCGGCCCATTATTATGTTAATGGTGTAATGGTTACACCAACCATGGGCCCAACCCATACTTGAATTTGGGCCCTTTTACTTTAGTTTTCATTCATTAAATTAATTTAGCCCAACGTTATTTACCCCCGTTTTACACGTCCGTTTTTATATATTGGGCTTAGCCTTTTAAAGCCCAATTTAGCCATGCGAAAAGGGGAGGCTTATGGCGTATACACAAAGAGGGGAAAGTGAGCGTATGAACTTGCATATGACGTTGAAAATACATAATAGAAATTGGTGTACTTGCATAGTGGTGACATGTATTTTGGTCATAAACATAGGTGACATAAATCAAGGCATGTAAACTTGCATAGGTTTAACTACAACATGAACTTATATTCTTATTTAGGCATAATGTCAAACATAAGCATGGCATAAATACTTCTAGCATAAACATGACATATTGTCAAACATAAGCATGGCATGAACATAGCATATTTTCAACTTAATCATGATTTAAGCCTAATCACATAACGATGGTATAGACATACTTATGCATAAATATTCCTAATCATGGCGTTTGCTTTAAACTTGCAAAAAGGGGATTTTTGAGTCTAATCTAACCATGTCTCACATATGTCATCATATAATTCTTTAAAACAAGATAGACTTAATCATAGATCTCAATTATGCCAAATATCATTCCTAGCCATATTCATAAGCTTGCAAAAGCATGACTAATACATGGTGTCAAAATTCCACATAGTTTCATATGAACTATAATAACCAAACTTGTTTCCATTACTTGCAAAATGATTTATACATAAAAACATACATCATAATGGCATAATAACAAAGCCTCAAATTTGCATGAATTTAATCACATAACGATCATACATCATATAATGATTTATACACAATTTGCGCAATATCCCAAACATTTATTTGCATAGAACTACCGCATGTAGTCCTTTATAATGAATACATAATTTTGCACAAACATGAGTTACTTCCATTGCCACAATTCAAGCATACACTTCAACACAGTTGTTTATTATACCAAAGTAATACTCTACTTACAATGGTTTGATGAATTCTCTAGTTTAGGGATTGAAGACGCAAATTCCTTTGTTGAATTGATTAGCTTTAGGTTGCTTGAATTGCTTTAGGCCTTAGAACTTTCTCCCTAATCCTCTCTTTAGTTGACGGCTACTCTTTGTCGTTCCTCAGCAACATGGCGGCTATAATCTTATTTTGAATGAATAGATTAGGGTTTAGTCTAGGGTTGTTTATATAGAGGTTAGGAATTGATTAGGACCCTTGATGTTGCTAGGTTAGATCGTAGCCATTCATTAGATAGAGAGACCAATAAAAACCCGCCACCTAGCCCTAATGACATAGCAGACCACAGAAATTCGACCACACACCGACCGGGCCAGCCAGGGCTAGACCAGACCTGGCCAGCAGGTTATTTTTGACCTGGGCGCACTTGGCAGGTGCGCCAGGTCAAAAATGCACTGGCGCACTTCACAGGTGCGCCAGTTCATTTTTGTTCTGGCGCACTTCCCAAGTGCGCCAGTGCATTCTGGCCCTTTTTCGGTTTTTCGCCCAACTTCGTTCGTCCATAACTTCTTCATACGATATCCGTTTTTCGAAAACTCGGACTCTATTTCGCGTATTTTTCCGAGACGAACGCAATGGCGTATCCCGTTTCCCTTAGTTCTTTAATTTGAAATTAATTATACTTTAATTTATGAATTGCACAGTTATAGAATTTACGGGGTGTTACAAGGTTACCAGACTGGGCAAAAGTTTTTAAAGACCTTCTGAAAACTATTTGAAAATCGTTTACAAAGAAGCATTTTTTTCAAGAAAATTTTCTTTTAAAAGAAAAAGGCTATTCCCCAATGGCCATTAGCACTATCCTTGTTTCCTTAATTGAATCTCTTCTCCTTTCTTTCCTCCATCTGTAGTCACAGTGGTTTTAACTGCGACTAGTCTTTTCTATCTACGAAAGTGCTTTCCATGCGATGGAGGTGGTTTTCAAGAGACCAGTGGCCGCGTTATAAGAAAGGATAGTGAGAAAGAGGATAAAGGATACGAGCTTAAGGATGAGCAACTTGTTGGTATGGCTTAGTCCTCAAAGGAAGGAGAAAGATGAACAATGAAACCCATGACGAGAAAGTATCTTTGGAATGGTGAAACGGGACGGATAGTTAAGTATTGTGGGACAAGGACAAGATCATCGTTGTATACCCTCACTAGAGTACCTGAGTAGGGGGATAACATCCTTGTTGAAGATCTAGTTATTCTTTTCTATCATCCCGCCAAGACTTTGTTTTGATCCCCGCATCATTTAAGTCCGCTTCGGTAGTTGAGTCTCTGCACCTTAAGTACTAACGTAATAGAGAATCCCATTTTTGTCTCAAAGTCCTATTGGAGAATCAGTCCATTTATACATGACTTGTTTGGATTTGGGAATGTCTATGCCAAGTGTTGAGTTTGGAAATAATGCTTATGTTTATAAGCTATGGATGGATTCTAGGGATGAAGTGGTTATCCAGTAGGGGGTGCCACTCTCGGTTTTGATAGGAGGGTAGTTAGACCTTTTGACTAGCCTTGGTAATGCCCTCGAAGTATCGGGTAACCTTTTTGAGGTTCTGTCATGACTAGTTACTTAGAATCCCTTGATGCCTTTATTGGAAATTTGAAGCCCGATCGAGTGGTGTTCGCCAATAAGACGGATGGTTTACTTCATTTATGCATGGGTTATAGAGATCACCCTAGTAAGTGCGAATGATAACCTGATTGACATCTGTTTACTTTCAAGAGAAAGTTCTTCTACATGGAATGCCTTATAGTATATAAACGAGATCCAAGATTCACTAGTGAATTTTGGAAAGCTTGCATGAGATCATGAGTACGCAGTCATGTTTGCGCCAAGTATTCTAGAAAAAGGATAAGTGCAAGTGGAACGAGAGGCGACGAAGAAATGAGTTTCAGCTCATGTTGTGGAAGCAGGAAATAAAAAGCTACGAAATCGCGAAGTTAAAGGGCGGTCAAGGCACAATGGAAGTAAGCCCGAGGAAATACGACTTTGATGGTCAAAGACTAGATACGCGCATGATATCTCTTTTTGCGAGTATATCCTTGATCCCTGTTTCTGTAGAGCTTACTTGTAGGTTATCTTTTGTGGACATCCTCTCGGTCCTACTTTCTGTTACAAACCCCGTAAGGAGTTTGTCTTGTTTATCTTCTCGGCCCTGTTTCAGGGAATTCTAGGTAGAACCCTATGGATGTAAACATGTATTTGAAACATGTTATGATTGATATGGTTGCAAGTGGTTGCAAGTGGTTGCTCGTGGATGCGCGAATACACATTAGATACTAGCTCGACTCGGTCACATTTCATATTGCATATGCACGAGTATTTATACTTGTTTATGGATGAAATCGATTGTATTATCATGCGGTTGTTGCATATGAATGAATGATTGTGCACGCATATAGTATCTATATGACTAGGACTATTTGCATACATGTTGGATTCATGGCACTATACATATTTTGCATTAGAAAGATTATTCAGGACTGATCATTAGCATTAGCTAAGGAACATGTACACACACGTTTTGCATATATTCATACAGCATTAGAAATCATCTAAGGACAATGGTTGCTTGTGGATGATGTTTTGAGTAGATGGATGATGGATGGTAGGATATGTTCTTCCTAACTTGGAGATTTCGGGGACGAAATCCTAAAAGGTGGGGAGAATGTAACAACCCGTATTTTTCGATAACGTGTTAAGACGAGAATCAAGGCAGAATTTAATTTTAAATTCTGAATCAAGTAAAACGGGCTATGCTATTGCGTTCGTCTCGGAAAAATACGCGAAATAGAGTCTGAGTTTTCGAGAATCGGAGTCCGTATGACCAAGATATGGCCTCGCGAAGTTTCACGAAAAATTCCCAAATTAAAGTATACTTAATTAAGTGAAATGGGTTGCACAGAGAAATATATATATATTGATATATATATATATATAATTGAAAATTAAATAAATAAATATGCAAAAATGTTCAAAACAGCGAATTGGGAGAGGGGAATAACCGAACCGGCCGATTTTTGAGGTCGACCCGAGCTCGCTGGGTCGACTAGGGGTTAATCCAAGGTGTTTGGCTGTCAACCCGTGGGCCGATTTGCTCAAATGCAGATTTTGCATTTGGATGGTTCTCATGGTTCATCTTTAATCTAAAGGCCCTAGATGGTTCCTACACTTGACTTCTTCCCCAAGACATGCTTTGATGGCTTGGATTGAATCTAGGTTTAATCCTATGGCCTAAAACACTTGCCTAATCTATAAATAAGACCCTAACCTATCCTAAATCCTCATTATTCATTCATGCAACTAAACTATGGCAAAATTTTACCTCTCATGGCCTCCACTCTCTTCATAAAATTTCTAAATGGTTTCTATGAGAGATTTTCCATGCATACAAGTGTTTTCAAGCTTGTATGAGTGTCATTAGCTTGCATTCAAGTCAAGTTTCTATCTTTGCATCATAAAGCAAGGGTTTTGATCATTTTGGCTCAAGGGTTTTTATGTTAGAGCTTGCATTTTGGGTCTATTTGATTGCATAAGGGCTTTGTCATATCTTTTGTGCCTTCATAGCAATGTAAGCCCTTTCCCTACTCTTAGATATTAACTATGAAGTTAAATGTTCATGTTGCAAGTTTGGGTTTGATCATTGAGTATGATACATGCTATCATGTCATGCAAGTTTATGAAGTCATTATCTTGATCTTGTGAGCTAAAAGCTACAACCTTTATGTTGAAATGTTGCATTAGGCAACATGAGAACCCTCATAACCTTTATGTCAACTTGCATATGAAGTCATAACCCTTATATGATGATATATGCGAGTTACTAGTCATCATTCCATATCTTTTGTCACCATGATTCGCTTATGTGCCAAGTTTGGGTTTATGCATGTTTTGAGGCTTAAGAATGTAACATGCAAGTTAATGAACACATTTGTGCCTCATTTGCCACCATGATTAACTTGTGGCTTAATATCCATTTTTGTCATGCCTTTGCCAAGTCTCTTCTTTTAATCCATTACGTTGTCGCGAACGTATATGCGAGTTTAAAAGCGTTGGGTTATGTTATGGGTAATTTCTAATGACATGAAAATACAACTTGAAAACATGACTTGAAATATAACATGGAAGTTGACATGTAAGTATGCATAAAAACATAAGCTTGGGAATTTACCTATTAAGTTAGGTCTACCCTTTGGGAATTTACCTATTAATTTAGGTCTACCCAAATGCTTGAAAACTTGTAACATGTTTTGGGAAACATGATGGACATGACACTTAGATAATATAAGTGTGGCCAACTCGAGGTTGGGTTGAGTTTGCAACGTAAAACTACCCGGAACCGACCGGCCTAACTAGTAGTTGCAAACAATAGGACCCAATGTGAGAAGTTGGTCATGTTGTGCTTGAACCCGAGGTTAGACCTAGTTGTGGTGTAAAGCTACCCGGAACCGACCGGCTTAACTAGTAACCACAACAAAGTCTAATGTGAGAGGTGAAGGTGCATTAAGTAATTAATGCCACATGATAGGGTTAAGTTATTTTGATTAATGACTCTTAACCAAATATGACATGGACAAATGGGTTAAGTAATTTGATTAGGCTAATGATACTTAACAAAACATGACAAGGTTGGGTAGGTTAAGTAACTTGATTTGCCTAATGACACTTAACCATTTTTATATGACTAGTGGATGGGGTTAAGTTAACCAACACTTAATCAATCCAACGCGATAACTTGGTAAGGTTAAGTAAGTTTTCTTAATGACGCTTAACCGAAAAAATACGGTTAACGAATGGGGTTAAGATTAGACTCAACTAGTCTAAACATGGAAATCGGATGGGGTTAAGTTAGCCTAGACTTAATTAATCCCACTTGGTAGTTTAATGGGGTTAAGTTAAACACTTAACTAATCTAAACATGATGAATTGATGTGGTTAAGTGACCTATACTTAACCAATCTAACTCGTGAATTTATTGAGGTTAAGTTAACCTATACTTAATCGATCTAACGTGAAAACATGATAAGGCTAAGTCACGAATCGCTTGAATACACTTGACCGATTTGACTGAGTAAATTGATAGGGTCAAGTTAATATATACTTAACCAATCTAGAATGATAATTGGACGAGGTTAAGTCGTGAATTGCTTAATACATACTTAACCAACGTGAGCATGGTTTGTAGGGTTAAGTCTTGGACTTGGATACTTAGCCAATTTTGACATGATTTGAAGACGGGTTAAGTCTTGGACTTGGATACTTAGCCAATTTTGACATGATTGGTAGACGGGTTAAGTCATGAACTTAAGTGACACTTAATCCATTATGTAAACCCTAGTTCTGAGGATAGGGGATAACCGTAGTTAACAAGGATAACGGGAATAAGGCTAAGTGGTAAACCTTAGTTGAGGAATAACTAAGTAATGATTCTTAGTCAAGGAAATTTAGACCAGTTCATAGATAGATGAGTAACCTGATACGGTAGGTCATCGTTTAAGTATACGAGTAGGAGCAAGTATCTGATTTAGATAAAGGTTCCAGCGAACTGGGTAACGAAGCAGCGGCTTCGGGGAACGTGAGGGTATTCTTGGTATCCCTCTATGAGCTGCCAGGTGATTATACTAGGCTCATGAGAGGTTAAGGTCTGCGTTAGAAGAACCAAGAGTATGCCTTGGTTGCTATGCGAGCGACCTAAAGACGGGGATGGATAGGGGATAGTCGACGATACACGGTCGTACCCTAGATAGCATTTCGTCAGACTACCTACCATCTTTGGTCAAGCGTGTACGTACGGAAAGTCAGAGAACACCCAATAGACCATAATTGCTATCTAATTATGGTTGCGGTAAGGCTAGGATTGTGGGTTGGCCAGTAGTGTGTTCTCATACAGGATTTATCCTGTCTTGTCTTTCACTAGTTGAGGGAGGGGTCGCGTGGGACCATAGCCACGTATAGAAAAACAGACCTTAGCATCTGCATCGGCAGATAAATCGAAAGCTCCCGACCGAGTCCTGTATTTCTCGATCTGCCCTGTGACAGGACTCGGATGGCACGATGTGGTACATGTGCATACAGTCATGGAAAATGATTCACGATGAATGCGTGGGAAAAAGGGCGCGGTTGACGGTTAGCGTAAATCCCAGTGGCCCTGGGTGGTTGAACCAAAACCGAGATACGAAAACGTGCAATAGGTAAGCGTAATCCCTAGTGGCCCTAGGTAGCCTAAGTCCTAGTTGTACAAACGATAATTCATGTTGGAAGACCCTAGCTAGGTTTAGGGTAACAGTCCAAACCGATCTTAAGGATCATGGAACTATGTTAAAGTAATGTAGAATCTCATGGGAAAGCCCGTATGGTCTACGGCAAGGGACTGAACATTTACATGGAATAAAACATACAAGTTGAGTAACCTATATATGCGATATATTAGGTTGACATGGACCATTACACGACTTTTGAGTGAGGGTCATCCTTGGTTAACACATGATACGGTGGGGATACTAGTACGGTAGGTGCAGAGCTAAAATGCAGGATAGATATCATAGGACGTTATACGTGATAGATATCTTGGGGATATTATACTTGATAGATATTTTGTTTGAAGTTTCTTTCACATCTTACTCATTATACATACATCATGAATTGTAAATATATCATACATTGTGAATGTCATGCAAAGTATGTACAAATTAATGAAAGAAACTACTTTACCTATCTAAAATCGTACATCTGCAAGTTTTAATATCCAGCTGCTAACATCGATTTTAATTATAGGCTTTTTAAGTAGATAGAAGCACACTCAGAACCAAAGAGAGCTTAATGAATGATATAGCATATCTCCAACTAAAAGAGCTCAAACACCCGTTGCCTGATACACGAACACCCTTGCATTTTGTGTCATTAAAGGTATAAAATATGAAGCCATAAATAAGGGGCATCAAGAACACAAAACCTAAACAATGTGACACCCGGACTACGGACCAAGTTTTAAGTTTCACCGTAGGGGCACATTCTTAACAGAGTTCGAAGTTTTTGATCTAAAGATTCACAATGGGAGGTCGACAAATAAACTAGGGTCATCCCCCAGAAACAATGTAATAATTAACCCAAGACCTCCCTGAGGGGCACCCGGTTCATCGTCGACGCCATTAAGATATGGCTGGACAGCGATACAAACACCGGGCTCTTTAACCCAAGACCTCCCTGAGGGGCACCCGGTTCATCGCCGACGCCATCAAGATATGGCTGGACAGCGTTACAAACACCGGGCTCTTTAACCCAAGACCTCCCTAAGGGGCACCCGGCTCATCGTCAACGCCATTAAGATATGGCTGGACAACGATACAAACACAGGGTTTTCAAAGACCTCTTAGGAGGCATCCAACAAGTTCAACAAGCGTCTTAATTATTCAGACTCAACGAACAATGGATCAAAAGTCCTTTCAAGGGCACCCGGTCATAAGCCAAATCTTCCGAATTCGGTTAGTAATGGAACCAAAAATTTCCCTCAAATTTATCTAAAAAAACCCACAAGTGACTGACCCACTCAGTTACCAGGAATAGCAGATTCCTTTGTCTAACTGTAAATACCATGCCTAAAATTCCGAAGTATTGAAACCGGTTGTGGTATGGGGGCATTACCATCGCGTTAATAAAACCTAACAATACTCTCTTAAAAACACACCACAATCTGGTCATAATTCTATGAAAACTCAGCATTGGATCATTCCAACCAACAAAACTAGATTTCCTGAAATGACTAAGGTGAAATCAAAGATCCTAGCAAAATGGTTATTTATGTGAAAGGGTTTTGGACGTCATCTCAGTCAAGGTCGGGAAAATCTTACCTTGTCGGTTGGGTTAACTCAGCCTATAATAACAAATAATTTGTAATGCAAAATCTATATTGCAAATGTAAAGCAGGCATGAAATGCAGAATAGAGAAGTAGCAAGACTAAAAGCGAAATTTAAAGCATGAAAAGAAAGACATAATTTCCTGACAACAAAGCAGAATTGTACTATAAAGTCATAGGCTAAAATGCAAAATGTCAGATGATAAAGTACGTAAAGACGACAAGTACAAAAGTAATGAGCAGGGACCGGCGCCCACATATACAACCGAACTTAGTACAACATGCAAAAGGAAATAGTTAACAACTAAAATTAAGATACTGCTAAGCACGATCATTTCTTCCTATCACTTGATCTCAAAGCAGGCTTGTTAACCAAAGGTGGAGGGGTCTCTTCTACGTTGCTCCGATTCTCTTGAGAGGAAAAAGCGGTAGCCTCTATCTCATTCTTCCTCTTCCTCTTCTTCTTAGATAATGAAGATTTGGCAGACTTCTTTCCTTTCTCCTTGGTGGTAACCCGGGGGCTCTCATCTGTTTTAATAATTTCAAGATCGTCACTAAGGCTGTAGTCAACGACATCCAAATCTGAGAAGGCGCCGATTTTTGCATCCTATGACCCAGGAGCTGCAACAAGCAAGGGTGTGCTACTAGGAGGAGGGGGAGTAATGACAGAAGAAAGAGGAAAAGTTGTCAATGGTGAGTCAGCTTTAATAGCTCTTTTTGTCAGTACATTGCCTACGGTAGGAGAAGACAGGGGTGAAATTAAATTCAAAGTATGGAAACATTGCGCATAATAAGAAAGGGACCCAGGTGAATCGAAAATGGACTCTAAGCACGATAGGGTAAAGTTTGTTTCAATTTTACCTGTATCTAGAAGATTCTCTGAGGGATCCCTATGCTCGATTCTTCGGTTGTCAGGATCGTCCTCATCAGCCTCATCGTTTTCACCACGCTCATTAGCAATATCCTCTGTATATATATCCCCCTTAATGGTGACATTATTTCCTTTACGAGCATCATCCGGGTTAGCTAATATCTGTGAGCCAGAAGCTTCAAAGGACGATGGATCAGTAGGAAGGTTGACATCTGGTTGAGTATGAATTTTCTCACCAGAAGTACTAGTCCTCTCGTCCAGTAGTTGGGCCTTTCCTTCTGCCAAAGCCTCTTTGGACCTGTCGTCTAAAAGCTTGTCGATAAGTTCGTCCTCGCTACAATCATCACTATTAATCTCAAGCACTCGCTCCCAAACAAGCGCCAAAGTACGTGCAAAACTATCCCCTAGGTAATTCAAGCTCCCACGACTCATGACACTGTAGACATAAAAGCGGAACATGTCATCATCAGCTTCGTCCATGGCTTGCTTGTGAGTTTCTTCTGCAGTTGTCTTGTCCTTCTCAAGGGATTCGGCCTTGGCCATGATTGTCTGGTTGGAAGCCTTCTGATATTTTACCTCCTTACGGAGATTAGCGGAATCTTCCCGATATTGTTTGGAGAAATCCTTCTCCACAGCCAATTCAGCATCAACATCACGCTTGGCAGCTATGGCAACTTTTTCTCTTCGTTTGGAAGCCTCAAGTTCTTCCCGGAGTTTTTTAATCTCATTGTCCGATGCCTCCAACTCTGCAACTCTTTTATTGAGAATTGCGATGGTAGCGTCACGATCATTCAAAACCTTCTCCCATTTGACCTTATCATCCTCAAGCTCGGCAATTTTCGTAAGATGAGAATTATGGCGCTTTTGGAGGTCGTCACCGAGTTTTTCCCATCCACGCAACTTTTGGTAAAATATATCTCTTACGATATTCCATTTTCTCTCAAGTTGACTCTTGGCAGTATTGAGCTAGGTGTGCGTTTGACTTATAACCGCATCCACCTTTTTAAGAAAATCATCGGCGTCGGTTATACTTACTCCACGATCAAATTAAAGTCCTTTCAAGTTCCAACCCGAGAGCTTTTTGGTAAAGGAGATGTTCGTCGAGCCAAGAGTATGGCGAGGTTTATTGATAATCGAATGGATCTCAGCTGAAGGACCAGGAGGGCCAGAGGATGAAGGAAGTCGGGGTTAATAGGCAGCTTCTATACTCGGGAGTGCTTATGAGAACCATCCCTTTCTTGTTTCCTTCCTCGCTCCCTTTCATCGGGAGTGTCTTTCCTTATCCAACTGCGCCTTCTAGCCTCTTCCTCTTCTTCCTCACGTATCTTCTTTCATTGTTCCTCGTTCAAAATGGATTCTGATACATGGAAAGACTGAGAAGAGAGCTTTAAAGGTGGTGGAGGATGGGGCTGTTCATGGTGACGGGATGATTGCTGGGGTTCGGATTGTAGTAAGTGCTTCGGATCAATAACTTTGCTCTTCTTACTGAAATCTGATCTGATTCCTGATGAGCGTTTCCCGTACATATATAAACCTGAAATAAGACATGCATGAGTTTTTGATACTTGAAACTATACAGTGTCTAAGAATGCTAAAGTAAGATACCAACACATGAAAATAATTGAAATACATAAGATGAATTTCGTTAAAAGGTACTATTGTTAACAGACCAGTCATATCCCCCGAGTTTAAGGGAATTCCTAAAAATTTAAGAGGCCTTTCTGACTCAGTTGAGGCTGCATCCCTAAGTCCAGTTTCTATGGTTTGAGGGTCGAGAGGCTGAGTAACCGAACCATCCTGACTAAGATATCTAGCAGAGTTGAGATCAATCAATTTGTCAAATGTACCTACAGAATCTTCCTTAGCTACATTTTCAATAGGAGAACCTCCAGTTACAGTCCCAGTATTTGGATCAGTATCTAATACAACTACGTCTTCACCATCATGTTCCATCTTGTACTCAAGTTCAGAAGGATTCACTTCCCTATCATCTCTTCTAACCTGTTCGGAATCTAATTCTGGCTCAGGATACGGGGAAATATTTTCTTTCTCAACCGACGTTGTGGGATCTTCACCTCTATGGTGGTTAGGGTCTTCATCCTTATCTAAAGTCTTCGATGAGGATTAGTGAGTTGAACGATTTTCTGAGTGCCGATCTGATGTTGGTTTCGGCCTTCAGGGTTGACATTTAGGAGATTATTCTTTTACTAGTTTATGTTTAAAGAATTGAGAAATACGTGCTATAAAGGATTTTTAAAATGAAAGGGCTTTTGAATATGCTTATATAAGAAGAGAAATGAGTATTTCAATTATTGGAAAAATAGAGAAGTTTTGAATTAAAGAATGAATAATCTAAAGAGGCTAAATTGACAATGAATATCAAATCATTTTCTTTTATGGATGAATGGTTGTTTATTTGATAGTTAAATAATCGACTATCAAATCTGGCCTATACGATGGTTAGTACGGAAAGACCGGGATTAAATTTATTCGAAAACCATTCCGAACTAACTTATACGTAAACATAGAATTTACGAATTTAAGATGGAGCAGTGAAGACCGTAGATCTTCATAAGCGAAAAGACTACTGGTCGAATTCCCTAGAGTCGCGCCCGGAAATATTTTGATGGTGATCCCATCGTGGTTGAAATCGACGGATTGCAAGGACTACTTGCTACCGATTGATAGGGTGATTCCTAGGATGTGGTAGGGGAGTACCTTTGGTTTGTCCAATCCCAGGACAACTCGTATGGATGAATGTCTGACAGAGTATTTCCAACAGATCACGTACGTTGATTTCTTCAAACATACCATAGTTGATGGTGGATAAAAGGTTTTTCTCTAGCCTAATAACTAGAGTATTTTTGTGGATGTCAATTAGTGATATTCGATGGATCTGACGATGTGACATTCAAAGTGAATACTAGTCAGATGATCTAGAAATAAAATTTTAAACCTCAAGCCTCACAACCGGGAAATGACAAAAATCGACAGGCAGCATGGCTATGTAGGTCGCACCTATTAGGGTATATTGTCACCATCTAGAGAATATTCATATTTGTTATTTCTTTTCGCTTCTATATCTCCCGGGGACGGTTATGTTCCTAGCAACAGTAGGTGGCAATATATTCGATACACTCAATAGAAATGAGTGGTCGGTCATGTGTGGGCCGGGTTGCAAGACGTTCTTGTTGAACCCAGTGTATTCCCCTCTATAGATACACTATCAGAAGGTAGTTCCATACCTTGTCATAGTCGGAAATCCAATATCCAATAAGCGCCTGCAGTTTTGATTGTATATTAAATATGTAGAGCGTGAGATGCAAGCGTTCTGCTAGATTCTATTTATTTGTATTTAGACACTATTATAATATCACAACATTATAATGATTTCAAAAATGGTTTGGGTTATCGTAAGGTAAAAACCATATGTGTTTATGAGTGGATTGGTCTTATGATTTTCCTTTTCTTTCAAAATGATTTTTAACTTTGAAATCAAGTTGGATGATACCAATAATTTAGTGGGTTTTCTCACGCTGGTTCACTAGACTGACCTTGGCATTTGTAATGCTCGGGTCAGACCCAGTTGGGTGAGGACCGGGTTGTACAGGTGTAGAATAAGATGATACGGATTTCAGGAGGCAAGATGGAGGAGTTCAGGCGTATGATATAGATCTAGACATTTTTCCGCTGTGTGTTCAAAATGAGGACAAACTGTTATAACTGTCCAGATGAACTGAATGACCACTGTACTCTGATGAATTGTAAGTATTATTTCATGTTTTAAATAAAGATTTATTTATGTATTATATTTTGTTCCGTTGCGATGTGAGATTCTAAGTATTATGGTTAGTTGTTCTTCTTCTTTTTCTTCTATTCTAATATTTCTTTCTTTCTTATCTCACCCTCTAGCTTCTTTCTTTGACTTTCTGGATTAGCGGTACTCGAGTTTTAGACACGGGTGTATTTTTTTCAAAAATTTGAGCGTCGAATTTTCCGGGTCGTTCAGTGGTATCAGAGTAATGTTCTAGGAATAACCTTGGCTCTGTGGCGTAACTCAATAGAGACGGGGTTAGTAATACCCTAGATTGAGTTTAAGTGGATATATATGAGAGCGCGTATTTGTATATTTTATAAAAATGTTTTGTATTGTGTTAGTTGATCGGTTCAATTTTGAACTGGAAACTGGTACAATATTATTCTGTAAAGAGGTAAATGAAATAATTTTGCCCAAATTGTATTTTTATATAGAAAAGAATTAATTCTATCAAATTATTATTGATATTTGATTGCTTGATTTATGTGAATATAAATCAAATGGAATTATGGAATTGAAATAGTTAATTATAACCAACAAGTCAAAGGAATGATTTTTTGGGGTAAAAATCAGAATTTGAAATATAAATTGGAAGCTAAGGAAAACAATTCCAGTAAAACAACCCGGAATTCCCCGTGAAGGAAAGCACGGATTGCTTTGAGGACAAGAAGAATCAGAAAACAAACAGAAGAACATTTCATTGTGTATTACAACAATTCCATCAGAATACAAGAATATACAAAGTATGAATAAATATTTTACAATAGAAAATATTAGAGTTAAATTACATTACATAGCAGCGGAAAAATAATACAAAACACAACTGAAAGGAATATGCGGATACAGAGCTTTCCGAATATCATTCCAGCTATATACCAGGTTCCTGTACATATAAATCTGCAAAACCAAAACTACTAGCTGCCCATGCGGAAAACAGGGGCACCCAGAGTTTAGGTTAAAACAATAAACTCCAGGACAGTCATGTGACTGGTGTGAGAACTAAAACAGTTATTAATCTTTATTTTAAAGTTAGGTAAATCAAGGGACCACGCCATATAACACGGAACGAGTTTCCTCCCAAGAATACCAGTGCATAAAACAACAACGCAATGCTAAATAAAGAACAATGCAGGTATTATAAGACCGAGGTCCCATCACACAATGCAACACAAGCCAGAGGATAAGGTTTTTACCTTATAATAGCCAAAGAATGCTTGATACGCTAAATTTCATCTTTTATTATTACTATAAGTGTATAGTGTCAAAAAAATTTAATTAATATGTATTAATCATAGACGACATAAGTGCCACATACCACTATGTCGCCATATATAGGTTCTACAATCAAAACCTCAAAGTCACATATTGGAAATAGGATTTCCATCTATGAACCGAGGCAGGAGATCATCCTCACTGGCTTCGAGGCTCTCTATCTCGAGCCTCAGGGTCAGAGCGCATCGACCCTTGGATTGTCAGGGTCGGTCCACCGATGTGGATTATTATGCCTAAACACTGCGTTTCCCCACCCTTTGGGGCGTTAATGAGCCAAATGACTCCATCGGCTCCATATAGTCACCGATATATCCGAGGCGCCTCGCAATCCAACAACCACACAGGTGAAAATAATGTAAATGTCAGGGCTGGTAGGTCACTGACACCACCCTAGCTAGAATCAAACGCATGTCCTCCCTGAGGTCCTCTCCCGTTTCTGGTTCACACCGGGGTGTAAGGCTCGCGAATTAATGCTACACAAAGCTATGCCACAAAGGTTGTGCTTTGATCATCAACCACAAGACTCTGCTTTTCAACAGAAGCCTTGATCATTTTCATCTTAGCACGCCACACAGGCAAACCACTCCATGCAACCGATATCCATCAATCACACAGAATGATATCCAATGTCAGACAAACAGTCCATTTACAATTCCGTTTGGGGTCTGAACGAAACCGAAGGCACCTTGTACCACGCATATCCATCGATCTCCAAGTACGTCTGGACGATCACCTATTGATTCCCTCCTCTTGGGTGTACAGCCCAATCAAGATCATCAATAATTATCCAAACGATGTGAAGACCTCCGGTTTTCGACCATCGTCTTCATCCTCGACACCTCGTCGAATCAGTTATTCAGAATGATACAAACCCGGTCTTTCTGAATAACTCGCGTATGTGATAAACAAGTGTTACACAAACATAACATACACCTCATTGAAACTCAGAATATTCTTTATTCAAATATTCATATACTTTAGGAAAGGTTCCCATTAATTTTATCAAAGATAAATTCTTTTAAATTTATTCTTTAATCTTCTTTCTAATATCAATTCAACCCAAATTATGGTTTATCAAAACTAGTCGGGATTAACGAACCTTACCGAAGTAATCATTTGTTTAAATTTCCCAATCCCAACCTATTCATCCCATGAAGTAAAACTGGTAATACTTCATATCTAACACCACGGTGTTATCAGTAAATTTAATTACCATTTCACGTTCAAATCTAATTAAAGATTTAACTATCGCCTGGAGCAAAACTGGAGATACTCCTTTCTCGATCATTTCAATCTAATTAAAGATTCAATAAAACTCCACTTGGTTTTTAATCTACCCAAAAATCACTATCAATGATTATTTAACTTGGGAAATCATATCCTGTCTTTAACTGGGTTAAAGAACCAATGTCATTTAAAACACGGTTCACGATAAAACCAAAATCACATTCCATTTACAATGGAATCTTCATGGAAAACAAATCGATATACAAAATCGATATAAACTTCCATATCCGACTAATAATATAAATGGAATAACGGCAAAGCCTTTTAAATTCCAAATATATTAGTTGTCTTCCTCCACAGAAATTCACTTCGATTATTACCAAATCGAATTCCATTCCGTTCCAATTTATTTTATTAAATTGGAAAAGCTTACTTTGTAAAATCTCCTTTAAATCTTAAAAAAAGATTTATAAATTCCAAATCACATTTCACTGTAAATCGGGTTAAAGAACGAATGTTGTTAAAACACAGTTCGCGATAAACCCAATTCACATTCCATTAATTATCGGGTTAAAGAACAAGTGTTATTTAAAACACTATTCACGATAAACCCAAAAATCAACTCAAATTCAATTCCAATTAAATACCATTTAATTGGTATACTTGACTAAATTTAAATAAAAAGATTTAATCTTTTTCTCAACTGGGTTTAAGAACAGTGTTAATGAAAACACCATTCACGACAAACCCAAATCCCATTTGATGTTAAATACAAGGCTTTGAATAGAAAATATATTGGCTTATATTCAACATCAAATTCTACGACCAACAAATATCGTATTGGAAATAACGATATATGTTTTCCCTAAAATTGGGCAAAACACCAAAAATGTGAAGAAATTTCTCATGAAAATAAAAAGTGCGGCCTTACCACGATTGAAATGTAAGTAAAAAACACTAGGTTTTATAGTGGTTCAACCCAATAAGAATTTACATCCACTTTCATAAGAAATTCCATTATCAATATGAAGGTTACAAGCTTAACTTCTCTCGTACAACAATTTTATCACTCCCTTACTCATGAATTACACTTAATCAACTAAAAATAATTGAGAAGAGAATTATTCAGCACAGATTTGGTGTAGATGTGGTAGAATTGAAAGGAATCCCTCTTTCATGTAGGCTTGCTCAAACAATCTTCAACCCTTGAATTATTTGGATGTGTTTGATAGAGATCATGATCCATGGATTAATCTTCAATTTATGATGTTGAATGGATGTTAGAATTGTTGTGGAATATTTTCGACAACACTTCGTGGTCTCGACCTTCGATCTCCTCAAATGAAGAAGTGAGGGGGTATTTATAGGAGATTTCCAGACCAGGTGGCAGTTTTGTAATTATGTAGAGAAACGCCATGACTCATGGCGCCGGACGACATGACCCATGTCGCTCTATTAAACCAGTTGATATAATGAGTTCTCAACATGACATTAATTTCTACGGCATGATTCATCTCGTTCGGGTGACTCGACATTAGTTGGAGGCGATATGAGTGGGGCGCGGCATGGTTTAACTTCAGATCTTGATTAGTGACTTACCCTTTACATCGCAGAACGATATGGAGGCAGGGCGGCATGACTCATGTCGCACGACCCTATGCTTCTGAGCGCCTTGAGCCTTTGACACGTCATGATTCTCCTTGACATGGTTCATCTCGAGATCTTGAGTAGCAGCTTGCATTTCATGTCGTCGAGCGGCATGGGAGCGAGACGGCATGATGCGTTTCCTGAACCTGACTTACCTCCTACGACATAACTTAAGGCTGACATGGACGATTAATGAGATAACGACTTGCGCCATAATGACAAGACTGCTAGGCGCTTTTGCTTTACTTTTTGGCATAAATGAAATGCGGCATGACCTGGGGTCGACCAGGTTTCTACGGAGCGACATGGCGAGATACGACATGCCTTGAAAAGCGGCTTGTTGTTGTTCCCTTCCTTGCGATATGACCTCGAAGCGTCCTGGTCCCCACGCCATGAGTCCGAGTCCGACTTGGTTTATTTCATATGAACCCAACAGCTTGACTAATATTGGCATGATTTTTGTATTATATCTGACTCATATTTTATGGGTTAACATTTTTCCCCTCGAAGTTCGTGTTATTAAAAATAACATGGGCTTCGAATCATGATGTTTGTGACACCTTTTTCTTGCATATTAGTTAAGTCGTTGACTGCTTTTTATGAAGGAACCAAATCGTCCTCAGATTTATGTTACATGTTGTAATATTGTCTTGATCCGCTTTGGTCTTTCCATGTCGTTTGAAACTTTCTATGTTGTGTTGGGCCTCAATTTGAACCGGACTCGGCCCAATCATGTTGGCGTCTCTTATATTTCCTCTAACCCGTTTGTCTATTATTATTCTTCATCGCATCCTGAAGCTTCTCTTGTTAATGGAGCATAGGATCGGAGAGACAAAGTCACTTTCATCTTGAGTTCGCAACCTTCATTTCGACCAGATTCCGACCAACTTCGACGAGATCCATCAGATAATAAGAGATTCGTTCTTCACCGAGACACGTCTAATCAGTTCGACACCCATACTTTCGATTTTGAAGAATTCTTCCTTCAACGATCGTTTCAGAACTTATTGCAAGTAATTTTTAGATCTAAATTCCACTTTGTTTTTTCTTTTTTCTTTTTTGTATGCTAAGACTTGTATAGAATCCGAAGATTTTTACTTACTTTTGATAAAGTAATGATCCCGTGAATCAATTTTGACCGTTCTGTGTTATTGAGATGTTTGTAAATCGAAAATGATCTGGATTGGAACGGATAGACTATGTATAAGGGGTTTGAGTATTTTATATAATTCACACGAGTTGTATTTCGGTAAAATGTTTGAATCATGAAGCTTGACTATTTGTCATCAATTCGTTTTTACATATCATCATGTCGTAGACGGTTGAAAACGATTTGCCTACACTAGAAATTTGGAGTAGATTCTGAATTTATCTAAGTGGCCATTCTGGTCCCAAGTCGCATGAATTGACAAGTCGCCTAAACTTCAAAGGCAATTCAAGTCGTGGGAACGAACCATTAATCAGTAGAAGTACCGTGAGTTTTATCCCCAGAAATTGTAAGACTCTCAAGTCGCGGGTCAACATGAGTGTTTTGTTATCAGTCGATATGAGTTCTTAAGTTGTGATAATGACTTGGTTCATAGGTCATAGGACAAAATAGCGATAGAGTCCTTAACTTATAATAACGTTTAAACACTCCTTTTTAATGATAGGACCCTTGGTATCGACATTGGTTACTTTTAAAATTCGGAGTTGTGGACTGACATGGTTCTCATGTCATGGATCGATATGAGGTTCAAGCCATGGATTGAAATGAGGTTCAAGCCGTGGATTGACATGAGGTTCAAGCCGTGGATCGACATGAGGTTCAAGTCGTGGATCGGTATGAGTGTTGTGTTGCGAATCGACATAAACCTCATACTTTGAACTGATATGAGCCTTGTGCCGTGAATCGACATGAGCTTCATGCCATGAACTGAGATGATCCTCGTGTTGTGAACCGTCATGAAATCCAAGTCGCGGCGGCGACATGAGTGAACCGTTATGTCGCTGCTACGGCATGAGCAACCATGTCATCAGGTCCTAACCCTATTGCTAACAAACGCCTTGCCTCGGTGCTTGTCACCTTTGTTTTAATGCTTTGATGTGTTTCCACACCCTTTTCTTTGAACCTTGCCGCTAGAAAATTGAAATGTATTCAAGTATATCTGTGTAGAATGACTACAGAGAAGCAAGTCCTTCCCCAAAGTGAAGAGACCTCCTTGGCTCAAGCCGATCCTTCCTTAAACAAGGCTTCCGAGACTGAAACAACCACAACCTCTAGTCAAGTTTCTGCCCCTCTTCCTTTGGATATTCTTCCGATTACGGCTAGGGATCAAGAGAGACAGTCTACCACCCTAACTCAGGAGCAATACGAACTGTTGTGTGGTCAATACGGAATTCCTCTTACAGATGCAATATTACCAAAGGACAGTGTTTTTGCTGACGACCCCCTTGTCGAATATGTTGCTGTAAGGAAACAAATGCTAGCAGCTGGTGCTATTCCCCCGTTTAATCCTTTTTTGGGGAGAATCTTAAACCAACTAGGCATTGCTCCTTTCCAACTCCACCTTAATGGCTACACAGTTCTGCTGGGCCTTTATGACCTTTTCATGGTTACGACAAAGCAAGATCCTACTTTCCAGGACCTTCGGTACCTATGTTCTTTCAGAAGTAGGAAGGACACCCCTTCTATTATGCATGTTGAAGGTGCCAAAAACCGGAAGCTGGTTCTCGAATTACCAGACAGTGTTTTAGGGTTTTTAAGCCAATTCTTCTTTGTCAGATGCCCCGAGCCATTCCAAGGGCAATGGATAGACGAAGGTATGCATATCTTATTCAGAGGTGTTGACTTTACTTCTCTTTGAGCTATACGTTCTTACATCATTTCCTTTTGAAATGCAGTACTTCCAACCCTTAATAAGGACGGCAAAGCTCCCCCTTCTATTAAAGCCACATACGAAACACTAAAAGCTATCGACGATTCTAAGAGAAGTAGAAAGCTTTTAATCACAGATAGCATTCTTCACCGATACGAACTACTTCATCCCTTAAGGAAGTTTTTATGTAAGGCTGGACCTTCCACTCCTAAACCTAACCTTACGAAGTCAGATTTAGTAAATCCAGACGATAGGAGTGTAACTCAAGCTGATCGGAACCCTTCCATTGATCCTTCCTTGAAAAGATGTTCTGGGTCTGTTAGTGGAAAAACGTCGCCCCCAGTCAGTTATAGTTTCCTTAACTCCATTTCTTAATTTCTAATGAATAAAAATTCCAGTTATTCATTATCGCTTTAAATGAGATATTAATATCAAATTTAAAATATTTTACTTACAAATATGATTTTCCATCGTTTTCTACAATTATTATCGAATATTCATCTTTAAGATATGATTTGCAAAACACTTGCTAATATTTGTTTATTTCTAAAACTGAAACAAAGTACTTCTTATACGATATGATTCATTTACCAATTCAATTTTATTTTAAATTCATAAAAATAAAGTCTCGATTTCATAAAACATCTTTATAGATTTACTACAACTCATTCCAAATTTATTCCAATAACTACATCCTTATATAAAATATTTGTATATCAATGTCATTGTAAATTCCTTACCATTGATATTTATTGTCCAAAGTCTTATATTATTATTATTTGAATTCAAATTCAATTAGAATTTATAACTCCAAAGCCCATCTTATCGAATCAACTTATTGGCTTTAACACCTCTTCACATCACCCGTGAGTGATATTTATCAATACAAGCTTATACATGACTTATTCAGTCATCCTTAATTCTTACTTGCAATTCAAGTTTAAATTCTATTTAACTTTCATTTCATAATATCTCCTTTATATTTTCCTTTGTAATTGGAAAATTCTATCCATTTCAAATGTTAGTTTTCAAACCACATTTCCACTTCCTTTTTCGAATCCACCCTCAAATTATAACTTTCTCAAAATACTTCCAATATATGGTTTTCACTTTTGAAAATGTCACTTATAAAATCGAGTTCTCATCTTATTTGTTAAAACAACATTTACCTTTTAATTCTATTTAATTGGGTTTCTAAATAAACATTTCTATTTGGAAATAAATATTTCCTTTTAAGAACCTTTTATATTTCAATTTTATTTTGAAATCCATATTTTTCCAAATTCCAAAATAGTAATTGTTTATTTGTTTATAAACATTGTTTATATAATCACCTCATTAAAACATTTGTTTAAACAAATCTTTTCCTTGAAACTGTATTTATAATTCGGATTTCAAATGAACATTTCTATTTAAAAAAATAGATATTTTCCTTAGGAAAAATTCATTTTATTTCAAAATAACGGTTTATCTTACGATTCCCATTTCCTTTTCCAATTTCATACACACTTCACATTTTTCTCAAATTTCCAAAATAATAATTCCACTTCTCATAATGTAGTCCATAAATCACTTCTTCACGATAATTATTTAAACAAATATTTGCTTTTAAATCCTATTTAATTTGGATTCTAATTAACCATGTTCATTTGAAATAAATATTTAAAAATTCTTTTTTTATTCCAATTTCTGTTTTGAAATTATTATATTATTATGTAGGATATTATCCCAAAATCAACAATCTGTGTTACCAACACATTCAAACATATCTAAGCTATCACAGATTATCACAAATCAGCATATGTGTGAAACAAATAATATAAATGTGAGGAATCCACTGTTTCAAATCTCGTAAATATTGCCCGAGATCTCATTTTGGGCTCCTTCCGAAACGAAACAGCAAATATCACTCTAAATCTCCTTTCGAATATATCGCCCGAGATATTCCAATACCGAACGATAATCGACCGAGACGAAATACTGGAATATTGTCCGAGATCTTAGTATTTTTAATTAAAATTTAAATTTGTGCCTGACCTAGAACTATAATTAAAAAACTCAAATCTATCCATATCAATCTTTTGCTATTTTACATTTTGCATGTTAAATGACTATATTGTATGTTCATATATGTTTTACAATGCTTATGATTTTCATATTCATCTTTTTACATACACGTTACTTGTGAAATTATGTACTTTATGGTCTATTTTTGCTGAATTTTTTTTTATGTTTTGGATCCTTTTAATTTTTCATGTCTAACAATATTCCTGTTTAAGCATATTACGATTTAGAGTATGAATGATCTTTCGCAAAACAAAGAATAATAAAGTTATTTTGCATTTTAAGTTTAAGTTACAATATTTTTTTATAGAATTTATAAAAATCATTTTGTTAAAATATCATTTGTAACATATCATGTACCCCGAGATTGTTCCGATACGAACTTTCAGACCCGAGATGAAAATCCAAGACGAACTCCCAAGTTAGGCTCATCTCGTCCGAGATCTCCCCCGATGCAAGACCGAGTCTATAAATTCCCCGAGACGAAACGCGACCAATATCGAGATTTAAAACCTTGGAGGAATCCAGTTGGATCCCTCCAACCTGTTTTTCCTGCATCCACAGATGTTAGTCAACAATAATAATACCCATCCTGCTTCGAGGCAGGACATCGTGGTATAGAAGGCCATCCACTATATATATTGTGGGGGCGCATAGGGAAATCATCCATTAATGGTACCGCGGGCATCCGCTAATGATACTGCGGGAATTATCCAATCACCGATCACCAACATTATTTTTATATAATACTATTATATATTATTATCACTTTATATCAAGCAAGTTATCATCCATCAAGCAATAAAATAAATTTGAACTATTAAAAGTAGTTCCCAATAATTTAACCGAGTGAGTTTAACTCACCTCGATTTTCCTGTGCCGAATATCCGTTTGCATTCTATATCGTCTCGGCTACGCATCTACTTGAATTGTCTTGAATACAATTTATTTTTCATCTATGATAAATTTTAAATTTTATTAAGCGGTTAAATAAATATTAGTCTAAACTAACTATCTAAAATAAACTATCCTATTTGTATTCATTGATTAAATATTTATTTAAATAAACTACTTAAATAAATCTTTTATGTAATTAAATTATTAAAATGTATACCTCATTCATTTTGTAATCTCGACCAATCGATGAATCCACTTCCAGAACTGTTCCCGGATACTTCAGTCAACTCCAAAACAACATTCCATCGAGCATTATATTGACAAACTCCATTTTTTATCACACACCACTACTGTACCCCAATTTCAGCTTAGTTCATCCTTAAATAAATAGAGAGCTAACTCTACTAATTTATGCACTGTTAAACTCCAAACCAGCGTCCATCATCATAGTATTTCTTCTAACCCCTTCAAACAATTTTCCTGAACCCGCTCCACTCAATAATCCATCTTTGACAACCAAACTCCACGATTCAAACTCCAAATAATCCAGCTCCTCTATTAATATGTCGCATTCCATTTATTCGAAGGTAACAGAGATCGCACTCACCTTTATCTCCACCTTAGCACCTTCATTCCAGACGATACCCATACAATCTTGTCCTCTCCCCAAAATCGCACTCCAATCCAGTATATTGACCTTCCGCAACCAACAGTGTGTTCCCTCATTCATACATTCCACTATAGGACATTGCACTTCATTCATGGACAACGACTGTCACGCACCCCACCCAAACATGCTATCGTACTCTCCAAAAGCATGTCTGAACTTCACTCATTACTCCAGTTTGATAACAGTCCCTCCAACATCCCAGAAAAAAAACGTCCTCCTCCATTCGCACCTGTAGCACGCACAAACAACGAGATACCTTTTCTTCCTTTAAATCACGCTCCTCCACAATCTGTAGCCCATCAAACTCCTAAAGCCTTCCAGTTCATCGTCATCCCTGTCGCAATCTAGAAAACCAAGATCGATCTCCTTAAATCATATCGCTTGCCTCAATAGTGTCAGAAATCCCCTTTGCAACTCACGCACAAAACCACGACATCATCGTTCGAACCCCATCCCATTAGGATTCCTCATCACGGGTTAGAACCCCTTGCCAGTATCTCGCGATACCCCTCGACAATACCCTTTGAACCCGTCGCCTTACACCCTACGAAATCATCACTCGTTGTTGACCTTCAGAGTAATCACGAGTTCCTCCAGAATGTCTTCGAGATTTAGGAATTTCTGTAGTTTTAAATCGTGAGGTTGAGCTTATGATTGTCAACGCGATTTATCAAATCGCGATTCAAATCTTGTAATTTTTTTTGGGAATAAGTGGATTTTGGTCTCGCCATTTTCTAGAATGAAGAAATGAACGGAAATGAAAAAATGTATTGGCTCGAACGATTGTGAATGGAAAAGAAAATTAGAGCAGGGTATTAATATTGTTTTTCTGTTTCTTTTGGGATGGAAGAACGAACGAATAATGTACTCAATTTATAAGAGCAATTAGAAGGAGACAGATACAACGTCAGTGTCAATATGTACATATAGGTTTGAGAGGTAGAGTAGGCTTGCAGGTACCATTGTTGGAAGCTTGATGGAGAAAGAAATAAATTGGACGTGAAAGTGAAAAGATCAGACAATGGTAGCTTTTATAGGTAGAATAGGTTAGTGTACCATCGCTGAAAGCTTAAGGGAGAAGAAATAAAATCGTACTGGGAATGAAAGGAGAGGAGTTGAAATTTAACAGAGTAGCATGCACCTTTGACATTTTAGGTCGTTCCCTATTTTGATTTTATTTTAATTTATTTATTTTAATCGGTGTACCTTAAATTGAAATATCCATCGCTATTGAACCCCTATTTGAACGCAACGACCGACATTTCCAGGGATCTACCATCCTTCTGAACACACTGGAACAGTCTCCACGATCTAATTTGACCATATACTGAAGATATTAAATTAAATTGATAATTTAACATTAATTTGATTTAATATAAACTGATTTAAAAATAAACAAATCTACTAATTTATTATTCAAAATACACACAAACTGAATTCATATAACTCCAACATAAATTAACTTGAAATCTAAACTCGTTGTTTCATTTTCCAGTTAAACCAATATTCTATTGATTTAAAATTGATTTGGTTTATTAAATACATCATTATCGTTTTTATTAAAATTCCAGTGATTATTTTAAAATTTGATTTGGCCATAACTCTCAATATAAAACACGAAATTATGATTTTCCTCTTTCATTACAAAATTATAGTTCAACAGATTGGAATATTTCTTGTTTCAGTGAATTCTGACCTGTAACGGATTCTGTACACTCAGTTGACGTTCAAATCGTAAATTACGACCTACCGCGCCATTTCAAGCTCATTTGAATTAGTATAAAATTATACGTTCAAAATTTGAATTAATTAATATAAATTTCCATTTATTACCATTTCAATATTTAAACTAATTTAAATATTCAAATAAAAGTCGATAAAAATGTGGGACGTTACAAATTGGGTTTCCAACTTGATGATTCCTGGCAAGAAAGATCAATCAGGGATACAAAGCGAAGTGCCTCACGGCTTGTTCATTCATTACGGACGCCAACTACAAATCGCAGGGCAAATCAATGGTTTTCGGCAAGACACGACCCCCCGAACATACCCAGCTTCCCCAAGTTCATAAGCGGTTTCCCACTGCTGGAGCTTTATCATCAATTCATATATAAGTATAAAACCTAACCGCCAGTTTCTCATCAATCCGGGGTGTGAGGTTTGTTGATGTCACGTCATACACAAAGCTATGCTTCGGTAAGCCATGCTTTGATCATCACTAGCTCGTTTCATTACTCGGGTATGCCACATTGAGAAGTCACTACATATCCCTGATTTCAATCAATGCATACCCTCTAAGATCATATGACTTAGAGATGAGGATAATATATTGCCACAAATCCGATATATATTAACAGAAATCATTGTTATGCGATCAATTTCAATGTCAGACACACCATCCATACAAGTCCGTTCTGGGTCTGAACGGAACAATAACCCGAAAATATTCAAATACGTTCAGGTCTCATGCCACTCATAACCTCGTATCGGATGGCCTACCCAACCGAGACATCAACAATCAATCTAAACAATTCAAATATTCTCGGTCTTCATTCATCGTTTATCAAGTCTTGAATTGCTTCATAACGTCGTATTATTACTTGGAAGGGTTTTCGAACATATATTCGATCCCGGTCTTTCCAAGTAATAAGCGTACTTTAAAACAGTAGCTATGGTTTACACAAGCTTTTCAATTCAATTCTCCTTCCAAATAGTTATCGATTCATTTATGACTCAAGATTTGAATTACTTCAATTTCATACATCTCGTTATCATCTTAAACTCTTCTTTGAAATCAAAGATTATACCTTCGCTTCAATTTCTTACTCTAATTTCCTCGAATCCAAGATTTGATTAAATCCCCAATTACGATATGAATTTCCACAACTCAATCTCATTGGGTTTCAAGAATGATATTATTGAAGATACGACTCACGACAAAACCTAGATCAAATCGATTTTGAATCATAAGTGAAACAGAAATTGTATCCACTAATATTCGATATAAATTCTCATAATCAACGAATACTATAAGTGGAATAACGATATAATAATATTGTGACGGCCCGCCCCGCACCAGCCGACATTTCCAATGAAGTGCACTATGTCAATGCCCGACTAGCACAGGACGGTCGCCAAAGAAAGGAATTTGAACTAATGAGGAACCTGTAGAATTTCTCACAGCGCATGGGGATAAAATATAATAATAACATAACTTTGACATAAAACAGGTGAGACAGTGCATAAGCTGAAAACTAAACCATCATAGCAGCGGAAAATCCAAAATACAGCTTATGTTCCACATCATCATTATTACAACTTTTAAAAACTGTCTCTAAAGAAAAATAAGAAAGGTACACTACTAATGCCTAAAGTAGTGGCTAGCAGCGACATAGGGTGAATATATGTATAAATGGTACGTGTAAGCCTCCTGCTCGTCTCTGGACATCTACTCGTGCATATCCACCTGACCTGTCTCTAGTCTGCTCGTTTAGGAGCACCCAGAGTAATAAGAAGAGACATAAAACTCTAGGTCAGGAAAAAGTATGGTATGAGCGATAAGAAACAAAGCAGAACAATAACAGGTATAATCCAATCATACCTGAACCTAGACCTGCAACCAAAGAGTTAGCACAACAAGATGTACAGTACTCTAAGGTAATACTACCATAAAGTGTAAATGGGTCATGGTGATAGCAAACATCAAACATAGAAGTCATCCTCACATCTCTCACTCAGTGCGTAAAGCATACGATATCCATCACCCGATCACCCAATCCCTCGCTACGATCACTTTGCTCCAAAGAGTCACTATGACCCCCATTGCAATGATCCATAGCTACTAATCCGTCTCTAAGTGGTAAGCTAAAGTTGTGAAGACCCGCGACTTCCTCGTAAAGGAAAGCGTCGGATAGTTCGAGAACAAACCACAGCAGGACACATACAGAAGAACATTTCATTGTATATTACAACAATGCATCAGATTACAAGAATATACAGAGTAAAAATGAATATTACACAGAAATATCAGAGATTTAAATTACATTTAAATACATAGCAGCGGAAAATAATACAATACACAACTAGAAGAGATATACGGATACAAAGCTTTCCGGATATCGTTCCAGCTGTAAACCAGGATCCTGTGAATATAAATCTGCAAAACCAAAACTACTAGCTGCCCGTGTCGAAAATAAGGGCACCCAGAGTTTAGGTTAAAACAATAAACTCCAGGTCAGTCATGTGACTGGTGTGAGAACTAAAACAGTTATTAATCTTTATTTTAAATCATTAGGTAAATCAAGAGACCACGCCGTATAACACGGAACGGGTTTCCTCCCAAGAATACCAGTGCATAAAACAAACAGCGCAATGCTAAATAAGGAAAAATGAAGCTGTTATAAGACCCAGGTCCTATCACACAATGCAAACGCAAGCCGGGGGATAGGGTTTTCCCTTATAACAGCCAAAGAATGCTTGATACGTTTAAAACAAATCGTTTGATACTATTATAGGTGCATAGAGTATAAAACAACTTCAAATCATAAGTATCAATCATAGGCGGCATGAATGCCCCATACCACTATGTCGCCATATATAGGTTTACAAATAAAACCGCAAATGGCACGTATTTGGAAATTGGATTTCCGTCTATGAACCGAGGCCAGGGATCGTCCTCTACCGATTCGTGACTCTCTAGCCCGAGCCACAGGAACAGCCGCAACTGCCCCTTGGATCGTCAGGGCCGGTCCACACGGAGTGGATTATTATACCTGAACAATACGTCTCCCCACCCTATGGGGTGTAAGTCTGGTCCGTCAGCCGACCAGAATGCATTCGGCCGAAACCGATATAACCGAGGCGCCTCGCAACAGCAACAACCACATAAGTCAAACTCGTCAGGGCGTGTAAAACCACTGACGCCACTTCTAACTAGAAAGAAACGCAAGTCCTCCCTGAGGTCCGTCTCCCGTTTTTGGTTCATACCTGGTGTGAAACACGCGAGGTAAACGTTACACAAAGCTACGCCACAAAGGCCGTGCTTTGATCATCACCACAAGACTTTGCTTTTCAACAGAAGCCTTGATCATTTGCATCTTAGCATGCCACACAGGCAAACCATCCTATGCAACCGATATCAGTCACACAGAATGAAATCCGATGTCAGACACACAGTCCATTTACAAGTCCGTCCTGGGTCTGAACGAAACCGGAGGCACCTAGTACCCCGCATATCCATCGATCTCCAAGTACGTCTGGACGATCACTAACTGTTTCCATCTTCTTGGGTGTACAGCCCAATCAAGATCATCAGTTATCACCCAAACGACGTGAAGACCTCCGGTCTTCGACCATCGTCTTCATCTTCGACTTATCGTCGTATCAGTTATTCAGAATGGGATAAACCCGGTCTTTCCGAATAACTCGCGTATATTTTAAATAAGTGTTACACAAACACAACATACGCCTCATTCCAATTCATTAGTCACTAACCGTAAATTAATCAAGAGAATAATTCCCCAGATATTAACCCCGAAGGCCGAAACCAACATCAGATCAATATCCAGAAAACCATTCTACTTAGCTAACCGACAGTTAGTTTCTAAATTTCACGTTCAAATCTAATTAAAGATTTAACCATCGCCTGGAGCAAAACTGGTGATACTCCATTCTCGATCTTTTCAATCTAATTAAAGATTCATTAAAACTCCACTTAGTTTTAATCTGTGACTGGGTTAAAGAATCAGTGTCATTTAAAACACGGTTCACGATAAACCCAAAGTCACATCCAATTAATTATCGGGTTAAAGAACAAGTGTTATTTAAAACACTGTTCACGATAAACCCAAAAATCAATATCCATTCAATTCCAATTAAATATTATTTAATTGGTACACTTCATTAAATCTAAATAAAAAGATTTAATCTTTTCTCAACTGGGTTCAAGAACAGTGTTAGTGAAGACACCATTCACGACAAACCCAAATCACATTCGATATTCAATACAAGGCTCTGAAATAGAAAATATATCAGCTTATATTCAATATCGAATTCTACGACTAACAAATGTCGTATTGGAAATAACGATATAAATATATATATCTTTCAAATTTCCATAACAACACCTGTATAATCACGAAATCCAACATCGAAATATTCCGAAGACAATTTCGATTCAAATCCATTCCAATGCAATCATTGGAAATTTTGGTTATTTTAAAAACCCTTTTCGAATTCAATTTATTTATTTAAAAATAAATAGAATTATAATTCTAGTTCAAAACTAGTTCAATTCGATAAAAATCTATTTTTATCTTTTCAAATAGGGAGTTTTTCATCCCAATTCTTTCTAAATCATTTCTTATGATTTTACACAAATTATTGCTATTTTTAATAATTTTATCAAGGCCCGTACAGTCGATTTCCATCAACGGCCATCGAACTGCACTTACAGCGACCTTTTTCGAATTTGATTTGGACATAATTCCAAATCCAACAGTTAGATTTCAAATTTCTAATATTCGATAGAAAGCTCTTTTCGATACGAACCCAACGGTTCCGGTTTTAGGAGAATCCGACGGTCGGATCTCCCGTAATGTCCGTTTGAAACAAATGGTCGAAATTCACGAACTGCCGCGGCGCGGCGCGTTCTATTCAGGCCATTATATTATATATATATATAATATATATAATATATACTTCGTCGATTTCTATTTAAAACGAATTATATAAATAGTTTTAAAATCGTTTCAAAACCTATTTCAACTTCCATTTCAATTCAAAGCAAAATTGAATTCTTCTTTATAAATTCGTTTCAAAATTCATTTCTATTCAATTCGAAATTCAATTCAATTTGAATTCATATTCAATTCAATTCATTTCGAAATCGTTTTCAATTCAATTCATTTCGAAATCGCTTTCAATTCAATTCATTTCGAATTCGTTTTCAATTCAATTCATTTCGAAATCGCTTTCAATTCATTTTGAATTCGTTTTCAATTCAATTCATTTCGAAATCGTTTTCAATTCAATTCATTTCGAAATCGTTTTCAATTCAATTCATTTCGAATTCGTTTTCAATTCAATTCATTTCGAAATCGTTTTCAATTCAATTCATTTCGAAATATTCGATTTCGAGATTACTTTTCAATATTCATTTTAAAATGAATAAAATCGATATAAATATCGTTTACGTCAAAATGGCGTCAATCTAATCAACACGGCTTCATAAATTTCTATTTTCAAAATAGTTGTTATTATCAAAATATTTCGTTCAACACATGACCAATCTCAATGAATGAGTACTGTCAACACATGAACTTTTATTTTATATTGATAAAGATGTAAATTTTATTACTAAAATATTTCGTTCAACACATGACCAATCTCAACGGATGAGTACTGTCAACACATGAACTTTTATTTTATAATATTCTTTGTTTTTCAAATTGGAATGAGGCCCAATCAATTACCATATAAAGTTAATTATATGGATTTCCATACAACACATGCATATAATAACATTGAAAATAATCAACCATCAACCAAAGTGTACTACACTGTAAAAGCATCAAATATAGATATTCAACGCTTATAACAGCCTGTCAATCAATCGATCGACATATTCAATCAATCAGGATGAGTGAACTTCAAATTTCATCCCAACACCCGTGTGGGGTTTCAAACAATCAAACAAAGATTTTATTTGTGCAGTTGGGCGATGTGTAAAATTTATCGTCCCAATCAATGTCCTTCAAATAGGTGTACATAAACAAACCGTCTGGTTTGTAAATGAATATTTATTTATTTACATTCACGTTAAAAATTATATTTTTAACGACAAAACATTTTATTTCAACCTATGAATTTCTATTCAATTCATTTACACAATAAAATGATATTTTTATTTTTCTAACATATTTTAGAAAATTTCGGCGGCATAACGGCACGATACTAGAAACGGGACAAGGCCTAGCCTTATCCCCGGTCTAGTGAAGGCCCACGCCATTCACATATCAATCAAATTCACTTTCGTTATGCAAACCACAAAATTTGGAGTAAGGGTCTAACCTAGCCTTACTCCTTCGCCTTATAACGGCGCACGTCTAATCCTAACCAATTTATCGATTCGATTTTTCACACCACAAACCACATTCAAACCAATATCGCAATCAATCACCAAACAGTCAAACAAACAAGTCCATGGTCTGTGGACGATTGTGTCGGGTGCTACTAAGCACCGTCTGCATCCTAGTATATATATATAACTAGAAAAATTAAATTGAAAGGTGAGAAATTCTCACATATAGCTATCCTAGCTCCACGGCTCTCCTTTTGCAGAAGTCTTCGTCGTCTCGCCTTTTTGTCACCTTCGTTGCTGCTTTCACTACATACGTAAAAATCACATTTTTACCTCGCTATTCAATATATAAAAATCGAATTTTTAGTTCGCTATTCAATATATAAAAATCGAATTTTTAGTTCGCTATTCAATATATAAAAATCGAATTTTTAGTTCGCTATTCAATATATAAAAATCGAATTTTTAGTTCGCTATTCAATATATAAAAATCGAATTTTTAGTTCGCTATTCAATATATAAAAATCGAATTTTTCTATCGAAGTTCAATATATAAAAATTCTATTTTTCTATCGAAGTTCAATATATAAAAATTCTATTTTTCTATCGCTATTCAAATGAATAAAAATCTCATTTTTGTCATGATGTTTATATAATAAAAATCACTTCTTTAATATGACAAAAATCATGTTTTCACGTTCGCTTTCAACATATAAAAATATGATTTCTACTTTTGCTTTCAAATCTTTTTCTACTAAAAGCTTAATCTTTTTCCTATTTTAAAGTTCAAAATAAAATCAGTTTTTCTCTTTTAAAAATAAATCAGTTTATACTTTTTAAAAAAATAAATCAGTTTATACTTTTAAAATAAATAAATCAGTTTATACTTTTAAAAAAATAAATCAGTTTATACTTTTAAAAAAATAAATCAGTTTATACTTTTTTAAAAATAAGTTTTAAATCAAAATAACATTCAGTTTTGAAATCAAAATAACATTCAGTTTTTAAATACTTTAAAAATCATTTTTCAAATTCAGTTTTAAAATTAAAGTAAAAATCAATTTTAAAACTTTAAAATAAAAATCAAAGTAAAATAAAAACAAATAAATAAATCAGTTATAAACTTACAGCATTTTGCAGAAGGGGGGGTGAAACTGTCGTCGGCGGTCAGGGAGGTGGTCGGGCTCTGCAGCGTCGGTCGGCGGTGGGTTTTGTGGGCTCGGCGGTTTTGAAGAGTGGAGGGAGAGGAGGAGCTCGGGGAAGAAGAAGAGGGGGCGGCGCTCTGGTCGGAGGGGGGGGTTCGGCTGCTTCGTCGAGGGTTCGGAGGAGGGGGGGTCGCGCTCTCGGCTGGGCGACGACGGGGAGGGGGTGAGGTCGGTGGTAGCGGGGTCGATGGCGACGGCGATCGCCAGGGAGGGTGGAGGCGGCAGGAATCGAACGATTTTTTTTTTTTTTTCTTTTCTCTTCGGTTTGATTTTGAAGAAGAGGGGGGGCCAGAATGAATTAAGGGGAGGAGAGAAGATATTATATATATATTTTTTTTTTTAATTAATTAATTTATTTTATCCTAAAGAGTTGACTTTCACATACGACCCCGACATGAGGCCCACCGCCTGTCGTCCATAGCGTATTACCCCCATTCCGAACACAATGGGATATGTATCGCAAGCTGGTTCGATTGTTACAATCAGTTTCCTTTTGAATTTACATTTAAATCACTATATTGAATTTAAACGCGCATTTCGAATTACCGGGGTCACATACTAACTAGAAAAATTCCAAAAAAAATATTTTCTAGCTTCGTTTTGACGATACGGTCCTAACAAAACTAGTTTCGACGAATTCTGAGACCGTTTGAAAAATGGCCAATTTCCAGTCGATTAAAATCAACTGAAACTGGTCAAACGCGTTTTCCTTTGCCACGCTCACATATTGATTCGAAAATTATGAAATTTGGAATCTAGCAATAACTTAACATCACGGACCCAACAAAACTGGTTTCGTCGAAATCCGAGGTCGTTTGCAAAATGGCTATTTTTAAGGGCCTTATATATATAAAAATATATATAAATTCCACAGCGACTATTTCTAATTTTAAACTGGACATATCTTATCATTTCTAAAATGAAATCTCAGTTTGTTAACTTTGTTACAAAGACATAGTTATACAGATTCAAATATTTCTTGTTTCGTTCAATTCTGACTTATATTGAATTCTGTATATTCATTTGAAATTAGAAATCGAATTTTCGAACTACCGCGCCATTTTCAATTCCTTTTATAATTATATATAATTATTATATATTCTAACGACGACGCGTATAATATATACGATCGAATTCTATTCAAAATAAATTTTTCGTCGATATTATTTAAAATAATTCATTTTAAATAATCAAAATTCGCTAAAATTGCCAAAATAAAAATTTCAAACTGGCTCGCATTTTACGGGTTGTTACAATCTCCCCCACTTAAAACTTTTCGTCCCCGAAAAGGAACAAAGTCGAAAGTGGTTTGATCATTCAACTCTATGTTCGATCTGGCTTCCATTCTCCAACTCTTTAGTTTCTGAGAATTTTCAAAACTTCAAAAATTTGGCTAACACCCTAAATTTTTGAAAAATTTCGCCATAACCTCCCCTGCAATGGGAGCATCGGGGAATTTCAAATAGCTTCCCCGGTCCTTCAGATCTCAAAAAGAAAAAGAAAAAGCCAAGCGGCTAGCCAATAGGCTCATAAAATCATCATCACCCAAACAAAACAGGAAATTATGTAGTAAACATGTACCTATTTGTCGGGCAAACAAATTTTATTCTTCGGCTCTAGCCTCCTTGCTATGACCTGTTCAATGATATATATGTATATGCAAGCAGATGCAACCAATTTTCAATATAATTCAATATTCGGTTCAATTAGGCATAAAGGTTCAAAATTAGCAAACAAATGAACAAACAACACAAACATCAATCAATTAGTTGATTAGAGTTTGAAATTCATAATTTTGATACATATACAAAAATCATGTTTTTGATGCCAATTCACAACAATGTATTCTAGCTATATATAAGTTTTGGTTCTCACACCAGCCTAATGGAAATATATAGAAAATCACACCTTCGAAACTCGAACATAAATGTTGATGATGCGATCGCTATCATCAATACCATCTCCGGGCGACTACAGTGTAATCCTATATCTATCCAGTATATTAAAACTTCGAATATACGTTCATGACGCGTATATACAAAACCTTTATATATTGGATTGTCCATATTCAATATAAACAAATAATCAAATACGAATAGTTGATTTATATTTTCAAAACAAAATTTTGTTTTCAATTTTAAAAATATACTCTTCACACTCGTTCTAGGATACTACTGATCCCATCTCTAACGAGTCATTCCCATTGGATATTACTAATCCAATCATCTGATGAATTCTTTCATTCGGTTCTAATGTGTCTTGTTCTCTAAGCTTTGTAAACCTAGCTCTGATACCAAATGTGAAATAGCCGACGAAATCCGGTAGGCTTTGCAACCATCCCTTCATCCCCCAAGCAGCAGGTAATACCCACCGTGGCTCCCACATGGTCCCCCAGTCCCTTGTTTTACGGCGACCCTCTCGAGTCTCGCGCCTATTGGCGAACCAACGCCCTCCCCGGCGCCATGTAGGGGTAAGAGTCTCCCGTTCGCCACCAAACCGCGAAGCGAGAACCCCTCATTCCGAACACAATGGGATATGTATCGCAAGCTGGTTCGATTGTTACAATCAGTTTCCTTTTGAATTTACATTTAAATCACTATATTGAATTTAAACGCGCATTTCGAATTACCGGGGTCACATACTAACTAGAAAAATTCCAAAAAAAATATTTTCTAGCTTCGTTTTGACGATACGGTCCTAACAAAACTAGTTTCGACGAATTCTGAGACCGTTTGAAAAATGGCCAATTTCCAGTCGATTAAAATCAACTGAAACTGGTCAAACGCGTTTTCCTTTGCCACGCTCACATATTGATTCGAAAAATTATGAAATTTGGAATCTAGCAATAACTTAACATCACGGACCCAACAAAACTGGTTTCGTCGAAATCCGAGGTCGTTTGCAAAATGGCTATTTTTAAGGGCCTTATATATATAAAAATATATATAAATTCCACAGCGACTATTTCTAATTTTAAACTGGACATATCTTATCATTTCTAAAATGAAATCTCAGTTTGTTAACTTTGTTACAAAGACATAGTTATACAGATTCAAATATTTCTTGTTTCGTTCAATTCTGACTTATATTGAATTCTGTATATTCATTTGAAATTAGAAATCGAATTTTCGAACTACCGCGCCATTTTCAATTCCTTTTATAATTATATATAATTATTATATATTCTAACGACGACGCGTATAATATATACGATCGAATTCTATTCAAAATAAATTTTTCGTCGATATTATTTAAAATAATTCATTTTAAATAATCAAAATTCGCTAAAATTGCCAAAATAAAAATTTCAAACTGGCTCGCATTTTACGGGTTGTTACAAAAGTTATGGATATCGATAACCCCTTTGCACTCGTCCCGCAGCAAAGTCCAATCATGAAGTTAACTCATTGGTTCCCATCAAGATCCTGAGTACAAACTTCTCATTTGGACTACCTTTGCATCTTGGGTTTTGGTCTCCTCCAGATCGGTCTTCATTTGGTTCGTGCCTCATGCCTCGCGTCCAAGCTCCTTGGTTCGGTTCGGTCGTGATGCTCCATCTAGTCGACGCTCAGATCGTGATCTCCCCTCCGGATCAGGTCGGGTTCCTCCTCCGGATAGGCTCGTCTTCTTCCTCCATCCGGATTGGTTCGTGATCACCATTCGGGTTTGGGTCGTGGTTACCCAACTGGGTCAGGTCGGGTGTATCCACCCAGGTCACCGGGTCGGGTCGTGGTCTTCAAGTGTTGACTTGTCTTGGCTCATGGTCTTCAAGGCGATCGGCTCATGGATGCTCCGCTCGTGGCGATCAACTCAAAGAGGTGAGGAACATCTAGCGACTCATGGTGTATGGTGCTCCACGGCTCGTGGTATATAGGCTCGATCCGGTCGGCTTGTGGTGTAGGACTCACGATCGGGTTAGTTCAGAGGGGGTGATCCGATCCGGTTCATGCACAAATTTCCTACTACTTTTCCAACGACTGTTTTACACCATACGACGGCGTTTTGGACCAATCTAACTTCACTAAGCAACCATAAAGCATTCCACGTAGTAATAGCAACATAAGGAATCAACCATAAACACCAAAACAAAAATCTAATGTATTAAAATGGATCAAACAAACCCAAAACCCATATTTTCCCCTTAAGCATGTTTAAGAAAATCTAATGATTGGATTAGAAAAACTTAACCAAATTAACCCAAACTTCTAACAGAGGTCTAAAACGGTGTTTAAGAAATTCTAAACATTTTTCCGGAATTTATTAATACATAAATTCACTAATTACCCCTAATTAACCATAATTAGTGTAAAAATAATGCTAATCACTCACCTTTGCTATAATTAAAACTTTTAGAACTGAAACTCTTCTGATTTGGGTGAATACAAATGTCTAACAGCAGTCCAACCTTGCTTTGGTGCTATTTCTCCTTAATTTGGTGCAGATTAGGCTAATTCTTGATTAAATGGTGATTAGAAATGATTCTAGAAAGTGGAGGCCATTGCTAGGGTTTCTAAGAGGTAAATGACGGCTAGAAAACTGAAATAGAATGAAAACCTAACTCATTTCAGCCTCCCCATAACCCTAATCCCAAAATGGGTTATGGGCCCATTCATTAATCACCTCATTTGGCCCGGTTAAGCAGTTTTTCACCTTCTAAACCTTATTTTAGCCATATCTCCCAAACGGTGAGTCCGTTTTACACATATGACCAATCTAGGTAAACCAACATCCGGATCTAATGGAAGTGGTTTCAGGTCAAAACTCCTTATCAATCAAAAGTTATGGCCAAAACAAGATCAGCTTGGGGCAAAATGGTCATTTAAAAATCGGCAAAAATCATGAACATGGGAAATGTCCCCAATAGTCGTCTCCCAAAGTTACATGAGCATACGACTTCATATGTGAAAGAAATAAATATTCTACGATCCTTCGATGCGTAGAATGCGGGTCGTCACATTCCCCCTCCCCCCATCCCTTAAGAAATTTCGCCCCCGAAATTCCTTAACTAAGAAACAAGCAATGGATCCCGCATACCTACCAACCATTCACAACAATCAAACATACAAAATAAAAACAAGTCTATTTTGGCATGCGGAAAACTAAGTTGCAATTAAAATCTTACCAGGCAAAGAGTTCTGGATACGTCTTCCTAATGCTCTCCTCTGTCTCCCAAGTACAGTCATTCTCATTCTCGTCCCACTGAACTTTGACTAGATCCATCGCTTTCCTTCGAAGTTGCTTCGTATCTTGCTCGACAATACGAATCGGCTTGCGGTTCCCAACCGCCTCGGGTGCTACTTCGATATCATCTAACTGATCAGGTGAAATAGTCATATTGGGGTCGTGCACGAATTTCCTTAACTGGGAAACATGAAATACGTTATGAACTCCTGGCATCTTCTCTGGTAATTCAACTTTATATGCCAAATTCCCAACTTGCTCGAGGATTGGAATGGACCAACAAATCTTGGTGTTAACTTGCCTCTCCTACCAAATCGTATCATGCTCTTTAATGGAGAGATCTTGACGAATACCAAGTCGTTAACGAAGAATTCCAAATCTCTTCGTCTTTAATCAGCCTAACCCTTCTTCCTATCTTGGGCAACCATCAATCGCTATTGGACAACCTTGTTCTTATATGAAGTTTTTCTTATTACTTCTTGTAACAACAGGAAAAAGTCAATCTTGGTTATCCGATATACAACACATATCGAGCATCCAAGGATCGAAAATACCGGTAGTTAATGAAAGAAATTAGAGGGTGAGAATAGATAAGATAGAAACTTAGAATATAAGAAGGAGAAGAAGATACAACATCAGAGTAACACGAATCTCACAGCAGAACGAACAACATATAATAGATAATATATCCTTGAAATAAATCAGTATATGTATGCAGTAACATTATCAGAGTACAATACTTACAACACAGCGGAAATAACTATAGCTATATAATCCTGAAGCCTCCTGCTCCAAGCTCTCCAAGTATATCTGTAAAATCCTGACTACTAGATTGCCCATATAAAATTGGGCACCCAAGAGTTTAGGAAAAAAAAAACTCCGGGTCAGTCATGGGACTGGTATGAGTAAAAAAGTTAAAAATATTTTGAACAAGTAAACGATATCTCATAAGACCACGCCATATAACAGAACGGTTTTTCCCTTATGAGAATCCTAAAACATCTTTATATCAAAAACCATTTGATATTATAATAATGTCTTTCAACCACAATATAATAATCATCTAGCAGAAACACTTTCATCTCACGTTCTACATATATAGTATACAATCAAAACCGCAAGCACATATTGGGTAATGGATTTCCAACTATGACAAGGTATGGAACCACCTTTCGCTAGTGTTCCTCTAGAGAGGAATACACTGGGTTCAACAAGAACATTCTACAACCCGACCACACTTGACCGACCACTCATTTCGCTTGAGTGTATCGAATGTATATCACCAATGGTTGGGATCAGCAACCATTTCCCGAATGGGACATCATCGACAATGGATTTTTAGAAGTAAATGAAACTCTATATCAGGTGATTATACACCCTAATAGGTGCGACCTACATAGCTATGATGCCTACCCGATTTGTCATTTCCTGGTTGTGAGGCTAGAGGCCACGCTTTTCTCTGACAAATCACACGTTTATTCACTTTGAATGTCACATCGTTATACCCGCCAAATCACAAATTGATTTCCCAAAAAATACCACGGGTATACAGCTAAGAGAAACGAATTCCTCCGCCACCAAACGTAAATACGTTTGAAGAGATCAACTTACGCGATCTATTAAATATACTCTATCAGACATTCTTCCATACAGGTCGTCCTGGGACTGGACAAACCGAAGGCACTATTCAGTACATACATCTCAGGAAATCTTTACCTAAGATTTATACAATAGCCCTTGCACTTTACTCCGTCTTCAGTTATCTTTGACATATATGATTCACAACGCTTATGTCAATACGGAGTGGTTCTTCGGATAATAATCCAACCGATCTCTCCATATTAACAATGTTAAAAATGGTCAAAAACTCCGATAGTCGATGAGTTAACTATCAAAAAAAAACATGTGCAAACAATGATCTTATTTCCAGATGGAAATTTCATCGATCAATCACCAATCAACTTTTATCCTTTAAATTAATTTATCATTAATTTATTTCATTTGTCATTTCCTGTTTCAATATATTCAACATTTCTCATTTTCTAAATTTAGAAAATATATGTTATTAACACTGGAAATCGTTTCCATTTCTTGTTTTCTATATTAGAAAACATTTCTGATTCTTATTTGGAAAACATTTCCAAAACTCGTACATTGGACTTATACAGATGTTTAAACAAACCATCGCTATGCCAATTCAAACCATTACACTTATTAACTAAATTTACTTAACCATCCTTTACTATCAAACCTTAGCCCTTTCCTTAGTTAAGAAAGAAGTTAATCAAGTTGGGGTATAATTACCTCTCAGACCTTAACTGAACAACGTTTTAACTTCGGAATAGACAAAGTTTATCTTTTAAACCTTTAACAAACTTCCTTACGTAACTCTCTTTCGAATAATCTCTATTCGATAACTCCTCCCTTCGAATAACTATATTCGATAATCTCTCTTTCGAATAACTAGATTCGAAAACCTTTCTTCGAATAAACTATATTCGATTAACTCTATTCAATTAACTCTTATCAATTAACTCTATTGGATTAACTCTTTTTGATTTAACTCTAATTGATTAACTCTATTTAATTAACTCTTTTTGATTAACTCTAATCGATTAACTCTATTAGATTAACTCTTTTTGATTTAACTCTAATCGATTAACTCTATCGGATTAACTCTTTTTGATTTAACTCTAATCAGTTAACTCTATTGGATTAACTCTTTTTGATTTAACTCTAATCGATTAATTCTTTTTGATTTAACTCTAATCGATTAACTCTTTTCACTTAACTCCTTTCGAATAAACTATATTCGGTTTAGAGTAACTAGATTCGATAACTCCTTTTGAATAACTAGATACAATAACTCCTTTCGAATAACTAGACTCGATTAACTCACTTCGAATAACCAATATTCGATTAACTCACTTCGAGTAACCAATATTCGATTAACTCACTTCGAATAACCAATATTCGATTAACTCACTTCGAATAACCAATATTCGATTAACTCACTTCGAATGAACAATATTCGATTACTCTTCTCTCGAATACACTATATTCGATAACTCTACTTCGAATAAGTGATATTCGATAACTCTACTTCGAATAAGCGATATTTGATAACTCTACTCGATTTACTCCATTTGAATAACTCTAACTGGTCAACTCTAACTGGTTAACTCTAACTCTAACTGGTTAATTCTAACTGATTAATTCTAGCTGATTAATTATAACTGATTAACTCCGATTGGTTAACTCTAACTGATTAATTCTAACTGATTAACTCTATCTAATTTACTCTATTCGATTAACTCTAACCGAATAACTAATATTCAGTTAACTCATTTCGATTAACTCTTTTGAATTAACTCCTTTGATTTATTCCTTTGAATTATTTCTTTGAATTATTCCCTTTTCTATTATGCCTTTTCTATTTGTTTACTTAACAAATAACTATTCCCTTTTCAAATTCAATTTATTTAACAAATTAATATTTCTTTTATCTTTCCTATTTATTTAACAAATAAATATTTCCATTATCTTTCCTATTTATTTAACAAATAAATATTTCCTTTATCTTTCCTATTTATTTAACAAATAAATATTTCCTTTATCTTTTGTTTTACAAATATTTTCTTTTATATTTGTTTTAAAAATATATTCCTTTTATATTTGTTTTACAAATATATTCCTTTATATTTGTTTTACAAATATATTCCTTTGTATTTGTTTTCACAATATTTCCAATTCAATTATATTTGTTTTACATATATAATTTATTTTCTATATACACTTTGACAGATCCCTTTGTATATTCCAGTATTTCTTATGGTGTTTCAAATACCATATATCACTGCTCAGTATCACCCAAACACACACAATCAACAACAGATTGTGTATCACATCATACATCACAATATATATGGAAAACAGTAAAATAAATGTTGAGGAATCCAGTGGGATTCCTCCGACTTGTTTCCCTGCATCACAGATGTTAAACAATATAATTAACATTGATAATATTTCACTATGAAATATTATGCTAAACCGAATCGATATTAGATTAACAATTTATATATATACATCATTATCTAAAATTTCAACCAACACATAAACAATTCAACCAAACAGTTAACACACAGCAATCAACAGACAATTATCAGTTTTAAGAATGCATTAAAAAAATATAACTATTTAGAGTTGGTGAGTTTTTTCTCACATTGGACGATCATCGTTAATAACGATAACCATCGCTTGATTCAGACGGACAATTTATTTCGCTATAAATTGTAACGAGCTCGGATTCACTCCCAATCGGTTTCATGGTGTTTTCGGCATCCATACGATCCTAACGGATCTTGTTTCACTAAATTTGGTTAACATATGAATAAGTTACGGTATTTACAAGTTAGTACATGATATAAAATTAAATAAAACATGAATTATTTATTTTTGGGCTTAACTTAACTTTCCCTGGTCCATTACCCGTTTGAAAACCCACGGCCCCCTTTCTTATTGCTTCTTCCTCGTTTTGTTCTTCAGGAACCAACCCATAGCCGCATCTTTTCCAATCCAAATACCCACTTCTTCACTTACTTAAAAATCAAAATAAAAATACCTTCGAACTCCTCTTAGCATGCTCTATAATTAAGTACCAAAAATGCTGAGCTCGAACTGGAGTTGTTCATCGCGACTTCGTGGGTTGCTCGCACTAGTACAGTTTTCGATCGACATCAATTTGTTCGAAATCTTTCATAATTTGGCACGCTAGTGCTAATTGATGCTACGATCCCAAAAACAACGTTAGAAACTTGAGTCAGTGCCTGTAATTCCAGCGTGAGTGAACCCTTGCTGTTGCGAGCTGCTGCATATAATTTTTCTCGAATTCCAAACATCGTTCGACTTGCCTAAAACCCATACAATCCTTTAGAAGATCCCCTTAGGAATCCATACATACCACTCACTTGTTTTTAGGAAATTTGTGGGATTTGTATTGATTTTCCTGAGGTGGATTTTCTCACATTGTCTACAGTTTGGTGGCGGCTGAGAAAAGGATGCGTGGATTGTTTCTGATCGAGAAAAGGAATGTTTGAATTAGGTCTAAGAGTATGAGGGTATTTATAGTATTGGTTTAGATATTTTTCTATTCAATTTTAACCAACCGTTATTTGTCCTTGTTAATTAAAATTCCTGTGACCACACACGATACCCAAAAATCACGAAAATGGACATGCAACTACAATTCGACATTACGGTCCCAACGAAGCTGTTTTCGTCAAATTCCGACTCTGTTTGCTCACACAGCGTATCTTTAACTGTCACAATATCGACAGTTTTTCACATTAAAATCCCGTACGGTCACATGCTGACTCTAAAAATCACGAAACTTGAAATCTAGCAATAATTTAATACTGCGGATCTAACAAAACTAGTTTCGTCGAATTCTGAGGTCGTTTGCAAAACTGGCTATTTTTAAAGCTCTAAATAACCCTTTTAAATATATAAAAATATGTAAAAGTAATTAAATTAAATATTTTAAACAAATATTATCGTATATATTCACAGTGGAATACCATACAGCTCAATAGTATTCCTATATGAATTTCTAACTCAACACTTCAAATCTCGATTAAATCGATATTCGATTTAAAATGAAATTCCTTTTATAAATATAAATAAATCATTTATAAATTATAAAGGAAATTCCACAGCGACTTTTTTAATATTTGATTTGGACATAAATCAAAATCTACACGACGAAATCTCGATTGTTTTCTTCCACTAGAAAAATATACTTACCAGCCCCTAACGTTTCTTGTTTCACAGAAATCCGACTTAAAACTGATCCTGTATTTCTGGTTGAAGTTCAAATCGCCAAATCACGAACTGCCGCGCCATTTCGAGCTCGATTTTAATTATAATATATATTAAACATTCAGATTTCATTTTAAATAATATATTCGTCAATATAATTCAATATAAACTGAATTATATATTTTATATTGTCCAATTCACACCATATCATGAATTCTGTTGTTTCCGATTATTCTGAAAATATATTATTTTCTATTATTTATATTAATTAAATATAAATATTATTTAATTCCAGTTATCGATATCGTTAAATCGATAATTAAGAATTAAATAAATTATTCGACTACTAAAAATGAGGGTCATTACAATCTTTCCCCCTTAAAATAATTTCATCCTCGAAATTGTTAAACTACAAGACGACCCTATCCACTGGGTAAATAGTTATCGGTGTGCCCCTTAACTTTAGTTTTAGCTGAACCAATTAATATCGACTAAAATATTAATTTATTCCGTCTAACTAAAATTTTCAAAAATTCTGAAAATTTTCTAACGCCTTAATTTTTCGGAAAATTTCGCCATAACCTCCTTTGTACATCCCTATCGGTAAAACCACAACTCACCTCTCTAGGCCTTCTCCAACCCAAAAGAAAATCAAACAGCCAAGCAACTTGCCTATTCGGCTCATAGATCTCATATCCATATAAAATACAAACTGGTACCTTTTTGTTGGGCATATCGTTATATCCTTCACACTGCTACCAATTTAGCATATACCAAAGTCCTTCTGGTCAAACTCCAATCACTTTTATCCTAACCATTTGTAACGGCTGGAAATTTTCGACTCCTCGAGAGTCGAAAATTCCGAGACGTTAGTGAAAGAAAGTAGAGGGTGAGGAAGAAAAGATAGAACTAATAGAATAGAAGAAGAAGAAGAACTTACATCATCAGAGTAAACACGAATCTCACAGCGGAACGAATAAAATATAACATAACTTTGAAATACAAATCAGTACTCGTATATACATACCATTTCAAAGTACAACACTTAACAACACAGCGGAATAATAATAGCTATAATCCTGAAGCCTCCTGCTCCAAGCTCTCCAAGTGTACCTGAAAAATCCCGACTACTTGACTGCCCGTACAAATTTAGGCACCCAAGAGTTTAGGGAAAACAAACAAAATAAACTCCGGGTCAGTCATGGGACTGGTGTGAATAAAACTCCAACACTTGGTTAAATAAAGGATATCTTTCTGATATTATAATAATGTCTAAATACAAATAGATATCAATCTAGCAGAACGCTTGCATCTCACGTTCCACATTCATAGTATACAAATAAAACCGTGAGCGCTTATCGGAGATTGGATTCCAACAGACAAGGTATGGGAGCACCTTCCGATCAGTGTACTCTAGAGGAGATACACTCAGGGTTCAACAAGAACGTCTTGCAACCCGGCCACACATGACCGTTCACTCATTTAGCTTGAGTGTAACAAATATATTATCACCGATGGTTGGGATCAGCAACCATCCTTCCCGATAAGGGACAGCATTGAAATAGATTATAAAGAAGTACAATTGAATATTCTCTAGATGGTGATAATACACCCTGCTTGGGTATGGCCCAACTAGCCATGCTGCCTAGCCCAACTTCTGTTATTTCCCGGTTGTGAGGTTTTGAGGTCACGTTTATCACTTTGACAGATTATTTCTTCAATTACTTTGAATGCCACATCGTCATACCCGCCAAATCAATATCGATTTCTCAAGGCATCATGGGTATAAAAGCTAAGAGAAACGAATTTCTCCGCCACCCAATGTAATACGTTTGAACAGATCAACATGTATGATTCGTTAAGAATACTTTGTCAGACACTCGTCCATATACGTTGTTCTGGGACTGAACAAACCGAAGGCACTATTCAGTGAATCCATCCTACCTAGGCTTTTCACAATAGCCCTTGCACTTCACTCCGTCTTCAATTATCTTCAGCGTACTTGATTCACAACGCTTATGCTAATACGGAGTGGTTCTTCGGATAATAATCCAACCGGTCTCTCCATATTTACAACGTAAATATGGTCAAAACTTTGATAGTCTGTGATTCAACTATCAAATGAAAACATGTCGGTGTACAAACAACGATCTTATTTCCAAATGGAAATTCGATCGATCAATCATCATATACATATATATGTTCATATTCCTTATTTCATATATTTAGAAAATATATGTTATTAATCATTGGAAAACATTTCCATAGCTTATTTTCACATCACTATTATTTCGCAACTATCAGTCCCTAACTGTAACTAGTATGAGAACAATTCTCTAAGTATCAATCCGGAAGGTCGAAACCAACATCAGATCGTCACTTAGAAAACCGTTCAACTTACCCTCTCCAGTCAGTTTCTGAATTTGCTTAACTCTATTTCTTAAATTCTTATCATGAAAACATTTCATTCTCTATGTTTAGAAAACATATCTGACTATATTTGGAAAACGTTTCCAAAACTCATTTACGGATTTCCAATGAACGTTGTATAAAACATCGTTATACTTAATCCATTAATCGCTTATTACTTCTATATTTCAAATCAACCCTTTCTATCGAACCACAACTATTCCTTTGTCAATTCTGAAGTCAATCAAGTTGGGGTATAATTACCTCTCAGACCTTAATTTAACAACGTCCTTTACTGTGAAATAGATGAAGCTCGTCACTCACTTTTTCCAATCATCTGTTTACGCAAATTCTCGGATTCAGGTTACGAATCTACTTCTTATATGAAAACGTTTGATTATAACTATAACGTTATAATTCCTACTTCTGCAATATCTAACCTAAATTATAACTTTATCTCCTAACTCGAATAATTTAACAGACACCTAATTTCTAAATCAATAACTAAATCTTGATTTAAACCCTGGAAAGTAAATAGTACTTCCCCGAATTCGCTATAATCGAATTCGACGTATAACTCTCTTTCGAGTAATCTCTATTTGATTAACTCTTCTTCGAATAACCTATATTCGATTATCTCTCTTCGAATAACTCATATTCGAAATCTCTCTCTTTCGAATATGCTATATTCGAAAATCTCCTTTCGATTTACTAATCGATAACTCCTTTCGATCAAGCTAAAATCGATAACTCCTTTAACTCTATTCGAATAACTAATATTCGACTAACTCCTTTGAATCAACTCATTTGATTAACTCCTTCGAATAACTAATTCGAATAACTTACCTTCGAATAACCAATATTCGATTTACTCTAACTCGATTAACTTAATTCTAATCGATTTATTCCATTTCGAAAGATTTCCTTTTTACAACGTTTATCCATTGATAAAGATTTACTTTTTACAACGTTTATCCATTTATAAAGATTTACTTTAGTAACGGTTCTTCAATTTATAAATGTCCTTTTAATAACGTTTCTACTTCTCTATATAAGTCCAGATTTATATATATTCCATTTATCAACGATAAATAATTTATTTAATTTATAAAACATTAGTTATAAATTAATCTACTTCAATTTATCTGTTTAAAACAGATTTCCTATTTAATATCTCATTTAAATCTATATCGTGTTATACCGTGTGCGAAGCACGTGTTTAAATCTATCCTTGTATAATTCTATTTATTCTCCGAACAAGTGTTCCTTTATTTATTCCCTAAATAAATACTCCTTTATTCCATTTATTTATAATCTAAATAAATGTTCTTTTATTTATTTCCTAAATAAATAAATGTTTTCATTTTATAAAATCCTATCGATTTTATAAATAAGATTTATTTTCAATATAAACATTGAAATTTCCTTTTTACATTCTAGTATCACCTACGGTGTTTAACGTGTCGTATAACAATGATCGGTATCATTCAAACATATGAAATCAATAACAGATTTCATAACACATCATATATCACAATATATGAAGAACGGTAAAATAAATGTTGAGGAATCCAGTCGGATTCCTCCAATCTGTTTCCCTGCATCACAGATGTTAGACAATACAACAACATCGATTTCACTTCACTGTGAAATATTCTGATAGCAGAATCAACATATGACTATTTAACGGTTTATATATATACGTAAATATATATAAAATCTCTACTAACTGACTAGCAGTTCAATCAAACAGTCAACACATAGTCAAACAGTCAAACAGATAATATTTTAACAATTCTAAGAATACAACGTGAAAATAAAACTGTTTAGAGTTTGTGAGATTTACTCACCTTTCGCGTTAACCGTTAAATAACGATTTGCGTTTGCTGGTTCAGATACCCGCTCCATCAGCTCCTTCTTATTTGTATATATAAATGCTGCGCCACATATGGATGTCCACGCGTGAACATATAACTAACCTCCATAGTAGCTTCTTCATCCCCGTTCCGACTTCATGCTACCGACAGCGTCCTTTCCGACAAAAAAATACACCAACATCTCCTGTTCTCCTACATCGCCATACCGCAAACACTCGACTTGTCGCTCACTAAACCAAGGTCCCCCACTATACAACTTACTGACGTTGTCACGGACCGCCCCTCGCCTGAATTTACTCACCGCACTGCTCATCAATGACCCAGCTTCCGTCTGCCATAACCCCTCCATCTCTTACTTTGTAACGCCCGACTTTCACAATTCCCTTTCCTCACTGCCAATACGTTCTCCTCCTTGCTACACATACTGCTGTCCATGGTATGTGCCAACTTCACGTTTACATGCAAACAATGACTTCACGTTAGTCCTTGTTCATGGTCCATCCCAACTCTTCATGCATGAACACCTGTAGCCCTTAGAACTCCTCCCATATATGTAGTTCACGTCCCCCTGCACCCATCACACACTCACTTCTTCAGACTTTCACTTCAAACCGCACATCTCCCCTTCACCCAAACTTAAGCCACGGTCCTTCAAAACTAAGTAGCCGACACCTCTCCACTCCCTACAGTAAACTCCACTCACGTTTTAACCTCCCTTCTCCTCTTTACTGAATCGAAACCCACCCTTTGCTCTGCATGGAAATACTCCGTAACCCAGATGGGAATCGCACCTCATAAATTTGGACAAAGTATATTGGGGATTTCTTTTAATTGAAGAATTTATCTGGTTTTCGATTTTTGCTTGCGAAAAGAGTGAAAGTTAGAAAGAGAGGCAGACGCCTGTAGGGTGTACATATTTATATATAGTATTCTATCCTTCATTGGCAAGTAGAAGTTACCTAAGGATTTAAATGATCCACGTTGCACGGCAGAAAGAGGTTGAAAGAAACGGATGTGGGCAATTTTATGAAGAGTGGACGTGGTTCAGTTTTTGATCTTTCGTTATGGAAGAAGGGATGTGGCGGTGGCTTATATTTTGGCCTTGGATTTCTTCATTTGCAAAGTAACTAATAAGTACAGAACTATTTAATAATATTTTCTTGCTTTTATACTATGGAAGGGATGGTGTGCAGAAGGTAATATGCACACGTCAATGTCTGCTGTAGATTAGTCGGCTTAGCATACTTCTAGTCTGTATAAACTTAAAACCAGAAGCATACATCCTAGTATATTTTATATTTTAAAAGCTCGGTATACTCCATTTCGTGAAATTTCATTTTCGTACTAACCGCTATGGACTGAAATAACCATACCGTTGTGATCAGCGATGAGCCACGATCCCAAAAATATAATAATATCGGTAGATTAACTCATATTTTGAAACCCCAAAATGTTGACTACAGGGTGCAAAATACTCCAAATTAAAAGTTGCTAATTTAATTAATTAAAAATTACCATAAAATTCTAAAAATTAAATTATCACTATGTCTCAAAAGAACCTTGTCTAAATTCACCCCCGATCTCTAGTTATATCGGATAAACTGTTTTGGTCGATAGACGATTCTATAGCGACTTTTCTGAAATTTGATTTGGACACAAATCAAAATCTACACGACGAAATCCCGATTTTTCTCTTCCACTAGAAAGATATACTCCGCCAGCTCCACACGTTTCTTGTTTCACAGAAATCCGGCTTAAAACGAATTCTGTACATTCAGTTGAAGTTCGAATCGCCAAATTGCGAACTGCCGCAACGTTTCAGGTTCGTTTTAATTATAATTATAAATTATAAGTTCGAACGTTGTACTTTAAGTTATCGATATCGCCAAATCGATATATAAATCCTTAAATACCTTAATTATTCGACAGCTAACAAAACGCGCCATTACAGACTTCCCCCCTTAAAATAATTTCGTCCTCGAAATTGCTAAGTTAGAAAAATGCTACTAACTCTACTAACTAGATTTAAATATCTTTTAGTTTACTTCTCAACTCCAGTTTCAACTGAACCATTAAATTTTCAATTAAATTATTAATTCATTCTGGCTAACTGAATTTCCATAAATCATGAGAATGTTCTAACGCCTGGAATTTTTGAAAAATTTCGCCATAACCTCCTTTGTATTGGTCAATATGACAAACCACCCCTCGCCTCTCTAGGCCTCCTCCAACCCAAAAGAAAATCGAACAGCCAAGCGGCTTGCCAATTCGGCTCATAAAATCCAAACTCATATATAATATAAACTTGTACCTTTTTGTCGGTCGTATCATTATATCCCTACCCTCTGTTATCAGCTCGGCATATACAAATGCCATCCCAATCAACTCCAACCAATTTATTCTTAACACAACCATTCGCTTATTCAGGCCGAATTCAATTTCAAATTCGAGTTTCAAATTCCAAACTCTCAACTAATCATTTCAAATCCAAAACCATATTATTCTCAAATCCAAATCGAATTTCATTCGAACTCTAATATCAAATTCCAAATTATTGACTTATCAATTTGGTTCCATTCTAGATTATCTCTAATCCCAATTCAATTTTATTTAACTCGGTTCAAGTTAAATTTCAATTTATTTTTACCATCTCATTTTATTTAACTTCATTAGTTAAATTTTAATTCCAGAACTTAAGTTCCTGGGTTTCTTTCAAATCAATTTGAAATCGTAATGCCAATTCAAAACCTTTGAATTTCTAAACAACTTGTTTTCTCAAAACAATTCAAAAACAAAACCTTTGGTAGTAATCTGTCACTTAGAACTCGAAAATGAACACTGATGATGTCTAGATTCATAATCAGAATCTATTTTCCAGCTATCGAAGTGAGTTCAATACAATATCGTTTTCAATTTGAAAAACATTTAAAAAATCTCCCAGGAACTTAAAATTTCCTTATTTTAAATTCCAAATCTGATTTAAATTCATATTTAATTCAAACTATTTCATATATTACATTCATATGAATTCTGATTGGTCATTTATAACCATTTCACCCTTTTATAATCTTATTCGATTATAATAACAACCATAACAATCAATATACTATAATAATTTCAAGATATATATTTCTTCTATAAACAAATATATTTTGGGGAAAATTATTTCATTTACCCTCTTTCAAAACATACCATGTCGGTTCATCGTATTCGAGTGTTTAGTAACCCTTATCGATACAATGGATCAACTGATCGACCAGAATTCATAAGCCACTCAACCAATGAGTCTCCACAATATAAAACCATTTTATATTGAATAACAATTACGCGCTCATATATATACACTCAAACTCAATCTAGGATATTACTAATCCCATCTCTATCGAGTTATGCCACAGAGCCAAGGTAATCACTTAACCTGGCTCTGATACCAACTGTAACGGCTGGAAATTTTCGACTCCTCGAGAGTCGAAAATTCCGAGACGTTAGTGAAAGAAAGTAGAGGGTGAGGAAGAAAAGATAGAACTAATAGAATAGAAGAAGAAGAAGAACTTACATCATCAGAGTAAACACGAATCTCACAGCGGAACGAATAAAATATAACATAACTTTGAAATACAAATCAGTACTCGTATATACATACCATTTCAAAGTACAACACTTAACAACACAGCGGAATAATAATAGCTATAATCCTGAAGCCTCCTGCTCCAAGCTCTCCAAGTGTACCTGAAAAATCCCGACTACTTGACTGCCCGTACAAATTTAGGCACCCAAGAGTTTAGGGAAAACAAACAAAATAAACTCCGGGTCAGTCATGGGACTGGTGTGAATAAAACTCCAACACTTGGTTAAATAAAGGATATCTTTCTGATATTATAATAATGTCTAAATACAAATAGATATCAATCTAGCAGAACGCTTGCATCTCACGTTCCACATTCATAGTATACAAATAAAACCGTGAGCGCTTATCGGAGATTGGATTCCAACAGACAAGGTATGGGAGCATCTTCCGATCAGTGTACTCTAGAGGAGATACACTCAGGGTTCAACAAGAACGTCTTGCAACCCGGCCACACATGACCGTTCACTCATTTAGCTTGAGTGTAACAAATATATTATCACCGATGGTTGGGATCAGCAACCATCCTTCCCGATAAGGGACAGCATTGAAATAGATTATAAAGAAGTACAATTGAATATTCTCTAGATGGTGATAATACACCATGCTTGGGTATGGCCCAACTAGCCATGCTGCCTAGCCCAACTTCTGTTATTTCCCGGTTGTGAGGTTTTGAGGTCACGTTTATCACTTTGACAGATTATTTCTTCAATTACTTTGAATGCCACATCGTCATACCCGCCAAATCAATATCGATTTCTCAAGGCATCATGGGTATAAAAGCTAAGAGAAACGAATTTCTCCGCCACCCAATGTAATACGTTTGAACAGATCAACATGTATGATTCGTTAAGAATACTTTGTCAGACACTCGTCCATATACGTTGTTCTGGGACTGAACAAACCGAAGGCACTATTCAGTGAATCCATCCTACCTAGGCTTTTCACAATAGCCCTTGCACTTCACTCCGTCTTCAATTATCTTCAGCGTACTTGATTCACAACGCTTATGCTAATACGGAGTGGTTCTTCGGATAATAATCCAACCGGTCTCTCCATATTTACAACGTAAATATGGTCAAAACTTTGATAGTCTGTGATTCAACTATCAAATGAAAACATGTCGGTGTACAAACAACGATCTTATTTCCAAATGGAAATTCGATCGATCAATCATCATATACATATATATGTTCATATTCCTTATTTCATATATTTAGAAAATATATGTTATTAATCATTGGAAAACATTTCCATAGCTTATTTTCACATCACTATTATTTCGCAACTATCAGTCCCTAACTGTAACTAGTATGAGAACAATTCTCTAAGTATCAATCCGGAAGGTCGAAACCAACATCAGATCGTCACTTAGAAAACCGTTCAACTTACCCTCTCCAGTCAGTTTCTGAATTTGCTTAACTCTATTTCTTAAATTCTTATCATGAAAACATTTCATTCTCTATGTTTAGAAAACATATCTGACTATATTTGGAAAACGTTTCCAAAACTCATTTACGGATTTCCAATGAACGTTGTATAAAACATCGTTATACTTAATCCATTAATCGCTTATTACTTCTATATTTCAAATCAACCTTTTCTATCGAACCACAACTATTCCTTTGTCAATTCTGAAGTCAATCAAGTTGGGGTATAATTACCTCTCAGACCTTAATTTAACAACGTCCTTTACTGTGAAATAGATGAAGCTCGTCACTCACTTTTTCCCATCATCTGTTTACGCAAATTCTCGGATTCAGGTTACGAATCTACTTCTTATATGAAAACGTTTGATTATAACTATAACGTTATAATTCCTACTTCTGCAATATCTAACCTAAATTATAACTTTATCTCCTAACTCGAATAATTTAACAGACACCTAATTTCTAAATCAATAACTAAATCTTGATTTAAACCCTGGAAAGTAAATAGTACTTCCCCGAATTCGCTATAATCGAATTCGACGTATAACTCTCTTTCGAGTAATCTCTATTTGATTAACTCTTCTTCGAATAACCTATATTCGATTATCTCTCTTCGAATAACTCATATTCGAAATCTCTCTCTTTCGAATATGCTATATTCGAAAATCTCCTTTCGATTTACTAATCGATAACTCCTTTCGATCAAGCTAAAATCGATAACTCCTTTAACTCTATTCGAATAACTAATATTCGACTAACTCCTTTGAATCAACTCATTTGATTAACTCCTTCGAATAACTAATTCGAATAACTTACCTTCGAATAACCAATATTCGATTTACTCTAACTCGATTAACTTAATTCTAATCGATTTATTCCATTACGAAAGATTTCCTTTTTACAACGTTTATCCATTGATAAAGATTTACTTTTTACAACGTTTATCCATTTATAAAGATTTACTTTAGTAACGGTTCTTCAATTTATAAATGTCCTTTTAATAACGTTTCTACTTCTCTATATAAGTCCAGATTTATATATATTCCATTTATCAACGATAAATAATTTATTTAATTTATAAAACATTAGTTATAAATTAATCTACTTCAATTTATCTGTTTAAAACAGATTTCCTATTTAATATCTCATTTAAATCTATATCGTGTTATACCGTGTGCGAAGCACGTGTTTAAATCTATCCTTGTATAATTCTATTTATTCTCCGAACAAGTGTTCCTTTATTTATTCCCTAAATAAATATTCCTTTATTCCATTTATTTATAATCTAAATAAATGTTCTTTTATTTATTTCCTAAATAAATAAATGTTTTCATTTTATAAAATCCTATCGATTTTATAAATAAGATTTATTTTCAATATAAACATTGAAATTTCCTTTTTACATTCTAGTATCACCTACGGTGTTTAACGTGTCGTATAACAATGATCGGTATCATTCAAACATATGAAATCAATAACAGATTTCATAACACATCATATATCACAATATATGAAGAACGGTAAAATAAATGTTGAGGAATCCAGTCGGATTCCTCCAACCTGTTTCCCTGCATCACAGATGTTAGACAATACAACAACATCGATTTCACTTCACTGTGAAATATTCTGATAGCAGAATCAACATATGACTATTTAACGGTTTATATATATACGTAAATATATATAAAATCTCTACTAACTGACTGGCAGTTCAATCAAACAGTCAACACATAGTCAAACAGTCAAACAGATAATATTTTAACAATTCTAAGAATACAACGTGAAAATAAAACTGTTTAGAGTTTGTGAGATTTACTCACCTTTCGCGTTAACCGTTAAATAACGATTTGCGTTTGCTGATTCAGATACCCGCTCCATCAGCTCCTTCTTATTTGTATATATAAATGCTGCGCCACATATGGATGTCCACGCGTGAACATATAACTAACCTCCATAGTAGCTTCTTCATCCCCGTTCCGACTTCATGCTACCGACAGCGTCCTTTCCGACAAAAAAAATACACCAACATCTCCTGTTCTCCTACATCGCCATACCGCAAACACTCGACTTGTCGCTCACTAAACCAAGTTCCCCCACTATACAACTTACTGACGTTGTCACGGACCGCCCCTCGCCTGAATTTACTCACCGCACTGCTCATCAATGACCCAGCTTCCGTCTGCCATAACCCCTCCATCTCTTACTTTGTAACGCCCGACTTTCACAATTCCCTTTCCTCACTGCCAATACGTTCTCCTCCTTGCTACACATACTGCTGTCCATGGTATGTGCCAACTTCACGTTTACATGCAAACAATGACTTCACGTTAGTCCTTGTTCATGGTCCATCCCAACTCTTCATGCATGAACACCTGTAGCCCTTAGAACTCCTCCCATATATGTAGTTCACGTCCCCCTGCACCCATCACACGCTCACTTCTTCAGACTTTCACTTCAAACCGCACATCTCCCCTTCACCCAAACTTAAGCCACGGTCCTTCAAAACTAAGTAGCCGACACCTCTCCACTCCCTACAGTAAACTCCACTCACGTTTTAACCTCCCTTCTCCTCTTTACTGAATCGAAACCCACCCTTTGCTCTACATGGAAATACTCCGTAACCCAGATGGGAATCGCACCTCATAAATTTGGACAAAGTATATTGGGGATTTCTTTTAATTGAAGAATTTATCTGGTTTTCGATTTTTGCTTGCGAAAAGAGTGAAAGTTAGAAAGAGAGGCAGACGCCTGTAGGGTGTACATATTTATATATAGTATTCTATCCTTCATTGGCAAGTAGAAGTTACCTAAGGATTTAAATGATCCACGTTGCACGGCAGAAAGAGGTTGAAAGAAACGGATGTGGGCAATTTTATGAAGAGTGGACGTGGTTCAGTTTTTTATCTTTCGTTATGGAAGAAGGGATGTGGCGGTGGCTTATATTTTGGCCTTGGATTTCTTCATTTGCAAAGTAACTAATAAGTACAGAACTATTTAATAATATTGTCTTGCTTTTATACTATGGAAGGGATGGTGTGCAGAAGGTAATATGCACACGTCAATGTCTGCTGTAGATTAGTCGGCTTAGCATACTTCTAGTCTGTATAAACTTAAAACCAGAAGCATACATCCTAGTATATTTTATATTTTAAAAGCTCGGTATACTCCATTTCGTGAAATTTCATTTTCGTACTAACCGCTATGGACTGAAATAACCATACCGTTGTGATCAGCGATGAGCCACGATCCCAAAAATATAATAATATCGGTAGATTAACTCATATTTTGAAACCCCAAAATGTTGACTACAGGGTGCAAAATACTCCAAATTAAAAGTTGCTAATTTAATTAATTAAAAATTACCATAAAATTCTAAAAATTAAATTATCACTATGTCTCAAAAGAACCTTGTCTAAATTCACCCCCGGTCTCTAGTTATATCGGATAAACTGTTTTGGTCGATAAACGATTCTATAGCGACTTTTCTGAAATTTGATTTGGACACAAATCAAAATCTACACGACGAAATCCCGATTTTTCTCTTCCACTAGAAAGATATACTCCGCCAGCTCCACACGTTTCTTGTTTCACAGAAATCCGGCTTAAAACGAATTCTGTACATTCAGTTGAAGTTCGAATCGCCAAATTGCGAACTGCCGCGACGTTTCAGGTTCGTTTTAATTATAATTATAAATTATAAGTTCGAACGTTGTACTTTAAGTTATCGATATCGCCAAATCGATATATAAATCCTTAAATACCTTAATTATTCGACAGCTAACAAAACGCGCCATTACACCATTCGTTTTTAACTAAGCTAAATTCCATTTTCAATTCAATTGTTTGGTTTTATCCGAGCCAAACTTCATTTCAAATTCAAGTATTATCCCTGATTCCAAATTCCTATCAATCCAACTTACTTGATATCATTCTAATCCAATTCAGTTACCACTTAACTGGCTTTATTTTTAATTCCAATTTGCTTTCACAAATTTCTATATAATCTGGTTTTTAATTCGAATAATCTCTTCTTGGGAATTTTAAACAGCTTTTCTTTTCAAAATCAAATATATCCTTTTTGAAATTCAACACAACTTGTTTTTCCCAAAAAAATTCAAAATAGTATCTCTGGTAGTAGTCCGTCACTTACAAACTCGAAAATGAACACTGATGATGTGGCCAGCATCATCAGGGTTATTTCCCAGCTACTGAAGTGAGTTCAATACTATATCACTTTTCAAAATCATTTATAAACACTTCTATTATGAAATACATTTCAAAATATCATTCACAATGCTGTAAAACAATTTAAAATCGCCCAGGATGTTAAATTTCTCATATATTTGATCCAAATTCATTTCAAAAAATTTACAATTTTCCAGAGTTTTAATTTCATTCCTGATTTAAATTCAGATTTAATTCATCTGATTCCACGTATTTCACTTATATGAATTCTGATTGGTTATTTACATAACCGTTTAATTTATAATCTTACTCGATTATAATAACAACCAATATATCCAATATATATATCTTCCTTATATCAAAATATACTTTGGGTAAAGTTTATCTGTTTACCCTCTTTTCAAAACATATCGTGTCGACCCATCGTATTCGAGTGTTTAGAAACTCCTACCGATACAGTGGATCAAACTGATCGACCAGAACTCATAAACAACTCAACCAATAAATCTACATAATATAAAACCACTTTATATTAAATAACAAATATGCTCTCCCGTATATATACACTCAGCTCAATCTAGGGTATTACTAACCCCATCTCTACTGAGTCACGCCACAGAGCCAAGGTAATTACTTAACCTTAAGCTCTGATACCAACTGTAACGACCCGGAAAAAGTCGATCTTGGTTATCTGATATACAACACATATCGAGCATCCAAGGATCGAAAATACTGGTAGTGTAACACCTCGTGAATTCTATAACCGTGAAATTCACAAATTAAAGTATAATTAATTTCAAATCAAAGAATTAAGGAAAACGGGATACACCGTTGTGTTCGTCTCGGAAAAATACGCGAAATAGAGTCCGAGTTTTCGAAAAACGGAGTCCGTATGAAAAAGATATGGCCTCCAGAAGTTTCAGAATTCAGGTTAAAATTCAAACAGACGAAAACAGCTCAGAAAACAAGTTTAAAATTCCAAATCGGGCCCAATTGGCCAGGGCGGGAAAATTCCCGCCTAAGGCACCCAGGTCGACTTGGCAGTCGACCTGGGCTAGCCAGGTCGACAGGGCTGTCGACTGCCCTGTCGACCCGGTGTCGACTGGGCTGTCGACCTGGCCCCAGAGCCAGGTCGAACCCAACCCACCCTGGCTGGCCTAGTCTATGTTTGGTCGATTTTCTGAGCCTTGCCTTGTCACTAGGGCTAGGTGTCAGCTCCTGGTTGGTCTCTCCTTCAAACGAACGGCTATCATTGAACCAAGCTTCATCGACGGTCTAAATCAACTCACAAACTCTATAAAAAGGACCTAAGTCTAACCCTAATTCACACAAACTAAAATGAAGATGAGACCGTCATGTTGCTGAGGAGAGACTAAGATTAGCCGTCAGAAATTGAGAGGCAATTAGGAGAATAAACAAAAGCTTAAAGCAACGTCAAATCAATCAAAACAATGCCTACAACAAAGGATAGCATCTCCAAATTCAGAATTCAGATTTCTGAATTGAAGATTCGTCATACGCTGTAAGTAGAGTGCTATTCCGATATGAATTAAATAATTGTGTTGATTTGTGTAATGTAAGAAATGGAATTGTGGCGATAATAATTTATATTTGTATGTTTCTTTGATGCAAAACGATTTGGGAATATTATGGTATACGATTGGATATTTGCAAGTACGCGATTTGCGTTGGAAACGAAATGGAATTGTGGCGATAATGACTTATATTTGTATGTTATTGTGATTCTAACGATTTGGCAATGCTATGGTTTGATTCATACAAGTATGTGGCTCATGTTGACAACCACATGTTGTGGAATTTTGATTGGGACTTATGTAAGCATATGATTCATATTGAAAAACTACATGTTTGTGGTAGTTATTTACAACACCCATTTGATAATTGCAAGCATAGGATTCATGTTGAAAGTAACAACTATATGTTGTAATAATTTATTTAGGATTCATGCAAGTATATGATTCATGTTAACAATTATATGTTATGATATTTTAATTGGAATTCATGCAAGTCCATGATATATTGTTATGACAACATGATGTAAAATTCTATGGTCATCTTTAGTGTAATTTGATTCACCTAAGTATTATGATTCATATGAAGTTATGTTGGAATTGGCATCATAGTTCAAGTATAAAAATCATATTTTTGTGATAGTGAAAAAAGCACGCATCTTTGTAAATTTGTATTAATTTTATGAACATGACTAAACTATGTTCGTTATTATGCCCAATTGAAAAACATGTTTTTAGGCTCATGTTGTTATCATAAGTTACATTAGAATTACATTCCTCTTGCAAGTTTACATAGATAAAATAAAAACCATGATGTAAGTACCTTCTTATTAACATGTAGTGATTTTATGAACACGATTAGTTTATATTATGATTAAACAAAAGTATAGGCTTATATTTCTAGTCAAGACCATGTGCCAATAATAATGATATCTAATTTGGTTAGATTCTTAATTTCAAGTTTACATGGTTAGTTGAACCTATGATTCATGTTTAAGTATTGTCTATGCATTAACCATATGAATAAAATAATTCATGTATTATTTATGCCATGATTACATGAATAGATCAAAAACCATGATTTCATGTTTGGTACATTTGTGCCATGATTATGTGAATAGATTAAAAATCATGATTAAGTTGGAATAATTCTAGTTGAACTATACTTTTGTATTAGTAACAAATGTAAGCACCTTTGTAAACATATAGTAATTTTATAAACATGATTTGCTTATGTTTGACATTATGCCTAAGTAAAAATATAGGTTTATGTTGTAGTTAAGACTATGTGTCAATAATGATATCTAATTTAGTTAGATTCTTAACTTAACTACAAGTTTACATGGTTTGATTCATGTCACTTATGCTTTATGACCAAAGTATATGTTACTACAATGCAAGTACACCAGTTTCTATTTTGTAGTTCCAACGTTATGTTGCAAGTTCATGCGTTCACATTCCCCTTTTTGTGTATACAATCACGTTTTAAGCCTCCCCTTTTTCACGTGGCTAAGTTAGGCTTAAAAGGCTAAGCCCAACATATATTATAATAAACGAACGTATTAAACGGGGGAAATAGCGTTGGGCCAAATTAATTAATAAATGAAAATATAAAAGTAGAGGGGCCCAAATTCAAGAATGGGTTGGGCCCATGATTGGTGTAAACCTTTACACCATTAGCTTAAATTGATTTTGAATAATGGGCCGCAAATATTTACATATAAGAAAATAAAGAAGAAAGACAAAATATGTAAATGTAGAAAATACGATGTGTTTAACCCGAGGTTGGATTGAGTTGTGATGTAAACCTGCCCGGAACCGCCCGGCTGTCCAGTAGTCACAACAACACCTATCCAATGTGGGTGGTTAAACATGGAGCCCAATAAGGACCCGAGGTTAGACTGAGTTGTGGCGTAAGACTGCCCGGACCCAACCGGCAACAGGCAGCCACAACAATACCTGTCTAATGTGAGAGGTCAAGGCTTTAATAAGACAATTAAGGCTGAGTCAGGATTGATAGGATTAAGTAAATTATATTAATACTTAATCAAGATGGAACATGCTAAACTAAACAGACTGATTGGGGGTTAGGTTTATAAAACACTTAACCAACTTAGCATGTTGGCTAGAAATAGAAAAACCTAGTAGCGGGGGACCCTTTTCAGCAGTAACCCTATAAGGTATCATGATACCCTGAAACTAGGCAGGGTGGGGCACGATTACTGGGCTGACTGTAAGAGGTCAAATCGACGGCGGTGGTGCAGCAGTGTAGGTTCTAACGGGGTGTGGGCGTGCACTCACCCCAGCGTAGAAAAATAAGGCACTGGGCACCAGTAGCATACCTGTGCATTCTAGGGTTGTGTCGGGCCGCCGCCATGGGACTTGATACACCCCATGGTGGGACCAGCATAGGTAACTACAACATCGGGGGCCGTAAGACACATGTAACTATGCGAGTAGGAGCCGATCATCATAAAATGGATCACTTCACCCTGATTATGGGGTGCCTGTTGGGAACTAGTTTATATGGGTACATAGATTAATATGGGGTACGATAGCATATTCGACCCTAGACAACTTAACTAAGTTTATGGTGCTTTCCCATTTCTAGTTTATACTTATCATACCCAATTCTTTATTCATAGACTGAATAGTCCTAGACTTACTCAGGCTTTATGTCTGACTCTACTTTTCTTTCGTCTTCTTTTCTTCCGTTTCCCCCCTCAGGTCCACAGGGAGGGAATACCGCAGCTTGACCAGCCTTCATATCCAGCTTGAAGAGAGAGAATGTATTGCTTGGATCTTTTCGTTTTGGACTATGGCTTTGGACAACAACTATGGGACTTTTGCAGTTTATTTATGTTATCTTTATGCTTCTTTAAATAATGTAATCAAGACAGTTATGAAGATGTTATGTTTTTGGGAGTATTGTAAGACAATTATGGTATGGTTGTTGTAACACGTATTTTTAGTGAAATAAAAGTTGTTGTTTTTTCCGCTGTTCAAAAATATGTGTTCTTATATCTGTCTTGTATATCTGTGACTTATACTTATAAACCTCCACCAAAATTAGGGCATTCCCTTTTAGAGTGACCCTAACGGAGGTGGGGTGTTTCAGGTAGTTAATGAAAGAAATTAGAGGGTGAGAATAGATAAGATAGAAACTTAGAATAGAAGAAGGAGAAGAAGATACAACATCAGAGTAACACGAATCTCACAGCGGAACGAACAACATATAATAGATAATATATCCTTGAAATAAATTAGTATATGTATACGGTAACATTATCAGAGTTCAACACTTACAACTCAGTGGAAATAACTATAGCTATATAATCCTGAAGCCTCCTTCTCCAAGCTCTCCTAGTATATCTGTAAAATCCTGACTACTTGAGTGCCCGTATAAAATTGGGCACCCAAGAGTTTAGGGAAACAAAACAAAATAAACTCCGGGTCAGTCATGGGACTGGTATGAGTAAAACAGTTAAAAACAGTTTGAACAAGTAAACGATATCTCAAAAGACCACGCTGAATAATGGAATGGGTTTTTCCCTTATGAGAATCCCAAAACATCTTTATATCAAAAACCTTTTGATATTATAATAATGTCTATCAACCACAATATAATAATCATCTAGCAGAAACGCTTTCATCTCACGTTCTACATATATAGTATACAATCAAAACCGCAAGCACGTATTGGGTAATGGATTTCCAACCATGACAAGGTATGGAACCACCTTTCGCTAGTGTACCTCTAGAGAGGAATACACTGGGTTCAACAAGAACATCCTGCAACCCGGCCACACATGACCGACCAGTCATTTCGCTTGAGTGTATCGAATGTATATCACCATCGATTGGGATTAACAACCGTTTCCCGAATGGTACAACATTGACAATAGATTTTTAGAAGTAAATGAAACTCTAGATCAGGTGATTATACACCCTAATAGGTGCGACCAACATAGCCATGCTGCCTGCCCGATTTTTGTCATTTCCCAGTTGTGAGGCTAGAGGCCATGCTTATCTCTGACAGATCACACGTTTATTCACTTTGAATGTCACACCGTCATACCCGCTAAATCACAAATTGATTTCCCCAAAAATACCACATGTATACAGCTAAAAGAAACGAATTCCTCCGACACCAAACGTAAATACGTTTGAAGAGATCAACTTACGCGATCTATTAAATATACTCTATCAGACATTCATCCATACAGGTCGTCCTGGGACTGGACAAACCAAAGGCACTATTCAAAACATCCATCTTTGGAAATCTTTACCTAAGATTTATACAACAACCCTTGCACTTTACTCTATCTTCAATTATCTTTGGCATATATGTTTCGCAACGCTTACGTCAATGCGGAGTGGTTCTTCGGATAATAATCCAACCTGTCTCTCCATATTAACAACGTTAAAAATAGTCAAAAACTTCGATAGTCGATGAGTTAACTATCAAAAAAACACGTGTGCAAACAACGATCTTATTTCCAGATGGAAATTTCATCGATCAATCACCAATCAACTTTTATCCTTTAAATTATTTTATCATTAATTTATTTCATTTGTCATTTCCTGTTTCCATATATTCAACATTTCTCATTTTCTAAATTTAGAAAATATATGTTATTAACACTGGAAAACATTTCCATTTCTTGTTTTCTATATTAGAAAACATTTCTGATTATTATTTGGAAAACATTTCCAAAACTCTTACATTGGACTTATACAGATATTTAAACAAACCATCGCTATGCCAATTCAAACCATTACACTTATTAACTAAATTTACTTAACCATCCTTTACTATCAAACCTTAGCCCTTTCCTTAGTTAAGAAGGAAGTCAATCAAGTTAGGGTATAATTACCTCTCAGACCTTAACTGAACAACGTTTTAACTTTGGAATAGACAAAGTTTATCTTTTAAACCTTTAACAAACTTCCTTACGTAACTCTCTTTCGAATAATCTCTATTCGATAACTCCTCCCTTCGAATAACTATATTCGATAATCTCTCTTACGGATAACTAGATTCAAAAACCTTTCTTCGAATAAACTATATTCGATTAACTCTATTCAATTAACTCTTATCAATTAACTCTATTGGATTAACTCTTTTTGATTTAACTCTAATCGATTAACTCTATTTGATTAACTCTTTTTGATTAACTCTAATCAATTAACTCTATTGGATTAACTCTTTTTGATTTAACTCTAATCGATTTACTCTTTTTGATTTAACTCTAATCGATTAACTCTATTGGATTAACTCTTTTTGATTTAACTCTAATCGATTAACTCTTTTTGATTTAACTCTAATCGATTAACTCTTTTCACTTAACTCCTTTCGAATAAACTATATTCGATAACCCCTTTAATTCTATTTGAATAAACTATATTTCGATTTACTCCTTTAATTCTTTTCGAATAAACTATATTTGTAATGACCCAAGGATTTTCCGCCTCGAAAATCAACATAAATACCTTTATTGTAACTCATGCCGACATTTCAAACACCGAAAATACTGGAACATTATTAGAAGGAATTTAGAGGGTGAGATAAGAAAGAAAGAAGTATTAGAATAGAAGAAGAAGAAGAACACCACAACATAGAATCAGGGCCTCACATCACAGCGGAACAAAATATAATACAGAAATAAAAATTTATTGAGAGCTTTTAAAAATACTTTCAATATCAGAGTACAACACACATCTAAACAGTTATAATAACCTATCCTCATATACAACACACAACGGAATAAATACTAGATACAATACGTCTAAACACCTTCAGCCCGTCCCTAGACTTCACAACATCCTGTAACCTAGACATGTACACTCCGGGCTAACCCGAGCATTTAGCAAACACCGTGTCAGTTTGGTGAACCAGAGTGAGATAAATTCACTAATTCTATGGGTATCACACAACTTGATTTTAAAGTTCAAAATCTTTTCAAAAGAAAAAGATAACCACAAGACCAAATCCACACATAAATACGGACGGTTTTTAGCTTACAATAATCCAAACCATTTTTGAAATCAATATCTTTTCTGATATTATAATAATGTCTAAATACAAGTAAATATCAATCTAGCAGAACGCTTGCATCTCACGTTCCCCACATATAGTATACAATCAAAACCGCGGGCGCTTATTGGAGATTTGATTCCAATTATGACAAGGTATGGGACCACCTCCGATAGTGTATCTCTAGAGGCGAATACATTAGGTTCAACAAGAACGTCTTGGAACCCGGCCCTCACATGACCGACCACTCATTTCGCTTGAGTGTATCGAATGTATATCACCAACGGTTGGGCTCAAACCACCGTTTCCCAAAAAGGGACAACATCGAAATAGATTAAAGAAGCAAAAGGAATTTCTTTAGATAGGTGATTATACACCCTAATGGGAGCGACCCACATAGCCATGCTGCCTACCCGATTTTTGTCATTTCCCGGTTGATGAGGCTTGAGGTTTAGATTAACTTTTGAACACCTGGTCATCATTTACTTTGAATGCCACATCGTCAGATCCGCCAGATATCACTAATTGACGTCCACAAAAGTACTCTTAGTTGATAAGCTAAGAGAAACGCCTTTTCTCCGCCACCAACTATGGTACGTTTGAAGAAATCAACGTACGTAATCCCTTTGGAAATACTCTGTCAGATATCCGTCCATACAAGTCATCCAGGAACAGGATGAACCGAAGGTACTATCCTACCGCATCCAATATAGGAATCACCCCATGGATCAGCAGCAAGAAGTCCTTGCAACCCATAGATTTCAACCACGACAGAACCACAGTTTGTCTCTGGGAGCTAACCAGAGATTATTAGTAATTCTTCCATTTATGAAGATCTACGGTCTTCAATGATCCATCTCGATCATCTTCTGATATCTTCATGTATTTGTTGGTCGGAACGGTTTTCGAATATAATTTCCATCCCGGTCTTTCCGTTCCAACAATCGTAATGGACTGATTTTATAGTCGGTGATTTAACTATCAAAATAAACAGTGTTTCAATCATGACAATCCAATGAGTTTACTGGTTCAGTATTCAGCACCACTTGGCCTTTTAACTAAAACAAATGTAAATTTAGACTCTTAAATTCTTCGATATTATATATAGTTTTTTCGCTTCATATTTAACATAAGATTATTCTATAAACAATTTCATTTTAATACTTAGGAAAATCTTATATCATATTTAGTTTCTATTTCACTTTCAAACATTAGTCACGTTATTATCTACTATTGGGAAATTTATTAAATTATTACTCGTAAACGATGTTACGAAATATTGTCTATTTCATTACTTGAAACAATACAACGTTTATTCTGATAATAGAACTCAGCCTTACGTTTCCCTTCTAATTCAAAAATATAGTTATCTTTTCGGCAACTCCTTTTATTTCCCTTTTTACTTTGAAATTCTCATTATATATTTTCCAAATCTTCATCACAAATGTTGCGTTACTATTTCTCTAATGAAATAATAAACTTTACTACTCTCTTTTGCCATTACAACCTATATCATCCTCAGATAATTCTGAAGTCGTTCAAGTTGGGGTATTTTAATTACCTCTCAGACATTGATCAACAACGTTCATATCTTCAGATTAAAACTAGTTGTAATCCAAACCCACATTTCATTCTAATATAAATACAAATTCCATTTAAATATTTTAATCAAAATACGGTTTCATATAACCTTCATACCTTTTTAAAATCTCTTCCTTACTATTCTTTAATTCAATAATTAAATAATTTCCTATAAATACCACATTTTAACATCGACCTCTTTAAACAAATTCATTTCATAATTCGGATTTTATTCACAAAATCCTACAACCCACTTCTTTTATCAAATTCACTTTTTTCCCAACTCCTTTTTAAATCTTTTCAACCATTTCCCGCTTGAAATTCACATTTCAATTCCTCACGTTCACTTAATTCCATTATTACGTAACGTTAATGTAAAATTAACGCTTAACACTTTAAACTTCATTTATCTAACTCTGGTTTTATATTAACCATTTTATCCCAATCTTCTTTGACTTAATTCATATAATTAAATAACATTTATTTGAAGTTGTTGTATTCGCTTGAAATTCCTTTTATAACTTCATTATGGAAATTCGGGTTTTTAAATATAAAATCCACTCATAAACTTTTTTCACTATTCAATTATATTTCATTTCAATTTCGATTACTTTTTAAATGATTTTAATTAAAAAGTATTTCCCTAAATTATTATTAATCAGGATAATAATTTACTTCGATCATTAACTACTATAAAAATAGTTAATTACTTAATTAACTAAAATAAATAGTAAATCCCTTCTTTAAATATCTTATTAAAATTTAAACAATATTCATTAAATCATTCTATTCAAAACGCACTAATTTAATCTCAATTAAAACGATCGATTTAGTCCACTCAAAACACGGTTATCCCATTAACCGATTCCTATTTTGTTCTCCCTTTAAATTAATTAATAGTATAATTAATTTAAATAATAACATTTACTTGTTCCTTAACAAAACAATTATCCAAATTAATCGTTTGTTTAATTTCAAATCACTGGTTTATAAATCTGATTAACATCAGAATTTATTGTATAAAATCAATTAACAATAAATTATAAATTTAAATAATAAATATTTATTTTCTTTTGATAACTATTATTTAAAATAAAATAAATCCAAAATTATATCCTGTTATAAAATAAATTTTATAACTTCATCTCTGTCGATTTTCCTGATGGTAAATCAACATAAACAAATCAATTTATTTCATAGGCCATATTGCCAAATACTCAACCAATACCGCCCATTGGTTTAAACTAAAAAGATGTTGAATTTTAAGCCAATAATCAACCATCAAATCAATCATCCCATCAGATCAGTTCATATATGATAATATGAAAATAGATAATATATTTGAGGAATCCCGTTGGATTCCTCCAACCTGTTCTTCCCTGTATTCCAATGGTTATAACAAATCAAATCATTCAATTTCATTTAACCAATAAATAACGACTATTTAACATCAACCAATCAACACAACAATTCAAACAATTAAACACGTTTGTAAATAAACGTGACCAACAAGGCAAGTTACCTTTGTTGGATCCAATCGTTGAAATAACGATTTGGTATTTTATTGAAATTAAACACGGTTTAATTTCATCAGTCAAATCAACAAATAAATTTGTAACTAGCAAATAGTCAACCATCAGCAAGTAGAGCACCCAAAATAAAAACCCAATTTATATAAAATATAAATGGGAAGAACTGAGTGAGTTTAACTCACCTTGATTTGATTTGTTGTTGAATCGGTTTGGTTACAGTAAATTAAGCAGCCATTTAATCTAACTGTAAATCATATGGTCTCCATTCCTATCCAGAACAATTCCATGATGTTGATCTCCTTAAGACGATCGTAATGTAACTTGAACTGTCCAATCCTGATCACATATGAATGCGTTATGAATATTTAAAAATAACGATTTTAAATAGGTATATAAATAACTCCTTAATAAATAATTAGCTTACTACATTTTAATTTGACTAATACTTCTGTCTGAACATGAATAGCCAACATTCCTTTACTGCACTTATTGACTTCTTCTGCATCGAGTAAAAATGATTCAGTTATATAGTTTAATTACACTAAACTAATTCTAAATTAACTTATTATTAAAATTAATCACATTAGTTAACCAGTATAGGTCAATTTACATTTTGATTTGTGTAGAACAGATCTGCATTTTGCTTCCTTTGATCCCCAAAAGACTCTGTAACCAAAATCCACATTTTTAGTTTACCAGCTTAATTAAAATAATTAAGTTTAATGATTTTTAATAATCTTAACTAAATTATAAACACAATTACATTTGGATCTCAGAGTTAATCAGGTCGATTCTTCCTATATTTTCATCTTCAACCCTGAATAGTTCGATCTTCCTGTATGAAACATGATTGAGTCAACACCTTAATTGTAATAACCCGGAAATCTGAGCCAATATAAAATTTTTGTTTTGGCAATTTTAGCGAATTTGGAATATTTAAAATGAATTATTTTAAATAACATTGATAAGAAATTTATTTTGAATAGAATTATAACGTATATATTAATATAGATCGTCGTTAGAATATAAATATTTTATTTTAATTATATCAGGAATTGAAAATGGCGCGGTAGTTCGAAAATTCGATTTCAATTTTCAAATGAATGTACCGGGTGCAAAATAAACGGGATTTTAGCAAAACAAAAAATAATAGAATCTATTTGTGAATATCTTTCCAACGAATCCGAAAAATTGAAATTTCATAGCGAGAATCGAAAGATATGTCCAATTGAAAATTCAGAATAGTCGCTATGGAATTCTGGCCCTTAAAATGGAAATTTTGCAATCGACCTCCGAATTCGACGAAACCACTTTTGTTGGATCCATGATGTCAAATTATTGCTAGATTTTAAATTTCATATTTTTTCGAATCAATATGTGAGCGTGGCAAAGGAAAACGCGTTTGATCAGTTTTAGTTGATTTTAATCGACTGGAAAATGGCCATTTTTGAAACGGTCTCAGAATTTGACGAAATTAGTTTTGTTAGGACCGTATCGTCAATACAAAGCTAGAAATAATTTTCTATAATTTTTGGGATCCGTATGTGGCCCCAGTAAATTGAAATGTACATTCAAATTGAATATATATATATATATATATATATATTTATATTTTAAATTAAGTGAAAACTGATCGTAACAGCCAAAATGGGTTATGAAACACATCCCATTGTGACCGGAATGGGGGTATTTAGTTAGAGGCGACAGTTGTTGGACTCGATGTGGAGTTAGAATTGATAAACAAGTAAATTTGGATTTAAAGGGATTTAAAATAATAAAATAAAAATTGTAAATACCCCCTTCCTAGGCTAAACCCTAATCCCCCTCTTTCCTAAAGTTCAGCCGCCACCCTCGTTAAGTAAAGGCTGAAACACTCTAGAATTCACGACCAAAAATCCTCCAATCCACCGTGAATCAACACACCGTTCCAAAGCAAAACTTCATGAGCTTGGAGAGGTCTTTAAATGAAGGGGGGTTTGGTCAAGTATGATGTGGTATACTGGAAGAAATCGGGGCTCAAAGCACCTATCGTCGAGCTCGATTCTTGTAATAACCCGTAAAATGCGAGCCAGTTTGAAATTTTTATTTTGGCAATTTTAGCGAATTTTGATTATTTAAAATGAATTATTTTAAATAATATCGACGAGAAATTTATTTTGAATATAATTAGAACGTATATATTATATACGCCGTCGTTAGAATATAAATAATTATATATAATTATAATTGAAAATGGCGCGGTAGTTCGATAATTCGATTTCAAACTTCAATTGAATGTACCGGGTGCAAAACAATCCGGATTTTAGTGAAACCAAAAACATTAGGATCTAATTGATGGTATCTTTCCAACGGATCCGAATAATCGAAATTTCATAGCGGGAATCAAAAGATATGTCCAGTTGAAATTTCTGAATAGTCGCTATGGAATTCAGGCCCTTAAAAATGGACATTTTGCAAACGACCTCGGATTTCGACGAAACCAGTTTTGTTGGGTCCGTGATGTAAAGTTATTGCTAGGTTTCAAACTTCATAATTTTTCGAATCAATATGTGAGCGAGGCAAAAGAAAACGCGTTTGACTAGTTTCAGTTGATTTTAATCAACTGGAAAATGGCCATTTTTCAAACGGTCTCAGAATTCGACGAAACCAGTTTTGTTAGGACCGTATCGTCAATACGAAGCTAAAAAATATTTTTCGGGGATTTTTAGAGTCTGTATGTAGCCCCGGTAATTTAAAATATACGTTCAAATTGAATATATACTGAATTATATTTTAATTTCGATGAGAATTGATCGTAACAGCCGAATTGGGTTACGAAACAAGTGCCATTGTGTTTGGAATGGGGGTAGTTAGCTAGGGGCGACAGTCGTTGGGCCTCGTTTGGAGTTCGAAATTAAAAGTTACTTTTGGGGGGGAATAATATAATAATTAATTTAATATATATATGATTGCTTTTCCCTCCTCTCTCTATACTCAGTCAACTGTCGAAATAATAATAAAAAAAAGGAAAACCGAGTCTTCCCGTCGCTCAGCCACCGAGCTCCGCCACTGGCGTCGTCGCCCTCCCCAAGACCGGCGCCACCTCCTCCCTCGCCCCCACGTCAGCTCCAGCTCCTCCTCTCTCCCGATTTGAAGCCCAAACCCTAGCTCCAGCCCTGATTTGACCGACGCCGCCTGTTGTGGAAGACCCCGACGCCGATGACACCTCCTCCCAGTCGCCCTCTTCCCTGCACCCCTCTTCTCTCTCCTCCTTCTAAACCCCTCCCGATTCAAGACCGCACCGCCACCACTACTGAAGCCCTACCGGCCAGCGCACCTCCTCTGCACCGCGACCAGCGAGCCTCTGCGACCCCTTCCCCCACCGCCAACTCAATCTGAAGCCCTCCCCTTCTCAGTAAAAACCCGAAATCGAAGTGAGTCTTCTATTTTAATTTTATATAATACCCTAGTTTAAATCAGTTTTATTTTATAGAAAAACGTATTAAAAATGCAATTTTTATAATTTATTCATTGTGATAAAAATTCGATTTTTATGTGTGAAGTTTGGAAATAAAAATTTGATTTTCTTAGAAGTAAAATTCTGATTTTCTTTAACATTGAAGGATTTGATTTTTAAAAACTGAAAAGCTTATATTTTTATTTATTTGATATAATCAAAGATGCGATTTTTGATATAATCAAAGATGCGATTTATATATAATCAAAGTTGCGATTTTTATATAATCAAAGATGAGATTTTTATTGTATTACTAGCAAGATAAAAATATAATCTTTATCATGAAAGTAGCGGTGTAAAGGAGCGATTTTTAACATGAAGTTGAAATTATAAAAATTCGATTTTTACATATATGAAGTGCCAATATAAAAATGTGATTTTTATATACGAAGCGAAGTTATAAAAATATGATTTTTATACGTGAAGTAGTGTTGTTAAAAATATGATTTTTAACATATATCGCGTGAAACAGATCTCGTTGGAAACACTGTGAAGATTTCCTACATATGAAGAGTCGTGGCGTTGGGTTTAGCTATTGGTGAGAATTTCTCACCTTTCAATTCATTTTTCTAGTTATATATATATACTAGGATGCAGACGGTGCTTAGTAGCACCCGACACAATCGTCCACAGACCATGGACTTGTTTGTTTGATTGCAAAAATTAGTTAGATTATTTGATTGAAATTGAATTGTGTGGTGAAATGAATTGATTTGATTGATGTGTGAATGGCGTGGGCCTTCACTAGACCGGGGATTAGGCTAGGCCTTGTCCCGTTTCTAGTATCGCGCCGTTATGCCGCCGAAATTTTTCTAAAATAAGTTAGAAAATAAAAATACCATTTTATTTAAAGAATGAACTGAATAGAAATTCATATGTTAAAATAAAATGTTTTATCGTTAAAAATATAATTTTTAACGTCAAGTGAATAAAATAAAATATTCATTTACAAACCGGACGGTTTGTTTATGTACACCTATTTGAAGGACATTGATTGGGACGATAAATTTTACACATCGCCCAACTGCACAAATAAAATATGTGTGTGATTGTTTGAAACCCCACACGGGTGTTGGGATGAAATATGCAGTTCACTCATCCTGATTGATTAAATATGTCGATCGATTGATTGACAGGCTGTTATAAGCGTTGAATATCTATATTTGATGCTTATACAGTGTAGTGCACTTTGGTTGATGGTTGATTATTTTTCAATGCTATTATATACATGTGTTGTATGGAAATCCATATAATTAATTTTATATGGTAATTGATTGGGCCTCATTCCAATTTGAAAAATAAAGAAAATTTGAAAATAGAAATTATGAAGCCGTGTTGATTAGATTGACGCCATTTTGACGTGAACGATATTTATATCGATTTTATTCATTTTAAAATGAATATTGAAAAGTGATTTCGAAATCGACGATTTCGAAATGAATTGAATTGAAAACGATTTCGAAATGAATTGAATTGAAAACGATTTCTAAATGAATTGAATTGAAAACGATTTCTAAATGAATTGAATTGAAAACGATTTCGAAATGAATTGAATTGAAAACGATTTCGAAATGAATTGAATTGAAAACGATTTCGAAATGAATTGAATTGAAAACGATTTCGAAATGAATTGAATTGAAAACGATTTCGAAATGAAATGAATTGAAAACGATTTCGAAATGAATTGAATTGAAAACGATTTCGAAATGAATTGAAAACGAATTCAAATTGAATTGAAAGCAAATTGAAATGAATTCAAATTGAATTGAAATTTGAATTGAATAGAAATGAATTTTAAAACGAATTTATAGAGAAGAATTCAATTTTGATTTGAATTGAAACGGAAGTTGAAATTGCTTTTGAAACGAATTTAAAACTATTTATATAATTCGTTTTAAATAGAAATTGACGAAATATATTATATATATATTATATATATAATATAATGGCCTGAAAAGAACGCGCCGCGCCGTGGCAGTTCGTGAATTTCGACCATTTATTTCAAAAGGACATTGCGGGAGATCCGACCGTCGGATTCTCCGAAAACCGGAACCGTTGGGTTCGTATCGAAAAGAGCTTTCTAACGAATATTAGAAATTAGAAATCTAACGGTTGGATTTGGAATTATGTCCAAATCAAATTTGAAAAAGGTCGCTGTTAATGCAGTTCGATGGCCATTGATGGAAATCGACTGTACGGGCCTTGATAAAATTATTAAAAATAGTAATAATTTGTGTAAAATCATAAGAAATGATTTGTGAAGATTTGGGATGAAAAACTTCATGTTTGGAAAGATAAAAATAGATTTTTATCGAAATGAACTGGTTTTGAACTAGAATTATAATTCTATTTATTTTTAAATAAATAAATTGAATTTAAAAAGGGTTTTAAAAATAACCAGAATATCCAATGATTGCATTGGAGTGGATTTGAATCGAAATTGTCTTCGGAATATTTCGATGTTGGAATTCGTGATTATACAGATGTTGTTATGGAAATTTGAAAGATATATATTTATATCGTTATTTCCAATACGACATTTGTTAGTCGTAGAATTCGATATTGAATATAAGCCGATATATTTTCTATTCAGAGCCTTGTATTGAATATCGAATGTGATTTGGGTTTGTCGTGAGTGGTGTCTTCACTAACACTGTTCTTGAACCCAGTTGAGAAAAGGTTAAATCTTTTTATTTAGATTTAATGAAGTGTACCAATTAAAGAATATTTAATTGGAATTGAATTGATATTGATTTTTGGGTTTATCGTGGACAGTGTTTTAAATAACACTCGTTCTTTAACCCGATAATCAATGGGATGTGACTTTGGGTTTATCGTGAACTGTGTTTTAAATGACACTGATTCTTTAACCCAGTCAAAGATTAAAACTAAGTGGAGTTTTAATGAATCTTTAATTAGATTGAAAAGATCGAGAATGGAGTATCACCAGTTTTACTCCAGGCGATAGTTAAATCTTTAATTAGATTTGAACGTGAAATGGTAATTGAATTACCGATAACACTGTGGTGTTAGATATGAAGTACTACCAGTTTTACTTCATGGGATGAATAGGTTGGGATTGGGAAATAAAATAAATGATTACTTCGGTGTGGTTCGCTAATCCCGACTAGTTTGAATTGATATTCAAAGGAGATTAAAGAATAAATTTAAAGAATTTATCTTGGATAAAATTAATGGGAACTTTTCCCAAAGTATAGGAAATTTTGAATAAAAGAATATTCTGAATTGGAATGAGGCGTATGTTGTGTTTGTGTAACACTTTTATAATATATACGCGAGTTATTCAGAAAGACCGGGTTTATCCCATTCTGAATAACTGATTCGACGTGGTGTCGAAGATGAAGACGGTGGTCGAAGACCAGAAGTCTTCACGTCGTTTGGGTGATTACTGATGATCTTGATTGGGCTGTACACCTGTAACAACCCGTAAAATGCGAGCCAGTTTGAAATTTTTATTTTGGCAATTTTAGCGAATTTAGATTATTTAAAATGGATTATTTTAAATAATATCGACGTGAAATTTTTTTTGAATATAATTCGAACGTATATATTATATACGCGTCGTCGTTAGAATATAAATATTTATATATAATTATAAATAGAATTGAAAATGGCGCGGTAGTTCGATAATTCGATTTCAAACTTCAATTGAATGTACCGGGTGCAAAACAATCCGGATTTTAGTGAAACCAAAAATAATGGGATCTAATAGTGAATATCTTTCCAAAGAATCTGAAAAATCAAAAGTTCGTAGCGGGAATCAAAAGATATGTCCAGTTTAAAATTAGAAATAGTCGCTGTGGAATTTATATATATTTTTATATATATAAGGCCCTTAAAAATAGCAATTTTGCAAACGACCTCGGATTTCGACGAAACCAGTTTTGTTGGATCCGCAGTGGCAAGTTATTGCTAGGTTTCAAATTTCATAATTTTTCGAATCAATATGTGAGCGTGGCAAAGGAAAACGCGTTTGACCAGTTTCAGTTGATTTTAATCGACTGGAAAATGGCCATTTTTCTAACGGTCTCAGAATTCGACGAAACTAGTTTTATTAGGACCGTATCGTCAATACGAAGCTAGAAAATATTTTTCGGGAATTTTTCTAGTTAGTATATGACCCCGGTAAATCGAAATGTACGTTTAAAATTCAATATAGTGATTTAAATGAAAATTCAAAAGGAAACTGATTGTAACAATCGAATCAGCTTGCGATACATATCCCAGTGTGTTCGGAATGGGGGTAAAACGCTATGGGCGACAGGCGGTGGGCCTCGTTTCGAGGTCGTATGTAAAAGTCGACCCTTTTGCAAATTTAAATAATAAAATAATAATAATAAAAAAAAAACTCTTCCCTCCCTCCTTATCTCCTGCTTGGCCCCCCCTCATTCGATTATAACCAGAGAAAAAAAAAACAAAAAAAAAACAAAAAAAAAACCCTAGCAATCGATTCGACGCCACCGCCCCCCCCCCCCGACAGCCCACGACCGCCGAACCCCCCCATCGCACGCCCTCCGATCTTCTCCCCCCCCCTGAAGCGAAGCCGCCGCCCTCACCGTACTCCCCCCCCCCTGAAGCGAAGCCGCCGCCCTCACCGTACCCCCCCCCCCCTCCCTCATACTTCGAACCCCCCCTGAAGCGTCGCCTTGCCGCCGAGAGCCGCCGACGAAGGCGAGTCGCCCCCCCTTCGCAGGTACGTTATCTATTTTATTTCATTTTTATTTTTAATGAAAAAAAAAATTTGATTTTTAAAAACAGAGAATAAAACTGATGTTTGTTTTAAGTTTTTAAAACAGAATTTTTAAAAGAAGTAAGTTATAAAAACTGCATTTTTAAAAAGAAATTAAAAACTGTTTTGAAAAGAATAAAACTGTTTTTTTTTTAAAAAAAGTTTTAAAACTGTTTTTTTTTAAGAATGTAAAAACAGAAATTTAAAAAGAGAAACTGATTTTTTAAAAAGAGATTTAAAAACTGTTTTTAAAAGAAATGAAAAACTGCATTTGAAATAAAAGAAAAACTGCATATTTTAAAAAGAATAAAGAAAAACTGCATTTTTAAAAGAGTTAAAACTGCATTTTGAAAAACTGATTTTTTGTTAATTTTTAAAACTGATTTTATGTTAATTTTAAAAACTGATTTTAAAAAGGTATTTAAAACTGATTAGAAAAAGGTTAAAACTTTAAATAGAAAATATAAATTTGAAATGATTTTTAAATATAAAAATTAGCATTGTTGAAAATATATCTATATCACAAAGTTTTGGATATGTATATATCACAAGGTTTTGAAAATATATGGGAATGTTTTAAAAATATATATCATGTGATTTTTATATATTGAACTTCGAAATAAAAATGTGATTTTTATCTATTGAACTTCGAAATAAAAATTCGATTTTTATATATTGAATAGCGAAGTAAAAATTCGATTTTTATATATGTAGTGGCTACGGGCGACGAAGCTGACGAAGATGCGGTAGCGACGAAGGTTTCTGCAAATGAAGTGCCATGGAGCTAGGATAGCTATCTGTGAGAACTTCTCACTCAAATTCTATTTTTCTAGTTATATATATATATACTAGGATGCAGACGGTGCTTATTAGAAGCACCCGACACCCGTCCACATACCATGGACTTGTTTGTTTGGTTGTGTAGTTGGTTAGATTATTTGATTGGGATTTGATTGATTGGTTGAATTGGAAATTGATTAAGATTGATGTGTGAATGGCGTGGGCCTTCACTAGACCGGGGATAAGGCTAGGCCTTGTCCCGTTTCTAGTATCGTGCCGTTATGCCGTCGAAATTTTCTAAAATATGTTAGAAAAATAAAAATATCATTTTATTGAATAAATGAATTGAATAGAAATTCATAGGTTGAAATAAAATGTTTTATCGTTAAAAATATAATTTTTAACGTGAATATGAAAATAGTGAAGCGAATAAATAAATATTCATTTACAAACCAGATGGTTTGTTTATGTACACTTATTTGAATGACATTGATTGGGACGATAAATTTTACACATCGCCCAACTGCACAACTAAAATCTGTGTTTGATTGTTTGAAACCCCACACGGGTGTTGGGATGAAATATGAATTTCACTCATCCTGATTGATTAAATATGTCGATCGATTGATTGACAGGCTGTTATAAGCGTTGAATATCTATACTTGATGCTTATACAGTGTAGTGCACTTTGGTTGATGGTTGATTATTTTCAATGCTATTATATACATGTGTTGTATGCAAATCCATATAATTAATTTTATATGGTAATTGATTGGGCCTCATTCCAGTTTTGAAAAAGAAATATTTGAAATAGAATATTTGAAAATAGAAATTTATGAAGCCGTGTTGATTAGATTGACGCCATTTTGACGTGAACGATATTTATATCAATTTTAAGTGATTTCGAAATGAATTGAATTGAAAACGAATTCAAAGTGAATTGAATTGAAAGTGATTTCGAAATGAATTGAATTGAAAGTGATTTCGAAATGAATTGAATTGAAAACGAATTCAAATTGAATTGAAAGTGGATTGAAATGAATTCAAATTGAATTGAAATTTGAATTGAATAGAAATGAACTTTGAAACGAATTTATAAAGAAGAATTCAATTTTGCTTTGAATTGAAATGGAAGTGGAAATAGATTTTGAAACGAATTTTAAAACTATTTATATAATTCGTTTTAAATAGAAATCGACGAAGTATATATTATATATATTATATATATAATATAATGGCCTGAATAGAACGCGCCGCGCCGCGGCAGTTCGCGAATTTCGACCATTGATTTCAAATGGACGTTACGGGAGATCCGACCGTCGGATTCTCCTAAAACCGGAACCGTTGGGTTCGTATCGAAAAGAGCTTTCTAGCGAATGTTAGAAATTTGAAATCTAACGGTTGGATTTGGAATTATGTCCAAATCAAATTGGAAAAAGGTCGCTATACGTGCAGTTCGATGGCCATTGGTGGAAATCGACTGTATGGGCCTTGATAAAATTATTAAAAATAGTAATAATTTGTGTAAAATCATAAGAAATGATTTGTGAAGATTTGGGATGAAAAACTCCATATTTGAAAAGATAAAAATAGATTTTTATCGAAATGAACTAGTTTTGAACTAGAATTATAATTCTATTTATTTTTAAATAAATAAATTGAATTTGAAAAGGGTTTTGAAAATAACCAAAATTTCCAATGATTGCATTGGAGTGGATTTGAATCGAAATTGTCTTCGGAATATTTCGATGTTGAAATTCGTGATTGTACAGATGTTGTTATGGAAATTTGAAAGATATATTTATATCGTTATTTCCAATACGACATTTGTTAGTCGTAGGATTTGATATTGAATATAAGCCGATATATTTTCTATTCAGAGCCTTGTATTGAATATCGAATGTGATTTGGGTTTGTCGTGAATGGTGTCTTCACTAACACTGTTCTTGAACCCAGTTGAGAAAAGATTAAATCTTTTTAGTTAGATTTAATGAAGTGTACCAATTGAATGATATTTAATTGGAATGGAAGTGATATTGATTTTTGGGTTTATCGTGAACCGTGTTTTAAATAACACTCGTTCTTTAACCCGATAATTAATGGAATGTGATTTTGGGTTTATCGTGAACCGTGTTTTAAATGACACTGATTCTTTAACCCAGCCGAAGATTAAAACTAGGTGGAGTTTTAATGAATCTTTAATTAGATTGAAAAGATCGAGAATGGAGTATCACCAGTTTTACTCCAGGCGATAGTTAAATCTTTAATTAGATTTGAACGTGAAATGGTAATTGAATTACCGATAACACTGTGGTGTTAGATATGAAGTACTACCAGTTTTACTTCATGGGATGAATAGGTTGGGATTGGGAAATAAAATAAATGATTACTTCGGTGTGGTTCGCTAATCCCGACTAGTTTGAATTGATATTCAAAGAAGATTAAAGAATAAATTTAAAGAATTTATCTTGGATAAAATTTATGGGAATATTTGGATAAAAGAATATTCTGAATTGGAATGAGGCGTATGTTGTGTTTGTGTAACACTTTTATAATATATACGCGAGTTATTCAGAAAGACCGGGTTTAACCCATTCTGAATAACTGATTCGACGTGGTGTCGAAGATGAAGACGGTGGTCGAAGACCGGAAGTCTTCACGTCGTTTGGGTGATTACTGATGATCTTGATTGGGCTGTACACCCAAGAAGATGGAAACAGTTTGTGATCGTCCAGACGTACTTGGAGATCGATGGATATGCGGGGTACTAGGTGCCTCCGGTTTCGTTCAGACCCAGAACGGACTTGTAAATGGACTGTGTGTCTGACATTGGATTTTAGTCTGTGTGGTTGATTTCTATTAAATATATATCTGTTTGGCGGCGGATAATTTATTCTCTTGCTTAACGCCCTTCTCTGAGACGTACGAGCTCAGGGGTTATATATTGATGGATATCAAACGCATGGAGTGAATTGCCTGTGTGGCATGCCTAAGTGGCAATTGATCGAGGCTTCTGTTGAAAAGCAAAGTCTTGTGGTGATGATCAAAGCACAGCCTGTGTGGCACAGCTTTGTGTAACGTGAATTCGCGAGCCTCGCACCCCGGTTGTGAACCAAAACGGGAGACGGACCTCAGGGAGGGCATGCGTTTCTTTCTAGCTAGAAGTGGCGTCAGTGGTTTTACACGCCCTGACGAGTTTGACTTATGTGGTTGTTGCTTTTGCGAGGCGCCTCGGTTATATCGGTTTCGGCCGATGCATTCTGGTCGGCTGACGGACCAGACTTACACCCCATAGGGTGGGGAGACGTAGTGTTCAGGCATAATAATCCACATCGGTGGACCGGCCCTGTCGCTCCAAGGGGCAGTTGCGGCTGTTCCTGAGACACGGGCTAGAGCGTCTCGAATCGGTTGAGGACTATCTTTTGCCTCGGTTCATAGACGGAAATCCAATTTCCAAATACGTGACATTTGCGGTTTTAATTGTAAAACTAGTATGGCGACATGATATATGGTACCCATGCCGCCTATGATTGATACTTATGATTTGAAGTTGTTTTATACACTATGCACTTATTATAGTATCAAACAATTTGTTTTAAACGTATCAAGCATTCTTTGGCTGTTATAAGGGAAAACCCTATCCTCGGCTGCGTTGCATTGTGTGATGGGACCTGGGTCTTATAACAGCTTCATTTTTCTTTACTTAGCATTGCGCTGTTTGTTTTATGCACTGGTATTCTTGGGAGGAAACCCGTTCCGTGTTATACGGCGAGGTCCCTTGATTTACCTAACTTTAAAAATAAAGATAACTGTTTTAGTTCTCACACCAGTCCCATGACTGACCTGGAGTTTATTGTTTTAACCTAAACTCTGGGTGCCCTTATTTTGACACGGGCAGCTAGTAGTTTTGGTTTTGCAGATTTATATTCACAGGATCCTGGTTTACAGCTGGAACGATATCCGGAAAGCTTTGTATCCGTATATCTCTTCTAGTTGTGTATTGTATTATTTTCCGCTGCTATGTATTTAATGTAATTTAAGTCTCTGATATTTTTGTGTAATATTCTTTTATACTCTGTATATTCTTGTAATCTGATGCATTGTTGTAATAAGCAATGAAATGTTCTTTTATATGTGTTCTGTTGTGGCTTGTTCTCGAACTATCCGACGCTTTCCTTTACGGGGAAGTTGCGGGTTTTTACACGTGGTATCAGAGCTTTGGTTTACAAAGCTAGAGAACAAGACACATTAGAACCGTACGAAAGAATTCATCAGATATTGGATTAGCTATATCCAATGAGAGTGACTCGTTAGAGAATGGATCAGTAGTATCCTAGAACGAGTGTGAAGAGTATATTTTTCAAATGAAAACAAATTTAGTTTTGAAAATCTAAATCACTTAATCGTATTTGATTATTTATTTATATTGATTAGGACAGTCTAATATATAAAGATTTTGCGTATGCGCCTAGCTAGCGTCTATTCGAAGTTTTAATATACTGGATGGATATAGAATCACACTCTAGTCGCCCGAAGATGATTCTGATGATAGTTCGAACATCATCAGAATTGGTATTCGTGTTTCGAAGGTGTGATATCTATATATTTCCTATTGACTGGTGTGAGAACCAAAAATTAGATAAGGCCTATTGTTGTGATTTGGCATCAAAAATTTGATTTTTGTATATGTATCAAAATTATGAATTTGAGACTCTAATTCACTAATTGATTGATGTTTGCGTTGTTTGTTTATTTGTTTGCTAATTTTTAACCAATTAGCCTAATTGAACCAAATATTGAATTATATTGAAAATTGGTTGCATTTGCTTGCACATACATGTATATCATTGAACATGTCATAGCAAGGAGGCTAGAGCAGAGAATAAAATTTGTTTGCCCGACAAATAGGTACATGTTTACTACATAATTTCCTGTTTTGTTTGGGTGATGATGATTTTGTGAGCCTATTGGCTAGCCGCTTGGCTTTTTCTTTTTCTTTTTGAGATCTGAAGGACCGGGGAAGCTATTTGAAATTCCCCGATGCTCCCGGTGCAGGGGAGGTTATGGCGAAATTTTTCAAAAATTTAGGGTGTTAGCCAAATTTTTGAGATTTTAGAAAATTCTCAAAAACTAAAGAGTTGGAGAATAGAAGCCAGATCGTGCGTAGAGTTAATTAATCAAACCACTTTCGACTTTGTTCCTTTTCGGGGACGAAAAGTTTTAAGTGGGGGAGATTGTAACAACCCGTAAAATGCGAGCCAGTTTGAAATTTTTATTTTGGCAATTTTAGCGAATTTAGATTATTTAAAATGGATTATTTTAAATAATATCGACGTGAAATTTATTTTGAATATAATTCGAACGTATATATTATATACGCGTCGTCGTTAGAATATAAATATTTATATATAATTATAAATAGAATTGATAATGGCGCGGTAGTTCGATAATTCGATTTCAAACTTCAATTGAATGTACCGGGTGCAAAACAATCCGGATTTTAGTGAAACCAAAAATAATGGGATCTAATAGTGAATATCTTTCCAAAGAATCCGAAAAATCAAAAGTTCGTAGCGGGAATCAAAAGATATGTCCAGTTTAAAATTAGAAATAGTCGCTGTGGAATTTATATATATTTTTATATATATAAGGCCCTTAAAAATAGCAATTTTGCAAACGACCTCGGATTTCGACGAAACCAGTTTTGTTGGATCCGCAGTGGCAAGTTATTGCTAGGTTTCAAATTTCATAATTTTTCGAATCAATATGTGAGCGTGGCAAAGGAAAACGCGTTTGACCAGTTTCAGTTGATTTTAATCGACTGGAAAATGGCCATTTTTCTAACGGTCTCAGAATTCGACGAAACTAGTTTTATTAGGACCGTATCGTCAATACGAAGCTAGAAAATATTTTTCGGGAATTTTTCTAGTTAGTATGTGACCCCGGTAAATCGAAATGTACGTTTAAAATTCAATATAGTGATTTAAATGAAAATTCAAAAGGAAACTGATTGTAACAATCGAATCAGCTTGCGAAACATATCCCAGTGTGTTCGGAATGGGGGTAAAACGCTATGGGCGACAGGCGGTGGGCCTCGTTTCGAGGTCGTATGTAAAAGTCGACCCTTTTGCAAATTTAAATAATAAAATAATAATAAAAAAAAAACTCTTCCCTCCCTCCTTATCTCCTGCTTGGCCCCCCCTCATTCGATTATAACCAGAGAAAAAAAAACAAAAAAAAACCCTAGCAATCGATTCGACGCCAACCCCCCCCCCCCCCCCGACAGCCCACGACCGCTGAACCCCCCCATCGCACGCCCTCCGATCTTCTCCCCCCCCCTGAAGCGAAGCCGCCGCCCTCACCGTACCCCCCCTCCCTCGTACTTCGAACCCCCCCTGAAGCGTCGCCTTGCCGCCGAGAGCCGCCGACGAAGGCGAGTCGCCCCCCCTTCGCAGGTACGTTATCTATTTTATTTCATTTTTATTTTTAATGAAAAAAAAATTTCGATTTTTAAAAACAGAGAATAAAACTGATGTTTGTTTTAAGTTTTTAAAACAGAATTTTTAAAAGAAGTAAGTTATAAAAACTGCATTTTTAAAAAGAAATTAAAAACTGTTTTGAAAAGAATAAAACTGTTTTTTTTTAAAAAAAGTTTTAAAACTGTTTTTTTTTAAGAATGTAAAAACAGAAATTTAAAAAGAGAAACTGATTTTTTAAAAAGAGATTTAAAAACTGTTTTTAAAAGAAATGAAAAACTGCATTTGAAATAAAAGAAAAACTGCATATTTTAAAAAGAATAAAGAAAAACTGCATTTTTAAAAGAGTTAAAACTGCATTTTGAAAAACTGATTTTTTGTTAATTTTTAAAACTGATTTTATGTTAATTTTAAAAACTGATTTTAAAAAGGTATTTAAAACTGATTAGAAAAAGGTTAAAACTTTAAATAGAAAAAGGTTAAAACTTTAAATAGAAAATATAAATTTGAAATGATTTTTAAATATAAAAATTAGCATTGTTGAAAATATATCTATATCACAAAGTTTTGGATATGTATATATCACAAGGTTTTGAAAATATATGGGAATGTTTTAAAAATATATATCATGTGATTTTTATATATTGAACTTCGAAATAAAAATGTGATTTTTATCTATTGAACTTCGAAATAAAAATTCGATTTTTATATATTGAATAGCGAAGTAAAAATTCGATTTTTATATATGTAGTGGCTACGGGCGACGAAGCTGACGAAGATGCGGTAGCGACGAAGGTTTCTGCAAATGAAGTGCCATGGAGCTAGGATAGCTATCTGTGAGAACTTCTCACTCAAATTCTATTTTTCTAGTTATATATATATACTAGGATGCAGACGGTGCTTATTAGAAGCACCCGACACCCGTCCACATACCATGGACTTGTTTGTTTGGTTGTGTAGTTGGTTAGATTATTTGATTGGGATTTGATTGATTGGTTGAATTGGAAATTGATTAAGATTGATGTGTGAATGGCGTGGGCCTTCACTAGACCGGGGATAAGGCTAGACCTTGTCCCGTTTCTAGTATCGTGTCGTTATGCCGTCGAAATTTTCTAAAATATGTTAGAAAAATAAAAATATCATTTTATTGAATAAATGAATTGAATAGAAATTCATAGGTTGAAATAAAATGTTTTATCGTTAAAAATATAATTTTTAACGTGAATATGAAAATAGTGAAGCGAATAAATAAATATTCATTTACAAACCAGATGGTTTGTTTATGTACACTTATTTGAATGACATTGATTGGGACGATAAATTTTACACATCGCCCAACTGCACAACTAAAATCTGTGTTTGATTGTTTGAAACCCCACACGGGTGTTGGGATGAAATATGAATTTCACTCATCCTGATTGATTAAATATGTCGATCGATTGATTGACAGGCTGTTATAAGCGTTGAATATCTATACTTGATGCTTATACAGTGTAGTGCACTTTGGTTGATGGTTGATTATTTTCAATGCTATTATATACATGTGTTGTATGCAAATCCATATAATTAATTTTATATGGTAATTGATTGGGCCTCATTCCAGTTTTGAAAAAGAAATATTTGAAATAGAATATTTGAAAATAGAAATTTATGAAGCCGTGTTGATTAGATTGACGCCATTTTGACGTGAACGATATTTATATCAATTTTAAGTGATTTCAAAATGAATTGAATTGAAAACGAATTCAAAGTGAATTGAATTGAAAGTGATTTCGAAATGAATTGAATTGAAAGTGATTTCGAAATGAATTGAATTGAAAACGAATTCAAATTGAATTGAAAGTGGATTGAAATGAATTCAAATTGAATTGAAATTTGAATTGAATAGAAATGAACTTTGAAACGAATTTATAAAGAAGAATTCAATTTTGCTTTGAATTGAAATGGAAGTGGAAATAGATTTTGAAACGAATTTTAAAACTATTTATATAATTCGTTTTAAATAGAAATCGACGAAGTATATATTATATATATTATATATATAATATAATGGCCTGAATAGAACGCGCCGCGCCGCGGCAGTTCGCGAATTTCGACCATTGATTTCAAATGGACGTTACGGGAGATCCGACCGTCGGATTCTCCTATAACCGGAACCGTTGGGTTCGTATCGAAAAGAGCTTTCTAGCGAATGTTAGAAATTTGAAATCTAACGGTTGGATTTGGAATTATGTCCAAATCAAATTGGAAAAAGGTCGCTATACGTGCAGTTCGATGGCCATTGGTGGAAATCGACTGTATGGGCCTTGATAAAATTATTAAAAATAGTAATAATTTGTGTAAAATCATAAGAAATGATTTGTGAAGATTTGGGATGAAAAACTCCATATTTGAAAAGATAAAAATAGATTTTTATCGAAATGAACTAGTTTTGAACTAGAATTATAATTCTATTTATTTTTAAATAAATAAATTGAATTTGAAAAGGGTTTTGAAAATAACCAAAATTTCCAATGATTGCATTGGAGTGGATTTGAATCGAAATTGTCTTCGGAATATTTCGATGTTGAAATTCGTGATTATACAGATGTTGTTATGGAAATTTGAAAGATATATTTATATCGTTATTTCCAATACGACATTTGTTAGTCGTAGGATTTGATATTGAATATAAGCCGATATATTTTCTATTCAGAGCCTTGTATTGAATATCGAATGTGATTTGGGTTTGTCGTGAATGGTGTCTTCACTAACACTGTTCTTGAACCCAGTTGAGAAAAGATTAAATCTTTTTAGTTAGATTTAATGAAGTGTACCAATTGAATGATATTTAATTGGAATGGAAGTGATATTGATTTTTGGGTTTATCGTGAACCGTGTTTTAAATAACACTCGTTCTTTAACCCGATAATTAATGGAATGTGATTTTGGGTTTATCGTGAACCGTGTTTTAAATGACACTGATTCTTTAACCCAGCCGAAGATTAAAACTAGGTGGAGTTTTAATGAATCTTTAATTAGATTGAAAAGATCGAGAATGGAGTATCACCAGTTTTACTCCAGGCGATAGTTAAATCTTTAATTTGATTTGAACGTGAAATGGTAATTGAATTACCGATAACACTGTGGTGTTAGATATGAAGTACTACCAGTTTTACTTCATGGGATGAATAGGTTGGGATTGGGAAATAAAATAAATGATTACTTCGGTGTGGTTCGCTAATCCCGACTAGTTTGAATTGATATTCAAAGAAGATTAAAGAATAAATTTAAAGAATTTATCTTGGATAAAATTTATGGGAATATTTGGATAAAAGAATATTCTGAATTGGAATGAGGCGTATGTTGTGTTTGTGTAACACTTTTATAATATATACGCGAGTTATTCAGAAAGACCGGGTTTAACCCATTCTGAATAACTGATTCGACGTGGTGTCGAAGATGAAGACGGTGGTCGAAGACCGGAAGTCTTCACGTCGTTTGGGTGATTACTGATGATCTTGATTGGGCTGTACACCCAAGAAGATGGAAACAGTTTGTGATCGTCCAGACGTACTTGGAGATCGATGGATATGCGGGGTACTAGGTGCCTCCGGTTTCGTTCAGACCCAGAACGGACTTGTAAATGGACTGTGTGTCTGACATTGGATTTTAGTCTGTGTGGTTGATTTCTATTAAATATATATCTGTTTGGCGGCGGAGAATTTATTCTCTTGCTTAACGCCCTTCTCTGAGACGTACGAGCTCAGGGGTTATATATTGATGGATATCAAACGCATGGAGTGAATTGCCTGTGTGGCATGCCTAAGTGGCAATTGATCGAGGCTTCTGTTGAAAAGCAAAGTCTTGTGGTGATGATCAAAGCACAGCCTGTGTGGCACAGCTTTGTGTAACGTGAATTCGCGAGCCTCGCACCCCGGTTGTGAACCAAAACGGGAGACGGACCTCAGGGAGGGCATGCGTTTCTTTCTAGCTAGAAGTGGCGTCAGTGGTTTTACACGCCCTGACGAGTTTGACTTATGTGGTTGTTGCTGTTGCGAGGCGCCTCGGTTATATCGGTTTCGGTCGATGCATTCTGGTCGGCTGACGGACCAGACTTACACCCCATAGGGTGGGGAGACGTAGTGTTCAGGCATAATAATCCACATCGGTGGACCGGCCCTGTCGCTCCAAGGGGCAGTTGCGGCTGTTCCTGAGACACGGGCTAGAGCGTCTCGAATCGGTTGAGGACTATCTTTTGCCTCGGTTCATAGACGGAAATCCAATTTCCAAATACGTGACATTTGCGGTTTTAATTGTAAAACTAGTATGGCGACATGATATATGGTACCCATGCCGCCTATGATTGATACTTATGATTTGAAGTTGTTTTATACACTATGCACTTATTATAGTATCAAACAATTTGTTTTAAATGTATCAAGCATTCTTTGGCTGTTATAAGGGAAAACCCTATCCTCGGCTGCGTTGCATTGTGTGATGGGACCTGGGTCTTATAACAGCTTCATTTTTCTTTACTTAGCATTGCGCTGTTTGTTTTATGCACTGGTATTCTTGGGAGGAAACCCGTTCCGTGTTATACGGCGAGGTCCCTTGATTTACCTAACTTTAAAAATAAAGATAACTGTTTTAGTTCTCACACCAGTCCCATGACTGACCTAGAGTTTATTGTTTTAACCTAAACTCTGGGTGCCCTTATTTTGACACGGGCAGCTAGTAGTTTTGGTTTTGCAGATTTATATTCACAGGATCCTGGTTTACAGCTGGAACGATATCCGGAAAGCTTTGTATCCGTATATCTCTTCTAGTTGTGTATTGTATTATTTTCCGCTGCTATGTATTTAATGTAATTTAAGTCTCTGATATTTCTGTGTAATATTCTTTTATACTCTGTATATTCTTGTAATCTGATGCATTGTTGTAATAAGCAATGAAATGTTCTTTTATATGTGTTCTGTTGTGGCTTGTTCTCGAACTATCCGACGCTTTCCTTTACGGGGAAGTTGCGGGTTTTTACAACACCCAAGAAGATGGAAACAGTTTGTGATCGTCCAGACGTACTTGGAGATCGATGGATATGCGAGGTACTAGGTGCCTCCGGTTTCGTTCAGCCCCAGAACGGACTTGTAAATGGACTGTGTGTCTGACATTGGATTTTAGTCTGTGTGATTGATTTCTATTAAATATATATCTGTTTGGCGGCGGAGAATTTATTCTCTTGCTTAACGCCCTTCTCTGAGACGTACGAGCTCAGGGGTTATATATTGATGGATATCAAACGCATGGAGTGAATTGCCTGTGTGGCATGCCTAAGTGGCAATTGATCGAGGCTTCTGTTGAAAAGCAAAGTCTTGTGGTGATGATCAAAGCACGGCCTTTGTGGCGTAGCTTTGTGTAACGTTTACTTCGCGAGTTTCACACCCGGTATGAACCAAAAACAGGAGACGGACCTCAGGGAGGACTTGCGTTTCTTTCTAGCTAGAAGTGGCGTCAGTGGTTTTACACGCCCTGACGAGTTTGACTTATGTGGTTGTTGCTGTTGCGAGGCGCCTCGGTTATATAGGATTCGACCGATGCATTCTGGTCGGCAGACGGACCAGACTTACACCCCATAGGGTGGGGAAACGTAGTGTTCAGGCATAATAATCCACATCGGTGGACCGGCCCTGACGATCTAAAGGCTTGCCTGCGCGCTTGCCTATGGCTCGGGCTAGAGAGTCACGAATCGGTTGAGGACTATCTTTTGCCTCGGTTCATAGACGGAAATCCAATTTCCAAATACGTGACATTTGCGGTTTTAATTGTAGAACCTAGTATGGTGACATAGTGGGATGGGGCGCTCATGCCGCCTATGATTGATACTTATGATTTGAAGTTGTTTTATACACTATGCACTTATAATAGTATCAAATGATTTGTTTTAAACGTATCAAGCATTCTTGGCTATTATAAGGTAAAAACCCTATCCTCCGGCTTGCGTTGCATTGTGTGATGGGACCTGGGTCTTATAACAGCTTCATTTTTCTTTATTTAGCATTGCGCTGTTTGTTCTATGCACTGGTATTCTTGGGAGGAAACCCGTTCCGTGTTATACGGCGTGGTCCCTTGATTTACCTAACTTTAAAAACAAAGATTAAAAACTGTTTTAGTTCTCACACCAGTCACATGACTGACCTGGAGTTTATTGTTTTAACCTAAACTCTGGGTGCCCTTATTTTGACACGGGCAGCTAGTAGTTTTGGTTTTGCAGATTTATATTCACAGGATCCTGGTTTACAGCTGGAACGATATCCGGAAAGCTTTGTATCCGTATATCTTCTTCTAGTTGTGTATTGTATTATTTTCCGCTGCTATGTATTTAAATGTAATTTAAATCTCTGATATTTCTGTGTAATATTCATTTGTACTCTGTATACTCTTGTAATCTGATGCATTGTTGTAATATACATTGAAATGTTCTTTTTATATGCGTTCTATTTTGTCGTGTTCTCAACGATAGGGCGTTTCGAACGGTCTGGGTCGGTTTAGCGACTGGTTCGGGCCGAGCGAAATTCCTTGCCGTTACAATTCTGGAGCGATTGGGCCCACCGAGCGCGACGCTCTTCCTGGCGTTGGTGGCCCTCATGACGGCGCTGCAGGTGGTCAACTCCGATGGTGCTCCGTCCCCTCCAGTGGCGCGCAAATCGGAGCCCTAGGACTGGAGCTCAGTTCGAACATCGTACAGGCTGAGGCGATAAAGGCAGTGATCATTTATAGTTTTATAAATAAATATACATTGTTTTCAGAAATAAAAATAAGTATTGATTTTAAATTTAAATATGCTTTTAAATTTAAATACGTTTTCTTTTGTAAATAAATAAATATATATATATATATACATTGTTTTGAAATATATAAAAGTTTGTTTTAAAAATATATATACATTGTTTTGAAATATATAAAAGTTTGTTTAAAAAATATATACTTTGTAAAGAAAAATATATACTTTGTTTTGGAAAATATATACTTTGGTTTGAAAAGTAGAAAAAGATAGCAATGCTCTTTAAATCTGGAATTTGCGTATAACCGAAAAGATCAGATTTTTATAAACGAAAAAAAATTGGATTTTTATTATATAGAGTAGCGGTATATAAATAGCGATTTTTAAATATATGAACATCATATTAAAAATGTGATTTTCTAATATGAACAACATAATGAAGACTACGTTGGAATTCAAGTTGTTCTGAAATTCAGAAATAGAGAATGGCGGAGTGGAACCCTTGGTGAGAACTCCTCAACTTTAACTTTCTTTTTCTAATTAAAAATATATACTAGGATGCAGAAGGTGTTTAGTAGCACCCGACACCCGTCGTCCACAGACCATGGACGGCTTGTATGCTTAGTGTTTGATCTTGATGTGTAGTTGATTGTGTGATGTGATGTGAAATGAAATAAAATATTTATATAGTTAAAAATATTTTATAGTTGAAAATAGAATTTTTAACGTGTATTTAAAATGTAATGATATAAACAAATAGAAGGATTTGTTTATATACGCACATTTGACAGATATTGATTGGGACGATAAATTTTACACATCGCCCAACTACACAAATAAAATCTGTGTTTGATTGTTTGAAAACCCCACACGGGTATTGGGATGATATATGACATACACTAGTCCCAATAATTAGCTGTATGTCGATCAATTGATTAACAAGCTGTTATAAGCGTTGAATATTTATATTTGATGCTTATACAGTGTAGAACGCACTCTGGATGATGGTTGATTATTTATCATTGTTATTTTATACATGTGTTGTAGAAAATCCGTATAATTAACATTATATGGTAATTGATTGGGCCTCATTCTAGTTTTGGAATAGAAATATTTGAAATAGAATATTTGGAATAGAATATTTGAAGTAGAATATTTGGAATAGAATATTTGAAATAGAATATTTGAAATAGAATATTTGAATAGAAATATTTGAAATAGAAATATTTGAAAAAGAAATATTTGAAATAGAATATTTGAAAATAGAAATATATGAAGCCGTATTGATTAGATTTACGCCATTTTGACGTGAACAATATTTATATCGATTTTATTCATCTTTCAATGAATATTGAAAGTGATATTGAAATTCGATTTAAATTAAAATGAATTGAAATTCGAATTAAATTAAAATGAATTGAAATTCGAATTAAATTGAAATGAATTGAAATTCGAATTAAATTGAAATTGAATTGAAATCGATTTGAAATGAAATTAAAACGAATTTATATTGAAAAATTCAATCTTGATTAGAATTTGAAAAGGAAGTTGAAACCATTTTAAAAACGAATTTAAAACGATTTATAAAATACGTTTTGAAAGGAAATCGACGAAATATATGTAATATATATATATATTATACATATAATGGCCAGAATAGAACGCGTCGTGCAGCGGCAGTTCGCGAATTTCGACCATTGACTTCGAGTGGATATTACGGGAGATTCGACCATCGCATTCTCCTGTAACTGGAGCCGTTGGGTTCGTATCGAAAAGAGCTTTCCAATGAATATTAGAAATCTGAGATCTAACGGTTGGATTTGGAATTATGTCCAAATCAAATTTGGAAAAGGTCGTTGTAAGTGTAGTTCAATGGCCGTTGATGGAAATCAACTGTACGGGCCTTGATAAGATTATTAAAAATAGTAATAATCTGTGTAAAATCATAAGAAATGATTTGTGAAGAATTGGGGTAAAAAACTCCATATTTGAAAGGATAAAAATAGATTTTTATCGAAATGAACTAATTTCGAATTAGAGTAATAATTTATTTATTTTTAAATAAATAAATTGGATTTGAAATGGTTTTAAAAATAACCAGAACTTCCAATAAGTAAATTGGAATGGATTTGAATCAAAATTGTCTTTGGAATATTTTGATGTTGGATTTCGTGATGATACAGATATTGTTATGGGAATTTGAAAGATATATTAATATCGTTATTTCCAATACGATATTTATTGGTCGTAGAATTTGATATGGAATATAAGCCGGTATATTTTCTATTCGGAGCCTTGTATTTAATATCAAATGGGATTTGGGTTTGTCGTGAATGGTGTCTTCATTAACACTGTTCTTTAACCTAGTTGAGAAAAAGATTAAATCTTTTTATTTAGATTCAATGAAGTGTACCAATTAAATGGTATTTAATTGGAATTGAATTTGAATTGATTTTTGGGTTTATCGTGAACGGTTTTTTAAATAACACTTGTTCTTTAACCCGATAATTAATAGAATGTGATTTTGGGTTGTCGAGAATGGTATCTTCAATAATTCTGTTCTTAGACCCAACGGAGTTAAGAAAATCAGAAACTAACTGGAGATTTGTTAAGTTGAATGGTTTTGTGACGACCCCATTTCCCGTTCAGACGGAGACAAGGGTAATCTTTGGAATATAACACAGAAACAGATAATAGCAGAACAAAATTAAATAAAAACACCAGATAATACACAATGGAATATACTGGATAAGAGTAATCAATAGAGTTACACAGTATACAGGATCTTACTTAGTACAAATATAGTTCAGCTATACATAAATGTCTACAGCGGAAACAAACCAAATATGTACAATAGGAGCTGAACAGCATAAAAAGAGATAAATAATAAAATCCATCTTCAGCTCCAGCTATCCAGATAAAGCCTGCTAAACTTGAATACAAGGCTGCCCGTGTAGAAAAAGGGGCACCCGAGTTTGAAAGTGAAACAAACTACGAGTCAGTCATGGGACTGGTATGAGAAATCTACTCAACACATTTATAATATGGCTAATCACACGTCCACGCCACTTTCGTGGAACGGGTTTACTCCATTGGATTGCCAGTGCTTTAAAAACAAATCTTTGTTTTAAACATCGCAATGCTTTTTATAAAACTGAAGCCATTATAAGACTCAGTTCCCATCACACAATGCAACGCAAACCGGAGGATAGAGTTTTACCTTATAATGGCCAAAATATGATTGATACGAATAAAACAAAAGAATTTGATATTATTACTAGTGTCTATATGTTTCAAAAGCAATTTCGAATCATAACTATCAATCATAGACGACATGAGCATCCCATGCCACTTTGTCGCCAAATATATATACAATCGAAACCGCATGATCACGTATTTGGAAATTGGATTTCCGTCATGAACCAAGGAAAACGATAGTCCTTACCAAATTCGAGACTGCCTAGCCCGAGCCTCAGGAACAGCCGCAACTGCCCCTTGGATCGTCAGGGCCGGTCCACCGATGTGGATTATTATGCTTGAACAATACGTTTCCCCGCCCTATGGGGCGTAAATGAGCCAAAGAATGACTCCATCGAACCCGGATCGTCCGATCTAACCGAGGCGCCTCGCTATCCATCATCCACATAAGTAAAATGTCGGGCCATGTAAAAACACCAACACAACTCCTAGCTAGGAAGGAATGCATGCCCTCCCCGAGGTCCTTTCTCCCGTTTCTGGTTCATACTGGGGTGTGAGGCTCGCGAATGCACGTTATACACAAAGCTACGCCCCACAGGCGGTGCTTTGATCATCACCACAAGACTTTGCTTTTCAGTAGAAGCCCTGATCATTTGCCACTTAGGCATGCCATATTAGCAATTCATGCCATGCGACTGATGTCCATCGATATACAACCTCTGATCTCGTGCGTTTCAAAGAAGGGCGTTAAGCAAAAGAATAAATTCTCCGCCGCCAAACAGATATATATTAAATAGAGATCAATCAACACAGAATAAAATCCAATGTCAGACACACAGTTCATTTACAAGTCCGTTCTGAGTTTGAACGAAAATGGAGGCACTATATACCTCGCAAACCCATCGATCACCACGTACGTCTGGACGATCACCACTAATTATCCATATTTCGGGATGCCTCCCAATCAGGACCTCGGTTACCATCCAAACGAGGTGAAGAACTCCGGTCTTCGACCACCGTCTTTATCTTTTATTTCTTATCGTCAATTCAGTTATTCAGAATGGGATAAACCCGGTCTTTCTGAGCAACTCGTGTATATAATAAACAAGTGCAACACTAATATACACATGCATTATTTCAATTCATTAGTCATTAACCGTCAATCAGTAAGAAAACGAGTTCCCAAATATTAACCCCGAAGGCCGAAACCAACATCAGATCAATACCCAAGAAACCATTCGACTTAGCCAACCTTCAGTTAATTCCTAAACCACATCCATATTGTTTATAATATTTTATAACGATTTATTGCCATTTTTATTTATTTTAAAATAGCTAATTTATTCAAAACGACGCTTCGGGCCATAACGCGGCCGTGGCGCTGTTTTTCTTCAGATTTGATTTACACATATCTGAAAATCTAACCGTTGTATCTTCACAAAATTTACATCATTAAAAAGATCTTTTCAAAACGAATCCAACGGTTCCAGTTTTGGGAAAATCCGACGGTCGGATCTCCCGGTACGTTCGTTTGAAGTTTCGATTTCAAAATACGAACTGCAGTGTCGTTATACGATATATTTTAATTCTATTTATATATATATCGATCCTTCGATTTCAAAGCTACATTCTTTTCATACATTTGATAAAAATAATATTTTTATCTAACTGTCTTCTATTTCAACACTTCACTATATTCAACAATTCATGTATATAATAAAAATGTGATTTTTATTGTAAAACAATTCTTTTCAAAACACTATTATTTTATATAGTTTATATAGGTAGTAAAAATAGGATTTTTATTGTAAAACAATTTTTTTAAAACAAGGTCATTTTACATAGTTCATATAGATGATAAAAAGGTGATTTTTATTATAGAACAATTTATTTCAAAATATGAATACCATTCAACACATGAATTTCTATTCAATGAATGAATATCGATTCAACACATGAAGGTTTTCTATAGTTTATATATATAGATAAAAATGTGATTTTTATATTTAAAACACGAATACAATTCAACACATGAATTTCTAATCAACGAATGAATTTCAATTCAACACACGAAGGTTTTCTATAGTTTATATATATAGATAAAATTGTGATTTTTATATTTAAAACACGAATACCATTCAACACATGAATTTCTAATCAACGAATGAATATCGATTCAACACAAGAAGGTTTTCTATTCAACGAATAAATATAGCTTCAGCAAATGAAAATAATTCAAACACATGAATATTATTCAAAATTTCGGCAGCATAACGACAGGGTAGTTAAAACCGGGACCGTCCCTAGTACGGCTCCTCGCTCTACCTTAAAACCTCGCGGTTTTTGACAATGGGCATCATGCATCTAGTTCGCACGCAGGCCGCATGTATATATTTATTTCATTTCCACAAACTAATCCTATGTGCTTTCAACCAAATATTTCTCAACCATAAACGGGTATTTTTCAACCACAATCAATCAATATCAACCACAAGCAATCCCAAACAACCATTCGCTATCAATCAAATTTCACACCAATCACAACCAATAAATATCGTCCATGGTTTGTGGACGAGGGGCGTGTGTGTATATATATATATATATATATATATATATATATATAGCAGTTCACTTCTATTTCAACACATATATAATTTTTACAACACATATATAACTTATACATCAAAGGTACAACTTATACAACGCTTGAACATGAGGTGTACAACGCTTATATAACCCATACATCGACTATATAATTTATACATCATCGTTTTCCATATCGTTTATAAATTAGAAATCTCACATTGGGTTCCACTCCACCAAAAATATCAGAAGGCTCAGAAAAATACGCGGTCTCTTCTAGAATGTAGAAGACGTCCACACGAGTCCACTGTCTCTTGTTCCACTGAATTTCGTCAACAAACGAAAAAGATATGATTTTTACAAGGTTTGCAACGGTTTAAAGGTGTTAAAATAATTTTAGAAAATAAAAACCGTACCTTTCTATTTCTATTCAAAACTAGGTTTTGAATTTTCTATCGATCCGTAACACGAGACTCAGATCCAGTTGTGCCACGACGTAAGGCTACGAAGGGGCTTTCCGGCGATGGGTCCCACAACCAGATCGACGCCGGATCTGGATAGAATAGGGGGGCGACGCGGCGGAAGATCGGGGGCTTAGATCTCGACGACGGGGCGATGGCAGGAGGTGAGACTTGGTCGAATTTGAAGAGGGAGGGGAGTGCTTTCGAACGTGGGTGCTGGCGAGGCCTGGCGTGGACGGTGGCGGCCGGAAACTGGGAGGGAAGCTCTGAGGGGTTTCCGCCGTATATCGAGGAGAGAGAAAAAAGGAATTTTTTTTAAAAAAAATATGATTGGCCTGGGGAGTTTTAAACGGATTTTCTGACACGACCTCCAATCCAAACCCAATGACTGTCGTCCCTAGCATTTTACCCCCATTCCGAACACAATGGGATATGTTTCGTAGGCCCATTTGACTGTTTTAGTCAGTTTCCATTCAATTTAAAATATATAACATTCAATATTCGATTTGAACGTACATTTCAATTTGCCAGGGCCACAAACTGATTCGAAAAATTACAGAAAATAAATCTGGCTATGTTTTGACGATACGGTCCCAACAAAACTAGTTTCGTCGAATTCTGAGACCGTTTGCAAAAAGGCCCATTTCTGGTCGATCCAATTTAACTTTAATTGATCAAAACACGTTTTCCTTTGCCACGCTCACATACTAGCTTCAAAAATTATGAAATTTGAAACCTAGCAATAACTTCACATCCCGGACCCAAAAAAAGTGGTTTCGTCGAATTCCGAGGTCGTATGCAAAATGGCCAATTTTATGGGCTATATAAATTCCATAGCGACCTTTCTGAAAATTCATTTGGCCATAGCTTTTGCTTTCCGCTATGAAAATTCGATTTTTCAGATTCGTTAGAAAGGTATTCACTAACAGATTTAATTATTTTTGGTTTCACTCATATCCGTTTTGTTTTGCACCCGGTACAGTCCGACAAAGTTTGAATTCAATTTTTGAAACTACAGCGCCATTTCCGCCCCTGTTTATAATTATAATTAATTATATTAATTTTCAATTGTCGATTCAAACTCAGTTCTCATCTCTATTATTTAGAATATTTATTTTAAATATTGAAAATCCATTATTTTAGCCAATTTAAAAATTTTAAATTGGTTCAGATTTTCTGGGTCGTTACAATCTCCCCCACTTAAAACTTTTCGTCCCCGAAAAGGAACAAAGTCGAAAGTGGTTTGATTAATCAACTCTACGTTCGATCTGGCTTCAATTCTCCAACTTTTCAGTTTCTGATAATTTTCAAATTCTTCAAAAATTTGGCTGACACCCGGAAATTTCGAAAAATTTCGCCATAACCTCCTTTGTACGGGGAGAGGTTTGGAAATTTATTGGGCCGTATTAGGTACCCAATAAATCCTAATAAGCATACACATATTTATAGTGATATATTCTGGTGTTTACAGGGGAGCGTGTACTGATAATAACTCCAGAGAATAAATTCTCGTCACCCTGTTCCGTGTGGGTAATAAATAGTCCATGTGCCGTATCTAATAACTAGAGAGACGTGATTATTGTCAACTCCAGACCCGTGTGGGGTTTTTATTAATCTGGCAATTTTATCGTTACAATTTAAATAGTCCATATCAGTCATCAGTTCTACCTGTAAAATATGGTCATCGCCATACAAGCCTCTCGCTCGTATGGTAAATATTCCACCTCGTCACACAAGCTCCATATGCTTATGTGGTATATGATGAAGTATGCATATCTTCTGAAGTATGCCATGTAATGTAGTTCAAAATTAATTGTTACTATCCTATGGTGACTTTTATTATTTCACACAGAAAAACTAGCACTCCGCATCCAATGGCATTCACAAGAGTAGATATAATAATATTTCGCATCCAACTCATTAAGGTTTACCTATTTGTCGGGCACGCAAATAAAATCTTTACTCAACAGCTAATCCATTTACCTGTTCAAACATATATATTGCACATGTATGTATATGTCTATCTATTTTCTAATCAGTTCAATGTGTGATTTAAATGAATAAATCCTACCATTATTCTATTGTTGATTAAATTAACTATTATTTCAATAATTCAATTAATCAAATTTACTATCACACAACACAAGCAACAATCAAATTGTTTTTAACTTTTCAAAGTCATACAAATCGATTTCTATATTCTTTTAAAATCATTCAGACTATAGAATTAAAAGTGCACATCCATGGAAAGAAAATAACAACAGAATAGAGGACTAACTGGTAATGCAAAGTATGGTAAATGTACCTTGCACCGGAGTCAATCAGAGATATCCACTCAACATCTAGGATAGGCTTTCTGAATGCTCTCCTCAGATTCCCAAGTACAATCTCGCGGATCTCCACTCCATTGCACTTTGACTAAGTGAAATTTCTTGTTCCTCGGCTCTTTGGTTTCTTTGCTGATAATCTTTAGCGGCTCTCTTCTCACAGCTAATTCTGGAGTAATTTCAATATCCTGTTGAGCTGCTTCTTCCACGATCAAGTCTGGATCATGAACGTGCTTTCGAAGTTGAGATATGTGAAATACATCATGAACTCTAGGCAACCAATCAGGCTGTTTGACCCTATAAGCGAGAGTTCCGATCCGTTCCAGAATAGGAAACGGACCAATGAATTTGGGCGCTAACTTTCCAGTTTTACCGAACCGGATAACTCCTCTCATCGGCGATACTTTCAAATATACATAGTCGCCAACAACAAAGGATATATCTCTTCTTCTTCTATCGGCGTAGCTCTTTTGTCGGCTTTGAGCGGCGAGTAATCGCTTCTTAATAAAATCGACTTTGTCGGCAGCTTCTCGAATCATGTCTGGCCCTAACACAAGTCTATTACCGGGTTCGACCCAACAAGCAGGAGATCGGCACGGTCTACCATACAACGCTTCGAATGGCGACATTGTCAGGCTCGCCTGGTAGCTGTTGTTATATGAGAATTCAGCCAAATGTAGATGGTCTTCCCATGATCCGCCAAAATCTAGAACACAAGCCCGTAATAGATCTTCTAAAATACGATTCACCCTCTCAGTTTGACCATCTGTCTGAGGATGATAGGCGGTGCTCAAGTTCAACTTCGTTCCCAGTTTGACTTAAAATGCGTCCCAGAATTTGCTAGTAAATATTGTATCTCTATCACTGACTATACTGAGTGGCACTCCATGTAGTCTAACAATTTCCCTGAAGTATATCTGCGCTAGACTCCGAGCAGTTCTGTTTGATCTGACATGTATGAAATGGGCGGTCTTCGTGAAACGATCTACGATCACCCAAATACTGTCATTCCCTTTTCTGGTTCTGGGCAAACCATCAATGAAGTCCATGGAAATATGTTCCCACTTCCATCCTGGAACGTCTAGCGGTTGCAATAATCCAGCCAATTTCTGTTGGTCGCTTTTGACTAGCTGGCAAGTAGGGCATCGACTAACATATATCGAGATGTCTCTTTTTAACGACTTCCACCAGAATGTGCGCTTGATATCGTTATACATTTTACTCACACCCGGATGGATACTGAGCTTAGATTTGTGGCATTCATCAAGCACATCTTTTCTGAGTTCAGGAATTTCTGGAACACAAATTCATCCTTCTAACCACAGAATCCCTTCGCTGTCGAGCTGGAAATCCGAAGCATTGCCTTCACGAATTCGCTGACTCGTTCCTTTGATAAATTGGTCGTCTTTTTGGAGAGCCGATATCTTGTCAATCAACGAAGTCGCAATGATAAAACTGGCGATCATTTCATTCTTTCGGCTTAACGCATCGGCCACGACATTGGCTTTTCCTGGAGTGTATAGAATCTCAAAATCATATGCTGCAAGGAACTCTAGCCAACGTTGCTGCCTCAAATTCAGGTCTTTTTGGGTGAACAAATACCTTAATGACTGATGGTCTGTATACAGCTCGAATTTCTCACCCAGAAGATAGTGTCTCCAGATTTTCAAAGAGAATACGATAGCCAACAACTCAGGATCATGAGTGACGTAGTTTTTCTCGTGCGGCTTCAGCTGACGGCTAGCATAAGAAATCACTTGACCTCTTTGCATTAACACTGTGCCAAGGCCTTCTCTAAAAGCGTCAGTCCAGACTTTTAAATCCTGATTGCCATCGATGATGGTTAACACTGGAGCTGTCGTTAATCTTAACTTTAGCTCTTCAAAAGCCTCCTCACTTTCTAGAGTCCATTTGAATTTAGAGTGCTTCTTTGTGAGCTTCGTAAAGTGACCAGATATCTTAGAAAAGTTTTTAACGAACTTCCGGTAATAACTAGCCAATCCGAGAAAACTGCGGACTTCCGTGGGGGTACTGGGCTGTTTCTAGTTTTGAATAGCTGTGATTTTGCTTGGATCCACAGCAATTCCTTCTTTCGATACGACGTGGCCCAGAAATTTCACTTCATCTTGCCAGAATATACATTTGGACAGTTTGGCTTTCAATACATTCCTTCTCAGAATTTCTAGAACCTTTTCCAAATGCTTTTCATGTTCGGCCTCTGATTTAGAGAAGATTAGAATATCGTCAATGAAAACCAGAACAAATTTATTCAAAACTCCTCTGAACACTCTATTCATCAGATCGACGAAGTAAGCTGGAGCGTTACATAAGCCGAATGGCATTACTAACCACTCGTAGAATAAGTCGGGACCTCTGAATGGTGTCATTGGAACACACTCTTCGGCAATTCGAAGTTGATGGAAGCCTGTAGGTAGGTTCATTCATGAAAATACTTGTGCTCCATTCAGACGCTCCAATAAATCATCGATCCACGGCAATGGATATTTGTTCTTTATTGTTTTCTTATTCAAATCACGATAATCCACACATAGACGTAGAGTACCGTCAGATTTTGGGACAAACACCACTGCTGCACCCCAATCAGAGAAACTAGGCCTGATCAGACCTTTCCATACTAGCTGTCGTGTTTGATTGTCAAGTTCTTCTTTCTCCTTCAAGGACATCCTTCGGATAGCGTGAACTACCGGCCTTGCATTCGGAATCAAAGCAATCTTGAAATCTATTTCTCTCCGTGGAGGTAAGCGAACAACTTCCTCGAACACATCCGCATAGTTCTTGACGACAGGAATATCTTTCACTAGGTCGGGAATATTCTCTTTGATTCCAGGGATATTTTCTATTTGGGCTGGAGAAACATTCAAAGCTACCCAGAAGTCTTTTCTATTAGCATTCTAACCTTCACAGGGAATGGTTATATAATCACCTGATTTAATCTTCGCCTTTATGACTCTGTCGGCGCATTTAACTTCAGCTTCATATTTGGTCAACCAGTCTAACCCCAAGATAAGATCAAACTCTTTAAAATTCATGACGACCGCGATGGTAGGAAACCGATAACGAGAGAAAGAAACCGGCACTCCACAAATCCAACTGAGATCAATGGAACCCCCAACCGGATTCTGGACAGTCATTGGTTCCTTGAGCTTTTTTAAATTCAAATCCAGTTTCTTAGCTGCATCCTTCAAAATGAAGCTTCGTGACGCACCTGTGTCAAACAGTACTTTAACTGGAATATCTTTGACAGTAAGCGTGCCTTCTAAAACATCTGGCCTTTCCTGAATAGCTGAGGGCTCAGAAGTTTCTACCACTTCACTTACCTGAGCCTCATTGGTCTTTTTCGACAACCAGCAGTCTTGCTTTACGTGACCAGCTTGACGACAAAGATTACACTTTCTATTTTCTTTAACCTTGTTCTTCGATTTAGATCCCTCTTTCTTTTGCAATTTCAAGGACTTACATTTCCTAGACAAATGATCTTTTTGATTGCAGTTTAAGCACATGGCGGTCATTACTTATTCTTTCTCAGGTCTGGCCCTTTTCCGATTTACTTTGGGCTTCTTACTGACCTCAGACATCGTACTGCACTCAGGACGATCAGTTTCAGACTCATTTTTATTTCTAGAACTGAGTTCCTCTTCGTCGCACAACATGCCTTTCTTATGGAGATCTTCATACTGATAAGCCATATAAATCATTTCCGAAAAAGGGAGCTTCACATGCCCCAATACTTTATTCTGATATTTCCTTTGAAGCCTGTAAATAAATCTCAGATTCTTTCTCCTCGTATTCTGAATTAGATGGGGAGCAAAGTGAGAAAGTTCGTTGAATTTCTTATGATATTCTGGGATGGTCATATCTCCTTGTATCAAATAAGAAAATTCATCACATAGTCGCTCAGTCGCTTCGGGAGGAGTAAATCTTTCCAGGAAAATCACTTTGAATCTATCCCAGGTGATATCAACTTCTCGATTATCCTTAATAACAGAATCCCACCAGAACAAAGCTTCATCTTTGAGTGCCCAAGAGGCCAGTAATCTTTTCTGGTCATCCCTCATCTTTAATCCTTCAAAGATTTTCTCAGCCGAACGAATCCATGCTTGTGTTTTCATAATTGATTCTTCACCCGTGAAGGGTTTTCCATCCAGATTTCTATATTTCATGAATAGAGCTTCTATATCCAGGTCAGTATCTCCTCTTCTATTTCTAGCACTCATTGTCTAGTAATTCTGCAAATAGCAGATCAAGTGTTAGGTCACAGAAAAGATATTTCAAAATATAGAGACAAATACTTGAATGTAAATGTGTCTATCTAGGTGCTATTTCATTCTGCTACTCATACTTGGATATTACTGATCCTATCTGTAATGAGTTACCCGTCCTAGAACACAACTGGTTCTATCTCTGACGAGTTCGTTAATATGTTATATTCCAGAACTAAGCTTAACCAAAGCTCTGATACCACGTTGTGACGACCCCATTTCACGTTCAGACGGAGACAAGGGTAATCTTTGGAATATAACACAGAAACAGATAATAGCAGAACAGAATTAAATAAAAACACCAGATAATACACAATGGAATATACTGGATAAGAGTAATCATCAGAGTTACACAGTATACAGGATCTTACTTAGTACAAATATAGTTCATCTATACATAAATGTCTACAGCGGAAACAAACCAAATATGTACAATAGGAGCTGAACAGCATAAAAAGAGATAAATAATAGAATCCATCTTCAGCTCCAGCTATCCAGATAAAGCCTACTAAACCTGAATACAATGCTGCCTGTGTAGAAAAAGGGGCACCCGAGTTTGAAAGTGAAACAAACTACGAATCAGTCATGGGACTGGTATGAGAAATCTACTCAACACATTTATAATATGGCTGATCACAGGACCACGCCACTTTCGTGGAACGGGTTTACTCCATTGGATTGCCAGTGCTTTAAAAACAAATCTTTCTTTTAAACATCGCAATGCTTTTTATAAAAATGAAGCCATTATAAGACTCAGTTCCCATCACACAATGCAACGCAAACCGGAGGATAGAGTTTTACCTTATAATGGCCAAAATATGATTGATACGAATAAAACAAAAGCATTTGATATTATTACTAGTGTCTATATGTTTCAAAAGCAATTTCAAATCATAACTATCAATCATAGACGACATGAGCATCCCATGCCACTATGTTGCCAAATATATATACAATTGAACCCGCACGATCACATATTTGGAAATTGGATTTCCGTCATGAACCAAGGCAAAAGATAGTCCTTACCGAATTCGAGACTGCCTAGCCCGAGCCTCAGGAACAGCCGCAACTGCCCCTTGGATCGTCAAGGCCGGTCCACCGATGTGGATTATTATGCCTGAACAATACGCTTCCCCGCCCTATGGGGCGTAAATGAGCCAAAGAATGACTCCATCGGACCCGGATAATCCGATTAAACCGAGGCGCCTGGCTATCCATCATCCACATAAGTAAAATGTCGGGTCATGTAAAAACACCGACACAACTCCTGGCTAGGAAGAAACGCATGCCCTCCCTGAGGTCCTTTCTCCTGTTTCTGGTTCATACCGGGGTGTGAGGCTCGCGAATGCACGTTATACACAAAGCTACGCCCCACAGCCGGTGCTTTGATCATCACCACAAGACTTTGCTTTTCAACAGAAGCCCTGATCATTTGCCACTTAGGCATGCCACATTAGCAATTCATGCCATGCGACTGATGTCCATCGATATACAACCTCTGAGCTCGTGCGTTTCAGAGAAGAGGGTTAAGCAAAAGAATAAATTCTCCGCCGCCAAACAGATACATATTAAATAGAGATCAATCAACACAGAATAAAATCCAATGTCAGACACACAGTCCATTTACAAGTCCGTTATGGGTCTGAACGAAACCGGAGGCACTATATACCTCGCAAACCCATCGATCACCACGTACGCCTAGACGATCACCACTCATTATCCATATTTCAGGATGCCTCCCAATCAGGACCTCGGTTACCATCCAAACGAGGTGAAGATCACCGGTCTTCGACCACCGTCTTTATCTTTTATTTCTTATCGTCGATTCAGTTATTCAAAATGGGATAAACCCGGTCTTTCTGAGCAACTCGCGTATATAATAAACAAGTGTAACACTAACATACACACGCATCATTTCAATTCATTAGTCACTAACCGTCAATCAGTAAGAGAACGAGTTCCCAAATATTAATCTTGAATGCCGAAACCAACATCAAATCAATACCCAAGAAACCATTCGACTTAGCCAACCTTCAGTTAATTCCTAAATCACATCTATATCGTTTATAATATTTTATAATGATTTATTGCCATTTTTATTTATTTTAAAATAGCCAATTTATTCAAAACGACGCTTCGGGCCATAACACGGCCGTGGCGCTGTTTTTCTTCAGATTTGATTTACACATATCTGAAAATCTAACCGTTGGATCTTCACAAAATTTACATCATTAAAAAGTTCTTTTAAAAACGAATCCAACGGTTCCAGTTTTGGGAAAATCCGACGGTCGAATCTCCCGGTACAATCGTTTGAAGTTTCGATTTCAAAATACGAACTACAGCATCGTTATTCGATATATTTTAATTCTATTTATATATATATATATATCGATCCTTCGATTTCAAAGCTACATTCTTTTCATACATATAAAAATAATATTTTTATCTAACTGTCTTCTATTTCAACACTTCACAATATTCAACAATTCATTTATATAATAAAAATGTGATTTTTATTGTAAAACAATTCTTTTCAAAACACTATTATTTTATATAGTTTATTTAGGTAATAAAAATAGGATTTTTATTATAAAACAATTTCTTTTAAAACAAGGTCATTTTACATAGTTCATATAGATGATAAAAAGGTGATTGTTATTATAGAACAATTTATTTCAAAATATGAATACCATTCAACACATGAATTTCTATTCAACGAATGAATATCGATTCAACACATGAAGGTTTTCTATAGTTTATATATATATATATATATATATAAATGTGATTTTTATATTTAAAAGACGAATACCATTCGACACATGAATTTCTAATCAACAAATGAATTTCAATTCAACACACGAAGGTTTTCTATAGTTTATATATATAGATAAAAATGTGGTTTTTATATTTAAAACACGAATACAATTCAACACATGAATTTCTAATCAACGAATGAATATCGATTCAACACATGAAGGTTTTCTATTCAACGAATAAATATAGTTTCAGCAAATGAAAATAATTCAAACACATGAATATTATTCAAAATTTCGGCAGCATAACGGCAGGGTAGTTAAAACCTGGACCGTCCCTAGTACGGCTCCTCGCTCTACCTTAAAACCTCGCGGTTTTTGACAATGGGCATCATGCATCTAGTTCGCACGCAGGCGGCATGTATATATTTATTTCATTTCCACAAACTAATCCTATGTGGTTTCAACCAAATATTTCTCAACCACAAACGGGTATTTTTCAACCACAATCAATCAATATCAACCACAAGCAATCCCAAACAACCATTCGCTATCAATCAAATTTCACACCAATCACTACCAATAAATATCGTCCATGGTTTGTAGACGAGTGGTGTGTGTATATATATATATATGTATATATAGCAATTCACTTCTATTTCAACACATATATAATTTTTACAATGCATATATAACTTATACATCGAACATACAACTTATACAATGCTTATACAAGAGGTATACAACGCTTATATAACCCATACATCGACTATATAATTTATACATCGTCGTTTTCCATATCATTTATAAATTAGAAATCTCACATTGGGTTCCACTCCACCAAAAATAGCAGAAGGCTCAGAAAAATATGCGGTCTCTTCTAGAATGTAGAAGACGTCCACATGGGTCCACTGTCTCTTGTTTCACTTAATTTCGTCAACAAACGAAAAAGATATGATTTTTACAAGGTTTGCAATGGTTTAAAGGTGTTAAAATCATTTCAGAAAATAAAAACCGTACCTTTCTATTTCTGTTCAAAACTAGGTTTTGAATTTTCTCTCGATCCGTAACACGAGACTCAGATCCAGTTGTGCCACGACGTAGGGCTACGAAGGGGCTTTCCAGCGATGGGTCCCACCACCAGATCGACACCGGATCTGGAGAGAAAAAGGAGGCGACGCGGCGGAAGTTCAGGGGCTTGGATCTCGACGACGGGGCGATGGCAGGAGGTGAGACTTGGTCGGATTTGAAGAGGGAGGGGAGGGCTTTCGAACGTGGGTGGTGGCGAAGCCTGACGTGGACGGTGGCGGCCGAAATCTAGGAGGGAACTCTGAGGGGTTTCCGCCGTATATCGGGGAGATAGAAAAAAAGGAATTTTTTTAAAAAAAAAATATGATTGGCCGGGGGAGTTTTAAAGGGGTTTTCTGACACGACCTCCAATCCAAACCCAACGACTGTTGTCCCTAGCGTTTTACCCCCATTCCGAACATAATGGGATATGTTTCGTTGGCCCGTTCGACTGTTTCAGTCAGTTTCCATTCAATTTAAAATATATAACATTCAATATTCGATTTGAACGTAGATTTCAATTTGTCAGGGCCACAAACCGATTCGAAAAATTCCAGAAAATTAAATCTAGCTATGTTTTGACGATACCGTCCCAACAAAACTAGTTTCGTCGAATTCTGAGACCGTTTGCAAAAAGGCCCATTTCTGGTCGGTCCAATTTAACTATAATTGATCAAAACACATTTTCCTTTGCCACGCTCACATACTAGCTTCAAAAATTATGAAATTTGAAATCTAGCAATAACTTCACATCCCGGACCCAACAAAAGAGGTTTCGTCGAATTCCGAGGTCGTATGCAAAATGGCCAATTTTACGGGCTATATAAATTCCATAGCGACCTTTCTGAAATTTCATTTGGCCATAACTTTTGCTTTCCGCTATGAAAATTCGATTTTTTAGATTCGTTAGAAAGGTATTCACTAACAGATTTAAATATTTTTGGTTTCACTCAAATCCGTTTTGTTTTGCACCCGGTACAGTCCGACAAAGTTTGAATTCAATTTTTGAAACTACAACGCCATTTCCGACCCTGTTTATAATTATAATTAATTATATTTATTTTCAATTGTCGATTCAAACTCAGTTCTCATCTCTATTATTTAAAATATTTATTTTAAATATTTAACATCCATTATTTTAGCCAATTTAATTTTTTTTAATTGGTTCAGATTTTCTGGGTCGTTACAGGTTTCTTGGGTATTGATCTGATGTTGGTTTCAACCTTCGAGGTTAATACTTAGGGAATTGCTCGCTTGCAAATTTACGGTTAGGGACTTATTGAAACGTGATGCGATTTTGGGTTTATCGTGAACCGTTTTTTAAATGACATTGATTCTTTAACCCAGTTAAAGATTGAAACTAAGTGGAGTTTTAATGAATCTTTAATTAAATTGAAAAGATCGAGAATGGAGTATCACCAGTTTTTCTCCAAGCGATAGTTAAATCTTTAATTAGATTTGAACGTGAAATGGTAATTGAATTTACCGATAACACCGTGGTGTTAGATATGAAGTATTACCAGTTTTACTTCATGGTTTGAATAGGTTGGGATTGGGAAATAGAATAAATGATTACTTCGGTGTGGTTCGCTAATCCCGACTAGTTTGAATTGATATTCAAAAGAAGATTAAACAATAAATTTAGAAGAATTTATCTTTGATAAAATTAATGGGAACCTTTCCCTAAGAATGTGAAATTTAGAAACTAACTGGAGATTAGTTAAGTAGAATGGTTTCCTGTGTATTGATCTGATGTTGGTTTCGGCCTTCAGGGTTAATACTGGGGAAATGTTCTCTTACTAATTTACGGTTAGTGACTGATGAACTGGAATGTGGCGTATGTTGTGTTTGTGTAACACCTGTTTATTATATACGCGAGTTATTCGGAAAGACATGGTTTATCCCATTCTGAATAACTGATACGACGATAAGTCGAAGATGAAGACGGTGGTTGAAGACCGGAGGTCTTCACGTCTTTTGGGTGATTACTGATGATCTTGATTGGGCCGTACACCCAAGAGGAGGGAATCAGTTAGTGGTCGTCCAGACGTACTTGGAGATCGATGGATATGCGGGGTACTAGGTGCCTCCGGTTTCGTTCATACAAAGAACGAACTTGTAAACGGACTGTGTGTCTGAAATTGGATTTTATTCTGTGTGATTGATTTCTATTAAATATATATCTGTTTGGCGGCGGAGAATTTATTCTCTTGCTTAATGCCCTTCTCTGAGACGTACGAGCTCAGGGGTTATATACTAATGGGTATCAAACACATAGTGTGAATTGCCTGTGTGGCATGCCTAAGTGGCAAATGATCAAGGCTTCTGTTGAAAAGCAAAGTCTTATGGTTGATGATCAAAGCAAGGCCTTTGTGGCATAGCTTTGTGTAACGTTTAATAAGCGAGTTTCACACTCGGTATGAACCAAAAACGGGAGAAGGACCTCAAGAAGGGCATGTGTTTCCTTCTAGCTAGAAGTGGCGTCAGTGGTTTTACACGCCCTGACAAGTTTGACTTATGTGGTATTTGCTGTTGCGAGGCACTTCGGATATTTCGGTGACTATGTGAAGCCGATGGAGTCATTCGTTGACTCATTGACGCCCCCAAAGGGCGGGTAAACGTAGTGTTCAGGCATAATAGTCCACATCGGTGGACCGGCCCTGACGATCCAAAGGTCACTCGAGCTCTGACATGAGACACGGGCTAGAGCGTCTCGAATCGGTGAGGATGATCCCTAGCCTCGGTTCATATCATAAATGATAATCCAACTTCCAATACGACATTTTGCGGTTTTGATTGTTTACCTATATATGGCGACATAGTGGTATGGGACATTCATGCCGCCTATGATTGATATTTATGATTGTATATAAAATCAGAAACTAACTGGAAATGAGCTAAGATGGGTGGTTTCCTGGGTATTGGTCTGATGTTGGTTTTGGCCTTCAGGGTTAATACTTAGGGAATCGATCTCTTACTAATTTACGGTTGGAGTCTGATTAAGAATTAAAACGTGAAATTTAGCGTATCAAGCATTCTTTGGCTATTATAAGGTAAAAACCCTATCCTCCGGCTTGCATTGCATTGTGTGATGGGACTTGGGTCTTATAATAGCTTCATTTTTCTTTATTTAGCATTGCGTTGTTTGTTATATGCACTGGTATTCTTGGGAGGAAACCCGTTCCGTGTTATACAGCGTGGTCCCTTGATTTACCGAACTTTAAAATAAAGATTAATAACTGATTTAGTTCTCACACCAGTCACATGACTAACCTAGAGTTTATTGTTTTAACCTAAACTCTGGGTTCCCTTATTTCGACATGGGCAGCTAGTAGTTTTGGTTTTGCAGATTTATATTCACGGGATCCTGATTTACAGCTGGAATGATACTCGGAAAGCTCTGTATCCATGTATTACTTCTAGTTGTGTATTGTATTATTTTCCACTGCTATGTAATGTATTGTAATCTCTGATATTTATCGAATGTGTAATATTGATTTATACTCTGTATATTCTTGTAATCTGATGGAATTGTTGTAATATACAATGAAATGTTCTTCTCTCTGCGTTCTTTTTTGGCTTGTTCTTAATTCAATCCGGGCTTTCCTTACCGGGGAAGTTCGGGTCGTTTCATTAATTATATAATATAATTTAGTTTAATCAGCGAATTTCGTTACATAGACCGATTAGTTTTACTGCTTCCCTTCTTCTCATACGTTGTTTAACGAACCCGAACCCAGAACAACTTCCCATTTCATCGCCGTCGCAGCCAACGCCATCCATCGGAGCTCGATGCTACACCAGGCCAGCATCCCCCATCCCCGCGCCAAGTCTCGGTCAACTCGAGCTGGCCTTTTCTTTGATTTTACAGAAACCCATCGCTCACGAACCTTTCAATTCAAAGTTGCACCCTACATCTCGACATTCGACCACCAGATATCAATCCAACATTGTCGCTCCAACCCTTTCTCTGTCGTCGGTTATCGCACACAGTAGCTGGACCTTCGATGGTGCGTATTATTCCCAGTTCAGTTCGAAAGTCAGCACCATTCAGCAAGTATTCCGACCACCAGAGAACAAGATAACCCATCACGGAGGATCAAGCTAGGGAGTTCGCGGAGTCCTATAGATTTGAAGAAGAAAGTCTGGGGATCAGATGAAAAAACTGAAGAAAGATCAATATGAGGTATGGCAACTCCTGGTCATCCATTTCAATAAGGTGGAGGCGCTTTGTTATTGCGTTGACCAGGGATGTAAGAAATTTAGGGTTGGACTTTGTGTATTTATTTATATTGAAATGAAAACGTGGGCAACACAGTATATTGTGTAGCCTCCAAGTAAAGTATGAATTCCTTCTCGTTGAAGGCTTGAGCACAGTAACCTATTAGCTTGCGGAGAACAGAAAGTTATATGGGAAAATAATTCATATGGGTTAAATTTTTATATAAAATATTGTACGAAATTTTATCGTGAAATATCATGTCAAAACTACCTCATACGAACCCCATTTGAAATGAAAATCTCAAACCTAACATAAAAAATATATTCCGGATCCGATGGGACAGGTTTCGTCGCATTTCGAGGCTGTTTCCCGGTACGCCATTTTTACACGCACCGCAATGCCATTTTGAACACCAAATTTCACGGTCTCCAAAATAACAAACTATATACCTATCCTGACTCTAATCGTCGATACGAACTCAACAGAACTGGTTCACGACCTAATTCGATCGTCTGTTCAAGTTACACTCAAATACCTTTCTATTAAATTAATTATGCGCTATAGAAATTGAACGGGCGTTTACGACTACCGTGGTCACATACGACATCGGTTTGCCACGCAATTTGATTTTCTTACAATAATTTAATGATACTATTCCAATGAAACTGGTTTCATCAAAAACAGAGTCCGTTTGCAAAATGGCTATTTTAAAGGCTTATATTTAAATAACGATTTTCCATAGCGATTATTTTAAAATTAGAATTGGCCATAACTAACAATCTATAACACGAAATCTGGATTTTTTCTCTTTCATATGAAAATTATCATCAATACGGTTTCAACATTTCTTGCTTCACAGAAATCCAACTTACATCAGACTTTGTATCTTCAATTGAAGTTCAAAACTCCATATTACGAACTACAGCGCTATTTCGAGCTCGATTTATATTATATATAAATTATAGCGTTCAAACTTCGTTTAAATAACGAATTAAATATTAAAATCCGTTAGTATTCCAAATAAAATATTTAAAATGATAAATAAATAAATTATTTGACTGCCAAAAATACGGGTCGTTACATTCTTCCCCCCTTAAAATAATTTTGTCCTCGAAATTGCTAAGGTAAGAAAGAACGTTAAACCCATTAATTTCCAAATCTAACTTATAATAAATCAAAAACCAGTTTATTATCGTAAATAAATATTTTCAGAAATTATCAAAAAATTTCTAACACCTTAAATTTTGGAAAATTTTTGGCAGAGTCTCCCCTGCACGGAGGGACATCTACGATATTGCAGGTTCAAGAAATATATATACCTCGACCAACAAGGTCGAAAAAATTCAAAATCAATCTCAAAACTCAAATAAAAACAAAAATTTTATATTTTCGCGTAGGCGTACCTTTTACCAGCGCTATTGAACATACTTGCTCAACGTATATGCGGTTTACTTAACCCATATCAATATGCCTGGCTATCGGCACCTGTACTTAACTCAATTCACATATAAGTAACATATATAAGAAATTCTGAAATAATATTCCACTAATCATACAACTACACACAACATCAATTCATTTCAAATACCAGGTTGACTCATTCGTTTTTTTATTCACATTTGATTCCATTCCAATATGTAATACTGGAATTTATTTCTTTAGTTTGAATCCATTGAATTTCTTATTAACCATGGATGAATTTTATTCAAGATATTCAACATCCAAATAACTAACAAAACCAAATCAATTCAACCAACTAGTTTGAATACATATAGTTTTCTCACTTCATATTTAACATAAGATTATTCTATAAACAATTTCATTTTAATAATTAGGAAAATCTTATATCATATTTAGTTTCTATTTCACTTTCAAACATTAGTCACGTTATTATATACTATTGGGAAATTTATTAAATTATTACTTGTAAACGGTGTTCCGAAATATTGTCTATTTCATTACTTGAAACAATACAATGTTTATTCTGATAAAAGAACTCAGCCTTACGTTTCCCTTCTAATTCGAAAATATCTTTATCTTTTCAACAACTCCTTTTATTTCCCTTTTTACTTTGAAATTCACATTATATATTTTCCAAATCTTCATCACAAATGTTGCATTATTATTTCTCTAATGAAATAATAAACTTTACTACTCTCTTTTACCATTACAACCTATATCATCCTAAGATAATTCTGAAGTTGTTCAAGTTGGGGTATTTTAATTACCTCTCAGACCTTGATCAACAATGTTCATATCTTCAGATTGATACTAGTTGTAATCCAAACCCACATTTCATTCTAATATAAATACAAATTCCATTTAACTATTTTAATCAAAATACGGTTTCATATAACCTTCATACCTTTTTAAAATCTCTTCCTTATTATTCTTTAATTCAATAATTAAATAATTTCCTAAAAATACCACATTTTAACATCGACCTCTTTAAACAAATTCATTTCATAATTCGGATTTTATTTACAAAATCCTACGACCCACTTCTTTTATCAAATTCACTTTTTCCCAACTCCTTTTTAAATCTTTTCGACCATTTCCCGCTTGAAATTCACATTTCAATTCCTCACTTTCACTTAATTCCATTATTACGTAATGTAAATGTAAAATTAACGCTTTAACACTTTAAACTTCATTTATATAACTCTGGTTTTATATAAACCATTTTATCCCAATCTTCTTTCACTTAATTCATATAATTAAATATCATTTATTTCAAGTTGTTGTATTCGCTTGAAATTCCTTTTATAACTTCGTTATAAAAATTCGGGTTTTTAAATATAAAACCCACACATAAACTTCTTTCACTATTCAATTGGATTTCATTTCAATTTCGATTACTTTTTAAATGATTTCAATTAAAAAGTAATTCCCTAAATTATTATTAATCAGGATAATAATTTACTTCGATCATTAACTACTATTAAAAAAGTGAATTCCTTAATTAACTAAAATAAATAGTAAATCCCTTCTTTAAATATCTTATTAAAATTTAAACAATATTCATTAAATCATTCTATTCAAAATGCACTAATTTAATCTCAATTAAAACGATCGATTTAGTCCACTCAAAACACGGTTATCCCATTAACCGATTCCCATTTTGTTCTCCCTTTAAATTAATTAATAGTATAATTAATTTAAATAATAACATTTACTTGTTCCTTAACAAAACAATTATCCAACTTAACCTTTGGGGTTAATTTCTAATCACTGGTTTATAAATCTGATTAACATCAGAATTTACTGTATAAAATCAATTAACAATAAATAATAAATATTTATTTTCTTTTGATAACTATTATTTAAAATAAAATAAATCCAAAATTATATCCTGTTATAAAATAAATTTTATAGCTTCATCTCTGTCGATTTTCCTGATGGTAAATCAACATAAACAAATCAAATTATTTCATAGGGCATATTGCCAAATACTCAACCAATACCGCCCATTAGTTTAAACTAAACAGATGTTGAATTTTCAGTCAACAATCAATCATCAAATAAATCATCCCATCAGATTGGTTCATATATGATAATATGAAAATAGATAATATGTTCGATGAATCCCGTTGGATTCCTCCAACCTGTTCTTCCCTGTATTCCAATGGTTATAACAAATCAGATCATTCAATTTCATTTAACCGATAAATAACGACTATTTAACATCAACCAATCAACACAACAATTCAAACAATTAAACACGTTTATAAATAAACGTGACCAACAAGGTAAGTTACCTTTGTCGGATCCAATTGTTGAAATAACGATTTGGTATTTTATTGAAATTAAACATGGTTTAATTTCATCAGTTAAATCAACAAATAAATTTATAAATAGCAAACAGTCAACCATCAACAAGTTGAGCACACAAAATAAAAACCCAATTTATATAAAATATAAATGGGAAGAACTGAGTGAGTTTAACTCACCTTGACTTGATTTGTTGTTGAATAGGTTTGGTTGCAGTTAAATTAAACAACCATTTAATCTAACTGTAAATCATATGGTCTCCATTCTTGTCCAGAACAATTCCATGATGTTGATCTCCTTAAGATGATCGTAACGCAACTTGAACTGTCCAATTCTGATCACATATGAATGTGTTATGAATATTTAAAATTAATGATTTTAAATCGATATATAAATAACTCCTTAATAAATAATTAGCTTATTACATTTTAATTTGACTAATACTTCTGTCTGAACCTGAATAGCCAACTTTCCTTTACCGCACCTATTGACTTCTTCTGCATCGTGTAAAACTGATTCAGTTATATAGTTTAATTACACTAAACTAATTCTAAATTAACTTATTATTAAAACTAATCACATTAGTTAACTAGTACAGGCCAATTTACATTTTGATTTGTGTAGAACAGATCTGCATTTTGCTTCCTTTGATCCCCAAAAGACTCTGTAACCAAAATCCACATTTTTAGTTTACCAGCTTAATTAAAATAATTAACCTTAATGATTTTTAATCATCTTAACTAAATTATAAACACAATTACATTTGGTTCTCAGAGTTAATCAGGTCAATTCTTCCTATATTTTCATCTTCAAGCCTGAATAGTTCGATCTTCTTGTACAAAACATGATTAAGTCAACACCTTAATTATATAATATAATTTAGTTTAATTAGCGAATTTCATTACACAGACTGCTTAGTTTTACTGCTTTCCTTCTTCTCATACGTTGTTTAACGAACCCCAACCCAGAACAACTTCCCATTTCATCACCGTCGCGGCCAACGCCGTCCATCGGAGCTCGATGCTACACTGGGCCAGCATCCCCATCCCTGCGCCAAGTCTCGGTCAACTCGAGCTGGACCTTTCTTTGATTTTCCAGAAACCCACTGCTCACGAACCTTTCAATTCATATTTGCACCCTACATCTCGACATTCGACCACCAGATCTCGATCCAACATTGTCGCTCTGACCCTTTCTCTGTCGTCGGTTATCGCACATAGTAGCTCGACCTTCGATGGTGCCTATTATTCCTAGTTCAGTTCGAAAGTCAGCACCATTCAGCAAGTATTCCGACCACCAGAGAACACGATAACCCATCACGGCGGATCAAGCTAGGGAGCTTGCGGAGTCCTATAGATTTGAAGAAGAAAGTCTGGGGATCAGATGAAATAATTGAAGAAAGATCAATATGAGGTATGGCAACTCCTTGTTGTCCATTTCAATAAGGTGGAGCCGCTTTGTTATTACGTTGACCAGGGATGTAAGAAATTTAGGGTTGGACTTTGTGTATTTATTTATATTGAAATGAAAACGTGGGCAACACGGTATATTGTGTAGCCTCCAAGTAAAGTATGAATTCCTTCTCGTTGAAGGCTTGAGCACAGTAACCTATTAGCTTGCGAAGAACGGAAAGTTATATGGGAAAATAATTCATATGGGTTAAATTTTTATATAAAATATTGTACGAAATTTTATCGTGAAATATCATGTCAAAACTATCTCATACGAACCCCATTTGAAATGAAAATCTCAATCCTAACATAAAAAAAATATTCCGGATCCGATGGGACGGGTTTCGTCGCATTCCGAGTTTGTTTACCGGTACGCCATTTTTACACGCACCGCAATGCCATTTTGAACACCAAATTTCACGGTCTCCAAAATAATAAACTATATACCTATCCTAACTCTAATCGTCGATACGAACTCAACAGAACTGGTTTCACGGCCTAATTCGATCGTCTGTTCAAGTTATACTCAAATACCTTTCTATTAAATTAATTATGCACTATAGAAAGTGAACGGGCGTTTACGACTACCGTGGTCACATACGACATCGTTATGCCACGCAATTTGATATTCTTACAATAATTTAACGATACGGTTCCAATGAAACTGGTTTCATCGAAAACAGAGTCCGTTTGCAGAATGGCTATTTTAAAGGCTTATATTTAAAGAACGATTTTCCATAGCGATTTTTTAAAATTTGAATTGGCCATAACTAACAATCTATAACACGAAATCTGGATTTTTCTCTTTCATATGAAAATTATCATCAATATGGTTCCAACGTTTCTTGCTTTATAGAAATCCGACTTACATCAGACTCTGTATCTTCAATTGAAGTTCAAAACTCCATATTACGAATTGCAACGCTATTTCGAGCTCGAATTATATTATATATAAATTATAGCATTCAAACTTTGTTTAAATAAAGAATTAAATATTAAAATCCATTAGTATTCCAAATAAAATATTTAAAACGATAAATAAATAAATTATTTGACTGCCAAAAATACGGGTCGTTACAATATCCGATTTACTCCTTTAATTCCATTCGAATAAACTATATTCTATTTACTCCTTTAATTCTATTTGAATAAACTATATTCGATTTACTCCTTTAATTCTATTCGAATAAACTATACTCGATTTACTCCTTTAATTCTATTCGAATAAGCTATATTCGATTTACTCCTTTCGAATAACTAGATTCGATAACTCCTTTCGAATAACTAGATTCGATAACTCCTTTCGAATAACTAGATTCGATTAACTCACTTCGAATAACCAATATTCGATTAACTCACTTCGAATAACCAATATTTGATTAACTCACTTCGAATAACCAATATTCGATTAACTCACTTTGAATAACCAATATTCGATTAACTCACTTCGAATGAACTATATTCGATTACTCTTCTCTCGAATACACTATATTCGATAACTCTACTTCGAATAAGTGATATTCGATAACTCTACTTCGAATAAGCGATATTCGATAACTCTACTCGATTTACTCCATTTGAATAACTCTAACAGGTTAACTCTAACTGGTTAACTCTAACTCTAACTGGTTAACTCTAACTGATTAATTCTAACTGATTAATTCTAGCTGATTAATTCTAACTGATTAACTCCGACTGGTTAACTCTAACTGATTAATTCTAACTGATTTACTCTATTCGATTAACTCTAACCGAATAACTAATATTCGATTAACTCATTTCGATTAACTCTTTTGAATTAACTCCTTTGATTTATTCCTTTGAATTATTTCTTTGAATTATTCCCTTTTCTATTATTCCTTTTCTATTTGTTTACTTAACAAATAACTATTCCCTTTTCAAATTCTATTTATTTAACAAATAAATATTTCTTTTATCTTTCCTATTTATTTAACAAATAAATATTTCCTTTATCTTTCCTATTTATTTGACAAATAGATATTTCCTTTATCTTTCCTATTTATTTAACAAATAAATATTTCCTTTATCTTTTTTTTTACAAATATTTTCTTTTATATTTGTTTTACAAATATATTCCTTTTATATTTGTTTTACAAATATATTCCTTTATATTTGTTTTCATAATATTTTCAATTCAATTATATTTGTTTTACAAATATAATTTATTTTCAATATACACTTTGACAAATCCCTTTGTATATTCCAGTATTTCTTATGGTGTTTCAAATACGATATATCATTGCTCAGTATCATCCAAACACACACAATCAACAACAGATTGTATATCACATCATATATCACAATATATATGAAAAACAACAACATAAATGTTGAGGAATCCATTGGGATTCCTCCGTCCTGTTTCCCTGCATCACATATGTTAAACAATATAATTAACATCGATAATATTTCACTATGAAATATTATGCTAAACTGAATCGATATTAGATTAACAATTTATATATATACATCGTTATCTAAAATTTCAACCACACATGAGCAATTCAACAAAACAGTTAACACATAGCAATCAACAGACAATTATCAATTCTAAGAATGCGTTAAAAAAATTATAACTGTGCAAAGTTGGTGAGGTTTTACTCACATTGGACGATCATCATTAATAACGATAACCATCGCTTTATTCAGACGGACAATTTATTTTGATATAAATTGTAACGAGCTCGGATTCACTCCTAGTCGATTTCATGGTGTTGTCATCGTCCATATGATCCTAACGGATCTTGTTTCGCTGAACTTGGTAAACATATGAATAAGTTACGGTATTTACAATAAATGATTTAAAATTAAATAAAACGTGAATTATTTATTTTTGGGCTTAACTTAACTTTCCTCGGCCCATTACTCGTTTGAAAACCCACGGCCCCTTCCTTATTGCTTCTTCCTCGTTTTGTTCTTCAGGAACCAACCCATAGCCGCATCTTTTCCAATCCAAATACCCTCTTCTTCACTTCCTTAAAAATCAAAATAAAAATACCTTCGAACTCCTCTTAGCATGCTCTATAATCAGGTACCAAAAACGCTGAGCTCGAACTGGAGCTGTTCATCGCGACTTCGTGGGTTGCTCGCACCAGTACAGTTTTCGATCGACATCAATTTGTTCGAAATCTCCCACAATTTGGCACGCTAGTGCTAATTGATGATACGATCCCAAAAACAACGTTAGAAACTTGAGTCAGTGCCTGTAATTCCAGCATGAGTGAACCCTAGATGTTGCGAGCTGCTGCGTATAATTTTTCTCGAATTCCAGATATTGTTCGACTTGCCTAAAACCCATACCATCCTTTAGAAGATCCTGTTAGGAATCCATACATAACACTCACTTGTTTTTAGGAAATTTGTGGGATTTGTTTTGATTTTCCTGAGGTGGATTTTCTCACGTTGTCTACAGTTTGTTGGCGGCTGAGAAAAGGATGCGTGGATTGTTTCTGATCGAGAAAAGGAATTTTTGAATTAGGTTTAAGAGTATGAGGGTATTTATAGTATTGGTTTAGATATTTTTCTATTCAATTTTATATTTAATTTTAACCAACCGTTATTTGTTCTTGTCAATTAAAATTCCTGTGACTACACACGATACCAAAAATCACGTAAATGGACATGCAGCTACAGTTCGACATTACGGTCCCAACGAAACTGGTTTCATCAAATTCCGACTCTGTTTGCTCACACAGCGTATCTTTAACTGTCACAATATCGACTATTTTTCACATTAAAATCCCGTACGGCCACATACTGACTCTAAAAATCACGAAACTTGAAATCTAGCAATAATTTAATACTGCAGATCCAACAAAACTAGTTTCGTCGAATTCTGAGGTCGTTTGCAAAACTGGCTACATTTAAAGCTCTAAATAACCCTTTTAAATATATAAAAATATTTAAAAGTGATTAAATTAAATATTTATAAATATATATTATCGTATATATTCACAATGGAATACCATACAGCTCCACAATATTCCTATATGAATTTCTAACTCAATATTTCAAATCTCGATTAAATCGATATTCGATTTAAAATGAAATTCCTTTTATAAATATAAATAAATCATTTATAAATTATAAAGGAAATTCCACAACGACTTTTCTAAGATTTGATTTGGACATAAATCAAAATCTACATGATGAAATCTCGATTTTTCTCTTCCACCAGAAAAATATACTTCACCAGCCCCTAACGTTTCTTGTTTCACAGAAATCCGACTTAAAACGGATCCTATATTTCCAGTTGAAGTTCAAATCGCCAAATCGCGAACTACCGCGCCATTTCGAGCTCGATTTTAATTATAATATATATTATACATTTAGACTTCTTTTTAAATAATATATTCGTCAATATAATTCAATATAAACTGAATTATATATTTTATATCGTCCAATTCACACCATATCATGAATTCTTTTATTTTCGATTATTCCGAAAATATATTATTTTCTATTATTTGTATTAATAAAATATAATTATTATTTAATTCCAGCTAGCGATATCGTTAAATCGATAATTAATAATTAAATAAATAAATTATTCGATTGCTAAAAATGCGGGTCATTACACTTATAGTCTAAGCACAAATTTCCCACTGTTTTCTAACCGACATGATGGTGAGTTGCACGGTCTTCCGTATAAAGCTTTAAATGGAGCCAATTCAATACTAGACTGACAACTATTATTATATGCAAACTCAACTAGGTGCAAATGGTCATCCCATGATCCACCAAAATCCAATATACAAGCTCTGAAGAGAACTTCTAATACTCGATTCACCCTCTCTGTTTGACCATCGGTTCGAGGATGATACGCGGTACTGAGATGTAATTCTGATCCTAAAGCCTCTTGTAAGCTCTTCCAAAATCCACTAGTAAATAATGGATCTTGGTCACTCATAATGCCTTTGGGTACTCCATGAAATCTCACTACCCACTTCATATATAGTTTTACTAACTTAGCTGTCGTTCTATTCGACTTGACTGGTATAAACCTTACACTCTTGGTTAATCGATCCACAATCACCCAAATACTGTCATGGCCCGATTTAATCCTCGGTAAACCTTCTATGAAATCTATCGAGACTTATTCCCAATTCCATTCGTGAATTTTCAATGGTTGTAACAAACCACTAGGCTTCCTTTGCTCAGCTTTAACTAACTGGAAATTTATACTCTTGGAGATAAACTTCCCAACGTCTCTCTTTATCCCTTCCCAGTAGTAGGTCTACTTCATGTCTCGATACATTTTGTTACCACCGGATGTACAGTCAGTCTTGAGTGATGACATTCTCTAAGAACTTCATCTCTCCATCCATTGACATTGGGTACAACTAGTTTATCATCCTTTCGAAGCCATCCTTCCCCATCTGGTCCATACTTGTTCATTTTCTCACCATCGGTATTCATCTCTTCCTTGAAGATGATTTTTATTAGGTTTTAGGATCGTCCCTCTGACTGGAACCAATCCACTCAATCAAAGTCAATCTAAACGTCAAACTTGCCAATATTTCTAGATCCAGTCCATATTTAGGTCTGAAATCATCTCCCACGATATACTCCAATTACATCCATTCAAGAAATATAGTATTTAAACTGGCATGTTTCTTACTCAATGCATCAGTACAGCACCTAGTCTGGTACCACATGCATCTATGTATACCGTCATCTCTTCGTTCTCTGTTACCAGAATCCTACAAGTGATAGTCTACTCAAGGGAATAAAACAGGAACAAACATAGCAACCATAGCATCCATCAAACATGTCCTATCTATCACCTGCTAAATCCATACATACGTCAATATCTACTTGACTGGTCCAACCAATCCCAAGGCTAACGGAAGCTCCGCCTCCATACATACGTCGATGCCCACTTGACTGGTCCAACCAATTCCAAGGCTAATGGAAGCCCCGCCTCCATATGGACTACCGTACGTCCAACGTACGTTTATCCTCTAAGGATAACTAGATCACGTCGAACGGATCCAAGGTAACGGGCGTCCCCAGATACCCCTGCTTCTAGTCCGCCTAAAACACTCGAGTCCCACCCAAGTCTATCCATTATCTTGCTGCCCTCTCGAGTCCAACTCGAGCCAATCCATTTCCTTGCAGCCTTCTCGAGTCCAACTCGAGTCAATCTATTACCCATAAACTCAGACCCAGTCTTGAGTATCCATTACCGACAAACTCTAATCCAGCGTAAGTCATCTCCCTATTTGTCACATCTCCAAGATCAACGAACACCAATTTTCTTTTATGAGTTCAAGTCCAACTTGAAACGTCCTAACCTTCGTTGCATCTTCCATGATCAACGAACACATCATATTCCTTTAAAAAGAATATCAACATAGGGTCCTAAATAATCCATTACTTTGCATCTTTCTCGAGTCCCACTCGAGTCATCTCATAACCCTATCGAGTCTAACTCGGGGCTATCCATACCATCGAATAGTCTTATTATGTCACGTTGCCCATCACTCCCCGAGTAAACCAAGATATCATCCAATGAAAAATCGCAACAACTATTTTTCTCTCGCACAAACCATCCTAGTTGAACTCGACATTCCCCAAGCATAAGCCCTAAAGGCCTAAACTAATATCAGACAAGCACTCAAGGAACGCCTCCTCCGAATTCAGACAATCTATGTGAGATGATACTAGCAAAGCAACTAAGAAATCACAAGCAAACATACATCCATGACTCGATAAGACAACATTACAACAAATCATGTAAAGGCTAGTCGAACCACCTATCGGGTTCGTCACAACTAAAGGTCTATCGACTATCTCAGGTTCCAATCCCAACTTATCTACCAGGTCACTAGATATGAAGGAATGGGATGTCTCGCTATCAACAAAACTAGAATAGGAACATCATAAATAGAAAGCATACCTCGAATAACGATGCCCTTTCCCATCTACGCCACAGTTGGGGCATTTGACGATGAAGGAACAGCATTGATAGCATATGCTTTCACAATCTTCTTCTCTTTAGGGGGTTGTGAGCAATTATCCTTATGATGTTCCACTTGGCCGCAATTGAAGCACTTCCTTTCCCCAGGCTTTTCCTGACAATCTCAAGCATAGTGGCCCTTCTTGCCACAATTAAAGCACTCTTTATCTTTCTTGTCCTTCTTTTTCTGACCACCCTTGGTCTAATCTTGTTTTCTCTTATTCTAAGACTCCTTCTTACCTCCACCACTTGCTTGCGGCTTTGGTTCCTCTATAGATGCAATAGCAACATCGACCCTTGACTTAGGGTAAAGACTCTCCGATCTCAATGCTTTCCACACTATAGACTCGAACGTCTCGTCAATGTGGTTTATCAGCCTTTCCCCTAAGTACTCATCTAAGCCGGTTATGAACTTCTCGTTCTTCTTCTTGGTAGTGTCGATAAGACATAATCCATACTTCGATAAAGTATCGAACTCAACAATATATTCCGAGATTGCCCTACCATTCTGCTTAAGCTCCAAAAATTTCCTAAACAATTCAGATTTGTGAGCAGTTGGAATGAACTTTTCACTGAAACAAGTCATAAACTGATTCCAAGTAACTTGATCTTTAGGAGTAGCTGCTTTAATAGCATTCCACCAATTCATAGCTCGTCCTTGAAGCTGACGCGATGCTAACTTTCTCTTCATGGCATCATCGATTCCCAAGTCCTCGAAGATGAGCTGACAACTTTCCAACCAATCTTGCACATCCATAGCCGACTTTGTTCCATAGAATGGCTTCCCGCCAAGACTAGTATAATCCTTGTTAAGCTTGGCGAAATCGGCCCTAGGCGCCTACACTACTGCACCACCACCGTTAGCAGCATTACGAACTGCTCCCCGAGCATCCCTAAGCATTTCTCGCATGAAGGTAGTAAACATCATCCTCATATCAGGAACATCCCTATTGTTTGCTCCTGAACCTGTACTCCTCATATACCGGCTCATTGTTCAGTATGTAAAGAGAAAATGATTAACCATCTCCATAGTGGTGCCAGTGCAGTGCGACTCGAAAAGATACTAAAGTATATATATATAGCTTTTGAAAACCAAAATATCAAAAATACGCTCTCTCATATGCGTATAATATCTCTCCCTAATGTCTTTCCCTAGGTTAACTACGCAACCTAGAGCTCTGATACTAAATGTGACGGCCCGCCTCACACCAGCCGACATTTCCAATGATAGTGCGCTGTGCCAATGCCCGACTAGCATAGGACGGTCGCCAAAGAAAGGAATTTGAACTAACGAGGAACCTGTAGAATGTCTTACAGCGCATGGGATAAAATATAATAATAACATATCTTTGACATAAAACAGGTGAGACAGTGCATAAGCTGAAAACTAAACCATCATAGCAGCGGAAAATCCAAAATACAGCTTATGTTCCACACCATCATTATTACAACTTTTAAAAACTGTCTCTAAAGCAAAATAAGAAAGGTACACTACTAATGCCCAAAGTAGTGACCAACAGCGACACAGGGAGAATATATGTAGAAATGGTACGTGTAAGCCTCCTGCTCGTCTCCGGATGAAACACCCTACCTCCGTTAGGGTCACTCTCAAAGGGAATGCCCTAATTTTGGTGGAGGTTTATAAGTATAAATCACAGATATACAAGACAGATATAATAACACATATTTTTGAACAGCGGAAAAACAAAAACTTTTATTTCATTAAAATATGTGTTACACCAACCATGCCATAATTGTCTTACAATACTTCCAAAAACATAACATCTTCATAACTGTCTTGATTACATTATTTAAAGAAGCATAAAGAAAACATAAATAAACTGCAAAAGTCCCATAATTGCTGTCCAAAGCCATAGTCCAAAACGAAAAGATCCAAGCAATACATTCTTTCTCTTCAAGCTGGATATGAAGGCTGGTCAAGCTGCGGTATTCCCTCCCTGTGGACCTGGGGGGGGGGGGGGGAACGGAAGAAAAGAAGAAGAAAGAAAAGTAGAGTCAGACATAAAGCCTGAGTAAGTCTAGGACTATTCAGTCTATGAACAAAGAACTGGGTATGATAAGTATAAACTAGAAATGGGAAAGCATTATAAACTAAGTTAAGTGTTCTAGGGTCGAATACTATCGTACCCCATATTAATCTCTGTACCCATATAAACTAGTTCACAACAGGCACCCCATAATTAGGGTGAAGTGATCCTTTTTCTGATGATCGGCTCCTACTCGCATAGTTACATGTGTCTTACGGCCCCCGATGTTGTAGTTACCTATGCTGGTCCCACCATGGGGTGTATCAAGTCCCATGGTGGCGGCCCGACACAACCCTAGAATGCACAGGTATGCTACTGGTGCCCAGTGCCTTATTTTTCTGCGCCGGAGTGTGTGCACGCCCGCACCCCGTTAGAACCTACACTGCTGCACCACCGCCGTCGATTTGACCTCTTACAGTCAGCCCAGTAATCATGCCCCACCCTGCCTAGTTTCAGGGTATCATGATACCTTGTAGGGTTACTGCTGAAAAGGGTCCCCCGCTACTAGGTTTTTCTATTTCTAGCCAACATGCTAAGTTGGTTAAGTGTTTTATAAACCTAACCCCCAATCAGTCTGTTTAGTTTAGCATGTTCCATTTTGATTAAGTCTTAATTCACTTAATCCTATCAATCCTGACTCAGCCTTAATTGTCTTATTAAAGCCTTGACCTCTCACATTAGACAGGTATTGTTGTGGCTGCCTGTTGCCGGTAGGGTCCGGGCAGTCTTACGCCACAACTCAGTCTAACCTCGGGTCCTTATTGGGCTCCGTGTTTAACCACCCACATTGGATAGGTATTGTTGTGACTACTGGACAGCCGGGCGGTTCCGGGCAGGTTTACATCACAACTCAATCCAACCTCGGGTTAAACACATCGTATTTTCTACATTTACATATTTTCTCTCTTTTCTTTTTATATGTAAATATTTGCGGCCCATTATTCAAATTCATCTTTATTGATTTAGATTTATTTATGCCACTTAATTGTTTTTCAAGGTTGTTGGCATGCGTCAAACATGCCAACACATATGTTCTATATTTTAGCCCAAACGTCATTACCCCCGTTTTATACGTTCGCTCCAATGTAAGGTGTGCTGGGTTTAACACTTAAACCCAATTTAGCCATATGAAAAGGGGAGGCTTATAACATGGTGTTTATAAGGTAACATAAAAAGGGGAGTGTGAACGCATGAACTTGCAACATAACGACTCAATTAACATAAGGTAGACACATGTAAACTTGCAATTGTAACAACATATAATGTAAGCAATACTTAGACATGAATCATTCTATTCACATAATCATGGTATAAACAAAACATGAATCATTCTATTCATGTAGTCATGGCATAAATAATACTTAAACATGAACCATTCTAATCATATAATTATGGCATAATCATAATTGAACATGAGTCCTTCTATTCATATAGTCATGGCATAAACATAATTGAACATGAATCCTACTATTCATATAATCATGGTTTTTATCCTATCTATGTAACTTGCAAGTGGGATGTAATTCTAGTGTAATTCTAATGTAACTTATGTGTCACATATATTATCATATGATTATGATAACAACATAAGCCTACAAACATGTTTTCAACTAGGCATAATAACAAACATAGTTTAGTCATGTTCATAAAATTAATACAAGCTTACAAAGATGTTTGCTTTTGTCACTATCACAAAAGCATGATTTTTATGCTTGAACTATAATGCCAATTCCAACATAACTTCACATGAATCATAATACTCAAATGGACCAAATTACACTAAAGATGACCGTAGAATTATACATCATGTTGGCATAACAATAAATCATAGACTTGCATGAATTTCAAATAAACTATTACAACATATAGTTGTTATTTTTCAACATGAATCATATACTTGCAATTATCAAATGGGTGTTGTAAATAACTACCACAAACATGTAGTTTTCAATATGAATCATATGCTTGCATGAATCCCAATTAAAAATTCCACAACATGTGGTTGTCAACATAAACCATATACTTGTATGAATCCAATCGTACACCATAGCATTGCTAAACCATTTAGAATCAAAATAACATACAAATATAGGTTATTATTGCCACAATTCCATTTCGTTGTTAACTTCCAACGCAAATCGCATACTTGCAAATATCCAATCGTATACCATAATATTCCCAAATCGTTTAGCATCAAAGCAACGTACAAATATAGATTATTATCGCCACAATTCCATTTCTTACTTTACACAAATCAACACGATTATTTAATTCACATCGGAATAGCACTCTACTTACAACGTATGACAAATCTTCAATTCAGGAATCTGAATTCTGAATTTGGAGATGCTATCCTTTGTTGTAGGCGTTGCTTTGATTTGATTAACGTTGCTTTAAGCTTTGAATTATCTCCTAATTGTCTCTCTATTTCTGACGGCTATCCTCAGTCTCTCCTCAGCAGCATAACGGTCTCATCTCCATTTTAGTTTGTGTAAATTAGGGTTAGTCTTAGGTCCTTTTTATAGAGTTTGTGAGTTGATTTAGACGGTCGATGGAGCTTGGTTTAATAATAGCCGTTCGTTCAAAGGAGAGACCAACCAAGAGCTGACACCTAGCCCTAGTGACAAGGCAAGGCTCAGAAAATTGACTAAACACAGACCAGGCCAGCCAGGGTGGGCTGGGTTCGACCTGGCTCAGGGGCCAGGTCAACTCCCCAGTCGACCCCCAGGTCGACTCTAGAGTCGACCTGCCTGGGGCAGGTCGACACCTAGGTCGACTCCCAGGTCGACCTGGCCTGGCAGGTCGACCCTAGGGTCGACCCCCAGGTCGACCTGGCGGGTTTGGGCGGGAATTTTCCCGCCTACTCTGATTGGGCTGAAATTCAAATATGTTTTCGAAATTTGAATTTTCTGAAACTTCATCGGGCCATAATTTGGTCATACGGGCTCCGTTTTTCGAAAACTCGGACTCTATTTCGCGTATTTTCCGAGACGAACACAATGGCATATCCCGTTTCCCTTAATACTTTAATTTAAAATTTATTATACTTTAATTTGTGAATTTCACTGTTATAAAATACACGGGGTGTTACATTCTCCCCCACTTAAAAGGATTTCGTCCCGAAATCTTCAAGTTCAGGAAGAATGTTCATCCTAACATCCAAACATCCATCTACTCATCCATCAAACACGAGCATCCATTGTCCTTAAAAGACTTCTAATGCTTCTTGATAATATGCGAAGTGTGTGTGTACATGTACTTATCTAATGCAAAATCAGGCGGTCTACTGATTCAGTTGACCTCCTTAATGCGAATTATGTAAGTGCTATGAATCCATTATGTATGCAAATCCTCCTATTCATGATTCTACATGAGTGCACAATCATTCATACAAATGCAACATCCATATGACACATATTAAAGTTCAACCATATACGAATGCAAACATATATGCATATGCAATATGAAGTGATTGAGCCGATCTAAAACCTAGATTGTGTGTGTATATGCAACCACGAGCAACCACTAGCAATCACTTGCAACCACTTGCAATCATCATCCATAACATGTTTCAATTACATGTTTTCATCCAAAGGGTTTCTACCTAAAAGATAGGGTCGAGGAGATAAACCTAAAAAGATAGATAAAAGCGCAACTTAAGGAAAAAGGAAAGATCAAAGATGTACCCTCGAAAAGAAAAGGGTAGGCTGCGCGTATTTTAGCTTCAGTTTCCCAAGTTGCATCTCCTTCGGCGTCGCTCCACTGAACTTTGACGAGCTGGACTTCGCGGTGGCGTAGCTTCTTCACTTCCGTTCCTAATATGTGGGTTGGAACTTTCCTTATGGTCGCTTCGCGTTCCACTTCAGCTTCTTCTAGGATATTTGGCTCTACCACTTCAGCAGATTCATGTAGACATTTTCGGAGATGTGAAACGTGAAATACGTTGTGAACTCCGGCAATTTTTTCGGGTAGCTCTAATCTATAGGCCATTTTCCCAATTTTCTCAATGATAGGGAATGGCCCTACGAACCTTGGTGCTAGCTTTCCTGTGGTTCCAAAACGAACAACGTTCCTTAGCGGAGATACCTTAAGAAAAACTCTGTCTCCAACCTCAAATTCAAGGTCGGTCCTCCTCTTGTCGGCGTAGGACTTTTGTCTGTCTTGGGCCGTCTTCATCCTTCTTTGTATTAAGTCTACTTTCTCTTAAGTCTCTCGGATCATATCTGGTCCAAGTATGAGCTTACCAGTAGACTCCCACCAACAAGTGGGCGATCGGCACAGTCTTCCATATAAAGCTTCGAAGGGCGCCATTCCGATGGTTGCTTGATAGCTGTTGTTGTAGGCAAATTCTACCAAAGGAAGATGGTCTTCCCATGTCCCTCCGAAGTCAAGGATGCACAGTCTTAAAAGGTCCTCCAAAACTCTGTTCACTCTTTCTGTTTGGCCGTCGGTTTGGGGATGATAGGCTGTGCTCAAGCATAACTGTGTGCCTACCGCTTCTTGCAGACTCCGCCAAAACTCACTGGTGAAGATAGGGTCTTGGTCGCTAACAATGTTGGATGGTATTCCATGGAGTCGAACGATTTTCTTGAGGTAAATAGATGCTAGGGATGAGGCAGTTCTTTTACTTTTGACAGGTAAAAAGTGGGCGCTTTTAGTAAGCCTATCCACTATTACCCAAATGCTAGTGTTGCCTCTCCTAGACCTAGGCAGCCCATCAACGAAGTCCATTGAGATGCTATCCCACTTCCACTGTGGGACCTCTAGAGGATGTAGCAGACTGCCAGGCTTTTTCTGTTCCGCCTTAACTTGTTGGCACACCATACACTTAGAGACGAATTCTGCCACGTCCTTCTTTATGCCGTTCCAAAAGAAAGTTCTTTTTATGTCCTTGTACATTTTATCGCCGCCTGGGTGTATCGTCATCTTGGAGTGATGTGTTTCTTCGAGAACCTTCTTTACTAAATCCCTTGTCTATGGGACGCATAGTCTTCCGTCTCGCCTTAGCCAACCCTTATCGTCAATGGAGTATCTGTTGAGGTGACTTGAAGTCTCACCCCTAATTAGCCTATCAATCGTCTCCACAAGCTGAGGGTCCTCGCGTTGTGTTGTCCCTATCGAGTCCACTAAAGTCGGGCGTACTTCGAGAGATGCTAGCAAGCCTGGTACAAAATCGGAGGAGGGCCTAAAGTCAAAGCTGGCTATAAACTCTAGGCTTTGTCTTTCAACAAACAACGGGCTTAGGGTTAGTTTCTTTCGGCTCAACGCGTCTGCCACTACGTTGCCTTTCCCCGGAGTATAGGAGATCGCGAAATCATACGAGGCAAGAAACTCCATCCATCTCTGTTGCCTCAAGTTAAGATCTTTCTGCGAGAAAAGATATTTCAACGATTTATGGTCAGTGTAAAGTTCAAACTTCTCACCTAGGAGATAGTGTCACCAAGACTTGAGTGCAAAGACGATGGCAGCTAACTCAAGATCGTGGGTCGGGTAGTTCTTTTCATGCACTTTCAATTGTCTCCCGCCATAAGCTACTACCCTTCCTTCTTGCATTAAGACGGCGCCTAACCCTGTCCCACATGCATCTGTATAAACGGTGAACATCTTGCTTCCATCTGGCAACGTCAAAACTGGGGCTGTTGTAAGAGCCCTTTTCAGTCGCTGGAAAGCAAACTCGCAATCCAAGTCCCAATTGAACACTAGATTCTTCTTGGTCAACTTTGTGAGCGGAGCTGAGATTTTCGCAAAATCCCTTCCTAGAAAACTTCGGACCTCAGTTGCATTCCTTGGTGTCTTCCAATCCTGTACCGCCACTACCTTAGCAGGATCCACTGCTAAGCCTTGTTTGGATACTATTTGCCCAAGGAACCTCACTTCTTCCCTCCAGAAGTGGCATTTGGAGAATTTGGCTTTTAGCTGATGGACTCGCAGAGCTTCCATGATTGCCCTTAAGTGCTGAGCATGTCCCTTTTCACTCTTTGAGAAGATAAGGATATCGTCTAAGAAGACCACTTCGAACTTATTGAGGAAATCTCTGAATACCCTACTCATTAGGTCCACGAAGTAAGCAGGTGCATTTGTCAAGACGAAAGGCATGACAAGCCAATCAAAGAAGCCGTCTGGGGTTCTGAATGCCGTTTTATCGATACTATCTTCAGCCACCCTTAGCTGATGAAAACCGGTCGCTAAATCGAGTTGGGAGAAAATAGACGCTCCTACAAGCTGATCAAACAAATCGTCAATTCTAGGGAGAGGGTGCCTATTCTTTTTCGTTAGCTTGTTGAGCTCCCTATAGTCAACACATAGGCGGAGTGAACCATCCACCTTTGTAGCGAACACCACTGGAGCGCCCCATTCTGAAATGCTCCTCCTAATGAACCCCTTTTCTAGAAGCTCTTTAATATGTGACTGAGCTCTTTCCTTTCCCGTGGAGCCATGTGTCTAACGGGCAACGCAACGGGCTTTGCATTATCTACAAGATATATGCGGAAGTCTATCTCCTGCTTCGGAGGCAAGCCCTTCACCTCTTCGAAGACATCCGGATATTCCCGGACCACTCTAACCGATTGCAAATTTTCAACGGAGGCATCTAGCGATTCAAGGTAACTAAGCATAACCGCATACGAGGGATTACAAGAAATTTCCAATGTATTACCGAGCTGCGTTAGGAGCCTAACAACCCTTTTCTCACAATCAAGGATGGCCCCATTACTGGATAGCCAATCCATGCCCAAAATCAAACCATATCCCGAAAAGCCCAAAACAAAGGCACTACACTTAAATTCTACGCTGAGAATAGAAATTTTCAATCCCAAACAGATCATACACAAATGAGCTGGGCCCCCAATTGAGTTTGAAACAATTAAGGGGTCCTCTACCATACTAGTTTTTAGGTGCAGAGATTCTACTAAAGCAGACGAGATAAAGGAGTGTGATGCGCCAGAATCAAATAAAGTGCGAACGGGGTGATCATAAAGATAAACTACACTTTCTACAGAAGTGTTTATACCTCGCTGTTGCAGAGGTGGAGCTTCTAGCACATGAACCTGTGCCCCTGAGGTGGATCCAGCCCTCTGCCCCTGTCCTCGTTTCTTTGGGCAGTCCTTAGCCATGTGGCCTGTCTCACCGCAAGAAAAGCACCCACCATTCATCTTGGTCTTCTTTTTCCGGCAATCTTTCACTAAGTGCCCCACTTTGCCACAGAAATTACACTTCCTTTCTCTTTGTTGCCTTTCCCGCCCTTCTTAAAGTCCGTCTTCTTAGGCTGTAAACCATCTTTCTTCCCTTGAGAGTTTTCTGCCTTTGTCTCCTTCTTGCCCTTATCCTCTTCGTTCAGCAACGCCATCTGTACCAACCTTTCATACGTAGCTCCCATGGGCATATGGGTCATGGCCAAACTGTGTAATGGCTCATTCAACCCTTTGACAAAATGGAGAGCCTTCTTGTGCGGGGTGTTGACTAGGTCCAGTCCGAACCTAGCCAGCTCATCGAACTGATTAACATACTTTTTGACTGTCTTGTTCCCTTGCTTAAGAAATAAGAATTTTTCCAACTGCAAACTCCTTTCCGCATCTGAGAGAAATTTAGCCTCAAACCTTGCTCTAAAGTCCTCCCATGTTTCCACTGGTCTTTCTGCATTAGTGACTTCCCACCAGTAGGAAGCCTCGCCCTTTAGTAGCCACACTGCCATTTGTACTTTCTGCCTATCTTCTACCTCAAGGATGATGAATAAGTCCTCGGTTTCTTTCAGCCAATTTCTAGCTGCCACGAAGGACTCAGTTCCATGAAAATCCTTTCCTCCCATAGCTTTAAAATCTTTACATATCTTAGCAAAGGTGTTTCCCCGCGGAGGAGGTGGAGGAAGAGGTGCTGCTGCAGCTGGATGATTTCCTGCAGCTGAGGGAGGAGGAACGGTAGGACCTGGCTGAGTGGCCCTTGCTTCTAAGAACCGTCTAAACCAACCAGGTATTGGTACGCCCTCTGGCAAGTTAAGTTCTTCGGACATGCTGAAACAAAAAGGATAGATTCAAAACGAAGGATAAGAGATAGTTCCTATGGCTTTGGGGGGGACTTTGCCTTTTAAAATAAAATAATATTTTATCTTCTAAAAATGCTTCTTTAAATTTCCTTTTTGAAAATAAATTTTTCAAAACTTTTTATCTTATCTGGTAAACCTATGCTCTGATACCAAGTGAAACACCCCACCTCCGTTAGGGTCACTCTCAAAGGGAATGCTCTAATTTTGGTGGAGGTTTATAAGTATAAATCACAGATATACAAGACAGATATAATAACACATATTTTTGAACAGCGGAAAAACAACAACTTTTATTTCATTAAAATACGTGTTACACCAACCATGCCATAATTGTCTTACAATACTTCCAAAAACTTAACATCTTCATAACTGTCTTGATTACATTATTTAAAGAAGCATAAAGAAAACATAAATAAACTGCAAAAGTCCCATAATTGCTGTCCAAAGCCATAGTGCAAAACGAAAAGATCCAAGCAATACATTCTTTCTCTTCAAGCTGGATATGAAGGCTGGTCAAGCTGCGGTATTCCCTCCCTGTGGACCTTGGGGGGGGGGGAACGGAAGAAAAGAAGACGAAAGAAAAGTAGAGTCAGACATAAAGCCTGAGTAAGTCTAGAACTATTCAGTCTATGAACAAAGAACTGGGTATGATAAGTATAAACTAGAAATGGGAAAGCATTATAAACTAAGTTAAGTGTTCTAGGGTTGAATACTATCGTACCCAATATTAATCTCTATACCCATATAAACTAGTTCCCAACAGGCACCCCATAATTAGGGTGAAGTGATTCTTTTTCTGATGATCGGCTCCTACTCGCATAGTTACATGTGTCTTACGGCCCTCGATGTTGTAGTTACCTATGCTGGTCCCACCATGGGGTGTATCAAGTCCCATGGTGGCGGCCCGACACAACCCTAGAATGCATAGGTATGCTACTGGTGCCCAGCGCCTTATTTTCTGCGCCGGAGTGTGTGCACGCCCGCACCCCGTTAGAACCTACACTGCTGCACTACCGCCGTCGATTTGACCTCTTACAGTCAGCCCAGTAATCGTGCCCCACCCTGCCTAGTTTCAGGGTATCATGATACCTTGTAGGGTTACTGCTGAAAAGGGTCCCCCGCTACTAGGTTTTTCTATTTCTAGCCAACATGCTAAGTTGGTTAAGTGTTTTATAAACCTAACCCCCAATCAGTCTATTTAATTTAGCATGTTCCATTTTGATTAAGTTTTAATTCACTTAATCCTATCAATCCTGACTCAGCCTTAATTGTCTTATTAAAGCCTTGACCTCTCACATTAGACAGGTACTGTTGTGGCTGCCTGTTGCCGGTTGGGTCCGGGCTGTCTTACGCCACAACTCAGTCTAACCTCGGGTCCTTATTGGGCTCTGTGTTTAACCACCCACATTGGATAGGTATTGTTGTGACAACTGGACAGCCGGGCGGTTCCGGGCAGGTTTACATCACAACTCAATCCAACCTCGGGTTAAACACATCGTATTTTCTACATTTACATATTTTCTCTCTTTTCTTTTTATATGTAAATATTTGCGGCCCAATATTCAAATTCATCTTTATTGATTTAAATTATTTATGCCACTTAATTGTTTTTCAAGGTTGTTGGCATGCGTCAAACATGCCAACACATATGTTCTATATTTTAGCCCAAACGTCATTACCCCCGTTTTGTACGTTCGCTCCAATGTAAGGTGTGCTGGGTTTAACACTTAAACCCAATTTAGCCATATGAAAAGGGGAGGCTTATAACATGGTGTTTATAAGGTAACATAAAAAGGGGAGTGTGAACGCATGAACTTGCAACATAACGACTCAATTAACATAAGGTAGGCACATGTAAACTTGCAATTGTAACAACATATAATGTAAGCAATACTTAGACATGAATCATTCTTTTCACATAATCATGGTATAAACAAAACATGAATCATTCTATTCATGTAGTCATGGCATAAATAATACTTAAACATGAACCATTCTAATCATATAATTATGGCATAATCATAATTGAACATGAGTCCTTCTATTCATATAGTCATGGCATAAACATAATTGAACATGAATCCTACTATTCATATAATCATGGTTTTTATCCTATCTATGTAACTTGCAAGTGGGATGTAATTCTAGTGTAATTCTAATGTAACTTATGTGTCACATATATTATCATATGATTATGATAACAACATAAGCCTACAAACATGTTTTCAACTAGGCATAATAACAAACATAGTTTAGTCATGTTCATAAAATTAATACAAGCTTACAAAGATGTTTGCTTTTGTCACTATTACAAAAGCATGATTTTTATGCTTGAACTATAATGCCAATTCCAACATAACTTCACATGAATCATAATACTCAAATGGACCAAATTACACTAAGACCATAGAATTATACATCATGTTGGCATAACAATAAATCATAGACTTGCATGAATTTCAAATAAACTATACAACATATAGTTGTTATTTTTCTACATGAATCATATACTTGCAATTATCAAATGGGTGTTGTAAATAACTACCACAAACATGTAGTTTTCAATATGAATCATATGCTTGCATGAATCCCAATTAAAAATTCCACAACATGTGGTTGTCAACATAAACCATATACTTGTATGAATCCAATCGTACACCATAGCATTGCTAAATCATTTTGAATCAAAATAACATACAAATATATGTTATTATTGCCACAATTCCATTTCGTTGTTAACTTCCAACGCAAATCGCATACTTGCAAATATCCAATCGTATACCATAATATTCCCAAATTGTTTAGCATCAAAGCAACGTACAAATATAGATTATTATCGCCACAATTCCATTTCTTACTTTACACAAATCAACACGATTATTTAATTCACATCGGAATAGCACTCTACTTACAACGTATGACGAATCTTCAATTCAGGAATCTGAATTCTGAATTTGAAGAAGCTATCCTTTGTTGTAGGCGTTGCTTTGATTTGATTAACGTTGCTTTAAGCTTTGAATTATCTCCTAATTGTCTCTCTATTTCTGACGGCTATCCTCAGTCTCTCCTCAGCAGCATGACGGTCTCATCTCAATTTTAGTTTGTGTAAATTAGGGTTAGTCTTAGGTCCTTTTTATAGAGTTTGTGAGTTGATTTAGACCGTCGATGGAGCTTGGTTTAATAATAGCCGTTCGTTCAAAGGAGAGACCAACCAGGAGCTGACACCTAGCCCTAGTGACAAGGCAAGGCTCAGAAAATCGACTAAACACAGACCAGGCCAGCCAGGGTGGGCTGGGTTCGACCTGGCTCAGGGGCCAGGTCGACTCCCCAGTCGACCCCCAGGTCGACTCTAGAGTCGACCTGCCTGGGGCAGGTCGACACCTAGGTCGACTCCCAGGTCGACCTGGCCTGGCAGGTCGACCCTAGGGTCGACCCCCAGGTCGACCTGGTCGGTTTGGGCGGGAATTTTCCCGCCTACTCTAATTGGGCTGAAATTCAAATCTGTTTTCGAAATTTGAATTTTCTGAAACTTCATCGGGCCATAATTTGGTCATACGGGCTCCGTTTTTCGAAAACTCGGACTCTATTTCGCGTATTTTTCTGAGACGAACGCAATGGCATATCCCGTTTCCCTTAATACTTTAATTTAAAATTTATTATACTTTAATTTGTGAATTTCACTATTATAAAATACACGAGGTGTTACACCGGACATCTACTCGTGCATATCCACCTGACCTGTCTCTAGTATGCTCGTTTAGGAGCACCCAGAGTAATAAGAAGAGACATAAAACTCTGGGTTAGACAAAAGTCTAGTATGAGCGATAAGCAACAAAACAGAACAACGACAGGTATAATCCAATCATACCTGAACCTGGACCTGCAACCAAAGAGTTAGCACAACAAGATGTAAAATACTCTAAGGTAATACTATCATAAAGGGTAAATGGGGGTGTGGGTCATGGTTATAGCAAATATCAAACATAGCAATCGTCCTCACATCTCTCACTCAGTGCGTAAAGCATACGTATCCACCACCCGATCACCCAATTCTTCGCTACGATCACTTTGCTCCATAGATTCACTATGACCCCATTGCACTGATCCATAGCCACTAATCCATCTCTAAGTGGTGAGCTAAAGTTATGGATATCGATAACCCCTTCACACTTGTCCCGCAGCAAAGTCCAATCGTGAATTTAACTCGTTGGTTCCCATCTGGATCACGAGTACAAACTTCTCATTTGGACTACCTTTGCTTCTCGGGTTTTGGTCTCCTCCAGATCAGTCTTCATTTGGTTCGTGCCTCATGCCTCGCGTCCAGCTCCTTGTTCGGTTCGGTCGTGATGCTCCATCTAGGTCGACGTTCAGATCGTGTTCTCCCCTCTGGATCGGGTCGGGTTCCTCCTCCAGGTAGGCTCGTCTTCCTCCTCCAGCCGAATCGGTTCGTGATCACCATTCGGGTTCGGGTCGTGGCTACCTAACTGGGTCGGGTCGGGTGTATCCACCCAGGTCACCGGGTTGGGTCATGGTCTTCAAGTGCTGACTTGTCTTGGCTCATGGTCTTCAAGGCGATCGGCTCGTGGATGCTCCGCTAGTGGCGATCAACTCGAAGAGGTGAGGAACATCTAGTGACTCATGGTGTATGGTGCTCCACGGCTCATGGTACATGGGCTCGATCCGGTCGGCTCGTGGGGTAGGACTCACGATCTGGTCAGTTCAGAGGGTGCGATCCAATCTGGTTCCTGAACTTTTCCAACGACTGTTTTACGCCATATGACTGCATTTTCGACCAATCTAACTTCACTAAGCAACCATAAAGCATTCCAAACAGTAATAGTAACATAGGGAATCAACCATAAAAACCAAAACAACAATCTAATGTTTTAAAATGGATCAAATAAACCCAAAACCCATATTTTCCCCTTAAGCATGTTTAAGCAAATCTAATGATAGGATTAGCAAAACTTAACCAAATTAAACCAAACTTCTAACAGAGGTCTAAAACGGTGTTTAAGAATTTCTAAACATTTTTCCAGAATTTATTAATACATAAATTCTCTAATTAACACTAATTGCCCCTAATTAACACTAATTGCCCCAAATTTACACTGCTAATCACTCACCTTTGCCACAATTAAAACTTTCAGAACTGAAACTCCTCTAATTTGGGCAACTACCACTGTCTAACAGCAGCTCCAACCTTGCTTTGGTGCTATTTATCCTTAATTTGGTGTAGATTAGGCTAATCCTTGATTAAATGGTGATTAGAAATTATTCTAGAAAGTCGAGGCCATTGCTAGGGTTTCTAAGAGGTAAATGGCGGCTAGAAAACTGAAATAGAATGAAAACCTAACTCATTTCAGCCTCCCCATAACCCTAATTCCTAAATGGGTTATGGGCCCATTCACTAATCGCCTCATTTAGCTTGGTTAAGCAGTTTTTCACCTTCTAAACCTTATTTCAGCCATATCTCGCAAACATTAAGTCCGTTTTTCACATATGACCACTTTACGGAAAGGTAAACCAACATCCGGATCTAATGGAAGTGGTTTCAGGTCAAAACTCCTTACCAATAAAAAGTTATGGCCAAAACAATATCAGCTAGGGGAAATACGGTCATTTCAAAATTGGCAAAAATCATGAACATGGGAAATGACCCCAATAGTCGTCTCCCAAAGTTACATGACCATACAACTTCGAATGTGAAAGAAATATATTTTCTACGATCCTTCGATGCGTAGAATGTAGGTCTTTACAAATATCTTCCAAATTCCTCAGATAGTATACATTTACATCATGAAATTTTATCCCAAATATCGAAGATTATTTCTATCTAACTTGTTTCAATCAGGTTGAGAAACCCGTATCTTAATTAAAAGATTTATTCAACTCTTTGACATTGGATCTGGATAGAAATACCATCAACTTATCTTCAATATTAATTTCCGTATGCAAGTCATATTACAAGCGGAATAATGGAGAATTACATTTTAAATTCCTCAAATAATAAGACTCTTTCATTTACCAACATAATATCAAACATCTGAAGATTTATCTCCAACCATATCCAAATTTTTACAATTGGAAAACCCATTTCAATTCCATATAAAATATTTCCAATACTTTAATATCCTTCGAAACTATTTTTATAAATCATTCTTATAGTCAAATAATAGTTCACGCTTATGAATTTCAAACCAATAATAACATTTGGAAATGTTACCAAAAGTACTGCTGTTAAAAATAGCCGTTTGAAAATTTAAATCGATATTCATAAATTGTCGTATCGTAGCGCATTCTATTCACTCCATATAACGATCTAAATATAAATCGTTCAAATCTTTCACAAATGGATTTATATTTTCATTTCAATTCCAAAACATCGCTATCTCAAAAACCACTATTCAAATCTTCATATCTAATTAAATTGAATACTTAACAAATATATTTCCGAAAACTCATTACATATAACTGTAAAACCATGTTAAATACATGATTCAAATCTTATTCCAAAACCGTCTCATATTATATGAATATTGTTTATTCAATTTAACAATTAAAATTAATTATGATTTAATATATTTCTCCTAATTTGTTCAATCATTCAAAATTTAATGGATAATCGTTATAAATAATAAGATCAACTACTTATATAAAATAAATGTTTGAATATATAACTCAAATCAATTTTCAAATAAATTTCAATTCACAGGTTAATAACTTATAAATAGTTGAAAATATTTTCTAAACAGTCTTCAGTTTTACGAATATCAATTGTAATTATCTAAATTTCCAAACAGTTTTGATATCGAAATTCAAAACTTAATTTATAATATTATTTAATAATTGAATAATAAAATCATACATATATAGGAAGGAGATTTAAAATCGATCACCCATAATTTCCACAACCACGGTATGTATTGAAATATCATGCAATGCAGTCATATTTATCCAAATGAACCATATGTGTAACGACCCGTATTTTTATGGTATAATAATTAATTAATTTAATTATTTATATAATGGTGTGGTAATTTAAAATGACCAAAATTAAATAATATTGAATATTTAATTAATATAAATAATATAATAATATATTTAATTTCCGAAATAGTCAGAAATAAAGGAATTCACAATATTGTGTGAATTGGATCATTTACAATATATATTTCAGTTTAGAGTTGAATTATATTAACAAATATATTATATAAACGATAGTTGAGCGTACAATTATATTATAATTATAATCGAGCTCGAAATGGCGTGGCCGTTCACTATTTGGCGACTCGAACTTCAGTTGAATATAAATAATCCATTTTAAACCAGATTTCTGTGAAACAAGAAACGTTCGGAGCTGGTGAAGTATATATTTCTAATGGAAGAGAAAAATCGGGATTTCATTGTGTGGATTTTGATTTATGTCCAAATCAAATTTTCAAAAAGTCGCTATGGAATTCCTTTATAATTTATAACGATTTATTTATATTATAAAAGAATTTTTCAATATAAATTGAATATCGATTCAACCGGGATATGAATATCGAGTTATAAATCCAATTAGAGCTGTATGATATTCTATTGTGAATACATACGATTATTAAATATTTAATTTAATTATTTTTAAATATATTAATATCTAAATGGGTTATTTATAGCTTTAAAAATAGCCAGTTTTCCAAACGACCTCCAAATTTGACGAAACCAATTTTGTTGGAATCTCAACATTAAATTATTATTAGATTTCAATTTTCGTGATTTTTGAAGTCAGTATGTGGCCGTACGAGATTTTAATGTGAAATACAGTCAATAATTTGACCTTTAAAAATACGTTGTGTGAGCAAACGAAGTCGGATTACGACGAAACCAGTTTCGTTGGGTCCGTAATGTTGAACTGTAGCGGTGTGTCCATTTTTGTGATTTTTGAATATCATGTGTGGTCATACGGATTTTTAGAAGTCAAATACTAATAGCAATGGCTTATTATGTTGAAAATATTCGAATATAATAATAATATCTTACCCCTATAAATACTCCTTTAACATCTTCTAAACCTAAACAAATTTTCTTTGGTCAAAAATAATACAAGCCGCCAACATTCTTTCTTCCAGCCTAATTCGTGAGTTTTTAATTTGAGATAAAATCATACAAAAATCTGAAAATCTCATGTCGTGTATATATGAAATCCTTGTCACTTTCTCTTCAATTTCCTGTGTGTTTCATTATGCTCGGTGGAGTTTCTGTTCGCTGTATTTCTTTATAGCGTGAAGTAAGGTTCACAAATTTGCCAAATAAAAGCAACAATTCAGGTTTTTGTGATTTGTTTTGGGGTTAAGAGCATTGAATAGAGTTTCTGTGTGGATTTCGAGGAGGTTTGAACCCAAAAGAGTTCGCTGCCTTTGCCTGAACGGCCTCATGGTGCCGTCGATAGCATCGGAATGATAATGTCGAGTTCGACATTAAGGGTATAGGGTGGAAGATATTTTAGTGAGGAGAAAAACGATGGGTTTTATTTTAAATTCCGTGGAGTAGATGAAGAACTGGAATGTAAGTTTGCAGTCGTGTAAAGCAGCTATAAAAGCTTGCGGGTTTTCACGAACAGGAAGATGTCGAGTATGGTATGGGTGTGATGGCATTGAAGAGGTTTGGGAGAGGAGTATCTGGGTGGTGATTTCGTTAATTGCGGTGGATTAAAGAGGGAGAAACGGGGACTTGAAATGTCGGCAATAAGGAACGGAGCATCACAGGAGATCGGAGGAGAAAGGGTACCCGGTATGGGCTTAAACGAGTGGGTGGATTTTGAATTGGGCCATGAGTATATAAGTTAAGCCCAATCAGAAATTTAGTTAAGTTATTTTAATTTAAATATTGTATAATAACTTGTGTAAATCATATCTTGATCATACTATATCAGAATTTCAAACGGTTAGATCCGTTGGGATCGTATGGATGGTGGCTACGCAATGGAACTGACTGGGAGTTATCTGGAGCTCGTTACAATTTATAGAAAAATAAATTAACCGTCTGAATCAGGAGATGGTTATCGTTATTAACGATGATCATCCAATGTGAGTAAAGCTCACCAACTCTACTAGTTCTTATTTTTATAACATATATTTAGAATTAAAAAATGCTCATTGACTGTTTTGTGACGATTGTTTGGTTGAATTGCTTATGTATTGGTTGAAATTATATATAACGATATATATATATATATAAATCGTTAATCAAATGTTGATTTTGTTTATCAGAATATTTCATATCGAAATGAAATCGATGTTATTATATTGTTTAACATCTGTGGATGCAGGAAAACAGTTCGGAGGAATCCAACTGGATTCCTCAACATTTATTTTATTATTTGTCATATATTGTAATATATGATGTGATATATAATCTGTTGTTGATTATGAGTGTTCGAATGATATCGATCATTGTTATTTGGTATTTTAAATACCATATATAATACTGGAATTTAAAATGGGAATTTTCAATGTGTATGCTTAAAATAAAATATATTTATATAAAATCAAATGATTTTATAAAAAGGAATTTCAAAGTGGATATTGAATAGAAAAGGAAATATTTGTAAAACAAATATAAAAGGAAATATTTATAGGAAATAATTATAATTATAAAAGGAAATATTTGGAAAGTGAATAGAATTTTATAAAAAGAGAATTTTACATTAGGAAGGTTTAGACCCGTGCTTCACACAGGGGTGTAACATGAAATTGATTTAAAGTAAATATTTTGCAAATAAAATATTATAAAGGAATTTGGGGTTTGAATTAGGAATTTAAATGGAATTACTGAAACTAGAACTGACTGGAAATTAGTTGAATTGAATGACTTTCTGGGTATCGATCTGATGTTGGTTTCGGCCTTCGAGGTTAATACGTATGGTTTGTTCTCTTACTAGTTTACAGTTAGAGACTGATAGAGGTGGGAAAATATTGATGTGTGAATCAGAAATGGAAATGTTTTCCAAAGTTAATAACGTATATTTTCTAAAATTAGAAAATAAGGATTTGATGAATATATGGAAACGAGAAATGGGGAAATGAATAAATGTCGATTGATGATTGACCGATAGAATTTCCATCTGGAAATAATATCGTTGTTTGCACACATGTTTTCCTTTGATAGTTAAATCACCGACTATCGAAGATTTTGACCATTTCCGTTGTTAATACGGATAGACCGGGATCAGATATATTATCTGAAAACCACTCCGTATGGCATTAGCGTTGCGAATCAAATATGATGAAGATAATTGAAGATGGAGTTATGCAAGGGTTATTCAGTAAATCCTAGGTAGAAATTTCCTAAGATGGATTTACAGAATAATTCCTTCGGATTGTCCAGTCCTAGGACAACTTGAATGGACGAATGTCTGATAGAGTATATCTGGTAGATTGCGTAAGTTGATCGTTTCAAACGTATTTACGTTGGTGGCGAAGGAATTCGTTTCTCTTAGCTTATACCCGTGGTATTTTTGGGGGAATCAATTTGTGATTTGAAGGGTATGACGATGTGGCATTCAAAGTAAATGAAAGAGTGATCTGTTAAAAGATACGTTATGACCTCAAGCCTCATCAACTGGGAAATGACAGAAATCAGGCAGGCAGCATGGCTAAGTGGGTCGCACCCAAGTAGGGTATATTGTTACCATCTAGAGAATATTCATATATGTTACTTCTTTCAATTCTGTATCTCCTGGGAACGGTTATGTTGGTATACCAACCGTAAGGTGATAATATATTCGGAAGATTCAAGCGAAATGAATGGTCAGTCATGTGTGGCCGAGTTACAAGATGTTCTTGTTGAACGCCAGTGTATCGCTTCTAGAGTACACTGATCGGAAGGTGGATCCATACACTGTCATAGTTGGAATCCATTCCCCAATAAGAGCCTGCGGTTTTGATTGTATCTTATATATGTAGAATGTGAGATGAAAGCATTTCTGCTAGATTTCTATTTACTTGATCTAGACATTATTATAATATCAGACAAGTATCGTTTTAGAAAAATATTTGGGTTATCGTAAGGTATAAAACATCCGTGTTTATGTGTGGATCAGTCTTACGATTATCCTTTGGTTCAAAAGGATTTTTGAAAGTTAAATCAACGATTTGAGTTTACTCACACCAGTCCCATGACTGACCCAGAGTTTGTTTTGTTATGTTTTCCTTAAACTCTCGGGTGCCCAATTTTGTACGGGCAGTCAAGTAGTCAGGATTTTACAGATATACTTGGAGAGCTTGGACCACGAGGCTTCAGGATTATATAGCTATTGTTTATTCCGCTGTGTTGTAAGTGTTGTACTCTGATAATGTTACAGTATACATATACTAATTTTATGTCAAGGATATGTTATCTATCATATGTTGATCATTCCGTTGTGAGATTCGTGTTACTTTGATGTTGTATGTTCTTCTTCTTCTTCTATTCTAAGTTTCTATCTTATCTATTCTCACCCTCTGTTTTCTTTCTATTAGTTTTCTGGTTTCCAGTGTAATTTGGGTTGGACTTGTGTTATTTGGTCAGCTCAAATTGTACCGGAATTTCGGGACACTACAATATGATCAGATGTACATGAATTCATTCATCACAAACAAACATTTTAACTGTGCACAAGCGTTATAGTTAATAACGCTTATTAGTGTTCAGTGTGTTATCTAACTACATGCACATCCATTGAAACATTCAACATCCATCACACAATTATTATTAATGAACAATTTTAAATAAATAATTTAAATTAGAAGTTCTCACCATTAAAGCTCCAAAATCTTCACTATTAGAGATTCCTTATGGACGAGCCAACAAACAGTGCCATCTTCACTCATATAGCTCTCAATTCCATTTCCATTAGCATTGATGATTGTTCTGCTGATAATATATATAGTATTGAATTAATAACCTTATTTATTATATATTGTTATAAATATAAGGCCTCTTATTTTATTTCATTAAAATTTATACTTAACGAAAAATTATCAACTTATATATGTTACCGGATTCTATTCTTTAACGGTTCTAACGAACATGACAGTCTGCAAATCCGGTTTAAAATGGATTAGATATTAGCTAATAAATTTTATACTATATTTAAACAAAAATGGATAAAGAATTATACCCAAGCAATAAAGCCCGCCCAAACACCACAACACCAACCCATCTTCAAGCCCACAACCCGACACACACCCCCTCTTCTTCTCCTCCAAGATGCTCCTCCCGCTCACGTTTCCTGGAACCCGAATAGCAGTGTACGCTCGTGCATTTGCACATACATCTCCTCCCACCGAACTCACAACCAAGATCGCCAATGCACCCCTCTTCACGTCCTCTACACCTTGCACCATCTCGCCACGACCTCAGCCCCATCCTTCGAAAATGCGCACCTGAACTCAACGCCTGGAGTCGAGAAAACCGCACGTCCACTATAAAGACATCGACACAAAAATGCACTGAATTCCACCAAAACACACCGCATCGAAGCTCTTTGTAATGACCCGCATTCTACGCATCGAAGGATCATAGAATATTTATTTATTTCACATATGAAGTCATATGGTCATGTAACTTTGGGAGACGACTATTGGGGTCATTTCCCATGTTCATGTTTTTTCCGACTTTTAAATGACCGTTTTGCCCCTAGCTGACCTTGTTTCAGCCATAACTTTTGATTGGAAAGGATTTTTGACTTGAAACCACTTTTGTTAGGTCCAGATGATGGTTTACCTTCCCGTAGAGTGGTCATATATGAAAAACGGACTTACCGTTTGGGGGATATGGCCGAATTAAGGTTTAGAAGGTGAAAAACTGCTTAATCGGGCTTAATTGGGTAATTAACTGCTAGGTCCAGAGGGGGATTTCGGGATTTGGAGTATTTAAGGGCTGTTAGGGTTTATAGAACACCCTTTTCTCATTTTTCAGTTGCCACCTATCATCCCTCTCAACCTAGCAATGGCCTCCACTTATTAAACACCCCAAATCACCTCCTAATCGCTAATTAAGCCAAATCTACATCAAATCAAAGCGGATTAGCACAAGAATCGAGGTAGAACTGCTGTATATCCTTAGGAACAACGACAAATAGAGAATCATTTCAGATTTTGTATTTTATTATGGCCAAGGTGAGTGATTAGCATTGTTTTTACACTAATTACAGTTAATTAGGGTGATTAGTGTTAATTAACGAAATTATGCATGTTAAAAATCTGGAAAAATATTTATAAATTTCAAAATATTGTTTTGGACCTCTGTTAGAAAATTTGATTAATTCGGTTAAGTTTTGCTAATCATATCATTAGTTTTGCTTAAACATACTTAAGGGAAAATATGAGATTTTGGCAATGTTTGATTCGTTTTAACCTATCAAATTATTGTTTTGGTGTTTATGGCCGGTTATACATGTTGCTATTACTGTATGATATGCTTTGTGATTGATTAGAAGAGTTAAAATGGTCGAAAATGCCGGCGTATGGCGTAAAACAGTCGCTGGAAAAGTTACAGGAAGTAGTGCAGGGTTTTGGATTGGATCGGGTTAGGGGGCTTGGATCGGATAAGAGAACTGGGCAAGAGGATCTGAACCGGATCGGGACTTTGCACTAAAGGAGGCTGGGCAAGAAGGAAGGCCATTTTCAAAGAGTTGGAGTTGGGTTGGGAATCAGATCAGGGCTGAGTAGGGGATCGGATCGGAAGCAAGGGTGTGGAGATCGGATCGGACTAGAGCCAGGGAGCGGGATTGGATCAGAGGACCAAGCTTGGTGTTGAAGTTGGAGTGAAGCACTGAACCGGATCGGGATCGATGAGCACCGAACCGAACCGACTGAATGGGAGGGGGACTATCGAACTGAATCGACTGAAGTGGAACGATGGGGACTACCGAACCGAACCAACCTGAAGTGGAACACCGAACCGAACGGGAAGCCTAGGAGCGATGTATTCGAATCGAACTGACTGAAGCAAGCCGAACCAAACTGGATTGGAGCTGCGATTACGTGATGACTCTTCTGAAGACCAACTCCAATTCGACCAAAACCCGAGATGCAAAGGAAGTCCAAATAGGAAGTAGAACTCAGGGTCCAGTTGGGAAACAACGGGTTATCTTCATGAGTTGGGCTTTGCTGCGAGACGTGTGCAAAGGGGTTATCGATGTCTATAACTTTGGATCACTATAGAGTGTGGGGTATGTGGACGGATTCAGGGCCACAGTGGCCTAGGTAGGACTATTGGCTATGGACTAATGAGGTGGGGTCATTTGTAAGGATTGAGTCATGACTCCATGGGGCAAGCTTGGTGGTGGCAATAGTTATACAAGTCGAACTCTGTCACGACATCAATGGGTCTAGTGATCAAAGCGGTGGATATCGTATGCTTTACACACTGAGTGAGAGATGTGAGGATGGTTGCTATGCTTGATTGTTTGACATTACTATAACATGCACACCCCCACACCCCGTATTCTTTACACCATATGTTAGTGGCACCTTAGAGTGTTGTACAGTATGTAGTGCTAACTCTTCGGTTGCAGGTCCAGGTTTAGGTATGGTTTAGTACACCTGTTATTATTCTGTTTTGCTGCTTATTGCTCATACCAGACTTTAGTCTGACCCAGAGTTTTATGTCTCTTCTTATTACTCTGGTTGCTCTTAAATGAGCAGACTAGAGACAGGTTAGCTGGTTGTGCACGAGTAGTTGTACCGTAGACGAGCAAGAGGCTCCTACGTATTATCTACATATATTCTCCCTGTGTTGCTGATGGTCAGTACTTTGGGCATTAGTAGTGTACCTCTCCTTTCTATTGTTTTAGAGACAGTATTTTGAAGTTGTAATAATGTTGATGTGGAAGATAAGCTGTATTTGGATTTTCCGCTGCTATGATGTTTAGTTTTCAACTATGCACCGTCCCGCCTGTTTTATGACAAAGTATGTTATTATTATATTTTATTCCATGCGCTGTGAAACATTCTACAGGTTCTTTGTTAGTCCACTGTTAAGTTTCCTTTCCTTCCCTTTCTTTGGTGACCGTCCCGTGCTGGTTGGACATCGGCATAACGCACTTTCATGGGAAATATCGGTTGGTGCGGGGCGGGCCATCACGCTTGGTATCAGAGCTCTAGGTTGCGTAGTTAACCTAGGGAAAGACATCAGAGAGAGATAATAAGTATATGAGGGCACGTATTTTTGATTATTTTGGTTTTAAAAAGCTATATATATATGTACTATTAGTATAGCTAAGGATGAAGTCACACTGCACTGACACCACAAAGAGGACGGTTAATCGTTTCTCTTTACAGATTGAATGATGAGCCGATATACGAGGGGTGCTGGTAGATGAGCCAATAATGGGAATGCTCCTGACATGAGGACTATGTTCACTGACTTCATGATAGAGATGCTTAGGGACGTTCAGTGGACAGTTCCTAATGCTGCTAATGGTAGTGGTGCAGCGGTGCAGACGCCTAGGGCCGATTTCGCCAAGCTATGCAAGGATTACACTAGTCTTGGTGGAAAGCCGTTCCATGGAACGTAATCGACCATGGATGTTCAAGATCGGTTGGATAGCTGTGAGCGTATCTTCGAAGACTTGGGTATCAAGGATGCGATAAAGAGGAAGTTAGCATCCCGTCAGTTGCATGGGCGGGCAATGAAATGGTGGAACGCTATTAAGGCAGCTACTCCAGAGGATCAAGTTACATGGGATCAGATTAAGGCCTGATTCATTGATAAGTTCATCCCAGCTGCCCAGAAGTCAGAGTTGTTTAGGAAATTTTTGGAGCTTAAGCAGAATGGTAGGGTAGTCTCGGAGTACATTGCTGAGTTCGATACTTTGTCGAAGTATGGATTATCTCTTATTGACACTCCCGAGAAGAAGAATGAGAAGTTCATAACAGGCTTAGATCAGTACTTGGGGGAAAGGCTTATTAACCACATCAATGAGACGTTTGAATCGATTATGGGGAAAGCTTTGAGATCAGAGAGTCTATATCCTAAGACGAAAACTGAGGTTACATCTGCAGAGGAGCCAAAGCCGCAAGCAAGCGGTGGAGGCAAGAATGGTTCTCAGAATAAGAGAAAGCAGAATCAGACCAAGGATGGCCAGAAGAAAAAGAATAAAAAAGATGTTGAGTGCTTCAGCTGTGGTAAGAAGGGCCACTATGCCAAAGAATGTCGGGCCAAGCCAGCGGATAGGAAGTGCTTCAACTGTGGCCAAGTGGGACATCACAAGGATAAGTGTCCGCAACCGCCTAAAGAAAAGCATATTGTGAAAGCATATTCTATTAATGTTGTTCCTTCTTCGTTGAATGCCCCAACTGTGGCGGAGAAAGGAAAGAATGTCGTCATTCAAGGTATGCTTTTTTTTTATGATGTTCCTATTCGACTATTGTTTGATACCGGAGCTTCCCGTTCCTTCATATCTAGTGACCTGGTAGATAAGTTGGGATTGGAACCCGAGATAGTCAATAGACCTTTAGCAGTGACGAACCCGATTGGTGGTTCGACTAGCCTTTGTATGACTTGTCGTAATGTGGCCTTATCAAGTCGTGGAGGAAAGTTTGTTTGCGATTGCTTTGTTTTGGGCTTTACGGGGTTTGGCATTATTTTGGGAGTCGATTGGCTCCAATGATATGGGGTGGTAGTCGACTGTGAGGGATTTTTGGTGATAGTTAGATCGGATGATGGGCAGAGGTCAGTGTTTGGTGGTCTACCTAGTGATGGGTAAATGGCTAGTTTTCTAAATTCCCTCAACATCCCGCATGATGAGTTGTCAGATGTGCCCGTGGCTGGCCAGCATCCGGACGTCTTCGAGGAAGTGACCGGACTACCACCACACCGAGAGATTGAGTTCCGTATTAATTTAGTGAAAGATGCCAGACCTATAGTGATGCCGCTTCGTCGTATGGCGCCAAGGGAGCAGCGAGAGCTCGGGGTGCAATTAAGCGATCTTTTGAAGAAGGGATTTACCAAAAGAAGTGTTTCTGAGTGGGGAGCACTATTTGTATTTGCTACCAAGGCAGATGGTTCCCTTCGTTTGTGTGTGGACTACCGCAAGTTGAATAAGGTGATGAGGAACAATAAGTGTCCTCTACCGTGGATAGATGATTTGTTTGATCAGTTGAGTGGCGCGAGAGTGATCTCCCAGTTGGATCTCGCGACGGGTTTTCATCAGCTTAGAGTGGAAGCTGAGAGTATTGCTAAAACGGCATTTCGGAAACCGTCTAGATTTTATGAGTGGTTGGTTATGCCATTCGGATTGACCAATGCACTAGCATATTTTGTGGATCTTACTAATAGGGTATTCAGAGATCCGTTAAATAAGTTTATTCTTGTGTTTGTGGAAAATATACTTGTTTATTCGAGGACAGAGGAAGAACACAAGGAACACTTGAGGATAGTGATGGAAGTGTTGAGAAAACACCAATTGGAAGCAAAGTTTTCTAAGTGTCACTTCTGGAGGAGGGAAGTGAGATTCTTGTGCCATGTTGTTTCAGAGAATGGTATCGCCGTAAACCTTGCGAAGGTGGCTACAGTACAAGATTGGTCTACGCCCAAGAATGCAATGGACATAAGAAGTTTCTTGGGATTAGCTGGATATTACCGTAAGTTTATCCAAGACTTCTCCAAGATAGCGACCCCATTAACTCAGTTGACCAAAAAGAATCAAGCTTTCGTCTGGGACGATAAAGTGTAAGAATGTATTCAAGAGTATAAAGGACAAATTGACATGTGCACCAGTGTTAGTAATTCCTAAGGGGAATGAAGAGATGACGGTATACACGGACGCCTGTGGTACCGGACTAGGTGCTGTATTGACGCAAGGAGGTAGGTTTGTAGCTTATGCTAGTCGACAACTGAAACAGCATGAGAAAAGATACCCTACCCATGATTTGGAATTAGCAGCGATCGTATTAGCGTTGAAGATGTGGAGACATTATCTCTTGGGAGAAAGATTCGAGTTGTTTACCGATCATAAATCGTTAAAGTATCTTTTCTCTCAGAAGGATCTAAATCTCCGACAACAAAGGTGGTTAGAATTCTTAGCTTCCCATGATTTCGATATCGCGTATACACCAGGAAAAGGCAATGCAATAAATGATGCATTGAGTAGAAGACATGCTAGTTTAGGGGCTATGTTTCTTGAATGGAAGCAACTGCAGTACATCGCTGGGTATGATTTCAGCCCAAAGTGCGAATTGGATCCAGAAATGTTAGCAAGTTTGACGATCAGACCCACTTTGATTGAGCGGATTGGTTCCATCCAGAGGGACGATCCTAACCTATTGGAAATCGTCTCAAAGTTAGATATGGGAATCGACAAAGAGATGAACAAGTATGGGCTTGATCGAGATGCATGGCTTAGAAAGAATGGAAGACTAGTTGTACCCAATGTCAATGGATTGAGAGATGAAGTGCTTAGAGAATGTCATCACTCAAAACTAACTATAACCCCAGTGGTAATAAGATGTATTGAGACATGAAGAAGACCTACTACTGAGAAGGGATGAAAAGAGACGTTGGGAAGTTTATATCCAAATGCATGAATTGCCAGCTAGTTAAAGCTGAGCAAAAGAAGCATAGTGGTTTGTTGCAACCATTAGTAGTTCCAGAATGGAAATGGGAACAAGTCTCAATGGATTTCATTGATGGGTTACCAAGGACTAGGTCGGGCCATGATAGCATTTGGGTGACTGTGGACCGATTGACCAAGAGTGCAAGATTTATACTCGTCAAGTCGAATAAAACGACAGCTAAGTTAGCTGAGCTATATATGAAATGGGTAGTGAGATTTCATGGAGTACCTAAAAGCATTGTGAGTGACCGAGACCCGTTGTTTACTGGTGGGTTTTGGAAGAGCTTACAAGAGGCATTAGGATCAGAATAACATCTCGGTACCGCTTATCATCCTCAAACCGACTGTCAGACGAGAGGGTGAATTGAGTGTTAGAAGATCTCTTGAGAGCTTGCATATTGGACTTTGGTGGATCATGGGATGAACATTTACATCTAATAAACTTTGCATATAATAATAGTTATCAATCCAGTATTGGTATGGCTCGATTTGAAGCTTTGTACGGAAGACCGTGCAACTCACCGTCATGTTGGTTAAAACTAGTGAGAAGTTTGTGCTTGGACCGGATGTGATAAGAGAAACTTCAGACAAGATCAAGATTATTCAACAGCGAATGAAGGCTACCCAAGACAGACAGAAGAGTTATGCTGATAAGAGGAGAAGAGATTTAAAGTTCTCCATTGGCGACTTGGTGTTTGTCAAGATTTCTCTGTTAAAGAGCGTGATACGATTTGGCAGGAGAGGCAAGTTAACACCAAGATTTGTTGGACCATTCCCAGTTCTCGAGCAAATTGGGAACTTGGCATATAAAGTTAAATTACCAGACAAGATAGCGGGAGTTCATAATGTATTTCATGTTTCCCAATTAAGGAAGTTTGTGCACGACCCTAGTGTTGCTATTTCACTGGATCAGTTGGATGATATCGAGGTTGAACCCGAGGCGGTTGGGAACCGCAGGCCCATGCGTATTGTTGGGAACGATACGAAGCAACTTCGAAGGAAGGCGGTGAGACTAGTCAAAGTTCAGTGGGGTGACGATGAGGAAGACTGTACTTGGGAAACAGAAGAGAACATAAGGAGGAAGTATCCAGAACTCTTTGCCTGGTAAGGTTTTTATATCGGTATAATACTCCCTTGTTAGTAAACCGCATGCTAAGATAGGCTTGTTGTGTTTTTTAGTATGCTTTTTTGTTTTGTTAATGATTGGTAGGCATGCGGGATCCTTTGTATGTTTTGGGTTAAGGAATTTCGGGGATGAAATTTCTTAAGGGGGGAGAATGTAACGACCCGCATTCTACGCATCGAAGGATCCTAGAGGTGGACTTCGGGACTTGGAGTATTTAACGGCTGTTAGGGTTTAGAGAACACCCTTTTCTCATTTTTCAGCTGCCACCTATCATCCCTCTCAACCTAGCAATGGCCTCCACTTACTAAAACACCCCAAATCAGCTTCTAACCGCTAATTAAGCCAAATCAAAGCGGATTAGCACAAGAATCGAGGTAGAACTGCTGTATAGCCTTAGGAACAGCGCTAACCAGAGAAACATTTCAGGTTTTGTATTTTGTTGTGGCCAAGGTGAGTGATTAACATTGTTTGTACACTAATTACAGTTAATTAGGGTGATTAGTGTTAATTAATGAAATTATACATGTTAAAAATCTAGAAAAATATTTACAAATTTCGAAATATTGTTTTGGACCTCTGTTAGAAAATTTGGTTAGTTTGGTTAAGTTTTGCTAATCATATCATTAGTTTTGCTTAAACATACTTAAGGGAAAATATGGGGTTTTGGCTATGTTTGATTCGTTTTAACCTATCAAATTATTGTTTTGGTGTTTGTGGCTGGTTATACATGTTGCTATGACTGTATGGTATGCTTTTTGATTGATTAGAAGAGTTAGAATGGTCGAAAACGCCATCGTATGGCGTAAAACAGTCACTGGAAAAGTTGCAGGAAGTAGTGAAGGGTTTCGGATCGGATCGGGTTAGGGGGCTCGGATCGGATAAGAGAACTGGGCAAGAGGATCCGAATCGGATCGGGACTTTGCACTAAAGGAGGCTGGGCAAGAAGGAAGGCCATTTGCAAAGAGTTGGAGTTGGGTTGGGAATCAGATCAGAGCTGAGTAGGGGATCGGATCGGAAGCAAGGGCATGGAGATCGGATCGGACTAGAGCTAGGGAGCGGGTTTGGATCGGAGGACCAAGCTTGGAGTTGAAGTTGGAGTGAAGCACCGAACCGGATCAGGATCGATGAGCACCGAACTGAACCGACTAAATGGAAGGGGGCTACCAAACCGAATCGACTGAAGTGGAACGATGTGGACTACCAAACCGAACCAACCTGAAGTGGAACACCGATCCGAACAGGAAGTCTAGGAGTGATGTATTCGAATCGAACTGATTGAAGCAAGCCGAACCGAACCGGATTAAAGCTGCGATTACGTGACGACTCTTCTGAAGACCAACTCCAATTCGACCAAAACCCGAGATGCTAATGAAGTCCAAATAGGAAGTAGAACTCAGGGTCCAGTTGGGAACCAACGAGTTATCTTCATGAGTTGGGCTTTGCTGCGGGACGTGTGCAAAGGGGTTATCGATGTCTATAAATTTGGATCACTATGGAGTGTGGGGTATGTGGACGGATTCAGGGCCACAGTGGCCTAGGTAGGACTATTGGCTATGGACCAATGAGGTGGGATCATTTGTAAGGATTGAGTCATGACATCATGGGGCAAGCTTGATGGTAGCAATAGTTATACAAGCTGGACTCCGTTACTACCTCGATGGGTCTAGTGATCAAAGCGGTGGATATCGTATGCTTTACGCACTGAGTGAGAGATGTGAGGATGGTTGCTATGCTTGATTATTTGACATTACTATAACATGCACACCCCCATACCCCGTATTCTTTACACCATATGTTAGTGGCACCTTAGAGTGTTGTACAGTATGTAGTGCTAACTCTTTGGTTGCAGGTCCAGTTTTAGGTATGGTTTAGTATACCTGTTACTATTCTGTTTTGCTTCTTATCGCTCATACCAGACTTTTGTCTGACCCAGAGTTTTATGTCTCTTCTTATTAATCTAGGTGCTCTTAAACGAGCAGACTAGAGACCGGTTAGCTGGTTATGCACGAGTAGCTGTACCGAAGACGAGTAGGAGGCTCCTACGTATTATCTACATATATTCTCCATGTGTTGTTGATGGTCAATGCTTTGGGCATAAGTAGTGTACCTTTCCTTTCTTTTGTATTAGAGACAGTATTTTGAAGTCGTAATAATGATGATGTGGAACATAAGCTGTATTTGGATTTTTCGCTGCTTTGATGTTTAGTTTTCAGCTTATGCACTGTCTCACCTGTTTTATGACAAAGTATGTTATTATTATATTTTATTCCATGCACTGTGAGACATTCTATAGGTTCTTTGTTAGTCCACTTTTAAGTTTCCTTTCCTTCCCTTTCTTTGGTGACCGTCCTGTGTTGGTTGGACATCGACACAGCGCACTTTCATGGGAAATGTTGGCTGGTGCGGGGCGGGCCGTCACACTCTTTCCTTCCTCATCGCAAATCCACACTCCAATTCGAACATCGTCACTCCTTTCTTCGATTATCTCCAAGCCTAATTTCGAACATTTCAAATCATCGATACGAAAACAAACCATTTTCGCACCAAAAATACTACTTTCCTAGCTGATCGCAATGGTGCTGATGGCGTCGATCAATTCTTCATGGATTGAGAGATTATTTTTCGAACATCTCTACATATATTTCCATTCTCTGTAAAACTGATATATCTCTCTTGTTTATCAATGAAATTCCAATCCGACAATTTCTAAAAATCGGAAACGATGATCTAAACAATATTCGTGCAGATCATTTCAGCTAAAATTGAATGAATCAAAAGGTATGGATTTTTGAATGAGGACAAACATGAATTTTCATGTACAGGAACATAAAAACAAAGGACAAGAAGAAAAAAAATGGAGGAATTCATCTGAAGTGGTTAATGGATGGAGTGTGGAGGAACCTAGAGTTATGGTCCTCTCTGTAAAAGGGATGATGCAAGGGTAAAATGGTAAATTTCCTCGTGGACACATGTCCTTTCTCTAAATCAAACTACATGCAACATTACACATATAAGGCTACTTGGCACCATACCATGAAAAAAATCCATGCATGAATACACATAAATGGACACCTAATTATCTAAGCCTTAATTAATTTATTTATATTAGCAACATAAGTTATAACACTTATGAATCTAGCCACTTTCCAATGCTTACAAGTGTAGCTAATATAAGGTTTATAAAAATATTTATAACTTAAAAATATTTATCTATATTATTTATCAAATATATTTACACATATAATTTACCAAAATTTATACAAACAAATCGTTAAAATAAATACTTAATAATCCTTATACAATTTTATAATCATCATTATAAATTATCTTATTTATCGATATTCAAAAATAAAAAAAATTCTTGTGAAATCTTAAAATAACTCGTCCTTTATCAAATTCATATTTTACAAATCAATATTATCAAAATCAGAAAATATCATTACCAAAACATGAAATCTTATAAATTAAATATAACTTCTAAAATAAGTTTTTTTTTCTTCTTATACAGAATCATATTTATAATATAAAACAAGATACTTATTCAAAAATAAAAATTCATATTCAAACCTTATAAAAATCAATTTATATTTTAAAAATCCAAATTTATATAATAAAATCAAAATCAAACTTAGTTAAAATTCTGGGATGTTACATTCATCCCCCCTTAAAAACTTTTCGTCCTCGAAAAGGAAGTCGAGTAAATTTAAACTCCTTTACAAATTTTAAATTTAAATTTCTCTCTCAACATATTAGAAATGTAATGGTCAGAACCATGGCTCATATCATTCTCAGGGTACTTTGTCTGATTCTCACTAAAGGTAGAGTCTAAGGAAACTTCAATGATCTTGTGATTACTGGGGTTGTCACATGTCGTGTTTATAATCGAATTATCTTAGTTAGACTCAGAGCTGCTACCACTACCACTAAGGAGAAACTAGGATAAATATTGTCTAGTACTCAGAGGTCTATGACCCTAAGAAAATTTTAAAATTTGGAAATTATCTTTTAAACTTACTCTTATGGAACCCATGGTTTTCTTATCAATTTAAGTTAAATTATAAGACTAGGTGCTCAAATTAGAAATTTAAATCAAAGTTCTCAAATAAAATTTTCCCTAATCATTCAATTATCTTGCAAAATAACATCTTAGCCAAATTTAGTATTAGAAATTTTATTGTTCTCAATACATATTAAGTTCAATTTAAGAGATAATTCAAAATACTGGTTTCAAATCTAAATTAATTCACTTATCCATGGCTTTATTAGAGCAGGGAAAAAGGAAGAATTCAGAAATAAAGTTGGACAGTTAAAATTTCAAGCATGACAATTTGGGGTGATATTCAAAAGATGACAATGGGTCGTGCAAAACCCAGCGACAAGGGAAGAGATAGAATTATATTTCCAAAACACTCATTCTATTTCAAATTTTTATTCCAATTGTTTCCAACCTCATATTAACCCATTTATAAGTTAAATTTATACTCATTTAATATTAATTGTCATATTCACCTAATCGAATAACACTTTTTATAAATCCACTTTAAAACTTAAAATATATATAACTCTTTTCATTCTTGTTTAAATATCAAATCTTATTTAGAAAATTTTCTTACTCAATTAGCCGGAAAATCTCTTAAAACGGTTTTATTTAAAATACCATCACGCTTCCTCTGCGCACTCTGATTATGTGTATACATGTTCAATCTAGGGTTGTTTCGAATATTAAGCTTAACATTTTCAGAACTCACTTCTTTAAATTTAATATTTCAAAGATCCAAATTTTTCCTACTTCGATGTTTGTTACGATTTAAATTAACTTTTTAAACTCATTCCTAACTTAAGTCAAAATCATCTCTTTAAACAAATTCTTAACTTAATTCTAAATCATCTTCAGATTCCTTAAGGGGTGGTATTGATATAATTTCTTAATGGATTTTCACACTTACGTGTTCTTTCTAATTCTTAAATATAGTTTACTTTTATAATATCCCTTTTTGTTATTATCAAAATAGTTGGTTTTGCATCTATAACATATTGTCCTTACATTATACTCCTTTTAATATCTCTAACATATCGAAATGGTTCAAATATTCCTCGACGTCTTAATTATAACCATATAGTCATCCCACTTCCGAAACTCGAAAATAACTACTGATGGTGCCATGGTCATCAGTAAAATTATCCTCAAGCGACTAGAGTGTGACCCTACATCTACCTAGTATATATTGGGCTTCGCATATACGTTGATCAAACGTATATTCAAAACCCTTACGATAGTCCAATCATGATGTCGAATAAAATATTCAAAAAAATTCTTACTAAAACTATCTTTCAAAATGATTTCGTTCTTTAAAACGTTTTACTTTGTTTCAAAATAATTTATTTTCAGAGTACGCTCTCTCGATCATCATATTCCGGAACGTCATTCTAGGGCATTTCTAACCCTATCTCTAATGAGATAATATAACTCTGATGAGTCCTATCTTTGGTTCAAATATGTCGTACCCCATAGCTTCGTATAACCTGGCTCTGATACCAAAATGTAACGACCCGCCTTTTTGCCCAGTTTTCGCTGATAATTAAAGAAACTAAAACCGTTCACAAAGACGAATTGTTATGGGTACATATATATACTGAACAAATAACAAAACTTTTCACTGCATAATAAAATTTTACATCAGAGTTACATGGAATATCAGAGTTGCATCATATACAGCAGAAGAAAAGTAAATATACTCTCAGCGGAATAACCATATGATATAGCGGAAGCTCCAAACTCTAGTGCGAACTCCAACTCTAAAAGCGTTCTGAATCCTGCTCCAACGATCTATAACTGCAAAACTAAACTACTAGCTGCCCGTGTAAAATTAGTGGGCACCCAGAGTTTAGGAAGGAACGATAAACTCCAGGTCAGTTATGGGACTGGTGTGAGAACATAAAATAGTTGTTTTTAGGATTTATTTTAAAATTAGGAAATTCACCGGACCATGCTGCTAATGCGGAATGGGTTTATTCCATATGAATACCGATGCAAATAAATTCGCAATGACCTTTTAGAAAAATGAAGTTTATCATAAGCTTGTCCCACATCACACAATGCAAGCGCACACCAAATGGGCGAGTTTTACCTTATGATAACCAAACATGCTTTCATACGAAAAGATCCTCTTTCAATACTATAATATAGTGTGGAAAAAAATTTCACAAATAAATGTATTAATCTTAGATGGAATAATACCCATAATATTATGTCGCCATATATATATATATATATATATATATACAATCAAAATCGTATGGCTCGTATTGGAGATTGGGTTTCCAGCTTGATGATTCCTCGCACGAAAGATTAATCAGGGATACAAAGCGAAGTGCCTCAGGGCTTTTTCGTCCATCACGGACACCAACTACAAATCGCAGGGTAGATCAATAGTTTTCGACTAGACACGGCCCCCCGAACATAACCAACTTCACTAAGTTCATAAGTGGTTTCCCACTGCTGCAGCTTCATCATCAATTCATATATAAGTATAAAACCTAACCACCAGTTTCTCATCAATCAGGATGTGAGGTTTGTCGATGTCACATCATACACAAAGCTATGCTTCGATAAGCCATGCTTTGATCATCACTAGCTCGTTTCATTACTCGGGTATGCCACATTGACAATTCACGACATATCACTGATTTCAATCAATGCTTACCCTCTAAGTTTATATGAATTAGAGATGAGGATAATATATTGCCACAAATTTGATATATAATAACAGAAATTAGTGTTATGCGGTCAATTTCAATTTCATACACACCATCCATACAAGTCCGTTCTGGGTCTGAATGGAACAATAACCCGAAAATATTCAAATATGTTCAGGTCTCATGCCACTGGTAACCTCGTATAGGGTGACCTACCCAACTGAGACATCCACAATCAATCTAAACAATTCAAATATTGTCGGTCTTCATTCGTCGTTTACCAAGTCTTGAATTGCTTCATAACGTCGTATTATTACTTGGATTGGTTCTTGAACATATATTCGATCCCGGTCTTTCCAAGTAATAAGCTTACTTTAAAACAGTAGCTATGGTTTACATAGGCTTTTCAATTAAAATCTCCTTCCAAATAGTTATCGATTCATTTATGACTCAAGATTTGAATTACATCAATTTCATACATCTCGTTATCATCTTAAACTATTCTTTGAAATCAAAGATTATACCTTCACTTCAATTTCTTACTCTAATTTCCTCGAATCAAAGATTTGATTAAATCCCCAATGACGATATGAATTTCCACAACTCAATCTCATTAGGTTTCAAGAATGATATTATTGAAGATACGATTCACGACAAAACCCAGATCAAATCGATTTTGAGTCATAAGTTACACAGAATATAAATAATAACCCGGAAAATCAGAACCAATTTAAAATTTTTATTTTGGTAATTTTAATGAATTTTGAATATTTAAAATGATTTATTTTAAATAATAACGACAAGAAATTTATTTTGAATATAATTATAATGTATATATTTACATAAATCGAAATTAGAATATAAATATTTATTTTAATTATAAAAGGAATTGGAAATGGCGTGGTAGTTTGAAAATTCGATTTCAAATTTCAAATGAATGTACATGATTCAAAATAAACCGGATTTTAGCGAAACCAAAAATATTAGAATCTATTTGAAAATATCTTTCCAACGAATCCGAGAAATTGAAATTTCATAGCAAGAATAAAAAGTTATGCCTAGTTGAAATTTCAGAATAGTCGCTATGGAAAATATAGCCCTTAAAAATGGAAATTTTGCAAACGACCTTCGTTTTCGCTGAAAACACTTTTGTTGGATCTGGGATATCAAGTTATTGCTAGATTGCAAAATTCATAATTTTCTGAATTAATATGTGAGCATGGCAAAAGAAAACATGTTTTGACTATTTTAGTCAATTTGGATCGACGAGAAAATGGCCATTTTTCAAACTGTCTCCAAATTTGACAAAATTGGTTTTGTTAGGACCGTAACGTCAATACGACGCTAGATTTAATTTTTCTTCAATTTTTAGAGTCAGTATGTGGCCCCGGTAAATTGGAATGTGCGTTCAAATTCAATATATAGATTCATATTTTGATTTTGATGGAAACCGATCGAAACAGTCGAATTGGGTTAAGAAACATATCCCATTGTGTTCGGAATAGGGATATTCAGCTAGGGGAGACAATCGTCGGGTTTGATTTGGATTTCGTATAGATAAACACATATTTTTGAAATTAAATAAATAAATAAATATAAATAGACCAATCAGAAAAATCGAAAACCCTAATTCACTTTATTAAAAATCCGCCGCCTCTTCAAAAGAACGAATGGGCCTGGAGCTCTGGAAAACTTCTCATCCGATCTCCTTCGATAGTCGAGATCTTGCAACGGATTCAGAGGGAAAATTGTTCCTAAAAGTGAGGGCTACCTACAGGCGGCGGCGCTGGAGGTCCGGTGGGTCGAGGAGACAGGATTTCTACTCGAGGCGGCTTGCGGTTTGGGGCAAAATCGAGGCACTCTGGTGGGAGTTAGGAGCAGCGACCATTCGAAGAAGGATCAACGTGGAACAGTGAAGGTCAGGGTGGTCTCTGATGTGGTGGCGGCAGCCTGGAGGAGCGGGGCGCAAGTGGTTTCTTCGATGAAGGTGGGTTTCACACGTGAAAGGAGGGGGTGAAGGATTAACAACGTTATAAATGTTATTAAAGGTATTTTAAGCATTGTTAATAACTTTAATTTTATTTTAATTATTTTAAAGTGTAATTACTGAAATTTATATCATAACTTCTTCATGCAAGGGCCAAATCGCGCGAAACTGGATCCATTGCGATCGTGCGGACGAGAGCTTCACAACAAAACTGACTGCGTCCAAAATGGAGCACGTTGGAATTTCAACCAATTTCGAATCCATATAGAAATTCAGAAATCAAAATCAATGTGAGAACTCCTCACTTTTATTTTATTTTCTAGTTAAAATATATACTAGGATGCAGACGGTGCTTAGCAGCATCCGACACCCGTCGTCCACAGACCACGGACGACTTGTTTGTTTGTTTGATTGTGTTGTGAAAATTGATTATGTGATGTGGAATGGAATAAATATTTTATAGTTAAAAATATAGTTTTTAACGTGTATATGAATAAAATAAATATTCATAAACAACTCGGACGATTTGTTTATGTACACACATTTGACTGATATTGTTTGGGACGATAAATTTTACACATCGCTCAACTGCAGAAATAAAATTCATTATTTATTGATTGAAACCCCACACGGGTATTAGGATGATATTGTACATACACTAATCCCAATATTTAGATGTATGCCAATCGATTGGTTGACAAGCCGTATAAGCGTTAAATATTTATATTTGATGCTTATGCAGTGTAGAATGACTTTGGATGATGGTTGACCGTTTTTGATTGTTGTTCTATAAATGTGTTGTATGAAATCCGTATAAATCACATTATATGGTAATTGACTGTGTCTGATTCTAGTTCAGAAATAACGAATATTTTAAAATAACGAATATTTTAAAATAACGAATATTTTAAAACAATATTCAGTAAAAGATCAAAATATGATTTTGATGTCCGATTTGGGATGGACACGAATATATTTCAATATATAAACCGGTGTTGATTAGATTTACGCCATTTTGACGTAAACGATATTTATATCGATTTTATTCATTTTTATAACGAATATCAAAAAGAAATTGATTTCAAAATCTAATGTTTTGAAAATATTATCATTTATATATTAATGATATGGAATATTCAATTTTGATTGGAAATTGAATGTGAAGTTGAAATCGTTTTGAAAACGAATTTAAAATGATTTATAAAATAAGTTTTTAAAGCAATCAACGAAATACATATAATATATATATATGTACATATATATATAATGGCCTGAATAGAACGCGCCGAGCTGCGGCAATTCGCGAATTTCGACCATTGACTTCGAATGGACATTACGGGAGATCCGACCGTCGCATTCTCCTAAAACCGGAACCATTGGGTTCGTATCGAAAAGAGCTTTCCAACAAATTTTAGAAATTTTAAATCTAATGGTTGAATTTGGAATCATTTCCAAATCAAATTTGGAAAAGGTCGATGTAAGTGCAGTTCGACGACTGTTTATGGAAATCGACTTTACGGGCCTTAATAAAAATATTAAAAATATCAATAATTTGTGTAAAATCATAATAAATGATTTGGAAAGAATTGGAATGAAAAATTCCATATTTGAAAAGATAAAATTATATTTTTATCGAAATGAACTAGTTATGAACTAGAATTATGAAATCCAATATTTTTATATAAATAAATTGGATTTGAAATGGTTTTAAAAATAAACAGAATTTCCAATATATGAATTGGAATGGATTTGAATCGAAATTATCTTTGGAATATTTCGATATTGGATTCCGTGATTATACGGATATTGTTGAGGAATTTGGAAGATATATATATCGTTATTCCATTATGGTATTTGTTGATTCCAGAATTTGAAATTGAATATAAGCCAATATATTTTCTATTCAGAGCCTTGTATTTAATATCAAATGTGATTTTGGGTTTGTCGTGAATGGTGTCTTCATTAACACTGTTCTTGAACCCAGTTGAGAAAAGATTAAATCTTTTTATTTAGATTTGATGAAGTATACTAATTAATTAATATTTAATTGGAATTGAATTGAAATTGGTCTTTGGGTTTATCGGGAACAGTGTTTTAAATAACACTTGTTCTTTAACCCGATTAACAATGGAATGAGATTTTGGGTTGTAGTGAATGGTATCTTTAATAATACTATTCTTAGACCCAACGGAGTTAAGAAAATCAGAAACTAACTGGAGACTAGTTAAGTTGAATGGTTTCCTGGTCATTGATCTAATGTTGGTTTCGGCCTTCGGGGCTAATACTTAGGGAATTGTTCACTTGCTAATTTACAGTTAAAGGCTGATGGAATGTAATGTGATTTTGGGTTTATAGTGAACCTTGTTTTAAACGACATTGTTTCTTTAACCCAGTTAAAGACAGGAAGTGATTTCCCAAGTTAAACAATCATTAATATTGATTTTTGGGAAGATTAAAACCAAGTGGAGTTCTAATGGATGTTTAATTAGATTGAAATGATCGAGAATGGAGTACCACCAGTTTTGCTCCAGGCGATAGTTAAATCTTTAATTAGATTTGAACGTGGAATGGTAATTGAATTTACCGATAACACCGTGGTGTTAAATATTAAGTATTACTAGTTTTGCTTCATGGGATGAATAGATTGGGAAATTAAACCAATGATCACTATTGTAAGATTCGCTAATCCCGACTAGTTTGGATAAACCACAAATTGGTTTGAATTGAAATCCAAAATAAGATTAAAAGAATAAATTTAAAGAATTTATCTTTGATAAAATTAATGGGAACCTTTCCCAAAGTATAAGAATATTTGAACAAAGGAATATTCTGGATTGGAATGAGGCATATGTTGTGTTTTTATAGAACTTGTTTATTACATACGCGAGTTATTCAGAAAGACCGGGTTTATCCCATTCTGAATAACTGATTCGATGATGTGTCGAGGATGATGATGGTGGTTGAAGACCGGAGGTCTTCACATCGTTTGGATGATTACCGATGTCTTGATTGGGCTGTACACCCAAGACAAGGTAATAAGTGGTGATCGTCCAGACGTACTTGGAGATCAACCGGATATGCGAGGGCCTCTCTCCTGTATTGGACATATGGGACGAGGAATAAGGTGCCTCCGCTTTTGTTCCAACCCAGAACGAACTTGTAAATGGATGTGTGTCTGAAATTGGATTTCATTCTGTGTGATTCATAGACATTGGTTGCAGAGCATGAATTTCCTGTGTGGGATGCTGAGATGCAAATGATCAAGGCTTCTATTGAAAAGCAGAGTCTTGTGATTGATGATCAAAGTATGGCTTTAATATAGCATAGCTTTGTGTAGCGTTAATTCGCGAGCCTCACACCCCAGTGTGAACCAGAAACGGGAGAAGGACTCAGGGACGGTATGCGTTTCCTTTTAGCTAGGAGTGGTGTCAGCGTTTTACAAGCCCTGACGTTTTACTTATGGGGATAATGGATAGCGATGCACCTCGGTTATATCGGTCGTTCCAGGGCCGATGGATGGTCTTCATATAGAACAGTTTACACCCCATAGGGCGGGGAAACGTAGTGTTTAGGAATTTTAATCCACTTCTAGTGGACCGGCCCTGTGGCTCCTAATGGTCGATGCATTCTGATCCTTAGACATGGGCTACATTGTCTCGAAGCGGTAAGGACGATCCCTTACCTTGGTTCACAGATGGAAATCCAACTTCCAATATGCGACATTTGCGGTTTTGATTGTAGAGCCTAGCATTGGCAACATGATATATGGTACCCATGCCGTTTAGAATTAATATATTTATATTTGAAGTTGTTTTATACAGTATGCACTTATAATAGTATCAAATGATTTGTTTTATTGTACCAAGCATGTTTGGCTATTATAAGGGAAAATCCTATCCCCCGGCTTGCGTTGCATTGTGTGATAGGACTTGGGTCTTATAATAGCTTCATTTTTTCCAAAAAGAATTGCGCTGTTTTATTATATGCACTGGTATTCTTGGGATGAAACCCGTTCCGTATTATATGGCGTGGTCCCTTGATATATCTGATTTTAAAGTAAAGTTTTAAATAACTGTTTTAGTTCTCACAACAGTCACATGACTTACCTGGAGTTTTATGTTTTAACCTAAACTCTGGGTGCCCCTATTTTCCACACGGGCAGCTAGTAGTTTTGGTTTTGCAGATTTATATTCACATGATCCTGGTTTACAGCTGGAGTGATATTCGGAAAGCTCTGTATCCGTATATTCCTTTCAGTTGTGTTTTGTATTGTTTTCTGCTGCTTTGTATTTAAATGTAATTTTAATCTCTGATATTGATCAAATGTGTAATATTTATTCATACTCTGTATATTCTTGTACTCCAATGAAATTGTTGTAATAAGCAACGAAATGTTCTTCTGTTTGTGTTCTGATTCGTCTTGTCCTCAAGGCAATCTGTTCTTCCTCTTCTCCTAGGAGACCTGGGAAGTTTGGGTCATTACAGGTGGTATCAGAGCTTTGGTTTACAGAGCTCTAGAACAAGACACATTAGAACCGAACGAAAGAATTCATCAGAGATTGGATTAGCAATATCCTATGGGAATGACTAGTGAGAGATGGGATCAACAGTATCCTAGAATGAGTCCGAGGAGTGTTGTTTTTAAAATAAAATTGAAAACAAATTTTGTTTTGAAAATTTAAACTTTATTATTTGTTTTTGAATATTTATTTTAAATTGAATTTGGACAATCCAATATATAAAGATTTTGCATATACGTCTGATCCACGTATATTCGAATTTTTAATATACTGGATTGATATAGAATTACACTCTAGTTGGTTGGAGATGATTCTGATGATCGCTCGAGCATCATCAGCGTTTATGTTCGGGTTTCAAAAGTGGGATTTCTGTATATTTCCATTAGACTGGTGTGAGAACCAAAACTAGATAGGGCTTATTGTTGTGATTTGGCATCAAAAATATGATTTTTGAATATATATATATATATAAAAGATATGTGTTTGGAATGATAATCAACTAATTGATTGATGATTGTGTTGTGATTATTCATTTAAACCAACATACGGATGTATGGTAAATTTGGGCCAAATTGTATCAAATATTGAACTGAATTTGAATTTGTTTGAAATTGCATGCATATACATGTACATACATTGAACAGCTCATAGCAAGGAGGCTAGAGCAGCGGAATAAAATTGTATGCCCAACAAATAGGTACATGTTTATTGTATTTATTGGGGGTTTTTGATGATTTTATGAGCAGATTGGCTAGCCGCTTGGCTGTTTCTTTTTCATTTTGATTGGAGAGGCCTATGTGGCGGTTTAGGGATTTTCCCAGTGCTCTCATACAAAGGAGGCTATGGCGAAAATTTTCGAAAATTTAGGGTGTTAGCCAAATTTTTGAAAAATTAGAAATTCTTAGAAACTGAAAAGTTGAAGAATGAAAGTTGAGTTGATTAGTAAAACAACTTTTAGCTCCGTTCATTTTCGAGGACAAAAAGATTTTAAGTGGGGGAGATTGTAACAACCCGGAAAATCAGAACCAATTTAAAAATTTTATTTTGGAAATTTTAATGAATTTTGAATATTTAAAATGATTTATTTTAAATAATAACAATGAGAAATTTATTTTGAATAGAATTAGAATGTATATATTTATATAAATCGAAATTAGAATATAAATATTTATTTTAATTATAAAAGGAACTGGAAATGCCGCGGTAGTTTGAAAATTCGATTTCAAATTTCAAATGAATGTACAGGTTTCAAATTAAACCGGATTTTAGCGAAACTAAAAATATTAGAATCTATTTGAAAATATCTTTCCAATGAATCCAAAAAATTGAAATTTCACAGCGGGAATAAAAAGTTATGCCTAGTTGAAATTACAGAATAGTCGTTATGGAAAATATAGCCCTTAAAAATGGAAATTTTGCAAACGACCTCCGTTTTCGACGAAACCACTTTTGTTGGATCCAGGATGTCAAGTTATTGCTAGATTCCAAAATTCATAATTTTCTGAATCATTGTGTGAGTGTGACAAAAGAAAACATATTTTCATAATTTTAGTCAATTTGGATCGACCAGAAAATGGTCATTTTTCAAACGGTCTCCAAATTTGACGAAATTTGTTTTGTTAGGACCGTATCGTCCATACGAAGCTAGAAATATATTTTTTGGAATTTTCAGAGTCAATATGTAGTCTTGGTAAGCTGGAATGTGCGTTCAAATTCAATATATAGATCTATATTTTGATTTTGACGGAAACTGATCCAAACACTCAAATTGAGTTACGAAACATATCCCATTGTGTTCGAAATGGGGGTATTTAGCTAGGGCGATAGTCCTCGGGTTTGATTTGGATTTCATATAGATAAACACATATTTTTGAAATTAGATAAATTAAAAAATATAAATAGACCAATCAGAAAAATCGAAAACCCTAATTCACTTTGTTAAAAATCCGCCGCCACTTCAAAAGAACGAACAGGCCTGGAGCTCTGGAAAACTTCTTATCCGATTTCCTTCGATAGTCGAGATCTCGCAACGGATTCAGAAGGAAAATTATTCGTGAAAGTGAGAGCTACCTACAAGCGGCAGCGCTGGAGGTCCGGTGGGTCGAGCCGACCGGATTTCTGCTCGAGGCGGCTTGCGGTTTGGGGAAAAATTGAGATGCTCTGGTGGGAGTTAAAGGCAGTGACAGGTCGGAGAAGGATCAATGTGGAACAGTGAAGGTCAGGGTGGTCTCTTATGTGGTGGCGGCGGCCTGGAGGAGTGTGGCGCAAGTGGTTTCTCCGATGAAGTTGGGTTTCACATGTGAAAGGAGGGGGAGAAGGATTAACAACGTTATAAATGTTATTAAAGGTATTTTAAGCGTTGTTAATAATGTTAATTTTATTTTAATTATTTCAAACTGTAATTACCGAAATTGTAACGGCCCCGGTTTCGCCCGACCCGATCGATCGTGAAATCGACCAAGACCGTTCAAAACCCGAGTACGTTAACTTCGGGAATACAATACATTAGAACAATAACAACAGACTTTTATAACATCATAATAGAGTTACATCAGAGTACAGAATATCAGAGTACATTTAATAAAATACAGTGGAAGAATAGATTACAATAATGGTAAAATACTGCAGCGGAAGAAACACAGCGGAAGACTCTCTATCTCTGGACATAGCTTTAAGCTTCAACCCAGAATCCTTCTAAAGAGATAAATATCTACAAAAAGCTACTCGACTGCCCGTGTGGAAGAGAGGGTACCCGAGTTTGCAAAAAGGTGAAACAAACTACGGGTCAGTCATGGGACTGGTATGAGAATTCTTAACTAGTTTACTAATAATAATATGACAAATCCAAAGACCATGCCGCTAATGCGGAACGGGTTTACTCAATGGATTGTCGTGCATAATTTAAAGTGTCAGAACGTACAACATCGCAATGCTTTTTAGAAAAATGGAATCACCATAAGACTCAAGTCACATCACACAATGCAACGCACACCAGAGGATAGAGTTTTCCCTTATGGTGATTAAACATGCTAAATACGGCAAATACGAGTTTAATATTATTATTAGTGTATAATAAAACATTTCAAAATAAATGTATCAATCCTAGGAAACATAGTACCCCATCCTACTATATCTCCATACTAGTAATACAATCAAAACCGCAGGGTCGTATTTGGAATTTGGATTTCCATCTGAGTCAAGGCTAGGGAGGAGCTCCTTACCGTTTCGAGGCACTCTAGCAATGCCCCAGGATTGGTACTCTGTCCAACCCTTGGATCCTGCAGGGCCGGTCCATACGTTAACGCTTAATGGATTGGCAATTCCTGAACACACGCTTCCCGGTCCTTTTGGACCTATAATACGGCCAGTGGCGACCGCATAAATCGAGGCCTCGAAAAATCCAACAACCACAATGAATAAATGCCAGCGCTGGTAGGTCCCTGGCACCACTCTAGCTAGAAAGAAACGTGTGCACTCCCTGCGTTCCCTTCTCCCGTTTTAGACTCCGCCGGTGTGTGAGGCTCGTGAAGTCACGTTGTAATAACCCGAAAATCTGGGCCAGTTTAAAATTTTTATTTTGGCGATTTTAGTGAATTTTGAATATTTAAAAGAGATTATTTTAAATAATATCGACGAGAAATTTATTTTGAATATAATTCGAACGTATATATTATACGCGTCGTCGTTAGAATATAAATATTTATATATAATTATAAATAGAATTGAAAATGGCGCGGTAGTTCGATAATTCGATTTCAAACTTCAATTGAATGTACCGGGAGCAAAACAATCCGGATTTTAGTGAAACCAAAAACATTAGGATCTAATTGACGATATCTTTCCAACGAAGTTAACAAACTGAGATTTCACTTTATAAATGATAAGATATGTCCAGTTGAAAATTCAGAATAGTCGCTGTGGAATTTAAATATATTTTAATATATATAAAGGCCCTTAAAAATGGACATTTTGCAAATGACCTCGGATTTCGACGAAACCATTTTTGTTGGGTCCGCAGTGTCAAATTATTGCTAGATTCCAAATTTCATAATTTTTCGAATCAGTATGTGAGCGTGGCAAAGGAAAACGTGTTTGACCAATTTCAGTTGATTTTAATCGACTGGAAATTGGCCATTTTTCTAACGGTCTCAGAATTCGACGAAACTAGTTTTGTTAGGACCGTATCGTCAATACGAAGCTAGAAAATATTTTTCTGGAATTTTTCTAGTTAGTATGTGGCCCCGGTAATTTGAAATGTACGTTTAAAATTCAGTATAGTGGTTTAAGTGTAAATTCAACGGAAACTGATTCAAACGATCAAATCAAACTACGAAACATATCCCATTGTATTCGGAATGGGGGTGAAACGCTATGGGCGACAGTCGGTGGGCCTCGTTTCGTAGTCGGGATAAAATAAATTAAAATTAAATAAAAAAATATATATATTTTTCATATAACCCCCCCCTCTTCTCGTTTTCATTCAGAAGAAATAAAAAAAAAAAAAAACCGCTCAGCTAAAAAACCCGTCGACCCTCCCCTTAACCCTAGCGCCGCCGCCATCAGGCGCTCCGCCAGCCGCCCCATCGGCCTCCAAGGGCGCCGCCTTCCTCTCCTCTTCTTCCTTCTCTCCTCGTTCAATTCCACCCCCAAATCCTCATCCGCCTGCGCCCACCACGACAGAGCCGCCACCGCCCCTTTACCCCATCGCGCCCACCTCCGCCGACCTCTCCCCCCTAGCCACCTCCGGCGAACTCAAAGAAACCCCCCCCCTTCGAAAAACTGTCTGTAAGTCTTTTTTTTTTTTATATAAACTGATTTTTTTTAAAAAAAGATTAAATACTGTTTTTATTTTAAAGTTTAAAACTAATTTCGATTTTAAGTTTAAAAACTGTTTTTTTTTTGTTTGTTTTATATAAACTGATTTTTTTTAAAAGAGATTAAAAACTGATTTTTGAAAAGTTTGAAAAACTGATTTTATTTTAAGATTTAAAATAGAAAAGGTTTGAATTTTAAATGGAAAAAGATGAGAAATTTAAAAAGGTGAAATCTTTAAATTTAAAAAGGTGAAATCTTTAAACTTTAAAAGGTGAAAAGATAGGATTTTTATTTGGAAAAAGGTATGATCTTTATATTTTTAAAGTGATAAAAATATGATTTTTATATTTTTAAAGAATTAAAAATATAATCTTTACTATATAGGAATATTAAAAATATGATTTTTATATTTTTAAAGTATTAAAAATATAATCTTTATAGGATAGAGAATATAAAAATATCATCTTTGTATATGTAGCGAAATAAAAATCTGATTTTTATTTTATATACGTTGAAGTAAAGTGATGATTTTTATAAGGCGAAAACTTTATTTTTATAAAGGCGAAAACTTTATTTTTATAAAGGCGAAAACTTTATTTTTATAAAGGCGAAAACTTTATTTTTATAAAGGCGAAAACTTCATTTTTATAAAGGCGAAAACTATATTTTAGAAAGGCGAAATCTATATTTTTGAAATGGGATTTTTATATATTGAATAGCATAGTAAAAATTCAATTTTTAAATATATGAAGTGATTATAAAAATATGATTTTTAAATTGAAAACAAACAAATAAAAATGTGATTTTTATTTTAAAAACATCGAAATATAAAAATGTGTGATTTTTATATATATAGTGACTACGGGCAACGAAGATGACGAAGATGGGATAACGAAGAAGATTTCTATAAATGGAGTGTCGTGAAGTTGGATAGCTTTCGGTGAGAACTTCTCACTCTAAATTCTCTTTTTCTAGTTATATATATATATACTAGGATGTAGACGGTGCTTAGTAGCACCCGACACCCGTCATCCACAGACCATGGATGGCTTGTTTGTTAAATTGTTTGGTTGTGTAGTTGGTTAGTCTAATTGATTGAAATTTGAATTGTTTGGTGAATTGAAATTGATTTGATTGATGTGTGAATGGCGTGGGCCTTCACTAGACCGGGGATAAGGCTAGGCCTCGTCCCGTTTCTAGTATCGTGCCGTTATGCCGCCGAAATTTTCTAAAATATGTTAGAAAAATAAAAATATCATTTTTATTGTGTAAATGAACTGAATAGAAATTCATGTGTTAAAATAAAATGTTTTATCGTTAAAAATATAGTTTTTAACGTGAAAGTGAATAAATAAAATATTTATAAACAAATCGGCCGATTTGTTTATGTACACTGATTTGAAGGACATTGATTGGGATGATAAATTTTACACATCGCCCAACTGCACAAATAAAATCTGTGTTTGATTGTTTGAAACCCCACACGGGTGTTGGGATGAAATTTGAAGTTCACTCATCCTGATTGATTAAATATGTCGATCGATTGATTGACAGGCTGTTATAAGCGTTAGATATCTATATTTGATGCTTATACAGCGTAGTGCACTTTGGTTGATGGTTGATTGTTTATTAATGCTATTAAATACATGTGTTGTATGGAATCCATATAATTAACGTTATATGGTGATTGATTGGGCCTCATTCCAATCGGGAAAATAATGAATATTATAAAAGAAAATTCATGTGTTGAATATAAAAATAGTCATGTGTTGACGATGTTCATGTGTTGAGTGAAATATTTTAAATAAAATAAATCACATCTTTATCATATTTAAAATTAGAACTACTTCCTAGTAGAAGTCTAATTAAAATCAAACGATAGATACCTTAGTTTTATAAAATATTTCACATAACAAAAATAGTGATGTGTTGACAGTACTCATGTGTTGAGATTAGTCGTGTGTTGAAAGAAATATAGATTCATGTGTTGAATGGGATAAATATTCATTTGTTGGATAGAATAAAGGAGTTTTGAAAAATATAAATCCGTGTTGATTAGAGATGCGTTATTTCGACGTGAACGATATTTATATCGATTTTAAAACGATTTCGAAATGAATTGAATTGAAAACGATTTCGAAATGAATTGAATTGAAAACGATTTCGAAATGAATTGAATTGAAAACGATTTCGAAATGAATTGAAAACGAATTCGAATTGAATTGAAAGTGAATTGAAATGAATTCAAATTGAATTAAAATTTGAATTGAATAGAAATGAATTTTAAAACGGATTTATAAAGAAGAATTCAATTTTGATTTGAATTGAATATAGAAGTTGAATTGTTTCAGAAACGAATTTAAAACGATTTATAAAATTCGTTTTAAAAGGAAATCGACGAAATATATAATATATATATATTATATATATATAATGGCCTGAATAGAACGCGCCGCGCCGCGGTAGTTCGTGAATTTCGACCATTTATTTCAAACGGACATTGCGGGAGATCCGACCGTCGGATTCTCCTAAAACCGGAACCGTTGGGTTCGTATCGAAAAGAGATTTCCAATGAATATTAGAAATTTGAAATCTAACGGTTGGATTTGGAATTATGTCCAAATCAAATTCGAAAAAGGTCGCTGTAAGTGCAGTTCGATGGCCGTTGTTGGAAATCGACTGTACGGGCCTTGATAAAATTATTAAAAATATCTATAATTTGTGTAAAATTATAATATGTGAATTGGAAAGATTTGAGCTGGAAAATTCCACATTTGAAAAGATAAAAATAGATTTTTATCAAAATGAACTAGTTTTGAACTAGAATTGAAATCAATTTATTTTTAAAATAAATAAATTGAATTCGAAAGTGATTTTGAAAATAATCGATAATTTCCAATACGTGGATTGGACTGGAGCTGAATCGAAATTATCTTCGGGATATTTCGATGTTGGATTTCTTGACTATACAAATATTGTTATGGGGATTTGAAAGATATTTTATATCGTTATTTCCAATACGATATTTGTTGGTTTCAGAATTTGATATTGAATATAAGCCGATATATTTTCTATTCAGAGCCTTGTATTTAATATCAAATGTGATTTGGTTTGTCGTGAATCGTGTTTTTGATGACATTGGTTCTTTAACCCAGTTAAAGGCAGGATATTGATTTTTGAAAGGATTAAAACTAAGTGGAGTTTTAATGAATCTTTAATTAGATTGAAAAGAGAATTGATAATTTAAATTATCAAATCTGAAAAGTGATCGAGAGTGGAGTATCACCAGTTTTGCTCCAAAGCGATAGTTAAATCTTTAATTAGATTTGAACGTGAAATGGTAATTAATTTTACCGATAACACCGTGGTGTTAGGAATGGAGTATCACCAGTTTTGCTCCATGGGATATATAGGTTGGGATTGGGAAATAAAATAAATAATTACTTCGGTGTGGTTCGCTAATCCCGACTAGTTTGAAATGATATCCAAAGGAAGATTATAGGATAAATTTAGAAGAATTTATCTTGGATAAAATTAATGGGAACATTTCCCTAAGAATGTGATTTTGTGAATAAAAGAATATTCTGAATTGGAATGAGGCGTTTGTTGTGTTTGTGTAACATTTGTTTATCATATACGTGGGTTATTCAGAAAGGCCGGGTTTATGCCCATTCTGAATAACCGATTCGACGAGATGTCGAAGATGAAGACGGTGGTTGAAGACCGGAAGTCTTCACATCGTTTGGGTGATTACTGATGATCTTGATTGGGCTGTACACCCAAGAGGAGGGAAACAGTTGGTGATCGTCCAGACGTACTTGGAGATCGATGGATATGCGAGGAAAGTGCCTCCGGTTTCGTTCAGACCCAGAACGAACTTGTAAATGGATTGTGTGTCTGACATTGGATTTTATACTGTGTTGATTGATCTCTATTAAATATACATCTGTTTGGCGGCGGAGAATTTATTCTCTTGCTTAACGCCCTTCTCTGAGACGTACGAGCTCAGAGGTTGTATATCGATAAACATCAGTCGCATGGAGTGGATTGCCAGTGTGGCATGCGTAAGTGGCAATTGATCAAGGCTTCTGTTGAAAAGCAAAGTCTTGTGGTTGATGATCAAAGCACGGCCTGTGTGGCATAGCTTTGTGTATAACGTGAATTCGCGAGCCTCACACCTCGGTATGAGTCAAAAACGGGAGACGGACCGCTGGGAGAGCACGACGTTTCTTTCTAGCTAGGGTGGTGTCAGTGACCTACCAGCCCTGACATTTATATACTTTTCACCTGTGTGGTTGTTGGAATGCGAGGCGCCTCGGATATAGGTCTGTAAGGACCGGGAAACGTGTGTTCAGGAATAACTAATCCTCAAAAGTAAGAGAGGACCGGCCCAGCCGATTCCAAGGATCAGAGTGGGGTCCTGAGGCATTGCTAGAGTGTCTCGAACGCGGAGAGGAGCTTGCCCCTTGCCTCGGCTCATGACGGAATCCAATTTCCAATACGTGATATTGCGGTTTTAATTGTAGAACTAGTATGGCGACATGATAGATGGTACCCATGCCGCCTATGATTGATATTTATGATTGAAATTGTTTTGACACTATACACCTATAATAGTATCAAATGATGTGTTTTAAACGTATCAAGCATGCTTTGGCTGTTATAAGGGAAAACCCTATCCTACGGCTTGCGTTGCATTGTGTGATGGGACCTGGGTCTTATAACAGCTTCATTTTTCTTTATTTAGCATTGCGCTGTTTGTTTTATGCACTGGTATTCTTGGGAGGAAACCCGTTCCGTGTTATACGGCGTGGTCCCTTGATTTACCGAACTTTAAAATAAAGAATTATAACTGTTTTAGTTCTCACACCAGTCACATGACTGACCTGGAGTTTATTGTTTTAACCTAAACTCTGGGTGCCCCTATTTTCCGCACGGGCAGCTAGTAGTTTTGGTTTTGCAGATTTATTTTCGCAGGGTCCTGATTTACAGCTGGAACGATGCTCGGAAAGCTCTGTATCCGTGTATCACCTCTAGTTGTGTTTTGTATATTTTTCCGCTGCTATGTAATTTATTGTAATCTCTGATATTTATCGAATGTAATTTATTCATTTATACTCTGTATATTCTTGTATCTGATGGAATTGTTGTAATAACAATGAAATGTTCTTCCGTCTGCGTTCTATTTTGTCTTGTACTCAATTCTATTCGTGCTTTCCTTAACGGGGAAGTTCGGGTCGTCTCATTTTGGTATCAGAGCTTTGGTTTACAGAGCTCGAGAACAAGACACATTAGAACCATACGAAAGAATTCATCAGATATTGGATTAGCAATATCCAATTAGAATGACTCGTTAGAGATAGGATCAGTAGTATCCTAGAACGAGTGTGAAGAGTATATTTTCCAATTGAAAACAATTTTGTTTTAAAATTTAAATCGCTTTATACGTATTTGAATATTTATTTATTTTGAATATGGACAATCGAGTATATATAGGTTTTGCATATACGCGTCATGAACGTATATTCGAAGTTTTAATATACTGGATAGATATAGGGTTACACTCTAGTCGCCCGGAGATGATATTGATGATAGCGATCGCATCATCAATATTTATGTTCGTGTTACGAAGGTGTGATTTTCTATATATTTCCATTAGACTGGTGTGAGAACCAAAACCAATATTGTTAGAACACTTTGTTGTGAATTGGCATCAAAAACATTATTTTTTGGTATATGTATCAAAATTATGAATTTGAAACGTTAATCCACTAATTGATTGATGTTTGGGTTGTTTGTTTAATTGTTTGCTAATTTTTAACCATTTAGCCTAATATAATCAAATATTGAATTATATCGACAATTGGTCGCATTTGCTTGCACATACATATACTTACATTGAACAGGTCATAGCAAGGAGGCTAGAGCAGAGAATAAAATTTGTTTGCCCGACAAATAGGTACATGTTTACTACATAATTTCCTGTTTTGTTTGGGTGATGATGATTTTGTGAGCCTATTGGCTAGCCGCTTGGCTTTTTCTTTTTCTTTTTGAGATCTGAAGGACCGGGGAAGCTATTTGAAATTCCCCGATGCTCCCGGTGCAGGGGAGGTTATGGCGAAATTTTTCGAAAATTTAGGGTGTTAGCCAAATTTTTGAAGAATTGGAAAATTCTCAGAAACTGAAAAGTTGGAGAATGGAAGCCAGATCGAACGTAGAGTTGATTAATCAAACAACTTTCGACTTTGTTCCTTTTCGGGGACGAAAAGTTTTAAGTGGGGGAGATTGTAATAACCCGAAAATCTGGGCCAGTTTAAAATTTTTATTTTGGCGATTTTAGTGAATTTTGAATATTTAAAAGAGATTATTTTAAATAATATCGACGAGAAATTTATTTTGAATATAATTCGAACGTATATATTATACGCGTCGTCGTTAGAATATAAATATTTATATATAATTATAAATAGAATTGAAAATGGCGCGGTAGTTCGATAATTCTATTTCAAACTTCAATTGAATGTACCGGGAGCAAAACAATCCGGATTTTAGTGAAACCAAAAACATTAGGATCTAATTGACGATATCTTTCCAACGAAGTTAACAAACTGAGATTTCACTTTATAAATGATAAGATATGTCCAGTTGAAAATTCAGAATAGTCGCTGTGGAATTTAAATATATTTTAATATATATAAAGGCCCTTAAAAATGGACATTTTGCAAATGACCTCGGATTTCGACGAAACCATTTTTGTTGGGTCCGCAGTGTCAAATTATTGCTAGATTCCAAATTTCATAATTTTTCGAATCAGTATGTGAGCGTGGCAAAGGAAAACGCGTTTGACCAATTTCAGTTGATTTTAATCGACTGGAAATTGGCCATTTTTCTAACGGTCTCAGAATTCGACGAAACTAGTTTTGTTAGGACCGTATCGTCAATACGAAGCTAGAAAATATTTTTCTGGAATTTTTCTAGTTAGTATGTGGCCCCGGTAATTTGAAATGTACGTTTAAAATTCAGTATAGTGGTTTAAGTGTAAATTCAACGGAAACTGATTCAAACGATCAAATCAAACTATGAAACATATCCCATTGTGTTCGGAATGGGGGTGAAACGCTATGGGCGACAGTCGGTGGGCCTCGTTTCGTAGTCGAATAAAAAGTCAACTCCATGGGATAAAATAAATTAAAATTAAATAAAAAAAATATATATTTTTCATATAACCCCCCCTCTTCTCGTTTTCATTCAGAAGAAATAAAAAAAAAAAAAACGCTCAGCTAAAAAACCCGTCGACCCTCCCCTTAACCCTAGCGCCGCCGCCATCAGGCGCTCCGCCAGCCGCCCCATCGGCCTCCAAGGGCGCCGCCTTCCTCTCCTCTTCTTCCTTCTCTCCTCGTTCAATTCCCCCCCCCCCCCCAAATCCTCATCCGCCTGCGCCCACCACGACAGAGCCGCCACCGCCCCTTTACCCCGTCGCGCCCACCTCCGCCGACCTCTCCCCCCCTAGCCACCTCCGGCGAACTCAAAGAAACCCCCCCCCCCCCTTCGAAAAACTGTCTGTAAGTCTTTTTTTTTTATATAAACAGATTTTTTTTAAAAAAAGATTAAATACTGTTTTTATTTTAAAGTTTAAAACTAATTTCGATTTTAAGTTTAAAAACTGTTTTTTTTTGTTTGTTTTATATAAACTGATTTTTTTTAAAAGAGATTAAAAACTGATTTTTGAAAAGTTTGAAAAACTGATTTTATTTTAAGATTTAAAATAGAAAAGGTTTGAATTTTAAATGGAAAAAGATGAGAAATTTAAAAAGGTGAAATCTTTAAATTTAAAAAGGTGAAATCTTTAAACTTTAAAAGGTGAAAAGATAGGATTTTTATTTGGAAAAAGGTATGATCTTTATATTTTTAAAGTGATAAAAATATGATTTTTATATTTTTAAAGAATTAAAAATATAATCTTTACTATATAGGAATATTAAAAATATGATTTTTATATTTTTAAAGTATTAAAAATATAATCTTTATAGGATAGAGAATATAAAAATATCATCTTTGTATATGTAGCGAAATAAAAATCTGATTTTTATTTTATATACGTTGAAGTAAAGTGATGATTTTTATAAGGCGAAAACTTTATTTTTATAAAGGCGAAAACTTTATTTTTATAAAGGCGAAAACTTTATTTTTATAAAGGCGAAAACTTTATTTTTATAAAGGCGAAAACTTCATTTTTATAAAGGCGAAAACTATATTTTAGAAAGGCGAAATCTATATTTTTGAAATGGGATTTTTATATATTGAATAGCATAGTAAAAATTCAATTTTTAAATATATGAAGTGATTATAAAAATATGATTTTTAAATTGAAAACAAACAAATAAAAATGTGATTTTTATTTTAAAAACATCGAAATATAAAAATGTGTGATTTTTATATATATAGTGACTACGGGCAACGAAGATGACGAAGATGGGATAACGAAGAAGATTTCTATAAATGGAGTGTCGTGAAGTTGGATAGCTTTCGGTGAGAACTTCTCACTCTAAATTCTCTTTTTCTAGTTATATATATATATATACTAGGATGTAGACGGTGCTTAGTAGCACCCGACACCCGTCATCCACAGACCATGGATGGCTTGTTTGTTAAATTGTTTGGTTGTGTAGTTGGTTAGTCTAATTGATTGAAATTTGAATTGTTTGGTGAATTGAAATTGATTTGATTGATGTGTGAATGGCGTGGGCCTTCACTAGACCGGGGATAAGGCTAGGCCTCGTCCCGTTTCTAGTATCGTGCCGTTATGCCGCCGAAATTTTCTAAAATATGTTAGAAAAATAAAAATATCATTTTATTGTGTAAAGGAACTGAATAGAAATTCATGTGTTAAAATAAAATGTTTTATCGTTAAAAATATAGTTTTTAACGTGAAATTGAATAAATAAAATATTTATAAACAAATCGGCCGATTTGTTTATGTACACTGATTTGAAGGACATTGATTGGGATGATAAATTTTACACATCGCCCAACTACACAAATAAAATCTGTGTTTGATTGTTTGAAACCCCACACGGGTGTTGGGATGAAATTTGAAGTTCACTCATCCTGATTGATTAAATATGTCGATCGATTGATTGACAGGCTGTTATAAGCGTTAGATATCTATATTTGATGCTTATACAGCGTAGTGCACTTTGGTTGATGGTTGATTGTTTATTAATGCTATTAAATACATGTGTTGTATGGAATCCATATAATTAACGTTATATGGTGATTGATTGGGCCTCATTCCAATCGGGAAAATAATGAATATTATAAAAGAAAATTCATGTGTTGAATATAAAAATAGTCATGTGTTGACGATGTTCATGTGTTGAGTGAAATATTTTAAATAAAATAAATCACATCTTTATCATATTTAAAATTAGAACTACTTCCTAGTAGAAGTCTAATTAAAATCAAACGATAGGTACCTTAGTTTTATAAAATATTTCACATAACAAAAATAGTGATGTGTTGACAGTACTCATGTGTTGAGATTAGTCGTGTGTTGAAAGAAATATAGATTCATGTGTTGAATGGGATAAATATTCATTTGTTGGATAGAATAAAGGAGTTTTGAAAAATATAAATCCGTGTTGATTAGAGATGCATTATTTCGACGTGAACGATATTTATATCGATTTTAAAACGATTTCGAAATGAATTGAATTGAAAACGATTTCGAAATGAATTGAATTGAAAACGATTTCGAAATGAATTGAATTGAAAACGATTTCGAAATGAATTGAATTGAAAACGATTTCGAAATGAATTGAAAACGAATTCGAATTGAATTGAAAGTGAATTGAAATGAATTCAAATTGAATTAAAATTTGAATTGAATAGAAATGAATTTTAAAACGGATTTATAAAGAAGAATTCAATTTTGATTTGAATTGAATATAGAAGTTGAATTGTTTCAGAAACGAATTTAAAACGATTTATAAAGTTCATTTTAAAAGGAAATCGACGAAATATATAATATATATATATATATTATATATATATAATGGCCTGAATAGAACGCGCCGCGCCGCGGTAGTTCGTGAATTTCGACCATTTATTTCAAACGGACATTGCGGGAGATCCGACCGTCGGATTCTCCTAAAACCGGAACCGTTGGGTTCGTATCGAAAAGAGCTTTCCAATGAATATTAGAAATTTGAAATCTAACGGTTGGATTTGGAATTATGTCCAAATCAAATTCGAAAAAGGTCGTTGTAAGTGCAGTTCGATGGCCGTTGTTGGAAATCGACTGTACGGGCCTTGATAAAATTATTAAAAATATCTATAATTTGTGTAAAATTATAATATGTGAATTGGAAAGATTTGAGCTGGAAAATTCCACATTTGAAAAGATAAAAATAGATTTTTATCAAAATGAACTAGTTTTGAACTAGAATTGAAATCAATTTATTTTTAAAATAAATAAATTGAATTTGAAAGTGATTTTGAAAATAATCGATAATTTCCAATACGTGGATTGGACTGGAGCTGAATCGAAATTATCTTCGGGATATTTCGATGTTGGATTTCGTGACTATACAAATATTGTTATGGGGATTTGAAAGATATTTTATATCGTTATTTCCAATACGATATTTGTTGGTTTCAGAATTTGATATTGAATATAAGCCGATATATTTTCTATTCAGAGCCTTGTATTTAATATCAAATGTGATTTGGTTTGTCGTGAATCGTGTTTTTGATGACATTGGTTCTTTAACCCAGTTAAAGGCAGGATATTGATTTTTGAAAGGATTAAAACTAAGTGGAGTTTTAATGAATCTTTAATTAGATTGAAAAGAGAATTGATAATTTAAATTATCAAATCTGAAAAGTGATCGAGAGTGGAGTATCACCAGTTTTGCTCCAAAGCGATAGTTAAATCTTTAATTAGATTTGAACGTGAAATGGTAATTAATTTTACCGATAACACCGTGGTGTTAGGAATGGAGTATCACCAGTTTTGCTCCATGGGATATATAGGTTGGGATTGGGAAATAAAATAAATAATTACTTCGGTGTGGTTCGCTAATCCCGACTAGTTTGAAATGATATCCAAAGGAAGATTATAGGATAAATTTAGAAGAATTTATCTTGGATAAAATTAATGGGAACATTTCCCTAAGAATGTGATTTTGTGAATAAAAGAATATTCTGAATTGGAATGAGGCGTTTGTTGTGTTTGTGTAACATTTGTTTATCATATACGTGGGTTATTCAGAAAGGCCGGGTTTATGCCCATTCTGAATAACCGATTCGACGAGATGTCGAAGATGAAGACGGTGGTTGAAGACCGGAAGTCTTCACATCGTTTGGGTGATTACTAATGATCTTGATTGGGCTGTACACCCAAGAGGAGGGAAACAGTTGGTGATCGTCCAGACGTACTTGGAGATCGATGGATATGCGAGGAAAGTGCCTCCGGTTTCGTTCAGACCCAGAACGAACTTGTAAATGGATTGTGTGTCTGACATTGGATTTTATACTGTGTTGATTGATCTCTATTAAATATACATCTGTTTGGCGGCGGAGAATTTATTCTCTTGCTTAACGCCCTTCTCTGAGACGTACGAGCTCAGAGGTTGTATATCGATAGACATCAGTCGCATGGAGTGGATTGCCAGTGTGGCATGCGTAAGTGGCAATTGATCAAGGCTTCTGTTGAAAAGCAAAGTCTTGTGGTTGATGATCAAAGCACGGCCTGTGTGGCATAGCTTTGTGTATAACGTGAATTCGCGAGCCTCACACCTCGGTATGAGTCAAAAACGGGAGACGGACCGCTGGGAGAGCACGACGTTTCTTTCTAGCTAGGGTGGTGTCAGTGACCTACCAGCCCTGACATTTATATACTTTTCACCTGTGTGGTTGTTGGAATGCGAGGCGCCTTGGATATAGGTCTGTAAGGACAGGGAAACGTGTGTTCAGGAATAACTAATCCTCAAAAGTAAGAGAGGACCGGCCCAGCCGATTCCAAGGATCAGAGTGGGGTCCTGAGGCATTGCTAGAGTGTCTCGAACGCGGAGAGGAGCTTGCCCCTTGCCTCGGCTCATGACGGAATCCAATTTCCAATACGTGATATTGCGGTTTTAATTGTAGAACTAGTATGGCGACATGATAGATGGTACCCATGCCGCCTATGATTGATATTTATGATTGAAATTGTTTTGACACTATACACCTATAATAGTATCAAATGATGTGTTTTAAACGTATCAAGCATGCTTTGGCTGTTATAAGGGAAAACCCTATCCTCCGGCTTGCGTTGCATTGTGTGATGGGACCTAGGTCTTATAACAGCTTCATTTTTCTTTATTTAGCATTGCGCTGTTTGTTTTATGCACTGGTATTCTTGGGAGGAAACCCGTTCCGTGTTATACGGCGTGGTCCCTTGATTTACCGAACTTTAAAATAAAGAATTATAACTGTTTTAGTTCTCACACCAGTCACATGACTGACCTGGAGTTTATTGTTTTAACCTAAACTCTGGGTGCCCCTATTTTCCGCACGGGCAGCTAGTAGTTTTGGTTTTGCAGATTTATTTTCGCAGGGTCCTGATTTACAGCTGGAACGATGCTCGGAAAGCTCTGTATCCGTGTATCACCTCTAGTTGTGTTTTGTATATTTTTCCGCTGCTATGTAATTTATTGTAATCTCTGATATTTATCGAATGTAATTTATTCATTTATACTCTGTATATTCTTGTATCTGATGGAATTGTTGTAATAACAATAAAATGTTCTTCCGTCTGCGTTCTATTTTGTCTTGTACTCAATTCTATCCGTGCTTTCCTTAACGGGGAAGTTCGGGTCGTCTCACACGTCATACACAAAGCTATGCCTAAACAGGCTTTGCTTTGATCATCCCACAAGGCCTGCTTTTCAACAAAGCCTTGATCACATGCATCTTGGCATGCCACATCGTCAATCCATACCATATCATTGATTTCTGCCAACATATAACCTCTGAGCTCGTACGTCTTAGAGAAGGGTGTAAAACACCAAACAGATGTATGTTTAGCAGAGATCAATAGATACAGTAAAAAGGAGTACAATGTCAGACGTGCAATCCATTTATACGCTTATGCTTTAGGTCTGAGCGAAAGCAAATCCGTACAAATCAGCACTACGTCCGGATAACTACCATTTTAGCCCCGTCTTGGGAGCAAATCAATCAAGGGCCTCAACACTAGTCACCCATTCGATGTGAAGATCGTCGGTCTTCAATCGTCGTCTTCAATTCTTCGAACGTCGTATCATTATTTGGAATGAGAGTAAACTCGGACTTTCCAAATAACTCTCGCATATATAAATTTGGAAACCATTTCATGTCGTCGTTAATAATTTATAACGATCTATCATTATTTTTACTTTACCTACACATCCTAAACATAACAGTATATTTTACTCTTCCATTTTTCAATTTACACCAAATGTATATTTGGTTTCATTATTTTTCTAATGAAGATCCATTCCTTAGAAATGCAAATTTCTAATCTTATTATTTATATTGAAAAATGTAAATTTCTATTCCTATTTTATTTACATTGAGAAATGTAAACTTATACTTCAATATATTATTATATTGAAAATGTAACCTTTATTTCACATTCCATTTACATTGGAAAATATAAATTCCTAATCATTCTTTTGTTTACATTGAAAAATGTAAACTTTTTTATATGCATATAAAAACATAATTTCTACTTCATCCTTATTTACATTGAAAAATGTAGGTTTCTATATTACACCAATTACATATAAAAATGTAACTTCCTATTTTTCCTTTTATTTACATTAAGAAAAATGTAACTTTTCTAATATTTACATTAAGAAAAACGTAAAAACTTTTATAATCCTTATCTTACTTTATTAGAAATGTAACCTTCCTTTATAACAAAATTGGAGGTGAAAATATTCATTTTGTTATTAACACATAACGGTGTGAAAATAACGTAAATTTCTAAGTTATCCATTTATATTTTGATATGGGCCAGACCTCTCACATTAGGCCTACAACTCGTGGATGCTGGATTGGCCGGTCGGTTCCGGGCAGACTTCTACCGCAAGTTGGGCTTAACCTCGTGTCTTGGCCCAATTTGTACTTGCGCACTTGGACCTCTCACATTAGGCCTAACGTTTGTGGCTGCTGGATATGCCGGTCGGGTCCGGGCAGACTTCCACCACAAATGTGACCTAACCTCGTGTCCAAGTACAATTTTAATTAATTACTATAATTGTTCTATGAAAAAAAAGTATTATTTTAAACTGTTTCTCATTTCAAAATCTCTTAATTTTGGAGTATTCTATATTTCCAAAATAACTTAATTTCCAATATTATAACTTACCCTTTTCAAATCTTAATTAAACTTTGGACTTTCTCAATTATTATATTAATAATAATAAACCTTTCAAAATGTCTAATTCTTCTGATGTAAACAAAATGTGATGATTTTGTCTAATTTTTTTTTTATAAACAAAATGTGATAATTTTGTCAATTCTTTCTAAATAACAAAATGTGGTAATTTTGTCAATTCTTTCTAATTCTTATTTGCATTAAGAATAATGTAATCTTTTCTTAATTCTTATTTACATTAAGAAAATGTAGCCTTTCTAATTCTTATTTAAAATAAGAAAATGTAAACTTTTCTAATTCTTATTCACATAAAGAAAATGTAGACTTTTCTTAATTCTTATTTGCAATAAGAAAATGTAAACTTTTCTAATTCATATTTACTCTAACATATATGACATATTTAACTAAATTGACAATTTAATCATAACATTCCTAGTGAATGATATTTTTATAAAAATAAAGAAAATTATCTCTATTTTTATTAAAAATGTAAACTTCTAGTGTGTCATTAAATGTTCAACAAAAGGTATATTTTTCTATGTCATTCCAATTTCACCAAAAATAATTATTCTTGTGTCAATATAATCCCAACAAAAATGTATATTTTTGTGTGTCATTCTATTTTTAACAAAAATATAATATTTTGTGTCATTTCTTATTTCTAACCAATTGACAATGTAATACTATCCATTTACTTCTAACAAATTGACAATGTATTAATGTCCATTTATATTTTCAACTAAACAACCATCAAAATGTCCTTTATAATATTTCTACCTATAATGACGGTGCAAATTTGTCCTTTTTCATTTTAACAAAATAAGGTGAAATAAATGTCCTTTATAATATTTCAACCTATAATGACGGTGCAAATTTGTCCTTTTTCATTTTAACAAAATAAGGTGAAATAAATGTCCTTTTTATAAATTACACACAAATGACAATGTAATAATGTCCATTTACTTCTAACAAATTGACAATGTATTAATGTCCATTTATATTTTCAACTAAATAACCATCCAAATGCCCTTTATAATATTTCAACCTATAATGATGGTGCAAATTTGTCCTTTTTCATTTTAACAAAATAAGGTGAAATAAATGTCCTTTATAATGTTTCAACCTATAATGACAGTGCAAATTTGTCATTTATAAATTACAACAAAAAGAACCATCTTAATTTGCCAATTCTAATCGACAAAATAACGATTTTACTAAATAACGATTTTATTAAATTCTAGTGGTCTATTTCATTTCAACCATTTTGTTTCAACACAAATACCATCACATCAACAAATTCACCTAACAACATCAACCAAATAAGATTTCGTAGCAATCAGCAAATTTGGATTCCACAACATATATGTATAAAATTCACATGGCAAGGAATAATTTAATTTCAATAATTAAATATAGAAATCTCACCACTATTTTTCTGAATTTTCAAAGTCCTTGTTTCAACTTTTTGGTTTCAACGAAAATTGACAATTTTGCTCCACTATTTGGTTACAGCAAAAATGATAAATTTTTGTTTCCAATCCTTTTGTCACAACAAAATAATATATTCGTTTCCTCTAATTTTATTATAACAAATACGATATATTTGTTTTCAATTATTCAGTCATGATATATTTATTTATAACAACCAAATTTTAACCAACATGAGAATTCTAATCCGCATATCAATACAACAGTATTATCAGCCAAATCAAATCACGTATGTAACAAACAGAATTTAGCGACATATAATTTCACAACACAAGTTCTAGAACAGATTACGTAACATGATTCAGTATTTTTAATTGTATATAAATAAATAAATAAATAGAATTTCTCACCTTGATTGGATATAGATCTAAAATTCGAACGTGCTCAGAATTGGTCCCAATTGCTTTTAAGAAGTCCTATTCGATGCAACGGTTCAAACGGATCTGAAATTTTCCTTGAGTTTTGATTTCGCCTAAATTCGCAGCAAGTTCTATATATATCCCTACCTCTTCTAGAATGTAGAGGACATTGTCACGTTCGCGATGGCTCCTTTAATTACTTCAGCCGTGAGTTTTCAACTTTTGATTCAAAACTAGAGTTCAACTTTCCTTCGAATCGGTTGTACGACGAGGAAATCGGATTGCACCACGTCGGAGATGGAGGAGGCGCGCCTGCCGATGGTGGTGGAGAGTGCTTCAAGTTCCTCTAAAGGATCAATGGTTTTTTTTATGTGGACAAGAGGAAGGATTTTTAAATTCATAGAAGAGAACTACAGAGAAAAAATTAAGGAATGGAATTGAGTAGGATATGTGATTTATTTCTGAAAGGGCTCTTTACATACGGTAGGCTATGAAAGAAATAAATTTACTGACTAGGAATGAGGTGTCGGTCTAATTAATTTTTTTTATTTGTGACGAATTTTGGGACTAAGTTAAATTCACTTGAAAATTGGAAATTATGAAACATAAAGAGAAAGCAACATATATAAATATAAATATATATATATATATATATTAATTAGTAAGGAAGGGGAGAGAGAGACCTGTAAGTGCATGTATTTCAAATGTAGCATGCGTTTTGATAATTAATTATGAAACATTAAGAGAAAGCAACCTTTATATATATATATATTTATTAATTAGTAAGGAAGGGGGGAGAGAGAGTAGAGAATAAATGCACAAGTTATTTCCCCTATATGCCTCTTTGTATTTATAACAAATTAAATGCTTGCTTTTTTTTTCTAATTGTTTAAATTATGCACCCTTCTAAATTTCAAAACATGCAATATTAAATAACGTAATGCCATGTTTACATATAACGACACATTTATCCCCCCCTTTTTTTATTTTTTATTTTCAAATTTCAAAAGTATCCGCAGTTTGTACTTAAGTGGATAGAGAGCAAATTATACACAAAATAAAGAACAGTTGGTTATTTATAATATTAGATTATTTTGTCCATTAATTCAAGAAAGAGCCCATCATCTCCTATTCACATTTCAAAATAAAACAAGAAAAGACAAAACGGGAAGGTATTCAATTGGATAGACATGAATAAAAAGAATAGAAATATACACGTAGGTTCATTTTAATATTAATAACATACCAATTGACTTCCAATGTTTCTTTTTATTTAATTCCATTGTAATGTTTCACACATTACTCCTATGGTTATTTGAAAAATTTGTTGCCCGAAATGCGGTGTGTTACAATGTTTATTTATCATCGAATTTCAAAAGCAAATCAAAAAGAAAAGAGAATAAATATAAAGGAATAAATGCATTCATTATATGAACAAAGTATCTATTACAATAATTATTTAAATGGCAGAATATATTATTTAGAACTATTCTATTTTAAATATTTAATGAACTGCAATCTTATTCGGTAAATCCTGTAATGGAAAAAAAAAATAAGATATGAATTGAAATTGCGATTGTCATTATTAAAGGTTGTCTATAAAAGTAAATGTAAGGTTACACAAATTGTCTGTTTACATCTAATTTACTTAACCTTGAATCAAAAATGAACGGGAAATTGTAATTCTTCGAAATTAAGAAATGAAATAAGTTTAGTTCATATTTTAGAGTTTGCTAATTATTTCATTCATTAGAATGATGGTTGACACATGGATTTCCATGTTTTAGTTAGGTCAAAACCCAAAATGTTAAAGTATAAGAGATAAATATATATAATTACACCCAAGGGAAAGATATATACAAAATAAGGATAAGTATCATATATATATATATATACATATATATATATATATATTTTCTTTTTCTCTTTTTTACTGCCCTTAAAAAAGTTTCTTATAAATGCATGCCATGCTGTTTCGCATTCAAGGTTGAAACGGAAGAATAGGTATGTGTTAATGAGATATTCAATTTCATAATATTTTAAACCAAAAAATGAATTGTTTGAGATCCACAAATTGAGATGATTAATTTTAACGTCAAAACCATTTCAGCGTTACTATACCTATTATTTCTAACATGACATTATTAAATAAATGACGTTCCTTATATAATGACATTATCATGGCATTCCTAATACAGTAATATCTTTTCACAAAGATGACATTTTCTAATAAATAACGCTTCTATTAACCTGGCCTTTCAAATGAAATGATATTTTTGTATAAATGACATTTCCTAAGCAAATTGTATTTTTAATCTAATATAACATGTCTTAACAAAATGAACATTTTTAACATTTCCAGTCTTTATGATTTAAAATAAATTACTTTAAATATCAAAAACCCATTAAAATAACTTAAAATAAAATTTTAAATTTACCCTAAAATTCAGGGTTGTTACAGTCTCCCCCACTTAAAATCTTTTCGTCCTCGAAAAGGAACGAAGTTAAAAATGTTTAATTATCGTACTCAATTTTTCATTCTTTATTATTCATTCATTGGTTTAAATAATTTCATAGTTGAACTAATAATTATACTACACAATCATCAATCAATTGGTTGATTAGCTTTTGAAATATATAACTTTATATATTCAAAAATCATATTTTCTAAAATAGATTATAAATACGTATATTATAAGCTTGTTACTCTCAACTCATTCTAGGGTATTACTAACCCCATCACTAATGAGTTTCCTCATTCTAGGATACTGCTGATCCTATCTCTAATTAGCATTCTTAATGGATATCACTAATCCAATCTCTAATGAGTCTTTTGTTCCGTTCTAACGAGTTGTACCCCAAAGATTTGGATTTAACCAAAGCTCTGATACCAACTGTAACGGCCCCGGTTTCGCCCGACCCGATCGATCGTGAAATCGACCAAGACCGTTCAAAACCCGAGTACGTTAACTTCGGGAATACAATACATTAGAACAATAACAACAGACTTTTATAACATCATAATAGAGTTACATCAGATTACAGAATATCAGAGTACATTTAATAAAATACAGTGGAAGAATAGATTACAATAATGGTAAAATACTGCAGCAGAAGAAACACAGCGGAAGACTCTCTATCTCTGAACATAGCTTTAAGCTTCAACCCAGAATCCTTCTAAAGAGATAAATATCTGCAAAAAGCTACTCGACTGCCCGTGTGGAAGAGAGGGCACCCGAGTTTGCAAAAAGGTGAAACAAACTACGGGTTAGTCATGGGACTGGTATGAGAATTCTTAACTAGTTTACTAATAATAATATGACAAATCCAAAGACCATGCCGCTAATGCAGAACGGGTTTACTCAATGGATTGTCGTGCATAATTTAAAGTGTCAGAACGTACAACATCGCAATGCTTTTTAGAAAAATGGAATCACCATAAGACTCAAGTCACATCACACAATGCAACGCACACCAGAGGATAGAGTTTTCCCTTATGGTGATTAAACATGCTAAATACGGCAAATACGAGTTTAATATTATTATTAGTGTATAATAAAACATTTCAAAATAAATGTATCAATCCTAGGAAACATAGTACCCCATCCTACTATATCTCCATACTAGTAATATAATCAAAACCGCAGGGTCGTATTTGGAATTTGGATTTCCATCTGAGTCAAGGCTAGGGAGGAGCTCCTTACCGATTCGAGGCACTCTAGCAATGCCCCAGGATTGGTACTCTGTCCAACCCTTGGATCCTGCAGGGTCGGTCCATACGTTAACGCTTAATGGATTGGCAATTCCTGAACACACACTTCCCGGTCTTTTTGGACCTATAATACGGCCAGTGGCGATCGCATAAATCGAGGCCTCGAAAAATCCAACAACCACAATGAATAAATGCCAGCGCTGGTAGGTCCCTGGCACCACTCTAGCTAGAAAGAAACGTGTGCACTCCCTGCGTTCCCTTCTCCCGTGTTAGACTCCGCCGGTGTGTGAGGCTCGTGAAGTCACGTCATACACAAAGCTATGCCTAAACAGGCTATGCTTTGATCATCCCACAAGGCCTGCTTTTCAACAAAGCCTTGATCACATGCATCTTGGCATGCCACATCGTCAATCCATACCATATCATTGATTTCTGCCAACATATAACCTCTGAGCTCGTACTTCTCAGAGAAGGGTGTAAAACACCAAACATATGTTTGTTTAGCAGAGATCAATAGATACAGTAAAAAGGAGTACAATGTCAGACGTGCAATCCATTTATACGCTTATGCTCTGGGTCTGAGCGAAAGCCAAATCCGTACAAATCAGCACTACGTCCGGATAACTACCATTTTAGCCCCGTCTTGGGAGCAAATCAACCAAGGGCCTCAACACTAGTCACCCATTCGATGTGAAGATCGTCGGTCTTCAATCGTCGTCTTCAATTCTTCGAACGTCGTATCATTATTTGGAATGAGAGTAAACTCGGACTTTCCAAATAACTCTCGCATATATAAATTTGGAAACCATTTCATGTCGTCGTTAATAATTTATAACGATCTATCATTATTTTTACTTTACCTACACATCCTAAACATAACAGTATATTTTACTCTTCCATTTTTCAATTTACACCAAATGTATATTTGGTTTCATTATTTTTCTAATGAAGATCCATTCCTTAGAAATGCAAATTTCTAATCTTATTATTTATATTGAAAAATGTAAATTTCTATTCCTATTTTATTTACATTGAGAAATGTAAACTTATACTTCAATATATTATTATATTGAAAATGTAACCTTTATTTCACATTCCATTTACACTGGAAAATATAAATTCCTAATCATTCTTTTGTTTACATTGAAAAATGTAATCTTTTTTATATGCATATAAAAACATAATTTCTACTTCATCCTTATTTACATTGAAAAATGTAGGTTTCTATATTACACCAATTACATATAAAAATGTAACTTCCTATTTTTCCTTTTATTTACATTATGAAAAATGTAACTTTTCTAATATTTACATTAAGAAAAACGTAAAAACTTTTATAATCCTTATCTTACTTTATTAGAAATGTAACCTTCCTTTATAACAAAATTGGAGGTGAAAATATTCATTTTGTTATTAACACATAACGGTGTGAAAATAACGTAAATTTCTAAGTTATCCATTTATATTTTGATATGGGCCAGACCTCTCACATTAGGCCTACAACTCGTGGATGCTGGATTGGCCGGTCGGTTCCGGGCAGACTTCTACCACAAGTTGGGCTTAACCTCGTGTCTTGGCCCAATTTGTACTTGCGCACTTGGACCTCTCACATTAGGCCTAACGTTTGTGGCTGCTGGATATGCCGGTCGGATCCGGGCAGACTTCCACCACAAATGTGACCTAACCTCGTGTCCAAGTACAATTTTAATTAATTACTATAATTGTTCTACTAAAAAAAAGTATTATTTTAAACTGTTTCTCATTTCAAAATCTCTTAATTTTGGAATATTCTATATTTCCAAAATAACTTAATTTCCAATATTATAACTTACCCTTTTCAAATCTTAATTAAACTTTGGACTTTCTCAATTATTATATTAATAATAATAAACCTTTCAAAATGTCTAATTCTTCTGATGTAAACAAAATGTGATGATTTTGTCTAATTTTTTTTTATAAACAAAATGTGATAATTTTGTCAATTCTTTCTAAATAACAAAATGTGGTAATTTTGTCAATTCTTTCTAATTCTTATTTGCATTAAGAATAATGTAATCTTTTCTTAATTCTTATTTACATTAAGAAAATGTAGCCTTTCTAATTCTTATTTACAATAAGAAAATGTAAACTTTTCTAATTCTTATTCACATAAAGAAAATGTAGACTTTTCTAAATTCTTATTTGCAATAAGAAAATGTAAACTTTTCTAATTCTTATTTACTCTAACATATATGACATATTTAACTAAATTGACAATTTAATCATAACATTCCTAATGAATGATATTTTTATAAAAATAAAGAAAATTATCTCTATTTTTTATTAAAAATGTAAACTTCTAGTGTGTCATTAAATGTTCAACAAAAGGTATATTTTTCTATGTCATTCCAATTTCACCAAAAATAATTATTCTTGTGTCAATATAATCCCAACAAAAATGTATATTTTTGTGTGTCATTCTATTTTTAACAAAAATATAATATTTTGTGCCATTTCTTATTTCTAACCAATTGACAATGTAATAATGTCCATTTACTTCTAACAAATTGACAATGTATTAATGTCCATGTAACGATCTAAGATTTTTGAAAATTAAATTTTTATTTTTAATAAAATTTAGAAGGTTTAAATAAATGTTGAATAAAATTCTAAGACGATAATAGTATTTTAAATGATTAAAAATTTAAAATTTTATTGTGAAATTTAGTTAAACCAATGTTGTTTCGATAGAGCGTTTCGTCGCTAGGTGAATTATTAAAGCGAGTTGTAATTTAGTCATCGAAATGATTAGAATTTTGAAATTAAATTATAATTAAATATTCTTTCAAATTTTTGTTCAGTTTCAGTTTGCGTCGTCTTAGAATATTTTATAAAATTTTACTGCAATTTTTATTTCGGAAAATAAGCATATATTTTTCTGATGTATTTTAGGGTAATTATGGTCCCTTTTGACACTTTATAGAAACAATCAACCGACCGATTTTATTACAGTTTTGGAATCATGGCACGTTATTGTACGCGGATATATTGTTGTAATTAGCTATTGATAATTTAAAAATAAAAGAAATCGAAAATTTGTGGTGTACCAATTTTTATAAAAGAAATTGGGTCAAAATACAAAATGCATGGAAGAAGGAGGCCTCATTACCTATGTTTCGCCTGGCACATTACCTTCTAGTTTTTCTACCTCATTTGTGTTTTTCCGTCCATGACAACATTTATCTTTCAACTTAGCATTTACTTTTCTTTAAAAAAAAAAAAATCATAACATGCGTGTCAAACAAACAATAGTTTGCATGGACATTTGTCCCTTTACTTTTGTTGGCTGCTTACGCGTGTCCTTCTCTTCCTTATTTGCATCCACCGCAATTCTTCTTCCTTTTCATCGGTCGCCTCCCCAACTTCTCAGTCCTTCAGCTGCATCCTCCTCACAAAAAAAAAAAAAAAAAAAAAAACTTGCGCCCTTTTCAAAGAGAAAAAAAAGGAATGGAACTGCTAAGCTCATCAGTGCACCAACTTAGTCCACTCAAACCCTTCCTTCTTCTCACGCATATACCATCCCCTCTTCCCATTATCATGTGTGGCTCCATTCACCCTTCACCTCCCTTCCAACGTGATCTGCATGCAACTCCCCATGTCATCCATTTCCTAATCCACCGTTTGAATTCCGTTTCCCACTAAAGCAGTCGGCCCTCTTCCTGTCCTCTCCGTATGTAAGCACCTCCCTCCGCCGCTGTTCCACACTTCGGATACACCACCGATGGTCAGCAACCTCCAGCAATCCATCTTGGATCGTACTCTTCCCATTGGCCTCACACACCTCTCAGCCGGGACCAATACTCCTGTCCCCTTCCTTCCCTAAAGCAGCGCTCAAACTCCCCTCCTTTAAACTGCTTGACCAATTCGTTCCTCAACATAAACCGCTGTATATTTTTTTTATCCAATGTTCCTCGCATGACATTCGGCCTTCCTTAAAAAAAAAAAAAAAAAAAAGGACAAAACGCGAAGACTGTTCTCCTGTGCATGCGAGCTTGCCAACCCAAACATCCATCCAGTCCCTTCATGAATCCACTTTGTACCTGGCCTCTTCGGTGTTATGGAAGAAAAAAAGAAGAAGGAGAAAACGCAAGAAGTAGAAGGACGCAAGAAAGCAAAGGGAAGGAAAGGAGACATTGCAGAAAAGGAGAGACATAAATAGTTCGCCTCTACAAAAGGAAAAAAAAAGAAGAAAAAAAATGCAAGCGTGAAACCGTGCTCGCCTTGCCTACTTTGCATGCAGACGCGAATGTTGTTTGCGGATTTAAGAGCGCGCGAAAAAGAAAAAAAACAAACAAACACGCATGAACAGTTCGCATGTATAGAGGAATGGGCAATTTAATTTACTGTACTTGGCAACACATATTGCATGCTTTGTCTATTTGAGCGGATGGATTGAGGCGCAAGGCAAAGAGAGAAAAGAAAAGAGAAAGCGCAAACGAAACGTCGGAGACTGGAACACATTGGTACGAAAACAGAAAAAAAAGCGGTGCAATTTCTGGAAAGCTATAAGGTGAGAACATTTAATTATTTATTAAATTAGTTGTTATCGAATAATTATAATTAGTTGAGATTAATTATAGTTAACTGTTGGTTGCATATGGATGTTCTTGTGTGAATGGATGTGCATGTAATTAGTTGACACTGAACACTGGAGCGTTATTGACCGTAACGCTCGTGCACAGTTAAATTATGTGTGTATGGGTGATGATTAAAATTTATGATCATCCGATTTATATGGCTGTTTTATTTTGTTTGCATGAAGTACACACAACACCGTAGTTGTGGACTTATACAGATGACCGATTTGATTTTTCCTTCCATATGAATAAAGATTGATTTTTCAAATTGTTAAAATATCGTTTTATCCGGTTAATTCGAAAGAGATTTAGAATTTAAATATAATATTCTAAAATATTATATGCTCGTCCGTTCTAGGATGACAGAGAGGATGGTGTCTAGGCTTGGGTTTGAAAATCCAGTTTCCTGCTCTCCCTGGCTATCCCTAACTGGTCCGACGGACGGTACGGTTAATTAAAATATAATTTGAAATTTAAATTTGAATTATTTAACTTAGAAACAAAATTTGAAATTTTAGTCTATGATGCCGCATAGTGTCCATTCATGAATATCAAGTTAAAAAAAAAAAAAGGTTTTGGAATTTCCATTGTTTACAGTCAATTTAAATCTAAATTAAGTTTTGAATTGTGAATGATTTTTTTTTTTTGATTAAACTTAACAATCGATTTTGAAATAAAGTTATTTGAATTGGAAATATAAAATTCAATTTAAGAGAATTCGAGCGAATTTATTTTAAATCGATTTATAACGCGCTACGACGCGATAGTTCGAAAATATCGATTTCAAATTTAAATGGTTATAACTTGATGGTTTGAAATCGATTTGATTTGAAACGTTGATTTTCAAATACAAACAGTTTTGAATAGAAGAGAAGTTTTCAAATTTCAATATACGATTTTCAAGTTATCTTCAAAACAATCTGGAAAGGATCACTGCAAGTGCAGTCCGGAAATCGTAACGGAATTCAAATAAATCAAGTTTAAAATTTGAGAAAAATTTATCTTACTTTATTTATTTAAAGTAATTAGAATTGAAATATTTGAATTTTGAATGATTTGAAATGTACTTGATTTAAATGGCTAAGTGCAGTGCTTTAGTAACATTCAAACGTTATTATCGTTTCCAAAGAAAATAAATTTGGTTTTGGAGATATGAATCATGAACCATTATTTCAATAGTTAAAAGGATTTTTAATGGTTTGGGAAAATTTTCAAGTGGTTAAATATTCGTATATGGAGTCGATCTCAAATATAAGTCGATTTAACTTTATTAGAACTTATGTTCGAATATGAATTGTTTGGATGTTTGTAAATGTAATTGTAAGCCAAATGAAGATTTGGTAAATTGAAGACTTGAGGAATAGTGTATGTTTGAGATGAAGGATTGGTAAACCGAATATTTGATTTCAAAGAAAGAGTTAAAATGATTTATGATAAATCAAACCTGGTATTGTAAATGAATGAACGATGATTGGAAGGAAAGTTGAATTGAAAATCTGTATGGTCCATAGCCCTTGTTTTATGAATACGCTTATTACTTGGAAAGACCGGGATCAGATATAAATCCGAAAACCATTCCAAGTAATAATACGACGCACGAAGCATATTCAAGACTTGGAATCGACAAATGAAGACCGTGGTTCTTCACAATCGAACGGACTATCTGCTGATTGGTTTCTTTACTGCTAGCTACAGTAGAGAGATGCCCCTATTACCGAAGTGGCAGGAAGTCCGAACGTATGGGGAGAACTTTCGGATTTCGTTCCGTTCAGACCCAGGACAGACTTGTATGGATGGTGTGTCTGACATTGAAATTGACCGCATAGCACTGATCTCCGTTAATATATATCGGATTTGTGGCAAATATTGTATCATCTCTAAGTCATATGAACTTAGAGGGTATGCATTGATTGAGATCAGTGATATGTCGTGAATTGTCAATGTGGCATAACCGAGTTATGAACGAGCTAGTGATGATCAAGGCATTGCTTTTCTAGGCATGCTTTGTGTATGACGTGACATCGACAAACCTCACACCCCGGATGATGAGAAACTGGCGGTTAGGTTGTGTATATCTATGAATTGATGATGATCGCTGCAGCAGTGGGTAAAACCACTTATGAACTGGAATAGGGTATGTTCGGGGGGCCGCGTCTGGTCGAAAACCGTTGATCTGCCTCGCGATTTGTATTGGTGTCCGCGTCTGGATGAAAAACCCGTGATTACATTTCGCTTGAGTTCCGATTGATCTTTCGTGCCAGGAATCATCAAGTTGGAAATCCAAATCTCCAATACGAGCCAGACGATTTTTATTGTATATATATATGGCGACATATATTATGGGGTATCATGCCGTCTAGGATTAATACATTTATCTGCGAAATGGTTTCCACACTATATTATAGTATTGAAAGAGGATTTTCTCGTATGAAAGCATGTTAGGTTATCATAAGATAAAACTCGCCCATTTAGTGTTCGCTTGCATTGTGTGATGTGGGACGAGCTTATGATAGCTTCATTTTCCAAAGGTCATTGCGAATTTATGTGCACGGGCATTCATATGGAGTAAACCCGTTCCGCATTAGCGGCGTGGTCCGGTGAAATTCCCAACTTTAAAATGAACCCTAAAGGCAACCATTTTTATGTTCTCACACCAATCCCATGACTGACCTGGAGTTTATTGTTCCTTCCTAAACTCTGGGTGCCCATAAATTTTTACACGGGCAGCTAGTAGTTTAGTTTTGCAATTAAAGATCGTTGGAGCGAAGAACCAGAGCGTTTTCTGAGTTAGAGTCCACGCTAGAGATTGAAGCTTCCGCTATATCATACTGTTTCTGCCGCTGAGAGTTTATCTGCTTTTCTTCCGCTGTATATGTTGTAACTCTGATATTCATGTAACTCTGATGTAATATTGTTTTTGAGCAATGAAAAGTCCTGTTATTTTGTTCGATGTATGCTTGTACCCATAACAATTCGTCTTTATGAACGGTTTAAGTCGGTTTAGTTACCGGCGAGAATCGGGCAAAAAGGCGGGTCGTTACAGTTGGTATCAGAGCTTTGGTTTATACAAAGCTATGGGGTACTACATATTTGAACAAAAGATAGAACTCATCAGAGTTATAATGTCTCATTAGAGATAGGGTCAGAAATGCCCTAGAATGAGATCTTGGAATATTATGTCGAGAGAGCGTATTTTGAAACCCATATAAAGTATTTTTGAACTGACTGAATCGTTTTGAAAGTATGATTATTTTTGAAATATAATTAAGGATAAAGGATTCTTGAGTATTGTGTTCGACGTCGCGGTTGGACTATCGAGTATATAGGGATTTTGAATATACGCCTAGCTAACGTATATACGAAGTCCAGTGTATACTAGATGGATATAGAATCACATTCTAGTCGCTCGAGGATGAATTTACTGATGACCATGGCACCATCAGTAGTGATTTTCGAGTCTCGAAAGTGGGATGACTATATGATTCCGGCTACGACGTCGAGAAATACTTAAATCATTTCGATATAATGGAAATATTAAAAGGATTAATATAAGGACAATATGTTATAAATGCAAACATACCTTTTGGTTAACAACCAAAGAAGACATTTTTGAAGTAAACCTTACGTAAAGATTTGAAACGCACGTAAGTGAGATAGTTCATTGAGAGATAGTATTAAAATATCAACCTATATTTCAAAATGGATCAACAAGTATGAATTTTGATCTAATAAGTGTAATCAAAAGATATTATTATACTTCTCGAGGAATGTTAAAAGGGTTAATATAACCAATAGAATTTGAAATCGATATGAATTGTAAATGATTTAGCTTGAAAATATATTTTAACCAAAAATCAAAACATCCTTAAGGAATCTGAAAATGATTTTTACTTAAGTTAAGAAATTGTTTAAAAGGTGATTTGAATTGTAACAAATATCTAAGTGGGGGAGAAAACTGTTTTTCCCCTATTGAAACTGTATGAGTGATTCAAATAGGAAGTACGTAGAGAGTAACCACTTACGATACAAAGAAAAGGAAATTTGAAGTAAGATTTACCTAAGAGGTAGTTAATGAAAAGAAGAAAACGAGTATGTTAAGAATAAACTACTTATAATTGTACCCTTGGTTGCACTTGACTTTCTTGTCTTGATCCTGTTGAGAATTTGAACCAACTTATTGACCTTGTGTAGTTCATCCTTTTGGATTTAGGCGTGTTTTGATTTAGGCAATTATACCTCTTTGATGCTCATTTAATATTGAGCTTTTGTCTTGAACACGTGGAATTTGACTTGATCCATGTATGTATACCTTTTGTGCCGTTTATCAAATGAAACCAAAATTTAGTTCAACCAAGATAACTTTGATTTATCCAAGACACGAGGTTAACGGAACCTAAACAAACGAGCTTTGCATGGAATTAGAAGAGTTTGAAATATGGAATTCAATTTGTGCAAGGAAAATGAATTTTGAAAGATGAATTTAAACGATTGGTTCCAAATATTGAAACTTATCTCTAATGTTTGAATAATGATAGTTTGAAACATGCACGTACCAAATTAGAGTGCGCAGCGAAAACGTGATGATATATTTGAATAAGAATGAATAAAGCCCTATAGTATGGTTAAAATGAGTTATGTTTGAAGAGAAAAAAAAAGGTGCAACTATTTAAATCATAAAGAGATTTCGACTTATGGCTCTTGAAATATTCTATATTGTGATATACGAAGATGTTTGAAATGAAGGAAGTGTAAACGATTTTTGAAACTTCGAAAACTAGAAAGACTTGAATTATTATGAGATTTGATTTGGAAGGTTCGAATGGTTTAAATACGATAATGGATTTCGAAATATGGAATATAAATTGCATCCTTGAAAGTTGAAAATTTTATTTTTCAATTGGACGAATTTGAGTTCCAACTAGTTTAGATATGATGAATAGTTTATAAAAGAAATTTCGACGACTTGAATCCTGATATTTTGAAAATATTTAGAAATGCAAAACTATGGTTAAGTATTTGCAAATTTTGGTTTACAACTTCGGGATATGAAATGATTTGGTTTGTTCGAGTAACCGTGACTAAAACTGGGTTGTGATGAAGGATTTGATTTAGTATGATGGGTGGTACTCAGTGGCCCTGTCATGAGGATGGACTTCTCGAACTACTAATATATAGATTTGAATATGGTATGTTTGAAAAATTTGGAAACAAATTTGGTTTTGGAAATCCCGAAGTAAAGTATGATTATGAAATAATATTTCAACGGTTTGAAATGAAATGGGATTCAAAGTCGGAGAATTCATTTTGAAGTGCTTTGCAAACTATGATTTGTAGTAATAATTAAAACTCAAATTTTTTTTTAATCGACCTTCTCAAAAATTTTACCTTTTTAATATAACAATTTAAGTTTGTCTTAATAAGCTTTCTTATAGAAGTTTTGATGAATTTAATCATATGAAAATTTCCTATAAGTCGCATTTATAAATTTAGATTTAATATAAGAATTGAAGTTTAACGAATTTTATATGTAAAATTTATTTTGCTTAAGTATAATTTCACGAGCTCTCCTTTTCGAGGACGAAAAGCCTTAAGTGGGGGAGAATGTAACGATCTAAGATTTTTGAAAATTAAATTTTTATTTTTAATAAAATTTAGAAGGTTTAAATAAATGTTGAATAAAATTCTAAGACGATAATAGTATTTTAAATGATTAAAAATTTAAAATTTTATTGTGAAATTTAGTTAAACCAATGTTGTTTCGATAGAGCGTTTCGTCGCTAGGTGAATTATTAAAGCGAGTTGTAATTTAGTCATCGAAATGATTAGAATTTTGAAATTAAATTATAATTAAATATTCTTTCAAATTTTTGTTCAGTTTCAGTTTGCGTCGTCTTAGAATATTTTATAAAATTTTACTGCAATTTTTATTTCGGAAAATAAGCATATATTTTTCTGATGTATTTTAGGGTAATTATGGTCCCTTTTGACACTTTATAGAAACAATCAACCGACCGATTTTATTACAGTTTTGGAATCATGGCACGTTATTGTACGCGGATATATTGTTGTAATTAGCTATTGATAATTTAAAAATAAAAGAAATCGAAAATTTGTGGTGTACCAATTTTTATAAAAGAAATTGGGTCAAAATACAAAATGCATGGAAGAAGGAGGCCTCATTACCTATGTTTCGCCTGGCACATTACCTTCTAGTTTTTCTACCTCATTTGTTTTTTTCCGTCCATGACAACATTTATCTTTCAACTTAGCATTTACTTTTCTTTAAAAAAAAAAAAATCATAACATGCGTGTCAAACAAACAATAGTTTGCATGGACATTTGTCCCTTTACTTTTGTTGGCTGCTTACGCGTGTCCTTCTCTTCCTTATTTGCCTCCACCGCAATTCTTCTTCCTTTTCATCGGTCGCCTCCCCAACTTCTCAGTCCTTCAACTGCATCCTCCTCACAAAAAAAAAAAAAAAAAACTTGCGCCCTTTTCAAAGAGAAAAAAAAAGGAATGGAACTGCTAAGCTCATCAGTGCACCAACTTAGTCCACTCAAACCCTTCCTTCTTCTCACGCATATACCATCCCCTCTTCCCATTATCATGTGTGGCTCCATTCACCCTTCACCTCCCTTCCAACGTGATCTGCATGCAACTCCCCATGTCATCCATTTCCTAATCCACCGTTTGAATTCCGTTTCCCACTAAAGCAGTCGGCCCTCTTCCTGTCCTCTCCGTATGTAAGCACCTCCCTCCGCCGCTGTTCCACACTTCGGATACACCACCGATGGTCAGCAACCTCCAGCAATCCATCTTGGATCGTACTCTTCCCATTGGCCTCACACACCTCTCAGCCGGGACCAATACTCCTGTCCCCTTCCTTCCCTAAAGCAGCGCTCAAACTCCTCTCCTTTAAACTGCTTGACCAATTCGTTCCTCAACATAAACCGCTGTATATTTTTTTTATCCAATGTTCCTAGCATGACATTCGGCCTTCCTTAAAAAAAAAAAAAAAAAAAAAGGACAAAACGTGAAGACTGTTCTCCTGTGCATGCGAGCTTGCCAACCCAAACATCCATCCAGTCCCTTCATGAATCCACTTTGTACCTGGCCTCTTCGGTATTATGGAAGAAAAAAAAAAGAAGGAGAAACGCAAGAAGTAGAAGGACGCAAGAAAGCAAAGGGAAGGAAAGGAGACATTGCAGAAAAGGAGAGACATAAATAGTTCGCCTCTACAAAAGGAAAAAAAAGAAGAAAAAAAATGCAAGCGTGAAACCGTGCTCGCCTTGCCTACTTTGCATGCAGACGCGAATGTTGTTTGCGGATTTAAGAGCGCGCGAAAAAAACAAAAAAAAACAAACAAACACGCATGAACAGTTCGCATGTATAGAGGAATGGGCAATTTAATTTACTGTACTTGGCAACACATATTGCATGCTTTGTCTATTTGAGCGGATGGATTGAGGCGCAAGGCAAAGAGAGAAAAGAAAAGAGAAAGCGCAAACGAAACGTCGGAGACTGGAACACATTGGTACGAAAACAGAAAAAAAAGCGGTGCAATTTCTGGAAAGCTATAAGGTGAGAACATTTAATTATTTATTAAATTAGTTGTTATCGAATAATTATAATTAGTTGAGATTAATTATAGTTAACTGTTGGTTGCATATGGATGTTCTTGTGTGAATGGATGTGCATGTAATTAGTTGACACTGAACACTGGAGCGTTATTGACCGTTACGCTCGTGCACAGTTAAATTATGTGTGTATGGGTGATGATTAAAATTTATGATCATCCGATTTATATGGCTGTTTTATTTTGTTTGCATGAAGTACACACAACACCGTAGTTGTGGACTTATACAGATGACCGATTTGATTTTTCCTTCCATATGAATAAAGATTGATTTTTCAAATTGTTAAAATATCGTTTTATCCGGTTAATTCGAAAGAGATTTAGAATTTAAATATAATATTCTAAAATATTATATGCTCGTCCGTTCTAGGATGACAGAGAGGATGGTGTCTAGGCTTGGGTTTGAAAATCCAGTTTCCTGCTCTCCCTGGCTATCCCTAACTGGTCCGACGGATGGTACGGTTAATTAAAATATAATTTGAAATTTAAATTTGAATTATTTAACTTAGAAACAAAATTTGAAATTTTAGTCTATGATGCCGCATAGTGTCCATTCATGAATATCAAGTTAAAAAAAAAAAAAGGTTTTGGAATTTCCATTGTTTACAGTCAATTTAAATCTAAATTAAGTTTTGAATTGTGAATGATTTTTTTTTTGATTAAACTTAACAATCGATTTTGAAATAAAGTTATTTGAATTGGAAATATAAAATTCAATTTAAGAGAATTCGAGCGAATTTATTTTAAATCGATTTATAACGCGCTACGACGCGATAGTTCGAAAATATCGATTTCAAATTTAAATGGTTATAACTTGATGGTTTGAAATCGATTTGATTTGAAACGCTGATTTTCAAATACAAACAGTTTTGAATAGAAGAGAAGTTTTCAAATTTCAATATACGATTTTCAAGTTATCTTCAAAACAATCTGGAAAGGATCACTGCAAGTGCAGTCCGGAAATCGTAACGGAATTCAAATAAATCAAGTTTAAAAATTGAGAAAAATTTATCTTACTTTATTTATTTAAAGTAATTAGAATTGAAATATTTGAATTTTGAATGATTTGAAATGTACTTGATTTAAATGGCTAAGTGCAGTGCTTTAGTAACATTCAAACGTTATTATCGTTTCCAAAGAAAATAAATTTGGTTTTGGAGATATGAATCATGAACCATTATTTCAATAGTTAAAAGGATTTTTAATGGTTTGGGAAAATTTTCAAGTGGTTAAATATTCGTATATGGAGTCGATCTCAAATATAAGTCGATTTAACTTTATTAGAACTTATGTTCGAATATGAATTGTTTGGATGTTTGTAAATGTAATTGTAAGCCAAATGAAGATTTGGTAAATTGAAGACTTGAGGAATAGTGTATGTTTGAGATGAAGGATTGGTAAACCGAATATTTGATTTCAAAGAAAGAGTTAAAATGATTTATGATAAATCAAACCTGGTATTGTAAATGAATGAACGATGATTGGAAGGAAAGTTGAATTGAAAATCTGTATGGTCCATAGCCCTTGTTTTATGAATACGCTTATTACTTGGAAAGACCGGGATCAGATATAAATCCGAAAACCATTCCAAGTAATAATACGACGCACGAAGCATATTCAAGATTTGGAATCGACAAATGAAGACCGTGGTTCTTCACAATCGAACGGACTATCTGCTGATTGGTTTCTTTACTGCTAGCTACAGTAGAGAGATGCCCCTATTACCAAGTGGCAGGAAATCCGAACGTATGGGGAGAACTTTCGGATTTCGTTCCGTTCAGACCCAGGACGGACTTGTATGGATGGTGTGTCTGACATTGAAATTGACCGCATAGCACTGATCTCCGTTAATATATATCGGATTTGTGGCAAATATTGTATCCTCATCTCTAAGTCATATGAACTTAGAGGGTATGCATTGATTGAGATCAGTGATATGTCGTGAATTGTCAATGTGGCATAACCGAGTTATGAACGAGCTAGTGATGATCAAGGCATTGCTTTTCTAGGCATGTTTTGTGTATGACGTGACATCGACAAACCTCACACCCCGGATGATGAGAAACTGGCGGTTAGGTTGTGTATATCTATGAATTGATGATGACCACTGCAGCAGTGGGTAAAACCACTTATGAACTGGAATAGGGTATGTTCGGGGGGCCGCGTCTGGTCGAAAACCGTTGATCTGCCTCGCGATTTGTATTGGTGTCCGCGTCTGGATGAAAAACCCGTGATTACATTTCGCTTGAGTTCCGATTGATCTTTCGTGCCAGGAATCATCAAGTTGGAAATCTAAATCTCCAATACGAGCCAGACGATTTTTATTGTATATATATATGGCGACATATATTATGGGGTATCATGCCGTCTAGGATTAATACATTTATCTGCGAAATGGTTTCCACACTATATTATAGTATTGAAAGAGGATTTTCTCGTATGAAAGCATGTTAGGTTATCATAAGATAAAACTCGCCCATTTGGTGTTCGCTTGCATTGTGTGATGTGGGACGAGCTTATGATAGCTTCATTTTCCAAAGGTCATTGCGAATTTATGTGCACGGGCATTCATATGGAGTAAACCCGTTCCGCATTAGCGGCGTGGTCCGGTGAAATTCCAAACTTTAAAATGAACCCTAAAGGCAACCATTTTTATGTTCTCACACCAGTCCCATGACTGACCTGGAGTTTATTGTTCCTTCCTAAACTCTGGGTGCCCATAAATTTTTACACGGGCAGCTAGTAGTTTAGTTTTGCAGTTAAAGATCGTTGGAGCGAAGAACCAGAGCGTTTTCTGAGTTAGAGTCCACGCTAGAGATTGAAGCTTCCGCTATATCATACTGTTTCTGCCGCTGAGAGTTTATCTGCTTTTCTTCCGCTGTATATGTTGTAACTCTGATATTCATGTAACTCTGATGTAATATTGTTTTTGAGCAATGAAAAGTCCTGTTATTTTGTTCGATGTATGCTTGTACCCATAACAATTCGTCTTTATGAACGGTATAAGTCGGTTTAGTAACCGGCGAGAATCGGGCAAAAAGGCGGGTCGTTACAGTCCATTTATAATTTCAACTAAATAACCATCAAAATGTCCTTTATAATATTTCAACCTATAATGACGGTGCAAATTTGTCCTTTTTCATTTTAACAAAATAAGGTGAAATAAATGTCCTTTATAATATTTCAACCTATAATGACGGTACAAATCTGTCCTTTTTCATTTTAACAAAATAAGGTGAAATAAATGTCCTTTTTATAAATTACACACAAATGACAATGTAATAATGTCCGTTTACCTCTAACAAATTGACAATGTATTAATGTCCATTTATATTTTCAACTAAATAACCATCAAAATGTCCTTTATAATATTTCAACCTATAATGATGGTGCAAATTTGTCCTTTTTCATTTTAACAAAATAAGGTGAAATAAATGTCCTTTATAATGTTTCAACCTAAAATGACGGTGCAAATTTGTCATTTATAAATTACAACAAAAAGAACCATCTTAATTTGCCAATTCTAATTGACAAAATAACGATTTTACTAAATAACGATTTTATTAAATTCTAGTGGTCTATTTCATTTCAACCATTTTGTTTCAACACAAATACCATCACATCAACAAATTCACCTAACAACATCAACCAAATAAGATTTCGTAGCAATCAACAAATTTGGATTCCACAACATATATGTATAAAATTCACATGGCAAGGAATAATTTAATTTCAATAATTAAATATAGAAATCTCACCACTATTTCTCTGAATTTTCAAAGTCCTTGTTTCAACTTTTTGGTTTCAACGAAAATTGACAATTTTGCTCCACTATTTGGTTACAACAAAAATGATAAATTTTTGTTTCCAATCCTTTTGTCACAACAAAATAATATATTCGTTTCCTCTAATTTTATTATAACAAATACGATATATTTGTTTTCAATTATTCAGTCATGATATATTTATTTATAACAACCAAATTTTAACCAACATGAGAATTCTAATCCGCATATCAATACAACAGTATTATCAGCCAAATCAAATCACGTATGTAACAAACAGAATTTAGCGACATATAATTTCACAACACAAGTTCTAGAACAGATTACGTATCATGATTCAGTATTTTTAATTGTATATAAATAAATAAATAAACTCAATTTCTCACCTTGATTGGATATAGATCTAAAATTTGAACGTGCTCAGAATTGGTTCCAATTGCTTTCAAGAAGTCCTATTCGATGCAACGGTTCAAACAGATCTGAAATTTTCCTTGAGTTTTGATTTCGCCTAAATTCGCAGCAAGTTCTATATATATCCCTACCTCTTCTAGAATGTAGAGGACATTGTCACGTTCGCGATGGCTCCTTTAATTACTTCAGCCGTGAGTTTTCAACTTTTGATTCAAAACTAGAGTTCAACTTTCCTTCGAATCGGTTGTACGACGAGGAAATCGGATTGCACCACGTCGGAGATGGAGGAGGCGCGCCTGCCGATGGTGGTGGAGAGTGCTTCAAGTTCCTCTAAAGGATCAATGGTTTTTTTTATGTGGACAAGAGGAAGGATTTTTAAATTCATAGAAGAGAACTACAGAGCAAAAATTGAGGAATGGAATTGAGTAGGATATGTGATTTATTTCTGAAAGGGCTCTTTACATACGGTAGGCTATGAAAGAAATAAATTTACTGACTAGGAATGAGGTGTCGGTCTAATTAATTTTTTTTATTTGTGACGAATTTTGGGACTAAGTTAAATTCACTTGAAAATTGGAAATTATGAAACATAAAGAGAAAGCAACATATATAAATATAAATATATATATATATATATATTAATTAGTAAGGAAGGGGAGAGAGAGAGACCTGTAAGTGCATGTATTTCAAATGTAGCATGTGTTTTGATAATTAATTATGAAACATAAAGAGAAAGCAACCTTTATATATATTTATTAATTAGTAAGGAAGGGGGGAGAGAGAGTAAAGAATAAATGCACAAGTTATTTCCCCTATATGCCTCTTTGTATTTATAACAAATTAAATGCTTGCTTTTTTTTCTAATTGTTTAAATTATGCACCCTTCTAAATTTCAAAACATGCAATATTAAATAACGTAATGCCATGTTTACATATAATGACACATTTATCCCCCATTTTTTTATTTTTTATTTTCAAATTTCAAAAGTATCCGCAGTTTGTACTTAAGTGGATAGAGAGCAAATTATACACAAAATAAAGAACAGTTGGTTATTTATAATATTAGATTATTTTGTCCATTAATTCAAGAAAGAGCCCATCATCTCCTATTCACATTTCAAAATAAAACACGAAAAGACAAAACGGGAAGGTATTCAATTGGATAGACATGAATAAAAAGAATAGAAATATACACGTAGGTTCATTTTAATATTAATAACATACCAATTGGCTTCCAATGTTTCTTTTTATTTAATTCCATTGTAACGTTTCACACATTACTCCTATGGTTATTTGAAAAATTTGTTGCCCGAAATGCGGTGTGTAACAATGTTTATTTATCATCGAATTTCAAAAGCAAATCAAAAAGAAAAGAGAATAAATTTAAAGGAATAAATGCATTCATTATATGAACAAAGTATCTATTACAATAATTATTTAAATGGCATAATATATTATTTAGAACTATTCTATTTTAAATATTTAATGAACTGCAATCTTATTCGGTGTAACGACCCGGATTTTTGTCGATTTATTTTAAATATTTAGTATGGTTTTAAATATTGTGGTTGATAATATAAATCGACATATGATTTTTTGAATATACATATATATATTATTATTTAATCTGAAATAATTATAATAATACGAGAATCTGAATTTAATTGAATTCAAAATTTAAACTGGAGTCAAAATGATTTATATGAATTTTATTTGAATTAAAAACGATAATAATAATTTATTATCTAGAAAATGATTTGTTTTGAAATTAAATTATATATGTTGAAATTAAATTTTAGAATATTAACGGTTGAGTCAGGATAGCAGTTTAACCCAAGAAATGTCGGTCGTTGTGTTCAAAAAGGAATTCGTGATAACGAGATATTTTAAATTTGAATTAACGCCGTACCACTTAATATCTATCCGTAATGAACTCTGTACCTATTAAGGCCTACCTCAGATAAATCCTACCCTGTAAACACCTACCTTAAACTCCTTGATGGCCAAGTATCCTCCTTTTATAAATCGCGTCCTTCTGCTACAATTTTCATTCATCCTAAACCAACGAAAAATTACAAAGCCTCAGCAAAAAAACTCAGGTCCTATTTTTTTATTCCTCTCGTTTCCTTTTCCATCATTCACAAATCAAAAACCGAAAGAGGGGAAATTGAAATCGCAAATCGCGATTTCCACAAAGCTCGATTCGAGCTAGGCGCTCGCGAAATAGTGCGATGGTGGGTTCAAGGGAGGATCGAAGGCACGATTTTGGGGTGCGCGAAGTCGTCAGAAGGAGGTTCGAACTGGAGCACGCCAAGTTAGGGCAGTTTGATTTCGTGCTAGGGATTTGGGATCGTGTTCTTGGTCAGAGGGGGGTCGCGACATCAGGGTTTGGTTCGTCGTGGATGAAGTGGCGATGTTGGATCTCGATGTGGCAACGTGCGAGTTCGACAGGTGGTGACTGGAAGGGATTAACATGGGGTAGCAGATTTTGGATACTTCCGTTGGAATTTTGACGATGCCAGTAGCATCAACAAGGGGCTGCGACGGATCTCAAACGGTGTTCGAGCTGAATGGTCATTCAATGGACTATTTTCAGGTGATGCTAGGGTTTTTGTTTGGCAGCAGTTGCGATCAACAAGAGTGTTCGGGAAGGAGGAGTTCGTCAGTGTCCCATAGTCTTTTGAGTGTGGTTCGACAGTGAGGGGTGAGGAATTTTTAAAGTATGCAATGGAGTTCGTGATTCTTAACTGAAAGTGATGTTGATTGGTTCGGAAGGGGAAATTAAAAGATTAAGGTATATACTTGAATTTTGAAATTTAAAATTAATATAGAAATTACTGTATAAAATTAGTAGCTGATAGAATAAATCTGTATAAACCAATATATCTGGCTAGTAAAGTAATTTAATCGTAAACTAACTATTTGTATATGGAATGGAGAAAAAAAGTAGATTTTTATTTTATTTTTATCATTAAATTAAGTGGTTAATCAAGAAATTAGAGTTTACGATGGTGGTTAGATTCAAGTTTATTGTTATCACATAAATATGATTAAATAATAATATATAACCTTCGTATGTATTTCCAGAATCAAGTGAAATTGATGACGTTGGAATTGAATTGGCAAAGCTTCGCAATGATTCTAATTCGGAACAATTTAGAGGCAGTTGGGATTCTCGGTTAAATTAAACATCAGTTTAAACGAAAAACAAATCGCCATTTCGACTATTAATAAATCAGGTGAGTAAATCTCACTCACCTTTTATTTATAATTATTTTTATTCGTTAAAAATAATTGTTTGTTGCTTGTGTGAATGTTTTCTGGTTGTTTTATATATATTAGTTATTTAGGCTATATATATATATATATATATATATATATATATTGGGTTGATTGATTGGTTGGATTCCCGCAGTCTCATTAGCGGATGCCCGCGGTTTCATTAGCGGATGATTACCCTATACGCCCCACGCTATGATTAGTGGATGACCTTCTATACCACGATATTCTGCCACGAAGCAGAATGGGTATTATTTATGTGCTAACATCTGTGGATGCGGGAAAACAGGTTGGAGGAATCCAACTGGATTCCTCAAAAAAAAAATTATCTGTTTGTTTATTTGTTTGCATATATATTGTTATATATGATGTGTTAGAAAAATAAATAATTGGTTGCTTTGTGTGTTTAAATATCACTGGGCTTAACTAATGATATTTAAAAATATCATGGAAAAGGATATTTGAGAATTAGAAAGGAAATTCTATTTTTCTAAAATAGAATTGAAATTTGAAATTTGAATATAGAAGCTTCAAATAGAATTGAATTTGAAATTTGAATATAGAAAATTCAAATAGATCCAAATAGAATTGAAAATGAAATTGAATAATGAAATTCAAATATAGAATTTGAATAAAGAAAAGTCAAAGAGGAATTCAAAAGGGATTCGAATAAAAGAATTTGAAATAGAATTTTGAATATAGAAATTCATAAAGGAATGTGAATAAAGGAATGTGAATAGAGGAATAAAGGAATTTGAATAAATGAATTTGAAATGTTGAATTTCCAAGAAGAATTGAATTTGAAATATTGAATTTCAAAGAAGAATTTAATTGAATTTGAAATATAGAATTTCAAAGAAGAATTGAAATAGAAATTGAATAATAGAATTCAAATGGAATTTCAAGTATTGAATTTGAATATGAAATTGAAATAAAATTCAAGTATCGAATTTGAATATGGAATTGAAATAGAAATTCAAGTATTGAATTTGAATATAAAATAGAAAAGGAAATTCAACTATAGAATTTGAATATAGGAATTTAAATGGGAGTTGCATAAAGGAAATTTAAATATAAAATTTGAATAATAGAAAAGGAAATAGAATTTGAATTTAGAATTCAAATAGAAAAGGAAATAGAATTTTAACATAGAATTCAAATAGAAAAGGAAATAGAATTTGAATTTAGAATTCAAATAGAAAAGGAAATAGAATTTGAACATAGAATTCAAATAGAAAAGGAATTGGAATTTGAATATAGAATTCAAATAAAAGCGGGATTGGAATTTGAATCAAGAAATTCGAATAGAGTTAAAATGGAGTTGGATTCATTTTAACGAAGTTTAAAAGTTTTTATATATATAAATATAATTAAAACGAACTCGCCGCAGTGCTGTAGTTCGTAAATTGGCGACTCGAACTTCAATTGAGTATACAGGACTCAATTGAAGTCGGAATTCTTTGAAACAAGAATCGTCAGGACCGGTTGAATAATAGTTTTCTAATGGAAGAGAAAAATCTGGATTTCGTCGAATAGATTTTGAGTTATGTCAAAATCAAAAATTTAAAAGTGCAGCGCCAGAAACCATTAAAACCATAATGGATTTTATATAATAAATATAGGGATTTTTAAGCAAATAAAAATCCGAATTTCCATTTAAAAACCTGGTCTTGAGTTAGAACATAAAGGTGAACTCAAGTGAAGTAAGAAAAGTGATTTTTGAAACAATAATCATATTTTTGATTATTGAAGAGGATTAACTAAATCAAAGAAGAATTAGTTAATCGAGTGGTGAATTGAAGTCGAACTTTGAAAATTGAAAATTTTGAATTGTAAACATATATTTGAAATCGAATATAGAACTTAAATTAAAATTTGAATTCAATTAGTTGATAAGTAAGTTGAAATATATTTGAAATGTGTTATATTCATATATACAAGCGAAATGGGCAAAGAGTTAGTTAAAGAGTTACTTTAACGAATTGAGTCAAAACGAGTGTATGAAGTTGAAATGAATTGTACAGGTATAGATATACCGGAGACAGTTATGGGATAAAGTGATGAAGGTATATAATTAGTGTGCTCGACAATAAGGTACATGTTTAATTCATATATGAGATTTTATGCGCCGTATCGGCAAGCCGCTTGGCTTTTTCTTTTTCTTTTTGAGATGAGAAGTTACCGGGAAGCTATTTGAAATTTCCCGATGCTCACGATACAGGGGAGGTTATGGCGAAATTTTCCGGAAATTTAAGGAGTTAGAATATTTTTAAGATATTTTGATAGTTAGAAATCATTGTATCGACGTATAGAATTCGATAGGTAAGTGAATATAAAAATCGAATATTGTAAACAAAAAGGGAAATCTATAAATTAGAAATAGAAAGCGAACTTTATACATGTTTTAAAAATGAACAATTGAATTGTATAGTGTGTTTATTCGAGGTAAGTGGTTTTGCCGTTTTGAAGTTGAGGATGTTTTCAGTTAAGGTCTGAGAGGTAATTTTACCCCAACTTGATTGATTCATTTTTAATGGATAAATAGCAAGATCCAGACTCGAAGAGAAGTGTTTGAAAAAGAGTTAGTTGAATAAAATATTTTGGGTTGTTGTAACGATGTTTTACACAACATTCGTTTTAAACCCAAGTGATGGAATTTTGGAAATATAACAAGTAAATATTTCCTGAGTATAATTAAAATAGTCGGGATAGAGATAAATGATTGGAATTGTTTCCAATTGCAAATAGAGATATTTTCTAATATATAGAAAATAAAAGAAGTGATATTGGGAAATGCTTTCCAAATAGCGTAAAGGGCCAATATGGTTATTGAAAATATTTGGGTAACAAATATTGATAAGGAAATGGAGAAGAGATTCAATTAATGAAATATTAATTAAAGAGCCCAGTGATTTGTTGATATGTTTGGATGAACACTTGTTTTTATTCGATAGTTAAATCACAGACTATCGAAGTTTTGACCATCGTTGTCAATATGGAGAGACCGGTTGGATTATTATCCGAAGAACCACTCCGTATCGGCATAAGCGTTGCGAACCAAGTATGCTGAATATATTGAAGACGGAGTAAAGTGCAAGGACTTTTTCTATTAAATAGAAATAGTGCCTTCGGTTTCGTTCAATCCCAGAACGAACGTAAATGGATGAATGTCTGACAAAGTATTTCCAATGATCAAATGGGTTGGTCTGTATAACTATATATGGTTGCAACAGATTTATTCCCTTAGCATAACATCCAGAATATTTGTGCAAACTCAACTAGTGATTAACGGATCTGACAATGTGGCATTCAAAGTGATCGTGCTATCAATGAATGGTAAGTATTCGTAGCCTCAGGCCTCAACAACCGGGAAAGGACAAAAATCGGGCAGGCAGCATGGCTATGTGGGTCGCACCCATTAGGATGTATAATCACCTATCTAGAGGTTCATTTAATTTCTTATTCTATTCGATGCTGTCCCAGTCGGGAGGCGGTTGCTGATCCCAACCGTTGGTGATATACATTCGATACACTCAAGCGAAATGAGTGGTCGGTCATGTGTGGGCCGGGTTACAAGATGTTCTTGTTGAACCCAGTGTATTCCTCTCTAGAGATACACTAGCGGAAGGTGGTTCCATACCTTGTCATGTTGGAAATCCAATCTCCAATAAGCGCCATGCGGTTTTTGATTTTATAATATATATGTTGGAGCGTGAGATGCAAGCGTTCTGCTATTTGGTTATTTACTTGATGTAGACATTATTATAATATCACTGGATTTTCGTATCAAAGTGTTTTGGGTTATAGTAAGGTAAAAACCATCCATGTTTATGTGTGGGCTGGTCTTACTATTATCTTTTCTTTCGAAAAGGGTTTTGAAAGTTAAACAAGTGGTTGGAGTTTACTCACACCAGTCCCATGACTGGCCCAGAGTTTATTTTTTGTTTTGTTTTCCCTAAACTCTTGGGTGCCCAAATTTGTACGGGCAGTCAAGTAGTCGGGATTTCACAGATTCAATTGGAGGAGCTGGAAGCAGGAGGCTTCACCAGTTAGCTATAGACTCATATATTCCGTTGTGTACCATGTTGTATCTGGAAACAGGTGTTTATAACTGTTCCAGGAATAACTGTTGTGCTCTGATAATGGTATGTATATCAAATTACTAATTTGTATTTCAAAAGTTATGTTATCTAATATATTTTATTCATTCCGTTGTGAGTTTGTGATCTTCGTTTTCTTCTATTCTATTTTTCTTTCTTTCTATTTCTCATCCTCTAACTTCTTTCTAATAATGATTCGTATTTCTGTGCAATTTGGGTTGGACGTGTAGTGTTATTAGTCAACTCAAATAGTACGGATTTGCGGGTCGTTACAGTGGTATGAGAGCTTAGGTTGAGGGAATACCTAGGCTTTGTGGAGTTGTGCTCATTAGAGATAGAGTCAGTAGTACTCTAGAATGAGTTGAGTGTATATCTACGAGAGAGCATATTTGTTAATTGATATAAAAATTTGTTTTATATTGTGTTGACTTGTCTGTTGAGTGGATTATGAATTCTGATCAAATCGTGGGACGCCACGACGTCGATAGGAATTTCTAAACACTTGAACAGAGAAATTCAACACAATATTGTTTTAAAGTGGGTAAATAAAATAATTTTGCCCAAAATTCTATTTTGATATAGAAAGGTATAATTTTCTGAAATTATTGTAATATATGGATGCGTTGGATGTTAACATTATAATCAAATGAGATTATAAGAAGTGAAATGGTTATATGTAACCAAATAGACTTTGTATATAAATTAAATATACAAATGAGATGGGTTAAAATTTAATTCAAACCATAATTTGGAATTTTAAATCCTGGGAAGTTTGAAAATATTTTTCAAAGTATATTAAAGTAATATAGCATTACTTTGAAAGGATTTGAATCAAAATCATATTTGAATGGATTTTGGAATGGTTAAAGCACTGAACTCACTTCAGTGGCTGGAAAATAATTCTGATGAGGACTGCAGCTTCAGCAGTGTTCATTTTCGAGTTTCTAAGTGATGGATTATTACCTTAGAATTTTTTTTTTGATGGAAATTTGTTTGGGAGAAAACAAATAGTTTGGAAATATTCAAATGTTGGAATTGGAAATGGTTATAAATATATATACATATATATATATATGTGCTTTCAAAAAGGATTTGAAATAAAAACCCGGATATTTGAATTCTGGTATTTAAATTTAACTTAAACAAGTTAAATGGATCGAAATTGAATCAGAATCAATTAAAATACATATGAATGGAAACCAAAAGGTTTGGTAGAACTAAAATTGTTGAAATGTAAAGTGTAGAGTTCAACATAAGTGAGATTTTGAAAAGTAATGATTTTGTACCAATTTTCCGACCTTAGCAATTTCGAGGATGAAATTATGTTAAGGGGGAAAGAATGTAACGACCCAGATTTTTGTCGATTTATTTTAAATATTTAGTATGGTTTTAAATATTGTGGTTGATAATATAAATCGACATATGATTTTTTGAATATACATATATATATTATTATTTAATCTGAAATAATTATAATAATACGAGAATCTGAATTTAATTGAATTCAAAAATAAAACTGGAGTCAAAATGATTTATATGAATTTTATTTGAATTAAAAACGATAATAATAATTTATTATCTAGAAAATGATTTGTTTTGAAATTAAATTATATATGTTGAAATTAAATTTAAGAATATTAACGGTTGAGTCAGGATAGCAGTTTAACCCAAGAAATGTCGGTCGTTGTGTTCAAAAAGGAATTCGCGATAACGAGATATTTTAAATTTGAATTAACGCCGTACCACTTAATATCTATCAGTAATGATCTCTGTACCTATTAAGGCCTACCTCAGATAAATCCTACCCTGTAAACACCTACCTTAAACTCCTTGATGGCCAAGTATCCTCCTTTTATAAATCGCGTCCTTCTGCTACAATTTTCATTCATCCTAAACCAACGAAAAATTACAAAGCCTCAGCAAAAAAACTCAGGTCCTATTTATTTATTCCTCTCGTTTCCTTTTCCATCATTCACAAATCAAAAACCGAAAGAGGGGAAATTGAAATCGCAAATCGCGATTTCCACAAAGCTCGATTCGAGCTAGGCGCTCGCGAAACAGTGCGATGGTGGGTTCAAGGGAGGATCAAAGGCACGATTTTGGGGTGCGCGAAGTCGTCAGAAGGAGGTTCGAACTGGAGCACGCCAAGTTAGGGCAGTTCGATTTCGTGCTAGGGATTTGGGATCGTGTTCTTGGTCAGAGGGGGGTCGCGACATCAGGGTTTGGTTCGTCGTGGATGAAGTGGCGATGTTGGATCTCGATGTGGCAACGTGCGAGTTCGACAGGTGGTGACTGGAAGGGATTAACAGGGGGTAGCGGATTTTGGATACTTTCGTTGGAATTTTGACGATGCCAGTGGCATCAACAAGGGGCTGCGACGGATCTCAAACGGTGTTCGAGCTGAATGGTCATTCAATGGACTGTTTTCAGGTGATGCTAGGGTTTTTGTTTGGCAGCAGTTGCGATCAACAAGAGTGTTCGGGAAGGAGGAGTTCGTCAGTGTCCCATAGTCTTTTGAGTGTGGTTCGACAGTGAGGGGTGAGGAATTTTTAAAGTATGCAATGGAGTTCGTGATTCTTAACTGAAAGTGATGTTGATTGGTTCGGAAGGGGAAATTAAAAGATTAAGGTATATACTTGAATTTTGAAATTTAAAATTAATATAGAAATTACTGTATAAAATTAGTAGCTGATAGAATAAATCTGTATAAACCAATATATCTGGCTAGTAAAGTAATTTAATCGTAAACTAACTATTTGTATATGGAATGGAGAAAAAAGTAGATTTTTATTTTATTTTTATCATTAAATTAAGTGGTTAATCAAGAAATTAGAGTTTACGATGGTGGTTAGACTCAAGTTTATTGTTATCACATAAATATGATTAAATAATAATGTATAACCTTCGTATGTATTTCCAGAATCAAGTGAAATTAATGACGTTGGAATTGAATTGGCAAAGATTCGCAATGATTCTAATTCGGAACAATTTAGAGGCAGTTGTGATTCTCGGTTAAATTAAACATCAGTTTAACCGAAAAACAAATCGCCATTTCGACTATTAATAAATCAGGTGAGTAAATCTCACTCACCTTTTATTTATAATTATTTTTATTCGTTAAAAATAATTGTTTGTTGCTTGTGTGAATGTTTTCTGGTTGTTTTATATATATTAGTTATTTAGGCTATATATATATATATTGGGTTGATTGATTGGTTGGATTCCCGCAGTCTCATTACCGGATGCCCGCGGTTTCATTAGCGGATGATTACCCTATACGCCCCACGCTATGATTAGTGGATGACCTTCTATACCACGATATTCTGCCACGAAGCAGAATGGGTATTATTTATGTGCTAACATATGTGGATGTAGGAAAACAGGTTGGAGGAATCCAACTGGATTCCTCAAAAAAAAATATTATCTGTTTGTTTATTTGTTTGCATACATATTGTTATATATGATGTGTTAGAAAAATAAATAATTGGTTGCTTTGTGTGTTTAAATATCACTGGGCTTAACTAATGATATTTAAAAATATCATGGAAAAGGATATTTGAGAATTAGAAAGGAAATTCTATTTTTCTAAAATAGAATTGAAATTTGAAATTTGAATATAGAAGATTCAAATATAATTGAATTTGAAATTTGAATATAGAAAATTCAAATAGATCCAAATAGAATTGAAAATGAAATTGAATAATTAAATTCAAATATAGAATTTGAATAAAGAAAAGTCAAAGAGGAATTCAAAAGGGATTCGAATAAAAGAATTTGAAATAGAATTTTGAATATAGAAATTCATAAAGGAATGTGAATAAAGGAATGTGAATAGAGGAATAAAGGAATTTGAATAAATGAATTTGAAATATTGAATTTCCAAGAAGAATTGAATTTGAAATATTGAATTTCAAAGAAGAATTTAATTGAATTTGAAATATAGAATTTCAAAGAAGAATTGAAACAGAAATTGAATAATAGAATTCAAATGGAATTTCAAGTATTGAATTTGAATATGAAATTGAATTAGAAATTCAAGTATCGAATTTGAATATGGAATTGAAATAGAAATTCAAGTTTTGAATTTGAATATAAAATAGAAAAGGAAATTCAACTATAGAATTTGAATATAGGAATTTAAATGGGAGTTGCATAAAGGAAATTTAAATATAAAATTTGAATAATAGAAAAGGAAATAGAATTTGAATTTAGAATTCAAATAGAAAAGGAAATAGAATTTGAACATAGAATTCAAATAGAAAAGGAAATAGAATTTGAATTTAGAATTCAAATAGAAAAGGAAATAGAATTTGAACATAGAATTCAAATAGAAAAGGAATTGGAATTTGAATATAGATTTCAAATAAAAGTGGGATTGGAATTTGAATCAAGAAATTCGAATAGAGTTAAAATGGAGTTGGATTCATTTTAACGAAGTTTAAAAGTTTTTATATATATAAATATAATTAAAACGAACTCGCCGCAGCGCTGCAGTTCGTAAATTGGGGACTCGAACTTCAATTGAGTATACAGGACTCAATTGAAGTCGGAATTCTTTGAAACAAGAATCGTCAGGACCGGTTAAATAATAGTTTTCTAATGGAAGAGAAAAATCTGGAGTTCGTCGAATAGATTTTGAGTTATGTCAAAATCAAAAATTTAAAAGTGCAGCGCCAGAAACCATTAAAACCATAATGGATTTTATATAATAAATATAGGGATTTTTAAGCAAATAAAAATCCGAATTTCCATTTAAAAACCTGGTCTTGAGTTAGAACATAAAGGTGAACTCAAGAGAAGTAAGAAAAGTGATTTTTGAAACAATAATCATATTTTTGATTATTGAAGAGGATTAACTAAATCAAAGAAGAATTAGTTAATCGAGTGGTGAATTGAAGTCGAACTTTGAAAATTGAAAATTTTGAATTGTAAACATATATTTGAAATCGAATATAGAACTTAAATTAAAATTTGAATTCAATTAGTTGATAAGTAAGTTGAAATATATTTGAAATGTGTTATATTCATATATACAAGCGAAATGGGCAAAGAGTTAGTTAAAGAGTTACTTTAACGAATTGAGTCAAAACGAGTGTATGAAGTTGAAATGAATTGTACAGGTATAGATATACCGGAGACAGTTATGGGATAAAGTGATGAAGGTATATAATTAGTGTGCTCGACAATAAGGTACATGTTTAATTCATATATGAGATTTTATGCGCCGTATCGGCAAGCCGCTTGGCTTTTTCTTTTTCTTTTTGAGATGAGAAGTTACCGGGAAGCTATTTGAAATTTCCCGATGCTCACGATACAGGGGAGGTTATGGCGAAATTTTCCGGAAATTTAAGGAGTTAGAATATTTTTAAGATATTTTGATAGTTAGAAATCATTGTATCGACGTATAGAATTCGATAGGTAAGTGAATATAAAAATCGAATATTGTAAACAAAAAGGGAAATCTATAAATTAGAAATAGAAAGCGAACTTTATACATGTTTTAAAAATGAACAATTGAATTGTATAGTGTGTTTATTCGAGGTAAGTGGTTTTGCCGTTTTGAAGTTGAGGATGTTTTCAGTTAAGGTCTGAGAGGTAATTTTACCCCAACTTGATTGATTCATTTTTAATGGATAAATAGCAAGATCCAGTCTCGAAGAGAAGTGTTTGAAAAAGAGCTAGTTGAATAAAATATTTTGGGTTGTTGTAACGATGTTTTACACAACATTCGTTTTAAACCCAAATGATGGAATTTTGGAAATATAACAAGTAAATATTTCCTGAGTATAATTAAAATAGTCGGGATAGAGATAAATGATTGGAATTGTTTCCAATTGCAAATAGAGATATTTTCTAATATATAGAAAATAAAAGAAGTGATATTGGGAAATGCTTTCCAAATAGCGTAAAGGGCCAATATGGTTATTGAAAATATTTGGGTAACAAATATTGATAAGGAAATGGAGAAGAGATTTAATTAATGAAATATTAATTAAAGAGCCCAGTGATTTGTTGATATGTTTGGATGAACACTTGTTTTTATTCGATAGTTAAATCACAGACTATCGAAGTTTTGACCATCGTTGTCAATATGGAGAGACCGGTTGGATTATTATCCGAAGAACCACTCCGTATCGGCATAAGCGTTGCGAACCAAGTATGCTGAATATATTGAAGACAGAGTAAAGTGCAAGGACTTTTTCTATTAAATAGAAATAGTGCCTTCGGTTTCGTTCAATCCCAGAACGAACGTAAATGGATGAATGTCTGACAGAGTATTTCCAATGATCAAATGGGTTGGTCTGTATAACTATATATGGTTGCAACGGATTTATTCCCTTAGCATAACATCCAGAATATTTGTGCAAACTCAACTAGTGATTAACGGATCTGACAATGTGGCATTCAAAGTGATCGTGCTATCAATGAATGGTAAGTATTCGTAGCCTCAGGCCTCAACAACCGGGAAAGGACAAAAATCGGGCAGGCAGCATGGCTATGTGGGTCGCACCCATTAGGATGTATAATCACCTATCTAGAGGTTCATTTAATTTCTTATTCTATTCGATGCTGTCTCAGTCGGGAGGCGGTTGCTGATCCCAACCGTTGGTGATATACATTCGATACACTCAAGCGAAATGAGTGGTCGGTCATGTGTGGGCCGGGTTACAAGATGTTCTTGTTGAACCCAGTGTATTCCTCTCTAGAGATACACTAGCGGAAGGTGGTTCCATACCTTGTCATGTTGGAAATCCAATCTCCAATAAGCGCCATGCGGTTTTTGATTTTATAATATATATGTTGGAGCGTGAGATGCAAGCGTTCTGCTATTTGGTTATTTACTTGATGTAGACATTATTATAATATCACTGGATTTTCGTATCAAAGTGTTTTGGGTTATAGTAAGGTAAAAACCATCCATGTTTATGTGTGGGCTGGTCTTACTATTATCTTTTCTTTCGAAAAGGGTTTTGAAAGTTAAACAAGTGGTTGGAGTTTACTCACACCAGTCCCATGACTGACCCAGAGTTTATTTTGTTTTGTTTTCCCTAAACTCTTGGGTGCCCAAATTTGTACGGGCAGTCAAGTAGTCGGGATTTCACAGATTCAATTGGAGGAGCTGGAAGCAGGAGGCTTCACCAGTTAGCTATAGACTCATATATTCCGTTGTGTACCATGTTGTATCTGGAAACAGGTGTTTATAACTGTTCCAGGAATAACTGTTGTGCTCTGATAATGGTATGTATATCAAATTACTGATTTGTATTTCAAAAGTTATGTTATCTAATATATTTTATTCATTCCGCTGTGAGTTTGTGATCTTCGTTTTCTTCTATTCTATTTTTCTTTCTTTCTATTTCTCATCCTCTAACTTCTTTCTAATAATGATTCGTATTTCTGTGCAATTTGGGGTGGACGTGTAGTGTTATTAGTCAACTCAAATAGTACGGATTTGCGGGTCGTTACATTCGGTAAATCCTGTAATGGAAAAAAAAATAAGATATGAATTGAAATTGCGATTGTCATTATTAAAGGTTGTCTATAAAAGTAAATGTAAGGTTACCTAAATTGTCTGTTTACATCTAATTTACTTAACCTTGAATCAAAAATGAACGGGAAATTGTAATTCTTCGAAATTAAGAAATGAAATAAGTTTAGTTCATATTTTAGAGTTTGCTAATTATTTCATTCATTAGAATGATGGTTGACACATGGATTTCCATGTTTTAGTTAGGTCAAAACCCAAAATGTTAAAGTATAAGAGATAAATATATATAATTACACCCAAGGGAAAGATATATGCAAAATAAGGATAAGTATCATATATATATATATATATATACATATATATATATATATTTTTTCTTTTTCTCTTTTTTACTGCCCTTAAAAAAGTTTCTTATAAATGCGTGCCATGCTGTTTCGCATTCAAGGTTGAAACGGAAGAATAGGTATGTGTTAATGAGATATTCAATTTCATAATATTTTAAACCAAAAAATGAATTGGTTGAGATCCACAAATTGAGATGATTAATTTTAACGTCAAAATCATTTCAGCGTTACTATACCTATCATTTCTAACATGACACTATTAAATAAATGACGTTCCTTATATAATGACATTATCATGGCATTCCTAATACAGTAATATCTTTTCACAAAGATGACATTTTCTAATAAATAACGCTTCTATTAACCTGGCATTTCAAATGAAATGATATTTTTGTATAAATGACATTTCCTAAGCAAATTGTATTTTTAATCTGATATAACATGTCTTAACAAAATGAACATTTTTAACATTTCCAGTCTTTATGATTTAAAATAAATTACTTTAAATATCAAAAACCCATTAAAATAACTTAAAATAAAAATTTAATTTTACCCTAAAATTCAGGGTTGTTACAGAAATAAATATCATAATTTCTTCATGTGACGGCCAAATCGCGCGAAACTGGATTTGTTGCAATCGTGGGGACGAGAGATTCACAACAAAATGACCGTGTCAATAAAGAAGCACATTGGAATTTCAAGCAATTTCGAATCCGAACAAAAATTCAAAAATTCAGAAATCAAAATCAATGTGAGAACTCCTCACTTTTATTTTATTTTCTAGTTAAAATATATACTAGGATGCAGACGGTGCTTAGCAGCACCCGACACCCGTCGTCCACAGACCATGGACGACTTATTTGTTTGTTTGATTGTGTTGTGAAATTTTTTTGTGTGATGTGGAATGGAATAAACATTTTATAGTTAAAAATATAATGTTTAAGTTGTATATGAATCTAATAAATATTCATAAACAAATCGGACGATTTGTTTATGTACACAAATTTGACAGATATTGATTGGGACGATAAGTTTTACACATCGGCCAACTGCAGAAATAAAATTCATTATTTGTTGATTGAAACCCCACATGGGTATTGGGATGATATTGGACATACACTAATCCCAATATTTCGTTGTATGTCAATCGATTGGTTGACGAGCTGTATAAGCGTTAAATATTTATATTTGATGCTTATTCAGTGTAGAATGTACTTTGGATGATGGTTGACTGTGTTTGATTGTTGTTCTGTACATGTGTTGTATGAAATCCATATAAATCACATTATATGGTAATTGACTATGTCTGTTTCCAATTCAGAAAGAATGAATATTTTAAAATAACGAATATTTTAAATTAACGAATATTTTAAAACAATATTCAATAAAATATCAAAATATGATTTTGATGTCCGATTTGGGATAGACACGAATATATTTCAATATATAAAGCCGTATTGATTAGATTAACACCATTTTGACGTGAACGATATTTATATCGATTTTATTCATTTTTATAATGAATATCGAAAAGGAATTGATTTCAAAATCTAGTGTTTTGAAAATATTATCATTTATATATTAATGATATGGAATATTCAATTTTGATTGGAAATTGAATGTGAAGTTGAAATCATTTTGAAAACGAATTTAAAATGATTTATAAAATATGTTTTAAAAGGAAATCGACGATATTAGTATAATATTATATATATATATGGCCTGAATAGAACGCGCCGCGTTGCGGCAGTTCGTGAGTTTCGACCATTGACTTCGAATGGACATTACGGGAGATCCGACTGTCATATTCTCCTAAAACTGGAAGCATTGGGTTCGTATCGAAAAGAGCTTTCCCACGAATATTAGAGTATTAAAATCTAACAGTTGGAATTGGAATCATTTCCAAATCAAATTTGGAAAAGGTCGCTGTAAGTGCAGTTCGACGACTGTTTATGGAAATCGACTGTACGGGCCTTGATAAAAATATTAAAAATATCAATAATTTGTGTAAAATCATAACAAATGATTTGGAAAGAATTAGGATGAAAAATTCCATATTTCAAAAGATAAAAATATATTTTTATTGAAATGAACTAGTTATGAACTAGAATTATGAAATCCAATATTTAAAAAAAACAAATTGGATTTGAAACGGTTTTAAAAATAACTAGAATTTCCAATATATGAATTAGGATGGATTTGAATCGAAATTATCTTCGGAATATTTCGATATTGGATTCCGTGATCATACGGATATTGTGGAGGAATTTGGAAGATGTATATATCGTTATTCCAATACGGTATTTGTTAATTCCAGAATTTGATATTGAATATAAGCCGATATATTTTCTATTCAGAGCCTTGTATTTAATATCAAATGTGATTTTGGGTTTTTCGTGAATGATGTCCTCATTAACACTGCTCTTGAACCCAGTTGAGAAAAGATTAAATCCTTTTATTTAGATTTAATGAAGTATACCAATTAATTAATATTTATTTGGAATTGAATTGAAATTGATCTTTGGGTTTATCGCGAACGGTGTTTTAAATAACACTTGTTCTTTAACCTGATTAACAATGGAATGAGATTTTTGGTTGTCGTGAGTGGTATCTTTAACAATACTGTTCTTAGATCCAACGGAGTTAAGAAAATCAGAAAGTAACTCGAGATTAGTTAAGTTGAATGGTTTCCTGGGTATTGATCTGTTGTTGGTTTCGGCCTTCAGGGTTAATACTTAGGGAATTGTTCACTTGCTAATTTATGGTTAAAGGCTGATGGAATGGAATGTGATTTTGGGTTTATAGTGAACCGTGTTTTAAATGACATTGGTTCTTTAACCCAGTTAAAGACAGGATATGATTTTCCAAGTTAAACAATCATTAATATTGATTTTTGGTAAGATTAAAACCAAGCGGAGTTTTAATGAATCTTTAATTTGATTGAAATGATCGAGAATGGGGTATCACCAGTTTTGCTCCAGGCAATAGTCAAATCTTTAATTAGATATGAACGTGGAATGGTAATTGAATTTACTGATAACACCGTGGTGTTAGATATGAAGTATTACTAGTTTTGCTTCATGGGATAAATAGGTTGGGATTAGGAAATTAATCCAATGATAACTTCGGTAAGATTCGCTAATCCAGACTAGTTTGGATAAACCACAAATTGGTTTGAATTGAAGTCCAAAAGAAGATTAAAAGAATAAATTTAAAGAATTTATCTTTAATAAAATTAATGGGAACCTTTCCCAAAGTATAAGAATATTTGAATAAAGGAATATTCTGGATTGGGATGAGGCGTATGTTGTGTTTTTATAGCACTTGTTTATTATATACGCGAGTTATTCAGAAAGACCGGGATTATCCCATTCTGAATAACTGATTTGACGATGTGTGAGGATGAAGACAGTGGTTGAAGACTGGAGGTCTTCACATTGTTTAGATGATTACTGATGTCTTGATTGGGCTGTATACCCAAGACAAGGTAATAAGTGGTGATCGTCCAGACGTACTTGGAGATCGACCGGATATGCGAGGGCCTCTCTCCTATATTGAACATATGGCACGAGGAATAAGGTGCCTCCTGTAATAACCCGGAAAATACGAGCCAATATAAAAATTTTAAATTGATTATTTCAAAGCAATTTGAACCATTGAAATAGAATATTTCAATAAATTAGTGAATTAGAAATAGTAAGTCAGTTTGAAAATTTGAATTTGAACTTTGACCGACTGTGTAGGGTGGAAAAATATAACGGATTTTAGTGAGACCAAAAATATTTAAATCTGTTAGTCAATACCTTTTTTTAACGAATCTGAAAAATCGAAGTTGCATAACGGGAATCAAAAGTTATGGCCGAATGAATTTTCAGAAGAGTCGGTATATAGAATATATAGGTCTGGAAAATTGATATTTTGCAAACGGCCTCGGAATTCGACGAAACCACTTTTGTTGGGTCCGGGATGTCAAACTATTGCTAGGTTTCAAATTTCATAATTTTTCGAATCAATATGTGAGCGTGGCAAAAGAAAACGCGTTTGACCAGTTTCTGTTGAATTTAATCGACTGGAAATTGGCCATTTTTCAAACGGTCTTAGAATTCGACGAAACTAGTTTTGTTAGGACCGTATCGTCAATACGAAACTAGAAAATATTTTTCTGGAATTTTTCTAGTTAGTATGTGACCCCGGTAATTTGAAATGTACGTTTAAAATTCAGTATAAGGATTTAAATGTAATTTCAATGGAAACTGATTGTAACGATCAAACCAGCTTACGAAACATATCCCATTGTGTTCGGAATGGGGGTAAAACGCTATGGGCGACAGGCGGTAGGCCTCGTTTCGAGGTCGTATGTAAAAGTCAACCCTTTTGCAAAATTAAATAATAAAATAAAAAATAAAAAAAATATATTCCCTCCTTTTCTTCTGCTTGCCCCCCCCCCCGATTCATTTACCAGAAACGAGAAAAAAAAAACTTAACCTAAATCAAATCGCCGCCGCTTCCTCCCTCCAGACATCGCCACCGCCTTACCTCGAAGCCGCCGCCTCGTCTCGAAGACGCCGACGAACCCTCGCGACGTCGAATCGAAGCAGCCCCCCCAGTCGAAGCCTCGAAGCCGCCGCGACACCTCCGAACGCCACCAACGAGCCGCCGACGCCCTCTTCTTCCCTCCACTTCGAAATCTACGGTGAGCTTTTAGTTATTTTATTTTTATTTTTATTTTTGTTTTATAAAAACTGATTTATAAAATGATTTAAAAACTAATTTCTGAATTTGTAAAAGAGTTTAAAAACTGTATTTTTAAAGATGTAAAAACTGATTTTTTTAAGATTTATAAACTGATTTTATAATGAATTTAAAACTGAATTTTTAAAGATTAAAAACTGAATTTTTAAAGAAAATAAAAACTGATTTTATTTTAAGGTTTATAATAGGAAAAAGGTTTAAACTTTGAAATAGAAAAAGGTTTAAACTTTGAAATAGAAAAAGGTTTAATCTTTTAATAGAAAAAGATTTGAACTTGCAAAAATAAAGATCATATTTTTAAAAATAGAAAAGACGGAATTTTTGTTAAGTAGAAGAAGTAAGATATGATTCTTATATTTTTAAAGCAATAAAAATATAATTTTTACATCATAGGAATATTAAAAATATAATCTTTGTTTTTAGAATATGATCTTTATATATTGAATAACATAGTAAAAATTCGATTTTTACCTATGTAGAGAATACGGGCAACGAAAGCGACAAGAAGGCGAAATAGACGAAGATTTCTATAAAGGAAGAGTCGTGTTATTGGATAGCTATTGGTGAGAATTTCTCACTCTTCAATTTCTTGTTATATATATATATATGTGTGTGGAAATAAAAGTGAATTGCTATATATAAATATCTATATATATATATATATATATACGCCCCCTCGTCCACAAACCATGGACGATATATATATTGGTTGAAATTGTTGTGAAAATTGGTTGACGGCAAATTGTTGCTTGGGATTGTTTGTGGATGGTATTGAATTGATTGAGGTTGAAAAATACCCGTTTGTGATTGGAAAATATTTGGTTGAAACCACATAGGATTAGTTTGTGGAAATGAAATAAATATAAACATGCCGCCTGCGTGCGAATTAGATGCATGATCCCCATTGTCAAAAACCGCGAGGTTTTAAGGTAGAGCGAGGAGTCGTACTAGGGACGGTGCCGGTTTAACTACCCTGCCGTTATGCTGCCGAAATTTTGAATAATCTTTGTGTTAGAATTATTTTCATATGTTGAAATTATTTTACATGCATTGAAATTAAAGTCATATATTGAAACTATGTCCATGTGTGGAAATATTCATGTGTTGAAAAGTGTTGTGTGAAAATAAAATTCATTCGTGAATGAATGAAGTGTATAAACAATAAAAATCACATTTTTATATATATATGAAGTATGAAAAATATTCGCCTTATATAAATAATTTCAATCAAGATTTCATCTTTTTAATAAGAACAACATAAATAAATTGTCCATGTGTGGAAATACTCATTTGTTGAGAAATGTGTGTAGTGGAAAGGTGCATGTGTTGAATAAAAAGATTGAACGATAAAAATTACATTTTTATTGAAACTATGAAGTGTTGAAACCATACGTTGGTTGAATAAATATTTTAAATGATAAAAATATCATTTTTATCATATGTGTGATATGCTAAAGATATGCAGACGTTGAAACAAATATTTGTGATAGAAATATTATTTTTAACATGCATAGGAACTAAATAAAATAGTCATGTGTTAAAATCTACTTTAGTTCGCCAAAATTATCATCTTTGAAATGTGAAGTGTTAAAAATAGCCACTGGTTCGAATAAACGTGCATGAGTTGAAATATACATTAACAAGCTAATGATATGATTTTAGCCTATGCATGCGATATTAGAATGAGTGGTGTTTTTAAACCAAAGCAAATCAAATATGAAGTTGAATAGAAAATGATAAATGTTAGAAATTGTATATATGTGCATGCATATCTATTGAACAGGTTAAAGCAAAAGGGGCTAGAAAAGAGGAATAAAATTTTGTGCCCAACAAATAGGTACACATTTACTGTTTTGTTTGGGTGATGATTTTATGAGCCTATTGGCTAGCCGCTTGGCTTTTTCTTTTTCTTTTTGAGATTAGAAGGACCGGGAACGCTATTTGCGATTTCCCGATGCTCCCGGTGCAGGGGAGGTTATGGCGAAATTTTCTAAAATTTTAAGGTGTTAGAAAAATATTTGAAGAGAAAACGATATAGAAATTATTGAATGAACTATATTTATATAAATATATAAATATAAGTAAAATTAAAACGAAACGAGGCCGTGCAGTTCGTATTTTGAGACCGTGATTTCAAACGGCTAGTGCGGAAGATCCGACCATTGGATTTTTCCGAAACCTCAACCGTTGGGTTCGCCTTGGAAATATCTTTCCAACGGCACCAACTTTGTGAAGATCCGACGGTTGGATTATCTGGAATGTTTAATTCAAGATTAGTGAAAAACAGCGCCAGAAACGATTATATTTATATATATATATATATATATATATATATAATTAAATTAAATCGAATAACGACGCTGCAGTTCGTAAATTGAAATCGTAACTTCAAATGGTTAGTGTGGAAGATCCGACCGTCGGATTTTCCCAAAACTGGAACCGTTGGATTCGTTTTGAAAAGACCTTCCTAATGATGTAAAATTTGTGAAGATCCAACGATTAGATTTTCCTATATGTGTAAAACAAAATTAGTGGAAAGCAGCGCCAGTGCATCGAAACGACCTGAAACGTCGTTTAATTAATTATGACCGTTTTAAATTAAATAAAAATGGCGATGTATCGTTATAAAGTGCTATAGACGATATAGGGTGAAAATAAACCAATTTTGTTGTGTTTGCTTGATATGTGATGGTTGAATGTATTTGACGTGAAAATTATAACTAAATAACTGAAATGTGAATGTTGAATAGTTCAACCATGTGATTAATTGGTTTGAAAATCTAAATATACGTGGATTATTTGAAAAGGCCGAGTTTATCTCATTTCAAATAATCGATCGACGTTGAGAAGTCGAAGAGTCGAAGACGACTGAAGACCGACGATCTCCACGTTGGATGGATGGGCGCTACTGATGCTCGTGATTGGAGTAGCTACCATGAAGGAATTGAAGTAGTAGCCGTCCAAACATAGTCTTGATTGTACGGATATGCGAGGAATTAGTGCCTCCGGTTTCGTTCAGACCCAGAACGGACTTGTAAATGGACTGTGTGTCTGACATTGGATTTTGTTCTGTGTTGATTGATCTCTGTTAAATATATATCTGTTTGGCGGCGGAGAATTTATTCTCTTGCTTAACGCCCTTCTCTGAGACGTACGAGCTTAGAGGTTATGTATTGACAGAAATCAGTCGCATGGAGTGGATTGCCTGTGTGGCACGCCTAAGTGGCATATGATCAAGGCTTCTGTTGCAAAGCAAAGTCTTGTGGTTGATGATCAAAGCATAGTCTGTGTGACGTAGCTTTGTGTATAACGTGAATTCGCGAGCCTCACACCCCGGTATGAGTCAAAAACGGGAGAAGGACCCAAGGAGTGCATGACGTTTCTTTCTAGCTATGGTGGTGTCAGTGACCTCCCAGCCCTGACATTTATATCTACTTTTCACCTGTGTGGTTGTTGGAATGCGAGGCGCCTCGATTATAGGTCTGTAAGGACCGGGAAACGTGTGTTCAGGAATAATTAATCCTCAAAAGTAAGAGAGGACCGGCCTTGGAGGATCCATGGGATTGCTGTGTGCGGTCCTGGGACATTTGCTAGAGTGTCTCGAATCGGAGAGGCGCTTGCCCCTTGCCTCGACTCATGAAGGAATCCAATTTCCAATACGATATGTGCGGTTGTGATTGTATTACTAGTACGGCGACATAGTAGATGGTAGCTATGCCGCCTAAGATTGATATTTATGATTGAATCTGCTCTTGAAACATATATGCACTAGTAATAATATCAAACACCTTTGTTTATTCGTATGAAGCATCTTTGGCCATTATAAGGTAAAAACTCTATCCTCCGGCTTGCGTTGCATTGTGTGATGGGACCTGAGTCTTATAATGGCTTCATTTTAGAAAAAGCATTGCGTTGATTTAATCATTTACTTTACTTCATGCACTAGCACTCATTGGAGTAAACCCGTTCCGCGAAAGTGGCGTGGTCCTTTGATTTGCCTTATTATTGTTGTTAATAAGTTGAATGGATTTCTCATACCAGTCCCATGACTGACTCGTAGTTTGTTTCACCTTGCAAACTCGGGTGCCCTTATTTTCACACGGGCAGCCTAGTTACAGGTTTTTGACGCACCTTTTGGCTCATGGCGAGGCTTGACTACACCGTGCTGACTTGGATTTTCTCCGCCATTATTGTATCTATATTATGATTCCGCCACTGGCGATGTAGACTGATATTCCTTTTGTGTACTCTTTATGTATGATTCCGCCTCAGGCGATGGTGACTGATTATGTATCATTATGCACTAAGTTGTATCCTGTACTGTGCTTCTCTGATGTGATGTTATCTATATGATTCCGCTGTCATATGTGTGTAAATTATTCTATTTTCTGTTTATGCTATTATCTGTGATCTGCTAATGATGATTAATGTGTTATATTCCAATGATTATCCTTAACACCGTGTCACGGGGTTTTGGGATCGTCACAGCTGGTATCGGAGCTTTGGTTAACCTTAGTTCTGGAGTCTAACACATTAAACACTTCGTCAAAATAGAATCAGTAGTATTCTAAGGCGAGTCGCTCATTAGAGATAGGACTAGTAAAGTCCTAGAATGAGCTGAGCAGAATAGCAAAAACAATTGATCAGTCCATCGTTATCTTTCCTTAGGAATTTCTGCTTAACTATGCAATAGACTATTATTTCTGTTAACTGACTTTTTCGTTACTTATACAGAATTTGACAAATGGCTACCAGAGCAGCCGCCGCTAGAGGAGGCCGTGCCGGCCGAGGTCGAGGAAGGGGAGAAATCCCAGCTCAAGAAGGACCTTTGATACAACCTCCGGCAGCTCAATACTTCGAGCTTGACCGTGTAGCTAAGAGATATAAGAACTTAGGAGGCAAGACCTTCTCGGGAACTGGCACCGTAATAGAGGCCCTTGCATGGCTCAAAACATGCGAGAAAATTCTTGAAGGCCTAAGGCTAGGAGACGAAGACAAAGCTATTATGGGCGCCTGGCTTATGCAGGAACAAGCCGAATTATGGTGGGAATCTCTTACCGCCGGGAACAGAGAAGCTGGAAGAACATGGGATGGATTCAAAGAACTCTTCAAGGAGAAATATGTCCCAGAACAAGCTCTAGAAAGAATGCACGATGACTTCGCCAATCTCCAGCAAGGGGATCTTTCCGTGCAAGATTATCTGAACAAATTCACAATGTTGTCGCCCTATGCTCCAGAACTCGTTGCTACCGCGAAATCCAAAAATAAGAGGTTTATCTTTGGACTAAAACAACAATATCATGATAGAGCCATGGCCCATGTCAAGCTGGATTTCAACGAGCTAGTGGAAATGACATGCAACTATGAAGACCTTGATCAAAGGCATCTGGATCAGGATCGCGCTAGAAGTCAAGCAGGAAACAAGCGCAAACCTACTGTAAATCAGGGCGAGTCAAGCCAAGCAGCATCTTCAAAGCCTCAGACTGGCAAGCCGCCAAGAGGAAATTGCTTTAATTGTGGTAAGCCAGGGCACTACTCAAACATCTGCACAGCTCCAAAGAGACAGAAAACAAATTCTCAAGGCTCGAGCCAAGGCTCTCAGAACCCTCGCTCGTGCTTCAACTGTCGCAAGACCGACCATCTGGTCAAAGACTGTCCTTTGCTGAAGAAAGCTACTGTAGCTCATGTTTATGACGGGTCTAGCCCGCCAGCTGCTTCCGATGGAGCAGGTAAACCCGATGTTTTGGGAGGTACCCTTACAATTAAAAATATTCCTGTTTCTGTATTATTTGACACAGGTGCATCGCGTAGTTTTATTGCTAAAAACACAGTGCACAAATTAAAGTTAAAACAGCGAAAGCTTAAAGAATCGATTGAATTCACAACCCGATAGGGGGTCCTATTACTCTCAGTTCATATTGTAGGGTGCCAATCTCTTATTCTTTCTACAAATTTCCCATTAATTTGATTGTTATGGATTTTCCCGAATTCGACGTCATCCTTGGGTTAGAATGGTTAACGAAATATGAAGCTGAAGTGAGGTGTGCGGAAAGAATTGTTAAAATCCGAACGGAGCTTGGACATATATATATTCCCTGTCATGGTTCGAATCCGAATAGAGATGAATTTTGGTCAGCATTAGAACTTATCCCCACTTCCATAGAAAAGATTCCGATTGTTAGCAACTATGCGGATGTGTTTGAAGAAGTTGAAAACTTACCTCCGCAAAGAGAAATAGAATTCCGAATCGATCTAATTCCTAATGCCAGACCAGTGGTGCATCCAGTCCGTAGAATGACTCCGAAAGAAAAAGAAGAATTAGGCGATCAAACTCGTCAACTGTTGTGGAAGGGTCTAATCAGACCTAGTTTTTCTAATTGGGGTGCAGCTGTCGTGTTTGTCCCAAAGTCAGACGGTACTCTTAGATTATGTGTTGATTACCGAGACCTCAACAAACAGACGCTTAAAAACAAATATCCACTACCCCGCATTGATGATTTGCTAGACCAATTGAATGGGGCGAAAGTATTTTCCCGAATGGACCTAGCTACAGGTTTTCATCAATTGAGAATAGCAGAAGAGTGTGTTCCTTTGACCGCTTTCAGAGGTCCAGACATATTTTATGAATGGTTAGTAATGCCGTTTGGCCTATGTAACGCTCCAGCATACTTTGTCGATCTAATGAATAGAGTGTTCAGGGGAGTTCTGAATAAATTTGTCCTCATATTCATCGATGATATTTTAATCTACTCCAAATCAAAACCCGAGCATGAAAAACACTTAGAACAAGTATTGGAGATTCTAAGGAAGAACGTCTTCAAAGCCAAATTCTCTAAATGTGTCTTCTGGCAAGAAGAAGTCAAATTTCTTGGCCATGTCGTGTCAGGGAAAGGAATTTCTGTTGACCCAAGCAAGATAACAGCGATTCAAGACTGGAAACAACCCACTACTCCCACAGAAGTTAGAAGTTTTATGGGATTGGCTAGTTATTATCGAAAGTTCGTTAAGGATTTTTCGAAGATATCCGGTCCGTTAACGAAGCTCACAAAGAAACATGAGAAGTTTAAGTGGACTTCCGACTGTGAAGAAGCTTTCCAGGAATTGAAATCGAAGCTGACCACCGCTCCAGTGTTAACTATTATTGATGGCAATCAGGATTTAACGGTTTGGACAGATGCTTCTATTAGAGGTCTTGGTGCAGTGTTAATGCAGAGAGGCCAAGTAGTCGCTTATGCAAGCCGCCAATTGAAACCGCATGAGAAGAATTATGTGACTCATGATCTTGAGTTGCTAGCCATCGTATTTGCCTTGAAAATCTGGAGGCATTACTTATTGGGCGAGAAATTTATATTGTACACAGATCATCAATCGTTGAAGTATTTATATACCCAGAAAGATCTGAATCTGAGACAGCAGCGTTGGCTAGAATTTCTTGCAGCGTATGACCTTGATATCCTGTATACGCCGGGGAAAGCTAACGTAGTAGCGGATGCACTTAGTAGGAAGACCGCAATTGTTGCTCATCTTATAATTACACCTGGATTGATTGATAGGATTTCAGCCCTTCAGAAAGAAGATGAATTCATTCAGAGAATCAGTAAGAGAGTCCAGGAAGGTGAAACCACGAGTTTCCGTATTGACAATAAGGGGGTTCTCAGGTTAAATAACAGGATTTGTATCCCAAATATTCCAGGCCTTCGAAGAGAAGTGCTGGACGAATGCCATAAATCCAAATTTTGCATCCATCCTGCGGTGAGTAAAATGTACAACGATATCAAACGCACTTTCTGGTGGAAGGCAATGAAAAGAGATATTTCTTTGTATGTTAGCAGATGCCCTACTTGTCAATTGGTCAAGAGTGACCAACAGAAGCTAACTGGACTGTTGCAACCGTTGGAAGTCCCAGGCTGGAAATGGGAACAGATTTCCATGGATTTCATGGATGGTTTGCCGCGAACCAAGAAAGGTAATGACAGTATTTGGGTAATCGTAGATCGCTTCACGAAGACTGCCCATTTCATACCTGTCAGGTCCAATCGAACTGCCCAAAGTCTAGCACAGATATATTTCAAAGAAATTGTTAAGCTGCATGGAATTCCCATCAGCATAGTCAGTGATAGAGATCCCCTATTTACTAGCAAGTTCTGGGAGGCTTTCCAGACTGAATTGGGGACAAAACTGAATATGAGCACCGCTTATCACCCACAAACAGATGGCCAAACTGAGCGGGTGAATAGAATTCTGGAAGATTTATTGCGGGCTTGTATAATCGATTTTGGTGGGTCATGGGAAGATCATTTGCATTTGGCAGAATTCTCATATAACAATAGCTATCAAGCAAGTTTGAGGATGTCACCATTTGAAGCATTATATGGCAGACCCTGCAGATCTCCAGCATGTTGGGTAGAACCTGGCAACAGACTTGTACTAGGACCCGATATGATTAGGGAAGCATCTGATAAAGTGGACTTCATCAAGAAGCGATTGAAAACCGCCCAAAGCCGACAGAAAAGTTACGCAGACTCTAGAAGGAGAGATTTGACATTTGCTGTTGGTGATCATGTTTATTTAAAGGTTTCTCCGATGAGAGGAGTAATCAGATTTGGCAAGACTGGGAAGTTGGCACCGAGATTTATTGGTCCCTTTCCTATACTTGAGCGAATTGGAACTCTTGCTTATAGGGTTCAATTGCCAGATTGGTTGCCTGGAGTGCACAATGTATTTCACGTATCTCAACTTAGGAGACATGTGCATGATCCGGATCTTGTTGTAGAAGAAGCAGCGCAACAGGATGTGGAGATAACTCCAGAATTAGCACTCAGAAGAGAGCCATTAAAAATTGTTGGCAAAGAAACTAGAGAACTCAGAAGCAAAAAGGTTCATTTAGTTAAAGTGCAGTGGAGCAGTGATCCTAGAGACTGTACTTGGGAAACTGAGGAAAGCATTAAGCAAGCTTACCCCAAATGCAGAGTGGATATCTCTGACTAACTCCGGTGCAAGGTACCTTCATCATACTTTGCATTTACATTTTGTTTCCTACTTTACTGTTGTTTCCTTTTCGAGGACGAAAAGTTTTAAGTAGGGGAGATTGTAATAACCCGGAAAATACGAGCCAATTTAAAAATTTTAAATTGATTATTTCAAAGCAATTTGAACCATTGAAATAGAATATTTCAATAAATTAGTGAATTAGAAATAGTAAGTCAGTTTGAAAATTTGAATTCGAACTTTGACCGACTGTGTAGGGTGGAAAAATATAACGGATTTTAGTGAGACCAAAAATATTTAAATCTGTTAGTCAATACCTTTTTTTAACGAATCTGAAAAATCGAAGTTGCATAACGGGAATCAAAAGTTATGGCCGAATGAATTTTCAGAAGAGTCGGTATATAGAATATATAGGTCTGGAAAATTGATATTTTGCAAACGGCTTCGGAATTCGACGTAACCTCTTTTGTTGGGTCCGGGATGTCAAACTATTGCTAGGTTTCAAATTTCATAATTTTTCGAATCAATATGTGAGCATGGCAAAAGAAAACGCGTTTGACCAGTTTCTGTTGAATTTAATCGACTGGAAATTGGCCATTTTTCAAACGGTCTTAGAATTCGACGAAACTAGTTTTGTTAGGACCGTATCGTCAATACGAAACTAGAAAATATTTTTCTGGAATTTTTCTAGTTAGTATGTGACCCCGGTAATTTGAAATGTACGTTTAAAATTCAGTATAAGGATTTAAATGTAATTTCAACGGAAACTGGTTGTAACGATCAAACCAGCTTACGATACATATCCCATTGTGTTCGGAATGGGGGTAAAACGCTATGGGCGACAGGCGGTAGGCCTCGTTTCGAGGTCGTATGTAAAAGTCAACCCTTTTGCAAAATTAAATAAAAAAAAAAAAAAATCCCTCCTTTTCTTCTGCTTGGCCCCCCCCCCGATTCATTTACCAGAAACGAGAAAAAAAAAACTTAACCTAAATCAAATCGCCGCCGCTTCCTCCCTCCAGACATCGCCACCCGCCTTACCTCGAAGCCGCCGCCTCGTCTCGAAGACGCCGACGAACCCTCGCGACGTCGAATCGAAGCAGCCCCCCCAGTCGAAGCCTCGAAGCCGCCGCGACACCTCCGAACGCCACCAACGAGCCGCCGACGCCCTCTTCTTCCCTCCACTTCGAAATCTACGGTGAGCTTTTAGTTATTTTATTTTTATTTTTATTTTTGTTTTATAAAAACTGATTTATAAAATGATTTAAAAACTAATTTCTGAATTTGTAAAAGAGTTTAAAAACTGTATTTTTAAAGATTTAAAAACTGATTTTTTTTTAAGATTTATAAACTGATTTTATAATGAATTTAAAACTGAATTTTTAAAGATTAAAAACTGAATTTTTAAAGAAAATAAAAACTGATTTTATTTTAAGGTTTATAATAGGAAAAAGGTTTAAACTTTGAAATAGAAAAAGGTTTAATCTTTTAATAGAAAAAGATTTGAACTTGCAAAAATAAAGATCATATTTTTAAAAATAGAAAAGGCGGAATTTTTGTTAAGTAGAAGAAGTAAGATATGATTCTTATATTTTTAAAGCAATAAAAATATAATTTTTACATCATAGGAATATTAAAAATATAATCTTTGTTTTTAGAATATGATCTTTATATATTGAATAACATAGTAAAAATTCGATTTTTACCTATGTAGAGAATACGGGCAACGAAAGCGACAAGAAGGCGAAATAGACGAAGATTTCTATAAAGGAAGAGTCGTGTTATTGGATAGCTATTGGTGAGAATTTCTCACTCTTCAATTTCTTGTTATATATATATATATATATGTGTGGAAATAAAAGTGAATTGCTATATATAAATATCTATATATATATATATATATATATATATATATATATATATATATATATATATACACGCCCCCTCGTCCACAAACCATGGACGATATATATATTGGTTGAAATTGTTGTGAAAATTGGTTGACAGCAAATTGTTGCTTGGGATTGTTTGTGGATGGTATTGAATTGATTGAGGTTGAAAAATACCCGTTTGTGATTGGAAAATATTTGGTTGAAACCACATAGGATTAGTTTGTGGAAATGAAATAAATATAAACATGCCGCCTGCGTGCGAATTAGATGCATGATCCCCATTGTCAAAAACCGCGAGGTTTTAAGGTAGAGCGAGGAGCCGTACTAGGGACGGTGCCGGTTTAACTACCCTGCCGTTATGCTGCCGAAATTTTGAATAATCTTTGTGTTAGAATTATTTTCATATGTTGAAATTATTTTACATGCATTGAAATTAAAGTCATATATTGAAACTATGTCCATGTGTGGAAATATTCATGTGTTGAAAAGTGTTGTGTGAAAATAAAATTCATTCGTGAATGAATGAAGTGTATAAACAATAAAAATCACATTTTTATATATATATATGAAGTATGAAAAATATTCGCCTTATATAAATAATTTCAATCAAGATTTCATCTTTTTAATAAGAACAACATAAATAAATTGTCCATGTGTGGAAATACTCATTTGTTGAGAAATGTGTGTAGTGGAAAGGTGCATGTGTTGAATAAAAAGATTGAACGATAAAAATTACATTTTTATTGAAACTATGAAGTGTTGAAACCATACGTTGGTTGAATAAATATTTTAAATGATAAAAATATCATTTTTATCATATGTGTGATATGCTAAAGATATGCAGACGTTGAAACAAATATTTGTGATAGAAATATTATTTTTAACATGCATAGGAACTAAATAAAATAGTCATGTGTTAAAATCTACTTTAGTTCGCCAAAATTATCATCTTTGAAATGTGAGTGTTAAAAATAGCCACTGGTTCGAATAAACGTGCATGAGTTGAAATATACATTAACTAGCTAATGATATGATTTTAGCCTATGCATGCGATATTAGAATGAGTGGTGTTTTTAAACCAAAGCAAATCAAATATGAAGTTGAATAGAAAATGATAAATGTTAGAAATTGTATATATGTGCATGCATATCTATTGAACAGGTTAAAGCAAAAGGGGCTAGAAAAGAGGAATAAAATTTTGTGCCCAACAAATAGGTACACATTTACTGTTTTGTTTGGGTGATGATTTTATGAGCCTATTGGCTTGCCGCTTGGCTTTTTCTTTTTCTTTTTGAGATTAGAAGGACCGGGAACGCTATTTGCGATTTCCCGATGCTCCCGGTGCAGGGGAGGTTATGGCGAAATTTTCTAAAATTTTAAGGTGTTAGAAAAATATTTGAAGAGAAAACGATATAGAAATTATTGAATGAACTATATTTATATAAATATATAAATATAAATAAAATTAAAACGAAACGAGGCCGTGCAGTTCGTATTTTGAGACCGTGATTTCAAACGGCTAGTGCGGAAGATCCGACCATTGGATTTTTCCGAAACCTCAACCGTTGGGTTCGCCTTGGAAATATCTTTCCAACGGCACCAACTTTGTGAAGATCCGATGGTTGGATTATCTGGAATGTTTAATTCAAGATTAGTGAAAAACAGCGCCAGAAACGATTATATTTATATATATATATATATAATTAAATTAAATCGAATAACGACGCTGCAGTTCGTAAATTGAAATCGTAACTTCAAATGGTTAGTGTGGAAGATCCGACCGTCGGATTTTCCCAAAACTGGAACCGTTGGATTCGTTTTGAAAAGACCTTCCTAATGATGTAAAATTTGTGAAGATCCAACGGTTAGATTTTCCTATATGTGTAAAACAAAATTAGTGGAAAGCAGCGCCAGTGCATCGAAACGACCTGAAACGTCGTTTAATTAATTATGACCGTTTTAAATTAAATAAAAATGGCGATGTATCGTTATAAAGTGCTATAGACGATATAGGGTGAAAATAAACCAATTTTGTTGTGTTTGCTTGATATGTGATGGTTGAATGTATTTGACGTGAAAATTATAACTAAATAACTGAAATGTGAATGTTGAATAGTTCAACCATGTGATTAATTGGTTTGAAAATCTAAATATACGTGGATTATTTGAAAAGGCCGAGTTTATCTCATTTCAAATAATCGATCGACGTTGAGAAGTCGAAGAGTCGAAGACGACTGAAGACCGACGATCTCCACGTTGGATGGATGGGCGCTACTGATGCTCGTGATTGGAGTAGCTACCATGAAGGAATTGAAGTAGTAGCCGTCCAAACATAGTGTTGATTGTACGGATATGCGAGGAATTGGTGCCTCCGGTTTCGTTCAGACCCAGAACGGACTTGTAAATGGACTGTGTGTCTGACATTGGATTTTGTTCTGTGTTGATTGATCTCTGTTAAATATATATCTGTTTGGCGGCGGAGAATTTATTCTCTTGCTTAACGCCCTTCTCTGAGACGTACGAGCTTAGAGGTTATGTATTGACAGAAATCAGTCGCATGGAGTGGATTGCCTGTGTGGCACGCCTAAGTGGCATATGATCAAGGCTTCTGTTGCAAAGCAAAGTCTTGTGGTTGATGATCAAAGCATAGTCTGTGTGACGTAGCTTTGTGTATAACGTGAATTCGCGAGCCTCACACCCCGGTATGAGTCAAAAACGGGAGAAGGACCCAAGGAGTGCATGACGTTTCTTTCTAGCTATGGTGGTGTCAGTGACCTCCCAGCCCTGACATTTATATCTACTTTTCACCTGTGTGGTTGTTGGAATGCGAGGCGCCTCGATTATAGGTCTGTAAGGACCGGGAAACGTGTGTTCAGGAATAATTAATCCTCAAAAGTAAGAGAGGACCGGCCTTGGAGGATCCATGGGATTGTTGTGTGCGGTCCTGGGACATTTGCTAGAGTGTCTCGAATCGGAGAGGAGCTTGCCCCTTGCCTCGACTGTGACGGCAAGGAATTTCGCTCGGTCCGAACCAGTCGCTAAACCGACCCAGACTGTTCGAAACGCCCTATCGTTTGAGAACACGACAAAGTAGAACGCATACAGAAGAACATTTCATTGTATATTACAACAATGCATCAGATTACAAGAATATACAGAGTATGAATAAATATTACACAGAAATATCAGAGATTTAAATTACATTTAAATACATGGCAGCGGAAAATAATACAATACACAACTAGAATGAGATATACGGATACAAAGCTTTCCGGATATCGTTCCAGCTGTAAACCAGGATCCTGTGAATATAAATCTGCAAAACCAAAACTACTAGCTGCCCATGTCAAAATAAGGGCACCCAGAGTTTAGGTTAAAACAATAAACTCCAGGTCAGTCATGTGACTGGTGTGAGAACTAAAACAGTTATTAATCTTTATTTTAAAGACAGGTAAATCAAGGGACCACGCCGTATAACACGGAACGGGTTTCCTCCCAAGAATACCAGTGCATAAAACAACCAACGCAATGCTAGATAAAGAAAAATGAAGCTGTTATAAGACCCAGGTCCTATCACACAATGCAACGCAAGCCGGGGGATAGGGTTTTCCCTTATAACAGCCAAAGAATGCTTGATACGCTTAAAACAAATCATTTGATACTATAATAAGTGCATATTGTATAAAACAACTTCAAATCATAAGTATCAATCATAGGCGGCATGGGTACCATATATCATGTCGCCATATATAGGTTTACAAATAAAACCGCAAATGTCACGTATTTGGAAATTGGATTTCCATCTATGAACCGAGGCAAAAGATAGTCCTCAACCGATTCAAGACTGCCTAGCCCGAGTCTCAGGCAAGCGCGCAGGCAAGCCTTGGAGCGACAGGGCCGGTCCACCGATGTGGATTATTATACCTCAGCACTACGTTTCGCCGCCCTTTGGGGCGTAAGCGAGCCAACGAATGACTCCATCGGACCCGGATCGTCCGATCTAACCGAGGCGCCTCGCAACAGCAACAACCACATAAGTCAAACTCGTCAGGGCGTGTAAAACCACTGACGCCACTTCTAGCTAGGAGGAAACGCAGGCCCTCCCTGAGGTCCGTCTCCCGTTTTTGGTTCATACCGGGTGTGAAACACGCGAGGTAAACGTTACACAAAGCTACGCCACAAAGGCCGTGCTTTGATCATCACCACAAGACTTTGCTTTTCAACAGAAGCCTTGATCATTTGCATCTTAGCATGCCACACAGGCAAACCATCCTATGCAACCGATATCAGTCACACAGAATGAAATCCGATGTCAGACACACAGTCCATTTACAAGTCCGTCCTGGGTCTGAACGAAACCGGAGGCACCTAGTACACCGCCTATCCATCGATCTCCAAGTACGTCTGGACGATCACTAACTATTTCCATCTTCTTGGGTGTACAGCCCAATCAAGATCATCAGTAATTACCCAAACGACGTGAAGACCTCCGGTCTTCGACCGTCGTCTTCATCTTCGACTTATCGTCGTATCAGTTATCCAGAATGGGATAAACCCGGTCTTTCCGAATAACTCGCGTATTTTAAATAAGTGTTACACAAACACAACATACGCCTCATTCCAATTCATTAGTCACTAACCGTAAATTAATCAAGAGAATAATTCCCCAAATACTAACCCCGAAGGCCGAAACCAACATCAGATCAATATTCAGAAAACCATTCTGCTTGGCCAACCGACAGTTAGTTTCTAAATTTCACATTCATAGGGAAAGGTTCCCATTAATTTTATCCAAGATAAATTCCTTGAATTTATTCTTTATTCTATTCTTTTGAATTTCGATTCAACTAGCCGGGATTAACGAGGCTTACCGAAGTAATCATTTGTTTTAATTTCCCAATCCCAACCTATTTATCCCATGAAGTAAAACTGGTAATACTTCATATCTAACACCACAGTGTTATCGGTAAATTCAATTACCATTTCACGTTCAAATCTAATTAAAGATTTAACTATCGCCTGGAGCAAAACTGGTGACACTCCATTTCGATTATTTCAATCTAATTAAAGATTCATTAAAACTCCACTTAGTTTTAATCGTTAACTGGGTTAAAGAATCAATGTCATTTAAAAACACGGTTCGCGATAAACCCAAAGTCACATTCCATTAATTATCGGGTTAAAGAACGAGTGTTATTCAAAACACTGTTCACGATAAACCCAAAAATCAATATCGATTCAATTCCAATTAAATATTATTTAATTGGTACACTTCATTAAATCTAAATAAAAAGATTTAATCTTTTCTCAACTGGGTTCAAGAACAGTGTTAGTGAAGACACCATTCACGACAAACCCAAATCACATTCGATATTCAATACAAGGCTCTGAATAGAAAATATATCGGCTTATATTCAATATCAAATTCTACGACTAACAAATGTCGTATTGGAAATAACGATATAAATATATATCTTTCAAATTTCCATAACAACACCTGTATAATCACTAATTCCAACATCGAAATATTCCGAAGACAATTTCGATTCAAATCCACTCCAATGTAATCATTGGATATTCTGGTTATTTTCAAAACCCTTTTCAAATTCAATTTATTTATTTAAAAATAAATAGAATTATATTTCTAGTTCAAAACTAGTTCATTTCGATAAAAATCTATTTTTATCTTTTCAAATATGGAGTTTTTCATCCCAAATCTTCTCAAATCATTTCTTATGATTTAACACAAATTATTACTATTTTTAATAATTTTATCAAGGCCCGTACAGTCGATTTCCATCAATGACCATCGAACTGCACTTACAGCGACCTTTTTCAAATTTGATTTGGACATAATTCCAAATCCAACTGTTAGATTTCTAATTTCTAATTTTCATTAGAAAGCTCTTTTCGATACGAACCCAACGGTTCCGGTTTTAGGAGAATCCGACGGTCGGATCTCCCGTAATGTCCGTTTGAAATAAATGGTCGAAATTCACGAACTGCCGCGGCGCGGCGCGTTCTATTCAGGCCATTATATTATATATATAATATATATAATATATACTTCATCGATTTCTATTTAAAACGAATTATATAAACAGTTTTAAATTCGTTACAAAAGCAATTTCAACTTCCATTTCAATTCAAATCAAAATTGAATTCATCTTTATAAATTCGTTTTAAAATTCATTTCTATTCAATTCAAATTTCAATTCAATTTGAATTCATTTCAATTCGCTTTCAATTCAATTTGAATTCGTTTTCAATTCCTTTCGAAATCGTTTTCAATTCAATTCATTTCGAAATCGTTTTCAATTCAATTCATTTCGAAATCGTTTTCAATTCATTTCATTTCGAAATCGTTTTCAATTCATTTCATTTCGAAATCGTTTTCAATTCATTTCATTTCGAAATCGTTTTCAATTCAATTCATTTCGAAATCGCTTTCAATTCAATTCATTTCGAAATCGCTTTCAATTCAATTCATTTCGAAATCGTTTTCAATTCAATTCATTTCGAAATTGTTTTCAATTCAATTCATTTCGAAATCGTTTTCAATCGATATAAATATCGTTCACGTCAAAATGGCGTCAATCTAATCAACACGGCTTCATAAATTTCCATTTTCAAATATTCTATTTCAAATATTTCTATTTCAAAATAGTTGTTATTATCAAAATATTTCGTTCAACACATGACCAATCTCAATGAATGAGTACTGTCAACACATGAACTTTTATTTTATATCGATAAAGGTGCAAATTTTATTACTAAAATATTTCGTTCAACACATGACCAATCTCAATGAATGAGTACTGTCAACACATGAACTTTTATTTTATAATATTAAAGGTGCAAATTTTATTACTAAAATATTTCGTTCAACACATGACCAATCTCAATGAATGAGTATTGTCAACACATGAACTTTTATTTTATAATATTCTTTAATTTTCAAATTGGAATGAGGCCCAATCAATCACCATATAATGTTAATTATATGGATTTTCGTACAACTCATGTATAATAGCATTGAAAAATAATCAACCATCAACCAAAGTGCACTACACTGTATAAGCATCAAATATAGATATCCAACGCTTAAAACAGCCTGTCAATCAACCGATCGACATATTCAATCAATCAGGATGAGTGAACTTCAAATTTCATCCCAACACCCGTGTGGGGTTTCAAACAATCAAACACAGATTTTATTTGTGCAGTTGGGCGATGTGTAAAATTTATCGACCCAATCAATATCCTTCAAATAGGTGTACATAAACAAACCGTCTGGTTTGTAAATGAATATTTATTCACTTCACGTTAAAAATTATATTTTTAACGATAAAACATTTTATTCAACCTATGAATATTCTATTCGGTTCATTTATTCAATAAAATGATATTTTTTATTTTTCTAACATATTTTAGAAAATTTCGGCGGCATAACGGCACGATACTAGAAACGGGACAAGGCCTAGCCTTATCCCCGGTCTAGTGAAGGCCCACGCCATTCACACATCAATCAAATCAATTCGTTATGCAAACCACAAAATTTGGAGTAAGAGTCTAACCTAGCCTCACTCCTTCGCCTTATAACGGCGCACGTCTAATCCTAACCAATTTATCGATTCGATTTTTCACACCACAAACCACATTCAAACCAATATCGCAATCAATCACCAAACAGTCAAACAAACAAGTCCATGGTCTGTGGACGATTGTGTCGGGTGCTACTAAGCACCGTCTGCATCCTAGTATATATATATAACTAGAAAAGAAATTGAAAGGTGAGAAATTCTCACAGAAAGCTATCCAACATCTTGACACTTCTTTTGCAGAAGTCTTCGCCAATCTCGCCTTTTGTCGCTTTCGTTGTCGTAGCCACTATATATGTAAAAATCGAATTTTTACTTCGCTATTCAATATATAAAAATCATATTTTTATTCTGAAGTTCAATATATAAAAATCATATTTTTATACCTTTAAAAATATTTTCATGCCACACACTAGTAAAAAAACATATTTTTATTTTTGCTACCTCTTATATAATAATCACCCTTTTTAAGCGCTATTCAAACTAGTAAAAAGCACATCTTTATTTCCAAGAAAACATTATCAAAATTCATATTTTTATATAAAAATCTTAGCTTTATATATATATAAAAATCATAACTTCGCTGAAATAAAAATCATTACTTTTCTAATGTTAAAAATCGCTACTTTATAGAGGATAAAAATCATATATGAAAATCAGAATTTTTCTACATAAATAAAAATAAAATTAAAACTTACATGGATTCGGGGCTGGTTCAGCGTCAGTGGCGGAGGGTTGGACAGTGGTCGGGGCGATGGAGGCGCTTTGGGGGGGTCTGCGTTCAGATGGGGGGGGATGCTTGTGGCGGTGGAATTGGGTGCGGCTTGTGTTTGAAGGGGAAAGGGGGTTTTACGGGTTTGGGGTTCGAGGGGGGGTGACTGCACGAGGTGGGTGAAGCAGTGGGTAGAGGAGGCGGAGCTCCGGCGCCAGAGGAGGGCGGCTATAGGGTTGCGGGTTCGAGAGCTAGAGGGGTTCGAGCAGGGAAGAGAGAGGAGGATAGGGGAGTGAGGAGGCGGAGAAGGCGGGGCTCCCCTTGGCAGCGGCGACGGAGGCTGATCGGTGGGAGGGAGAACGAGATCGAACGTGGGGAGGGTTTGTTTATTTATTTATTTTCCTTTTCTGAGAAGTCAACGAGGGAGAGAGGGGGTTTAAGGAGAGAGTGGCCTTTATATAATAATATATTTTATTTAATTTATTCCAAAAAATGCAACTTTAAAATTCGAACTCGAAATTGAGCCCACCGACTGTCGCCTCTAGCGCAATACCCCCATTCCGAACACAATGGGATATGTATCGTAGGCTGATTTGATCGTTACAATCAGTTTCCTTTAAATTTACATTTAAATCACTATATTGAATTTTAAACGTACATTTCAAATTACCGGGGTCACATACTAACTAGAAAAATTCCAGAAAAATATTTTCTAGCTTCGTATTGACGATACGGTCCTAACAAAACTAGTTTCGTTGAATTCTGAGACCGTTTGAAAAATGGCCAATTTCCAGTCGATTAAAATCAACTGAAAATGGTCAATCGCGTTTTCCTTTGCCACGCTCACATATTGATTCAGAAAATTATGAAATTTGGAATCTAGCAATAATTTGACACCGCGGACCCAACAAAACTGGTTTCGTCGAAATCCGAGGTCATTTGCAAAATGTCCATTTTTAAGGGCCTTATATATATAAAAATATATATAAATTCCACAGCGACTATTTCTAATTTTAAACTGGACATATCTTATCATTTCTAAGATGAAATCTCAGTTTGTTAACTTCGTTACAAAGACATAGTTATACAAATTCAAATATTTCTTGTTTCGTTCAATTCTGACTTATATCGAATTCTGTATATTCATTTGAAATTAGAAATCGAATTTTCGAACTACCGCGCCATTTTCAATTCCTTTTATAATTATATATAATTATTTTATATTCTATCGACGACGTATATAATATATACGCTCTAATTATATTCAAAATAAATTTCCTCGTCGATATTATTTAAAATAATTCATTTTAAATAATTAAAACTCGCTATACTTGCCAAAATAAAAATTTCAAACTGGCTCGCATTTTACGGGTTGTTACAATCTCCCCCACTTAAAACTTTTCGTCCCCGAAAAGGAACAAAGTCGAAAGTGGTTTGATTATTCAGCTCTACGCTCGATCTGGCTTCCATTCTCCAACTCTTTAGTTTCTGAGAATTTTCAAAATTTCAAAAATTTGCCTAACACCCTAAATTTTCGAAAAATTTCGCCATAACCTCCCCTGCACCGGGAGCATCGGGGAATTTCAAATAGCTTCCCCGGTCCTTCAGATCTCAAAAAGAAAAAGAAAAAGCCAAGCGGCTAGCCAATAGGCTCACAAAATCATCATCACCCAAACAAAACAGTAAATTATGTAGTAATCATGTACCTATTTGTCGGGCAAACAAATTTTATTCTCTGGCTCTAGCCTCCTTGCTATGACCTGTTCAATAATATATATGCACATGCAAGCAAATGCAACCAATTCTCAATATAATTCATTATTTGATGCTATTAGGCATAATGGTTCAAAATTAGCAAACAAATAAACAAACAACACAAAACATCAATCAATTAGTGAATTAGAGTTTCAAATTCATAATTTTGATACATATACAAAAAATCATGTTTTTGATGCCAATTCACAACAATGTATTCTAGCTATATTAGTTTTGGTTCTCACACCAGTCTAATGGAAATATATAGAAATCACACCTTCGAAGCTCGAACATAAATGTTGATGATGCGATCGCTATCATCAATATCATCTTCGGGCGACTAGAGTGTGATGCTATATCTATCCAATATATTAAAACTTCGAATACACGTGGATCAGACGTATACGCAAAATCTATATATACTGGACTGTCCACATCAATATAAATAAATAACCAAATACGAATAATTGATTTAAATTTTCAAAACAAAATTTGTTTTCACTTTCCAAATATACTCTTCACACTCGTTCTAGGATACTACTGATCCTATCTCTAACGAGTCATTCTAATTGGATATTACTAATCCAATATCTGATGAATTCTTTCGTATTTTTCTAATGTGTCTTGTTCTCTGCTTTGTAAACCAAAGCTCTGATACCAACTGTGACGGCAAGGAATTTCGCTCGGTCCGAACCAGTCGCTAAACCGACCCAGACCGTTCGAAACGCCCTATCGTTTGAGAACACGACAAAGTAGAACGCATACAGAAGAACATTTCATTGTATATTACAACAATGCATCAGATTACAAGAATATACAGAGTATGAATAAATATTACACAGAAATATCAGAGATTTAAATTACATTTAAATACATGGCAGCGGAAAATAATACAATACACAACTAGAATGAGATATACGGATACAAAGCTTTCCGGATATCGTTCCAGCTGTAAACCAGGATCTTGTGAATATAAATCTGCAAAACCAAAACTACTAGCTGCCCGTGTCAAAATAAGGGCACCCAGAGTTTAGGTTAAAACAATAAACTCCAGGTCAGTCATGTGACTGGTGTGAGAACTAAAACAGTTATTAATCTTTATTTTAAAGATAGGTAAATCAAGGGACCACGCCGTATAACACGGAACGGGTTTCCTCCCAAGAAAACCAGTGCATAAAACAACCAGCGCAATGCTAGATAAAGAAAAATGAAGCTGTTATAAGACCCAGGTCCTATCACACAATGCAACGCAAGCCGGGGGATAGGGTTTTCCCTTATAACAGCCAAAGAATGCTTGATACGCTTAAAACAAATCATTTGATACTATAATAAGTGCATATTGTATAAAACAACTTCAAATCATAAGTATCAATCATAGGCGGCATGGGTACCATATATCATGTCGCCATATATAGGTTTACAAATAAAACCGCAAATGTCACGTATTTGGAAATTGGATTTCCATCTATGAACCGAGGCAAAAGATAGTCCTCAACCGATTCGAGACTGCCTAGCCCGAGTCTCAGGCAAGCGCGCAGGCAAGCCTTGGAGCGACAGGGCCGGTCCACCGATGTGGATTATTATACCTGAGCACTACGTTTCGCCGCCCTTTGGGGCGTAAGCGAGCCAACGAATGACTCCATCGGACCCGGATCGTCCGATCTAACCGAGGCGCCTCGCAACAGCAACAACCACATAAGTCAAACTCGTCAGGGCGTGTAAAACCACTGACGCCACTTCTAGCTAGGAGGAAACGCAGGCCCTCCCTGAGGTCCGTCTCCCGTTTTTGGTTCATACCGGGTGTGAAACACGCGAGGTAAACGTTACACAAAGCTACGCCACAAAGGCCGTGCTTTGATCATCACCACAAGACTTTGCTTTTCAACAGAAGCCTTGATCATTTGCATCTTAGCATGCCACACAGGCAAACCATCCTATGCAACCGATATCAGTCACACAGAATGAAATCCGATGTCAGACACACAGTCCATTTACAAGTCCGTCCTGGGTCTGAACGAAACCGGAGGCACCTAGTACCCCGCCTATCCATCGATCTCCAAGTACGTCTGGACGATCACTAACTGTTTCCATCTTCTTGGGTGTACAGCCCAATCAAGATCATCAGTAATTACCCAAACGACGTGAAGACCTCCGGTCTTCGACCGTCGTCTTCATCTTCGACTTATCGTCGTATCAGTTATCCAGAATGGGATAAACCCGGTCTTTCCGAATAACTCGCGTATTTTAAATAAGTGTTACACAAACACAACATACGCCTCATTCCAATTCATTAGTCACTAACCGTAAATTAATCAAGAGAATAATTCCCCAAATACTAACCCCGAAGGCCGAAACCAACATCAGATCAATATTCAGAAAACCATTCTGCTTGGCCAACCGACAGTTAGTTTCTAAATTTCACATTCATAGGGAAAGGTTCCCATTAATTTTATCCAAGATAAATTCCTTGAATTTATTCTTTATTCTATTCTTTTGAATTTCGATTCAACTAGCCGGGATTAACGAGGCTTACCGAAGTAATCATTTGTTTTAATTTCCCAATCCCAACCTATTTATCCCATGAAGTAAAACTGGTAATACTTCATATCTAACACCACAGTGTTATCGGTAAATTCAATTACCATTTCACGTTCAAATCTAATTAAAGATTTAACTATCGCCTGGAGCAAAACTGGTGACACTCCATTTCGATTATTTCAATCTAATTAAAGATTCATTAAAACTCCACTTAGTTTTAATCGTTAACTGGGTTAAAGAATCAGTGTCATTTAAAAACACGGTTCGCGATAAACCCAAAGTCACATTCCATTAATTATCGGGTTAAAGAACGAGTGTTATTCAAAACACTGTTCACGATAAACCCAAAAATCAATATCGATTCAATTCCAATTAAATATTATTTAATTGGTACACTTCATTAAATCTAAATAAAAAGATTTAATCTTTTCTCAACTGGGTTCAAGAACAGTGTTAGTGAAGACACCATTCACGACAAACCCAAATCACATTCGATATTCAATACAAGGCTCTGAATAGAAAATATATCGGCTTATATTCAATATCAAATTCTATGACTAACAAATGTCGTATTGGAAATAACGATATAAATATATATCTTTCAAATTTCCATAACAACACCTGTATAATCACTAATTCCAACATCGAAATATTCCGAAGACAATTTCGATTCAAATCCACTCCAATGCAATCATTGGATATTCTGGTTATTTTCAAAACCCTTTTCAAATTCAATTTATTTATTTAAAAATAAATAGAATTATATTTCTAGTTCAAAACTAGTTCATTTCGATAAAAATCTATTTTTATCTTTTCAAATATGGAGTTTTTCATCCCAAATCTTCTCAAATCATTTCTTATGATTTAACACAAATTATTACTATTTTTAATAATTTTATCAAGGCCCGTACAGTCGATTTCCATCAATGACCATCGAACTGCACTTACAGCGACCTTTTTCAAATTTGATTTGGACATAATTCCAAATCCAACCGTTAGATTTCTAATTTCTAATTTTCATTAGAAAGCTCTTTTCGATACGAACCCAACGGTTCCGGTTTTAGGAGAATCCGACGGTCGGATCTCCCGTAATGTCCGTTTGAAATAAATGGTCGAAATTCACGAACTGCCGCGGCGCGGCGCGTTCTATTCAGGCCATTATATTATATATATAATATATATAATATATACTTCATCGATTTCTATTTAAAACGAATTATATAAACAGTTTTAAATTAGTTTCAAAAGCAATTTCAACTTCCATTTCAATTCAAATCAAAATTGAATTCATCTTTATAAATTCGTTTTAAAATTCATTTCTATTCAATTCAAATTTCAATTCAATTTGAATTCATTTCAATTCGCTTTCAATTCAATTTGAATTCGTTTTCAATTCCTTTCGAAATCGTTTTCAATTCAATTCATTTCGAAATCGTTTTCAATTCAATTCATTTCGAAATCGTTTTCAATTCATTTCATTTCGAAATCGTTTTCAATTCATTTCATTTCGAAATCGTTTTCAATTCAATTCATTTCGAAATCGCTTTCAATTCAATTCATTTCGAAATCGCTTTCAATTCAATTCATTTCGAAATCGCTTTCAATTCAATTCATTTCGAAATCGTTTTCAATTCAATTCATTTCGAAATCGTTTTCAATTCAATTCATTTCGAAATCGTTTTCAATTCAATTCATTTCGAAATCGTTTTCAATCGATATAAATATCGTTCACGTCAAAATGGCGTCAATCTAATCAACACGGCTTCATAAATTTCCATTTTAAAATATTCTATTTCAAATATTTCTATTTCAAAATAGTTGTTATTATCAAAATATTTCGTTCAACACATGACCAATCTCAATGAATGAGTACTGTCAACACATGAACTTTTATTTTATATCGATAAAGGTGCAAATTTTATTACTAAAATATTTCGTTCAACACATGACCAATCTCAATGAATGAGTACTGTCAACACATGAACTTTTATTTTATAATATTAAAGGTGCAAATTTTATTACTAAAATATTTCGTTCAACACATGACCAATCTCAATGAATGAGTACTGTCAACACATGAACTTTTATTTTATAATATTCTTTAATTTTCAAATTGGAATGAGGCCCAATCAATCACCATATAATGTTAATTATATGGATTTTCATACAACTCATGTATAATAGCATTGAAAAATAATCAACCATCAACCAAAGTGCACTACACTGTATAAGCATCAAATATAGATATCCAACGCTTAAAACAGCCTGTCAATCAACCGATCGACATATTCAATCAATCAGGATGAGTGAACTTCAAATTTCATCCCAACACCCGTGTGGGGTTTCAAACAATCAAACACAGATTTTATTTGTGCAGTTGGGCGATGTGTAAAATTTATCGACCCAATCAATATCCTTCAAATAGGTGTACATAAACAAACCGTCTGGTTTGTAAATGAATATTTATTCACTTCACGTTAAAAATTATATTTTTAACGATAAAACATTTTATTCAACCTATGAATATTCTATTCGGTTCATTTATTCAATAAAATGATATTTTTTATTTTTCTAACATATTTTAGAAAATTTCGGCGGCATAACGACACGATACTAGAAACGGGACAAGGCCTAGCCTTATCCCCGGTCTAGTGAAGGCCCACGCCATTCACACATCAATCAAATCAATTCGTTATGCAAACCACAAAATTTGGAGTAAGAGTCTAACCTAGCCTCACTCCTTCGCCTTATAACGGCGCACGTCTAATCCTAACCAATTTATCGATTCGATTTTTCACACCACAAACCACATTCAAACCAATATCGCAATCAATCACCAAACAGTCAAACAAACAAGTCCATGGTCTGTGGACGATTGTGTCGGGTGCTACTAAGCACCGTCTGCATCCTAGTATATATATATAACTAGAAAAGAAATTGAAAGGTGAGAAATTCTCACAGAAAGCTATCCAACATCTTGACACTTCTTTTGCAGAAGTCTTCGCCAATCTCGCCTTTTGTCGCTTTCGTTGTCGTAGCCACTATATATGTAAAAATCGAATTTTTACTTCGCTATTCAATATATAAAAATCATATTTTTATTTTGAAGTTCAATATATAAAAATCATATTTTTATACCTTTAAAAATATTTTCATGCCACACACTAGTAAAAAAACATATTTTTATTTTTGCTACCTCTTATATAATAATCACCCTTTTTAAGCGCTATTCAAACTAGTAAAAAGCACATCTTTATTTCCAAGAAAACATTATCAAAATTCATATTTTTATATAAAAATCTTAGCTTTATATATATATAAAAATCATAACTTCGCTGAAATAAAAATCATTACTTTTCTAATGTTAAAAATCGCTACTTTATAGAGGATAAAAATCATATATGAAAATCAGAATTTTTCTACATAAATAAAAATAAAATTAAAACTTACATGGATTCGGGGCTGGTTCAGCGTCAGTGGCGGAGGGTTGGACAGTGGTCGGGGCGATGGAGGCGCTTTGGGGGGGTCTGCGTTCAGATGGGGGGGGATGCTTGTGGCGGTGGAATTGGGTGCGGCTTGTGTTTGAAGGGGAAAGGGGGTTTTACGGGTTTGGGGTTCGAGGGGGGGTGACAGCACGAGGTGGGTGAAGCAGTGGGTAGAGGAGGCGGAGCTCCGGCGCCAGAGGAGGGCGGCTACAGGGTTGCGGGTTCGAGAGCTAGAGGGGTTCGAGCAGGGAAGAGAGAGGAGGATAGGGTAGTGAGGAGGCGGAGAAGGCGGGGCTCCCCTTGGCAGCGGCGACGGAGGCTGATCGGTGGGAGGGAGAACGAGATCGAACGTGGGGAGGGTTTATTTATTTATTTTCCTTTTCTGAGAAGTCAACAAGGGAGAGAGGGGGTTTAAGGAGAGAGTGGCCTTTATATAATAATATATTTTATTTAATTTATTCCAAAAAATGCAACTTTAAAATTCGAACTCGAAATTGAGTCCACCGACTGTCGCCTCTAGCACAATACCCCCATTCCGAACACAATGGGATATGTATCGTAGGCTGATTTGATCGTTACAATCAGTTTCCTTTGAATTTACATTTAAATCACTATATTGAATTTTAAACGTACATTTCAAATTACCGGGGTCACATACTAACTAGAAAAATTCCAGAAAAATATTTTCTAGCTTCGTATTGACGATACGGTCCTAACAAAACTAGTTTCGTTGAATTCTGAGACCGTTTGAAAAATGGCCAATTTCCAGTCGATTAAAATCAACTGAAAATGGTCAATCGCGTTTTCCTTTGCCACGCTCACATATTGATTCAGAAAATTATGAAATTTGGAATCTAGCAATAATTTGACAACGCGGACCCAACAAAACTGGTTTCGTCGAAATCCGAGGTCATTTGCAAAATGTCCATTTTTAAGGGCCTTATATATATAAAAATATATATAAATTCCACAGCGACTATTTCTAATTTTAAACTGGACATATCTTATCATTTCTAAGATGAAATCTCAGTTTGTTAACTTCGTTACAAAGACATAGTTATACAAATTCAAATATTTCTTGTTTCGTTCAATTCTGACTTATATCGAATTCTGTATATTCATTTGAAATTAGAAATCGAATTTTCGAACTACCGCGCCATTTTCAATTCCTTTTATAATTATATATAATTATTTTATATTCTAACGACGACGTATATAATATATACGCTCTAATTATATTCAAAATAAATTTCCTCGTCGATATTATTTAAAATAATTCATTTTAAATAATTAAAACTCGTTATACTTGCCAAAATAAAAATTTCAAACTGGCTCGCATTTTACGGGTTGTTACATCGACTCATGAAGGAATCCAATTTCCAATACGATATGTGCGGTTGTGATTGTATTACTAGTACGGCGACATAGTAGATGGTAGCTATGCCGCCTAAGATTGATATTTATGATTGAATCTGCTCTTGAAACATATATGCACTAGTAATAATATCAAACACCTTTGTTTATTCGTATGAAGCATCTTTGGCCATTATAAGGTAAAAACTCTATCCTCCGGCTTGCGTTGCATTGTGTGATGGGACCTGAGTCTTATAATGGCTTCATTTTAGAAAAAGCATTGCGTTGATTTAATCATTTACTTTACTTCATGCACTAGCACTCATTGGAGTAAACCCGTTCCGCGAAAGTGGCGTGGTCCTTTGATTTGCCTTATTATTGTTGTTAATAAGTTGAATGGATTTCTCATACCAGTCCCATGACTGACTCGTAGTTTGTTTCACCTTGCAAACTCGGGTGCCCTTATTTTCACACGGGCAGCCTAGTTACAGGTTTCTGACGCACCTTTTGGCTCATGGCGAGGCTTGACTACACCGTGCTGACTTGGATTTTCTCCGCCATTATTGTATCTATATTATGATTCCGCCACTGGCGATGTAGACTGATATTCCTTTTGTGTACTCTTCATGTATGATTCCGCCTCAGGCGATGGTGACTGATTATGTATCATTATGCACTAAGTTGTATCCTGTACTGTGCTTCTCTGATGTGATGTTATCTATATGATTCCGCTGTCATATGTGTGTAAATTATTCTATTTTCTGTTTATGCTATTATCTGTGATCTGCTAATGATGATTAATGTGTTATATTCCAATGATTATCCTTAACACCGTGTCACGGGGTTTTGGGATCGTCACACCTCCGGTTTCGTTCCAACCCAAAACGAACTTATAAATGGATGTGTGTCTGACATCGGATTTCATTCTGTGTGCTTAACAGACATTGGTTGCATAGCGTGAATTGCCTGTGTGGCATGCTGAGATGCAAATGATCAAGGCTTCTATTGAAAAGCAGAGTCTTGTGGTTGATGATCAAAGCATGGCTTTAATATAGCATAGCTTTGTGTAGCGTTAATTCGCGAGCCTCACACCCCGTTGTAAACCAGAAACAGGAAAAGAATCCAGGGAGGGCATGCATTTCCTTCTGGCTAGGAGTGGTGTCAGTGTTTTACAAGTCCTAACGTTTTACTTATGTGGATGATGGATAGCGAGGTGCCTTGGTTATATCGGTCGTTCCACGGCCGATGGATGGTCTTTACACAGACCAGTTTACGCCCCATAGGGCGGGGAAACGTAGTGTTCAGGCATTTTAATGTGTACCGACCCTGTGGCTCCTAAGGGTCGATGCGTTCTGATCCTGAGACATGGGCTCGATTGACTCAAAGTGGTAAGGACGGTCCCTTTCCTTGGTTCACAGATGGAAATCCAACTTCCAATACGTGACATTTGCGGTTTTGATTGTAGAGCCTAGTATTGGCGACATGATATATGGTACCCATGCCGTATAGGATTGATACATTTATATTTGAAGTTGTTTTATACACTATGCACTTATAATAGAATCAAATGTCTTGTTTTAACCCTATCCCCATCTTGTGTTGCATTGTGTGATAGGACCTGGGTCTTATAATAGCTTCATTTTTTCCAAAAAGCATTGCGATGTTGTAATGATCCAGAATTTTGAACCAATTTGAAATTCGAATTTTTAATACCTAATTTGAATTTTCTGAACATAAAATAAGTTTGAGAACATTTAATAATTTTGTTAGGTTAAACAATAGGTTTTATTTGAATTGTAACATTTATAAAAGGAAATGATTATTAATAAGTTTGGATTTACTGATATTATTTGTCGTTCGATAGGATTTGTCAAAAGATAACATAAATTAATAGCATTAGTATTATGCGTTGCTCTTTGTTTTCATAACGTTTAAGGTAAATACTACCAAAAACACATTCCTTCTCCTTTTTACAAGTGTTAAGACACTTGTAATTTTGCATGCAACATTCTATGCATAAAATACACATGTCCTATAATGTGTCACTCTCTCCTTACTCCTCTTTTCCTATAAATACCACCCTTTCCTTCTACATTTTCATTCATTCTCACTTCTTTTCTTTCTCTCTTCTTCTTAAAGCTTATGGTCGTGGTTTTCATGGCATAACTCTTCCTATTTTCCACCACCACCTTGCCAAAGTTAGTCGTTCTCCTCCTCCTCCTCTTATAATATAAAGAGATATTAGTGTATATTATATTATATATACTTTTTGGTGAAGAAGACGTTGCGCTGAAATACTGTCCGACGGTTCGCTTAGCTAGGCTCGCCTAGCGTGAAGATTTGGAAAGCTATTAGGTGAGAACTCTTTAACCACGGTTTATATATTTAATTAGTAGCTAGACTAATTTAAATATAGTGATGAATTATTATTGGTTAATGATGATTAATATTTGTTGTGATGGATAATGGGTGCGAAGTTTAGAACATACACTATTAAGCGTTAGTGTTATAACGCTTGTGCACAATTATGATTTATTAAATCATGTTGATGATGGTTGCTATGGATGTTTAAATGGTTGCTGATGTTTTTTTGCGCACACTATGACACAAAAATTATGGTATCACATAGGTGATCGAAAAATCTCCTTCATAATTAAAAGCAATATCATTATTGAAATTGAAGGTTAATAATTGGAAAAGACCATATGTATGAATTCATATTGTTAAAGTCCTTTAAATGAATAAATACCGGAACATTCTAGGATGACAGAGAGGATAGTGTCTAGGCTTGGGTTTGGAAATGAAGTTTCCTGCTCTCCCTGGCTATACCTAACTGATCCGACGAATGGAAAGGTTAATTTGAAGTTATTTGAATTTAGAAATGAACTGGAATTTATGAAAGTTGAATTTTAAATCCAAAATAATTTGGAAAGTAAATTTAAATGATTTTAAAAGGGTTATATAAGGATATAATGGCTTTCTAATATATTTTGAAGTATCGTAGAATAATGGTTATTATGGTCAAAATAGAGCTTGTCGCATAACGGCAATTTACGTATTTTAGATGCAAACTTTAAACGCTTATAACTTTTGCAATCTAAATCGGATTTCCATAAAATGAGAAACATTTGATTTCCATTAACAAGAAATTTCAAATGAGTAAAAGTAGATTTTAAATTTGTGTTGTAATTTTCAAGTTATGTTTGAAACCGTTTTGGAAAAGATCGATTTAAGAACAATTGTTGACCATAACTATAAACAGCTATTTTTAAATGTTTTAAAAATATGGAATTTTTTTGTAAAATCATAATAAATTATGTAAAAGTGTTTTGAGTTGTAAATTTTAAGTTTTGGCTAAGATAAACGATAATTTGATCAAAATAGTTAAGATAATTGTTTTGTAACGCTTTTGTAACACTTTTGAAATGCTATTGTAACGCTTCCTTCGAAAACAATCTATTTTGAAGTTTTAAACCGTAAACTATTTTCCAAACTATAAGTAATGATTTATGGAATATTTTCAAAGGTTTGAAAATATTAGAAATATTTTATATGGAATTTAAATTGATATTAATATGGGTTTTCAATTTTAAATAATTGGATACGGTTGGAGATAAATCTTCGGATGTTTGATATTAATCCGGTAGATGATTATTCTTACTATTTGAGGAATTTAAAAGTAGTTCACCATTATTCCTCTTATAGTGTGAGTTGGATATCAATATTAATATTAAGTAAAAGTTTATGGTATTTCTATCCAGATATAATGTCAAAGAGTTGGATAAATCTTTTAATTAAGATACGAGTTTCCTAAGTTGACTGGGATAAGTTGGATAGAAATAATCTTCAGATATTTGATATGAAATTCTGTGGTGTAAATGTATACTATTTCAGGAATTTGGAAGATATTATTATATCGTTATTCCACTTATAGTATTCATTGATAATGAGAATTGATATTGAATATAAGTAGATACAATTTCTGTGTAACTTATGTTTAATATCAATTGATTTGGGTTTTTTCGTGAATCATATCTTCAATAATATCATTCTTGAAACCCAATGAGATTGAAATTCATATCGTAATTTGAGGATTTAATCAGATCTTTGATTTGAGGAAATTAAAAGTGATGAATTGGAAAGAAAGTATAATCTAGTAGTTAAGATTAAAGAATAGAATGTTGGGAAATCAATTTAATTGGAAACTAGGGTTGAAATGTGTGGTAAGGGTTTTCAAAGGAAACTGGATTTTTGATAACGAGTTATTAAACGGAAAATTAATTAAGCCTTTGGGGCTAGATTATCTTGGATTTAAGGGATGTGTTTTAAAGAAGAAGGGTTAAATATGGATTTTGTTAAAGATAATATGAGAATAGATTTAAAGAAGTTTGATTTTAACAAAATCCAAGATGGAAGGAGATTGGTAGAAAGCCTGTGTGTTCTATAATTATGTTTTTTTTAAACTGCTCTTATTATTTGGAAAGACCAGGATCAGATGTATGTCTGAAAACCATTCCAGGTAATAATACGACGTTGTGGAGCAATTGAAGACATTGGAGATGACATTGAAGACCGGAACCCTTCGTTTCGTAAGGTTGACTTACTGAATGTCTCGAATGTGTTGCTCCCATTTGCAGATGGATTTTATATCAGTTAAGTGGCAATAAGCCCGAACGTATGTGAAGAAATTCCGGATTGTGGTTTCGTTCAGACTCAGAACGGCCTTGTATGAATTGTTTATCTGACATTGTAATTGACTGCATAGCACTGATCTTTGCTAAATATATATCTGTTGGTGGCAGAGAATTTATTCTCTTGCTTAACACCCTTCTCTAAGACGTATGAGCTTAGAGATTATATATTGGTGGAAATCAGTGATGCGTAGTGAATGGACAATGTGGCATACTTAAGTTATGTGATGAGCTATGGATGATCAAAGCATGGCTTATTTAAGCGTAGCTTTATGCATATCATGACCTCGACGAATGTAACGACACGGATTTTGCCCGACCTTAATCGATCGCAAAATCGACCAAGACCGTTCAAAACTCGCATACGTTAACTATGGGAATACAATACATTAGAACAATAACAACAGACTTTTATTACATTACAATAATATAACATCAGAGTACAGAATATCAGAGTACAAATAAAGTAAACTACAGCGGAAGATAAATTACAACAGATTTAAATACATTAAACAGCGGAAGACTTCTATGCTTTGGACACAGCTTTAGGCTTCGATCTAGAATCCTGCTAAAGAGATACATATCTGCAAAAAGCTACTCGACTGCCCGTGTAGAAAAGAGGGCACCCGAGTTTGCAAAGTGAAACAAACTACGAGTCAGTCATGGGACTGGTGTGAGAATTCTAAACTAATATAGCTAATAAGACAAATCCAAGAACCACGCCACTTTCGCGGAACGGGTTTACTCCTATGGATTGCCAGTGCATAAACCAAAGTAAATCGAGAAATAACGCAATGTCTTTTTGGAAAAATGAAACCATTATAAGACCCAGGTCCCATCACACAATGCAACGCACACCAGAGGATAGGGTTTTACCTTATAATGGTCAAAAGATGCTTGATACGTATAAAACGGATTTGATATTATTATTAGTGTATATATGTTTTAATAAAAAGATTTGAATCATAAGTATCAATCCTAGACGGCATGGTTACCATATAGCATGTCGCCAATACTAGTTCTACAATCAAAACCGCAAGGGCGTATTGGAAATTTGGATTCCATCATGAGTCGAGGCTAGGGGCAAGATCCTCTCCGATTCGAGACACTCTAGCAAATGCCTCAGGATTCCCCGCAGTGAACCCTTGGAAGCGGTAGGGCCGGTCCCCGCCTATGGGCAGTGGATTGGTTATGCCTGAACACACGTTTCCCGGTCCCTTTGGACCTATAGTATGACCACCAACGGCCTATAAAAATAACGAGGTACCTCAAAATCCATCATCCACAATGAGTAAAATGTCAGCGCTGGTAGGTCCCTGACAACACTCTAGCTAGAAAGAAACGTGTGCACTCCCTACGGTCCGTATCCCGTTTTTGACTCATACCGGGGTGTGAGGCTCGCGAAGTTACGCTATACACAAAGCTACGCCTAAACAGACCGTGCTTTGATCATCGACCACAAGGCCTGCTTTTCAACAAAAGCCTTGATCCATGCATCTTGGCATGCCACATTGTCAGTCCAACCATATCATTGATTTCTACCAATATATAACCTCTAAGCTCGTATGTCTCAGAGAAGGGTGTTAACCACCAAACAGATATATATTAATAGAGATCAACGAATGTAGTATAAAGGACTACAACGTCAGACATACATTCCATTTATAAACTTATGCTCTGGGTCTGAGCGAAAGTCAAACCCGTACAAATCAACACTACGTCCGAATGGCCACCACTGAACCCCTTTCAAGGTAGCTACTCCTCTCATGGGTCTCAGTAGCAACACATCCATTCGATGTGAAGATCGTCGGTCTTCAATCACCGTCTTCAACTCTTCGACTTAGATCGTCGTATAATCATTTGAAATGAGATTTGAACTCGGACTTTTCAAATGATTCTCGCATATATATATAACTTGAAATCATTTTATATCGTTATTGGTATTTAATAACGACCTATTTCTATTTTTATTTAAATAAAAATAGCTTAAATTAATATAACGACGCTTCGGGTCAATGGGCGACCCTGGCGCTGTTTTCAACCAAATTTGACTTATGCATATCTAACCATTGGATTTTGATGAAATTTATATCATTGGAAAGATTTTCCAAAAGCGGTCCTAACGGTTCCTGTTTTGGGAAAATCCGACGGTCGGATCTTTCGGTATAACCGTTTAAATTTACGATTGTCGATACGCGAACTACCGCGCATGTTTCGTTTAAATTTAATTTATATATATATATATATATATATAAATCGTTTTACTATTTCAATTGTAAAAGTCTATTCTTTTTATCGCATCTAAAATGACGATAAAATATCACTTGTTTTATTTTACTACTTTTTGTTTTTATTTACACTAACTGTAAATAAATTATAATTTATATATCCTTTCATTTTATTTACACTAAGTGTAAATAAATTGTATTCTTTTTCCTATTCATTTACCTAATTGTAAACAAACGTTTTCTATTCTTTTCCTTATTTATTTACCTAAATAAATATTTCTCCTTTCCTTATTTATTTACCTAAATGTAAATAAATGTTTTCGACTGCTTTTTCTTATTTATTTACACCATTTGTAAATAAATGTTTTTACTATTCTTTTATCTTATTTATTTACCTGAATGTAAATAAATGTTTACTTCTACTTTTCTATATTTATTTACATTAATTGTAAATAAATATATCTAATTTCTTTTTCTTATTTATTTACACTATTTGTAAATAAATGTTTTACTTTTACTTTCGCTATATTTATTTACATTAATTGTAAATAAATATATCTAATTTCTTTTTCTTATTTATTTACACTATTTGTAAATAAATGGTTTCAATTTCCTTGCCAAACCTATTTACATAGTAAATGTAAATAGATGTATTTCTTTAATTCTTTTCTAATAATTTATTTTTTATAAAAAGAATATCTTATGTTAATTCTTTTCTAACATTTCTTTTTATTATTTTTATTTACATAAGAAAATGTAAATAATTACCACCTACATTTTGGTTTTTTTTTTTGTTTTTTTTTTTTTTACATAAGAAAATGTAAATAAATTCTAATTCACATGTTTAATCTTAATTACATAGAAATGTAATTTTATTTACAATGTAAAACATGTTCTTTAATTACATAAAAGTATAATTTTATTTAATCCTTTATTTATCAAATGTAAATAAATGTCTTACCTTTTCTATGTTTTATTTTATTTACACTAAATAGTTTACATATGCTTTAACCTCCCACATTGGATAGGTATTGTTGTGATTACTGGACAGCCGGGCGGGTCCGGGCAGGTTTACATCACAACTCAATCCAACCTCGGGTTAAGCATCTTTTCTTATTTAACCAAATATATTTTATCTTTTATTCTTTTTCTTTAACAAAATGTATATTTTATTTTCCTTTCTTTTTCATCATATTTTATTTGCAATGAAGGGTGCAAATAAAAATGTGTTCTTTTTAAATCATATTTTATTCGCATTGTGAATGCGAACAAAGAAAGAAATTTTATTTTTAAAGTTTTATTCGTATTATAAAATGCAAATAAAAGTAAGTTTTAATTTCAAGTCATATTTGTGTTTTGAGAACACAAATAAAAATATAAGTTTTGTTCTCAAGTTATATTTGTGTTTTAAGAACACAAATAAAAAGAGTGCTTCATTTTCTATGCAAATATTCGCATAGTGAATGCAGATAAAAAGGAATGTTTTTATTTTCTTATGCAATACTTGCATTGCAAATGCAAGTATAAAGGATGATTTCTTTTCTTATGCATTGAAAAGGGAACAAGGTTTTCTATTTTCTTCTCTTTACATAGAAAAATGACGTTTTCTATTTATTTTTCTCTTTACATAGAAAAATGATGTTTATGTTTTATTTTGATTTACATTGCAATAAATGTTGTCTTTCTATTTCTAAGTAATATTTGCATTTTAGAATGCAAATGAAAAGGTGAACTTATTTCTAATGTAAATATCTTTTCTAGTGTCAATATTCCTAAAACAACTATATTTTCAAATGCCAATATTTGATTTATTTCAATTATATAACATGACGATGGAATTTAATGTCATTTCAACTAAAATTAACACTACGATGAATTTTGTCATTACAACCAAATCAACACAATAATGCTATTTTTGTGTCATCGCAACTAAATTAACACAACAATGTTATTTTGTGTCATTACACTAAATTAACACAACAATGTTATTTTGTGTCATTACACTAAATTAACACAACGATAGGTTTTGTGTCTTAAATAAATTAACACAATGATGGGTTTTGTGTCATAAATAAATTAACACAATGATGGGTTTTGTGTCATAAATAAATTAACACAATGATGGGTTTTGTGTCATAAATAAATTAACACAATGATGGGTTTTGTGTCATTTTCCATGAATCAAAATAAAAGTTCCATCTTTATTTATTTTGTAAATCAACAAAATCTCTAAACTTTATTTATATTATAAATTAGAATAAAAGATCAAATCTTTATTATACCAATCCAACTTTCTTTTATGTTATTTAAATCAAACTTTCTTTTATGTTATTAATCAAAATAAAAGATCAAACTTTAATTTGTTTTCAAAACAAATAAAAGATTAAAACTTTATTTGTTTTCTAAACAAAGGATTAAACCTTATTAAATCCTTTTTAATGCATGAAAATGTGCATTTTTATTTTCTATAACAAGTTTCAAATCAAAAATTGTTATTTTATACTAATCAACAATTTTAACCAATTTGGTATTGTTAATCTAAATTTGCATTTCTAATCAAGATGTTGTTTTTGTTCACACAATCTATTTCTAACCGAAAGGACTTTCAAACCTAATATAACATTTCTAAAGAAAATGTTATTTTCAATCGAATAAACATCTCTTAACTAAAAATATTATTCTCCTAGCATAACATTTCTATAACATAATCATAATGGTATTTTTAATCGTATCCTAATCTAATTCAAACCAACATAAATAAATGATAATTTAATTTTCAACACGATCATCAATCACATTAACAGATTAGTCCAACAACAACGACAAACCAAATCAAATTGCATATACAACAATCTGAAATTTAACAGCAGAACAAAATGATTTTTAACATGATTATAATTAATAAATTTAAATTATTTTTAAAAGAAGAGAATTCTCACCTTGTTCTTATTCAGATCTGAAATTCAAAAGGTTCAGAATCAGTTCTAAACTCCATCAAAAAGTCATATTCGTTGCCACGGTCCCAACGTCTCTTGTTTTGCTGGATTTGGATCTCGTATGGAATAGTTATAATGTTACAAACATTTTCCATTAATTAAAATAATTAAATGATAATTAGATTCAATAATTACATCATTACTTCACGTTAATTCATCTTCCACATCGTTCGCTACTCCAGACATCGGTTCCTTTTCAAACCCAACTTCGGCCTTGCCATACCCAGAACGCACGCCAACCGAAGCCACTTGAACCACCATCGCCAAATAGAAGCACCTCATTTAGACAAAGATTCTTGCAGTTATTTGTGTTTGAAAATATTGCGTGAGGGAGAAGGAATTTAGAAGAAAGAGGAGAAAGAATAAGGGAGCATGGCTGCCATCGATTCAGATTAGTGGTAGCTGTGTATAAAGGGGGATTGGGGTTACGTATTTGGGTTGTATTTATTACCTTTAAATGTGTGTTCACATTTTAGAAATAATTATCTACCTCTAATTTTGACATTATTTCCATTATTTCTCTTTTGATGTCCTTAATTGACATGCATTAGTAATTTAAAGGGAACATTGCCGTTTTAATATTAATTATTTCCCTTTCCTGATTTAATCCCTTTCTATCACACATATTTGTTTTCCTAATTTATTAAATGAAGTTTGCTAATATGTTAATGTTAATAATCTTCCCTTAGTTTCAAATTCAAACACTCAAAAAAATTTCTTTTCTTTTTTTTTTTATAAAAAAAAAATTTCTTAGGTAAACCAATGACATTACTTAAATGACAATTCCTATGTAAACATAACATTTCTACATATATGACATTTATGTTTTAACAATTTTATTTCCAACACTAATGATGTTTATATTTGGATAATTCTAAATCAACATTTATGACAAATTTATATTTGGACAATTCTAAATTAACATGTTTTGTTTCGTTTTGACAAATACTAACAAAATGACCTGTTTTTGTTTTTAACAAATTCTAGATTTCTCATGACAAATAAAAGTAAATTTTATTTGTAGAATCAATCCTAAGTTTCTAATGACAAATAAAAGTAAATTTTATTTGTCACAACAAATTTTTACATCAGTCCAACCATAATGACAAATAAATGTTTTGACTAATTTTGAATTGATACAATAAATCAATCCCACCATAATGACAATAAATTTTCTTCAAATTTTCAAAAATGTGTTTTTAAATGTACATGACTCTTTTCCATATTTTCTAGTATCACATTAACATGTGTTTTTAACGTGATCATACTTTCTTAATTAAAACACATAACACTAAAATATGTTTTTAATGAAAAACATGTTTTCAAAATAAAACATAAATCTTTTTCTAATGTTTACATTTTTCTATGTTACAAATATCATATAACGAACATTTTCTATGCTAACATTTTCCCATGAATTATAGTGTCATATAAAAATGATATTTTAACAATTCAAGGTTATATTTGACACATAGTAAATCTTGACAAATAGGATCAATGCCTTTATATGTCAACCACTTAATGTAAATTTTTAAAAAAAAAATATAAAATAAAATCAATGATTTTATTTGCATTTTTAACATAAAAATGTTAACTTTAATGAACTCATGTTTTTTTCTCTATCCCAAAACATGAATCCTTTTCTATTTTTATCATATAACATTAAAATGTATATTTTAATTGAAAGCATGTTTTTTTTTTAGATAATGACATAAAATATGTTTTTATTTCCAAACACAAGTTTGACAAGAAAATGTGTTTTTTTTTTTCGTTTAATGTTCAAATTTGACAAGGAAGGTGTTTTTATTTTCAATGCTCAAATTTGACAAAGCTATGTTTTCTAATTCAATAATCATGTTTGGCCAAAATAAATCTTCTTTCCATGTCATACCTTTATTCAATTCAAACATGAACATTATTGTTCTTGTGTATAAAATAAAAATATAATATTTATTTTATACACCAAATTTAACACACATGAATCTAACATATTTTATATATACAATGAATTATGATTTTATCGTATACACAACATTCTAACAAACATGAATACCCAATCACAATCCATCGTTCATCACAATCACAGCACAATCAACATTGAAGTATATACAACATACAACATGAATTTCATATCAAATGAATGCAATAAAAATTAAATAATTAATTTTTAAAATTAGAAATCTCACAGTAATTTTTATTTAATCTTTTATTTACATTGAAAAAAAATGTAACCCTTTTATTTTACATAAGAAAAAAAAATATATGTTTCTAACCTGAGTTTGTTTATTTTTGATTAAAAATTAAATTTTTAGCCATAATTATTTAAAATAAATTATCTCGAATATTAAATTTCCTTTAAAATTTCTTAAATTTTTTTTTAAATTGGTCTCAAAATTCCGGGTTGTTACAATCTCCCCCACTTAAAATCTTTTCGTCCTCGAAAAGGAACTAAGCTATAAGTTGTTTAATTTATTAACTAAATTTCAATTTTACTATTATTAATTTCAATTGTGGACTAATTTATCAAATACATATATATTTTTATATATTTAAAAATCTTATCTTCTGAAATAGTATTATATATATAATCAAAATACTTTAATTATAAGCTTATCACTCTGAACTCATTCTAGGGCATTACTAACCCCATCTCTAATGAGTATTCTCATTCTAGGATACTGCTGATCCTATCTCTAATGAGTATTCTTATTGGACATTACTAATCCAATCTCTGATGAGTCTTTTGTTCAGTTCTAACGAGTTGTACCCCAAAGATTTTGAGCTAACCAGAGCTCTGATACCACCTGTAACGACACGGATTTTGCCCGACCTTAATCGATCGCAAAATCGACCAAGACCGTTCAAAACTCGCATACGTTAACTTTGGGAATACAATACATTAGAACAATAACAGCAGACTTTTATTACATTACAATAATATAACATCAGAGTACAGAATATCAGAGTACAAATAAAGTAAACTACAGCGGAAGATAAATTACAACAGATTTAAATACATTAAACAGCGGAAGACTTCTATGCTTTGGACACAGCTTTAGGCTTCGATCTAGAATCCTGCTAAAGAGATACATATCTGCAAAAAGCTACTCGACTGCCCGTGTAGAAAAGAGGGCACCCGAGTTTGCAAAGTGAAACAAACTACGAGTCAGTCATGAGGGACATGTAAGGGTAAGAGCCCACTGTTCGCCACCAAACAACATGGTGAGAACCCCCTATCATGCGTAACCAGCTCCCTAGCCAGCAACAAGGACTGGTGTGAGAATTCTAAACTAATATAGCTAATAAGACAAATCCAAGAACCACGCCACTTTCGCGGAACGGGTTTACTCCTATGGATTGCCAGTGCATAAACCAAAGTAAATCGAGAAATAACGCAATGTCTTTTTGGAAAAATGAAACCATTATAAGACCCAGGTCCCATCACACAATGCAACGCACACCAGAGGATAGGGTTTTACCTTATAATGGTCAAAAGATGCTTGATACGTATAAAACGGATTTGATATTATTATTAGTGTATATATGTTTTAATAAAAAGATTTGAATCATAAGTATCAATCCTAGACGGCATGGTTACCATATAGCATGTCGCCAATACTAGTTCTACAATCAAAACCGCAAGGGCGTATTGGAAATTTGGATTCCATCATGAGTCGAGGCTAGGGGCAAGATCCTCTCCGATTCGAGACACTCTAGCAAATGCCTCAGGATTCCCCGCAGTGAACCCTTGGAAGCGGTAGGGCCGGTCCCCGCCTATGGGCAGTGGATTGGTTATGCCTGAACACACGTTTCCCGGTCCCTTTGGACCTATAGTATGACCACCAACGGCCTATAAAAATAACGAGGTACCTCAAAATCCATCATCCACAATGAGTAAAATGTCAGCGCTGGTAGGTCCCTGACAACACTCTAGCTAGAAAGAAACGTGTGCACTCCCTACGGTCCGTATCCCGTTTTTGACTCATACCGGGGTGTGAGGCTCGCGAAGTTACGCTATACACAAAGCTACGCCTAAACAGACCGTGCTTTGATCATCGACCACAAGGCCTGCTTTTCAACAAAAGCCTTGATCCATGCATCTTGGCATGCCACATTGTCAGTCCAACCATATCATTGATTTCTACCAATATATAACCTCTAAGCTCGTATGTCTCAGAGAAGGGTGTTAACCACCAAACAGATATATATTAATAGAGATCAACGAATGTAGTATAAAGGACTACAACGTCAGACATACATTCCATTTATAAACTTATGCTCTGGGTCTGAGCGAAAGTCAAACCCGTACAAATCAACACTACGTCCGAATGGCCACCACTGAACCCCTTTCAAGGTAGCTACTCCTCTCATGGGTCTCAGTAGCAACACATCCATTCGATGTGAAGATCGTCGGTCTTCAATCACCGTCTTCAACTCTTCGACTTAGATCGTCGTATAATCATTTGAAATGAGATTTGAACTCGGACTTTTCAAATGATTCTCGCATATATATATAACTTGAAATCATTTTATATCGTTATTGGTATTTAATAACGACCTATTTCTATTTTTATTTAAATAAAAATAGCTTAAATTAATATAACGACGCTTCGGGTCAATGGGCGACCCTGGCGCTGTTTTCAACCAAATTTGACTTATGCATATCTAACCATTGGATTTTGATGAAATTTATATCATTGGAAAGATTTTCCAAAAGCGGTCCTAACGGTTCCTGTTTTGGGAAAATCCGACGGTCGGATCTTTCGGTATAACCGTTTAAAGTTACGATTGTCGATACGCGAACTACCGCGCATGTTTCGTTTAAATTTAATTTATATATATATATATATATATAAATATAAATCGTTTTACTATTTCAATTGTAAAAGTCTATTCTTTTTATCGCATCTAAAATGACGATAAAATATCACTTGTTTTATTTTACTACTTTTTGTTTTTATTTACACTAACTGTAAATAAATTATAATTTTTATATCCTTTCATTTTATTTACACTAAGTGTAAATAAATTGTATTCTTTTTCCTATTCATTTACCTAATTGTAAACAAACGTTTTCTATTCTTTTCCTTATTTATTTACCTAAATAAATATTTCTCCTTTCCTTATTTATTTACCTAAATGTAAATAAATGTTTTCGACTGCTTTTTCTTATTTATTTACACCATTTGTAAATAAATGTTTTTACTATTCTTTTATCTTATTTATTTACCTGAATGTAAATAAATGTTTACTTCTACTTTTCTATATTTATTTACATTAATTGTAAATAAATATATCTAATTTCTTTTTCTTATTTATTTACACTATTTGTAAATAAATGTTTTACTTTTACTTTTGCTATATTTATTTACATTAATTGTAAATAAATATATCTAATTTCTTTTTCTTATTTATTTACACTATTTGTAAATAAATGGTTTCAATTTCCTTGCCAAACCTATTTACATAGTAAATGTAAATAGATGTATTTCTTTAATTCTTTTCTAATAATTTATTTTTTATAAAAAGAATATCTTATGTTAATTCTTTTCTAACATTTCTTTTTATTATTTTTATTTACATAAGAAAATGTAAATAATTACCACCTACATTTTGGTTCTTTTTATTTCTTTTTTTTTTTTACATAAGAAAATGTAAATAAATTCTAATTCACATGTTTAATCTTAATTACATAGAAATGTAATTTTATTTACAATGTAAAACATGTTCTTTAATTACATAAAAGTATAATTTTATTTAATCCTTTATTTATCAAATGTAAATAAATGTCTTACCTTTTCTATGTTTTATTTTATTTACACTAAATAGTTTACATATGCTTTAACCTCCCACATTGGATAGGTATTGTTGTGATTACTGGACAGCCGGGCGGGTCCGGGCAGGTTTACATCACAACTCAATCCAACCTCGGGTTAAGCATCTTTTCTTATTTAACCAAATATATTTTATCTTTTATTCTTTTTCTTTAACAAAATGTATATTTTATTTTCCTTTCTTTTTCATCATATTTTATTTGCAATGAAGGGTGCAAATAAAAATGTGTTCTTTTTAAATCATATTTTATTCGCATTGTGAATGCGAACAAAGAAAGAAATTTTATTTTTAAAGTTTTATTCGTATTATAAAATGCAAATAAAAGTAAGTTTTAATTTCAAGTCATATTTGTGTTTTGAGAACACAAATAAAAATATAAGTTTTGTTCTCAAGTTATATTTGTGTTTTAAGAACACAAATAAAAAGAGTGCTTCATTTTCTATGCAAATATTCGCATAGTGAATGCAGATAAAAAGGAATGTTTTTATTTTCTTATGCAATACTTGCATTGCAAATGCAAGTATAAAGGATGATTTCTTTTCTTATGCATTGAAAAGGGAACAAGGTTTTCTATTTTCTTCTCTTTACATAGAAAAATGACGTTTTCTATTTATTTTTCTCTTTACATAGAAAAATGATGTTTATGTTTTATTTTGATTTACATTGCAATAAATGTTGTCTTTCTATTTCTAAGTAATATTTGCATTTTAGAATGCAAATGAAAAGGTGAACTTATTTCTAATGTAAATATCTTTTCTAGTGTCAATATTCCTAAAACAACTATATTTTCAAATGCCAATATTTGATTTATTTCAATTATATAACATGACGATGGAATTTAATGTCATTTCAACTAAAATTAACACTACGATGAATTTTGTCATTACAACCAAATCAACACAATAATGCTATTTTTGTGTCATCACAACTAAATTAACACAACAATGTTATTTTGTGTCATTACACTAAATTAACACAACAATGTTATTTTGTGTCATTACACTAAATTAACACAACGATAGGTTTTGTGTCTTAAATAAATTAACACAATGATGGGTTTTGTGTCATAAATAAATTAACACAATGATGGGTTTTGTGTCATAAATAAATTAACACAATGATGGGTTTTGTGTCATAAATAAATTAACACAATGATGGGTTTTGTGTCATTTTCCATGAATCAAAATAAAAGTTCCATCTTTATTTATTTTGTAAATCAACAAAATCTCTAAACTTTATTTATATTATAAATTAGAATAAAAGATCAAATCTTTATTATACCAATCCAACTTTCTTTTATGTTATTTAAATCAAACTTTCTTTTATGTTATTAATCAAAATAAAAGATCAAACTTTAATTTGTTTTCAAAACAAATAAAAGATTAAAACTTTATTTGTTTTCTAAACAAAGGATTAAACCTTATTAAATCCTTTTTAATGCATGAAAATGTGCATTTTTATTTTCTATAACAAGTTTCAAATCAAAAATTGTTATTTTATACTAATCAACAATTTTAACCAATTTGGTATTGTTAATCTAAATTTGCATTTCTAATCAAGATGTTGTTTTTGTTCACACAATCTATTTCTAACCGAAAGGACTTTCAAACCTAATATAACATTTCTAAAGAAAATGTTATTTTCAATCGAATAAACATCTCTTAACTAAAAATATTATTCTCCTAGCATAACATTTCTATAACATAATCATAATGGTATTTTTAATCGTATCCTAATCTAATTCAAACCAACATAAATAAATGATAATTTAATTTTCAACACGATCATCAATCACATTAACAGATTAGTCCAACAACAACGACAAACCAAATCAAATTGCATATACAACAATCTGAAATTTAACAGCAGAACAAAATGATTTTTAACATGATTATAATTAATAAATTTAAATTATTTTTAAAAGAAGAGAATTCTCACCTTGTTCTTATTCAGATCTGAAATTCAAAAGGTTCAGAATCAGTTCTAAACTCCATCAAAAAGTCATATTCGTTGCCACGGTCCCAACGTCTCTTGTTTTGCTGGATTTGGATCTCGTATGGAATAGTTATAATGTTACAAACATTTTCCATTAATTAAAATAATTAAATGATAATTAGATTCAATAATTACATCATTACTTCACGTTAATTCATCTTCCACATCGTTCGCTACTCCAGACATCGGTTCCTTTTCAAACCCAACTTCGGCCTTGCCATACCCAGAACGCACGCCAACCGAAGCCACTTGAACCACCATCGCCAAATAGAAGCACCTCATTTAGACAAAGATTCTTGCAGTTATTTGTGTTTGAAAATATTGCGTGAGGGAGAAGGAATTTAGAAGAAAGAGGAGAAAGAATAAGGGAGCATGGCTGCCATCGATTCAGATTAGTGGTAGCTGTGTATAAAGGGGGATTGGGGTTACGTATTTGGGTTGTATTTATTACCTTTAAATGTGTGTTCACATTTTAGAAATAATTATCTACCTCTAATTTTGACATTATTTCCATTATTTCTCTTTTGATGTCCTTAATTGACATGCATTAGTAATTTAAAGGGAACATTGCCGTTTTAAAATTAATTATTTCCCTTTCCTGATTTAATCCCTTTCTATCACACATATTTGTTTTCCTAATTTATTAAATGAAGTTTGCTAATATGTTAATGTTAATAATCTTCCCTTAGTTTCAAATTCAAACGCTCAAAAAATTTTCTTTTCTTATTTTTTTTTATAAAAAAAAAATTTCTTAGGTAAACCAATGACATTACTTAAATGACAATTCCTATGTAAACATAACATTTCTACATATATGACATTTATGTTTTAACAATTTTATTTCCAACACTAATGATGTTTATATTTGGATAATTCTAAATCAACATTTATGACAAATTTATATTTGGACAATTCTAAATTAACATGTTTTGTTTCGTTTTGACAAATACTAACAAAATGACCTGTTTTTGTTTTTAACAAATTCTAGATTTCTCATGACAAATAAAAGTAAATTTTATTTGTAGAATCAATCCTAAGTTTCTAATGACAAATAAAAGTAAATTTTATTTGTCACAACAAATTTTTACATCAGTCCAACCATAATGACAAATAAATGTTTTGACTAATTTTGAATTGATACAATAAATCAATCCCACCATAATGACAATAAATGTTCTTCAAATTTTCAAAAATGTGTTTTTAAATGTACATGACTCTTTTCCATATTTTCTAGTATCACATTAACATGTGTTTTTAACGTGATCATACTTTCTTAATTAAAACACATAACACTAAAATATGTTTTTAATGAAAAACATGTTTTCAAAATAAAACATAAATCTTTTTCTAATGTTTACATTTTTCTATGTTACAAATATCATATAACGAACATTTTCTATGCTAACATTTTCCCATGAATTATAGTGTCATATAAAAATGATATTTTAACAATTCAAGGTTATATTTGACACATAGTAAATCTTGACAAATAGGATCAATGCCTTTATATGTCAACCACTTAATGTAAATTTTAAAAAAAAATATATAAAATAAAATCAATGATTTTATTTGCATTTTTAACATAAAAATGTTAACTTTAATGAACTCATGTTTTTTTCTCTATCCTAAAACATGAATCCTTTTCTATTTTTATCATATAACATTAAAATGTATATTTTAATTGAAAGCATGTTTTTTTTTTTAGATAATGACATAAAATATGTTTTTATTTCCAAACACAAGTTTGACAAGAAAATGTGTTTTTTTTTCGTTTAATGTTCAAATTTGACAAGGAAGGTGTTTTTATTTTCAATGCTCAAATTTGACAAAGCTATGTTTTCTAATTCAATAATCATGTTTGACCAAAATAAATCTTCTTTCCATGTCATACCTTTATTCAATTCAAACATGAACATTATTGTTCTTGTGTATAAAATAAAAATATAATATTTATTTTATACACCAAATTTAACACACATGAATCTAACATATTTTATATATACAATGAATTATGATTTTATCGTATACACAACATTCTAACAAACATGAATACCCAATCACAATCCATCGTTCATCACAATCACAGCACAATCAACATTGAAGTATATACAACATACAACACGAATTTCATATCAAATGAATGCAATAAAAATTAAATAATTAATTTTTAAAATTAGAAATCTCACAGTAATTTTTATTTAATCTTTTATTTACATTGAAAAAAAATGTAACCCTTTTATTTTACATAAGAAAAAAAATATATGTTTCTAACCTGAGTTTGTTTATTTTTGATTAAAAATTAAATTTTTAGCCATAATTATTTAAAATAAATTATCTCGAATATTAAATTTCCTTTAAAATTTCTTAATTTTTTTTTTAAATTGGTCTCAAAATTCCGGGTTGTTACAACGAACCTCATACCCCAGATTGATGGTAAACTGGTGGTCAGATTTTTATGTTCGTTTCTCATGTTCGGTGCACCGGGATGTGATGATGAAAGGGTACGGCGAAGTCCCCAGTCTGGGACACTAATTGTTGGGTACTCTGATTCATGTATGGTGGGTTAGTATAACGGATTCCGAGTCCGGACGTTATCCGCAAGAACTGAGATGATGTGCGCAAGAAAGTTTGTGAGCCCACGAATGATCTTTCGTACCTGGAACCATCATGTTCGAAACCCAATCTCCACTACGAGACCGTACGGTTTTGATTGTATAGCCTACTGGTTACCAGTAGGATTGTCAATATAATGGGATGGGGCATTATGGTGGCTAGGATTAATACATTTATTTGCGAAAAGGTTTTTCACACTATATATAATAGTAAAAGAGGATTTTCATTTATGAATGCATTTTTGGTTATCATAAGGCAAAACTCGCCCATCTGGTGTGCGCTTGCATTGTGTGATGTGTGACGAGCTTATGATAACTTCATTTTTCAAAAAATCATTGCGGATTTCTATGCACTGGTATCCACATGGAGTAAACCCGTTCCGCATTAGCGGCGTGATCCGGTGAATTACCTGACTTTAAAATAAACCCTAAAAATAACTGTTTGGAGTTCTCGCACCAGTCCTTGTTTAGCATAAGGCAGCGTGATAGGGGGTTCTCGCTCTTGGTTTGGTGGCGAGCGGGGGACTCTTACCACTACACGTCCCAGGAGGGGTTGGTTAGGCATGGGGCCGCGACAGTCGAGAGGCTGGCCATAAAACAAGGTGCTGGGTACCATTGTAATGCCATGGTAGAGTATTAACTGTTGTCCGATGGTTGAAAAAGACCAGACCGTTACATTTTTGGTACCATAGCTTTGGTTTATACAAAGAAATGGGGTACGACACATTTGAACAAAAGGAAAGACCCATTAGAGTTATATATCTCATTAGAGATAGGGTTAGTAATGCCCTAGAATGAGATTATGGAGTATTATATTTGAGAGAGCGTATTTGAAAATATGAAATGAGTTTTGAAAAGTGATATTTTAAGAAAGAAACATATTTTGGAAATATATGGTTAATTATAACCTGGAAACTTAATCAAATGATTAAGGTTAAGTTTACATTTTGTGATTATAATTACACATAAAATAATTCTTATGGCATGGTAATTAAGCCCCTTCCACTGATTAGGAAAATGATCCAAGTACAAATGCCTTTGGATTTAATTTCACTATTGGGTAACATTTTGAAATATCGATAAACATGGGTCAAATTTTGAGACGACCCGATTTCCCGTTCTCACGGAAACAAGGTTATCTTTTGGAATATAACACAAAAACATATAATAACAGAACAGAATTAAATAAATACACCAGAATGAACAACAAAATATACTGGATAAAAGTAATCATCAGAGTTACACAGTATACAGGATCTTACTTAGTACAAATACAGTTCAGCTATACATAAATGTCTACAGCGGAAATAAACAAAATATGTACAATAGGAGCTGAACAGCATAAAAAGAAATAAATGATAGAATCCATCTTCAGCTCCAGCTATCCAGAAAGAACCAGCTAAACCTGAATACAAGGCTGCCCGTGTAGAAAAAGGGGCACCCGAGTTTGAGAGTGAAACAAACTACGAGTCAGTCATGGGACTGGTATGAGAAATCTACTCAACACATATATAATATGGCTAATCACAGGACCACGCCACTTTCGTGGAACGGGTTTACTCCATTGGATTGCCAGTGCTTTAAAACAAATCTTTCTTTTTAACATCGCTATGCTTTTTATAAAAATGAAGCCGTTATAAGACTCAGTTCCCATCACACAATGCAACGCAAACCGGAGGATAGAGTTTTACCTTATAATGGCCAAAATATGATTGATACGAATAAAACAAAAGCATTTGATATTATGACTAGTGTTTATATGTTTCAAAACAATTTCAATCATAACTATCAATCATAGGCGGCATGGGTACCATATATCATGTCGCCATATATATATACAATCAAAACCGCACGATGTCGTATTTGGAAATTGGATTTCCGTCATGAACCAAGGCAAAAGATAGTCCTTACCGAATTCGAGACTGTCTAGCCCGAGCCTCAGGACCCAGACTCAGGTGGGCCCTTGGAGCGACAGGGCCGGTCCACCGATGTGGATTAAAATGCCTGAACAATACGTTTCCCCGCCCTTTGGGGCGTAAACGAGCCAACGAATGACTCCATCGGACCCGGATCGTCCGATCAAACCGAGGCGCCTCGCAACAGCAACAACCACATAGGTGAAAAGTATATAAATGTCAGGGCTGGTAGGTCACTGACACCGCCCTAGCTAGAAAGAAACGCATGTCCTCCCTGAGGTCCTTCCTCCCGTTTTAGGTTCATACCGGGGTGTGAGGCTCGCGAATTCACGTTATACACAAAGCTACGCCACACAGGCGGTGCTTTGATCATCACCACAAGACTTTGCTTTTCAACAGAAGTCCTGATCTCTGCATCTTAGCATGCCACACAGAATAAATCCTATGTCAGACACACAGTCCATTTACAAGTCCGTTCTGGGTCTGAACGAAACCGGAGGCACTAAATACCTCGCAAACCCTTCGATCAACACGTACGCCTGAACGATCACCACTCATTATCCATATTTCGGGATGCCTCCCAATCAGGACCTCGGTTACCATCCAAACGAGGTGAAGATCTCCGGTCTTCGACCATCGTCTTCATCTTCGACTTTCAATCGTCGGTCAATTATTCGAAATGAGAATTAACTCGGCCTTTTCAAATAATTCACGTATATTTAGAATTTCAAATCGATTTATTTCAATGGTTAAATTATTCGACAACACCAATTGTGTTCCTTAATGTAATTTTCACACCAAACACATTCAACCATCAAACATCACATAAATCAAGCAAATTCAGTTTATTTCCATTCCATATCGCTTATGATATTTTATAACTATTTATCGCTATTTTTATTTATTTTAAAATAGCCATTTTATTCAAAACGACGCTTCGGGCCATAAGGCGGCCGTGGCGCTGTTTTTAGTCAAATTTGATTTACACATATCTGAAAATCTAACCGTTGGATCTTTACAAAATTTACATCATTAGAAAGGTCTTTTCAAAACGAACCCAACGGTTCCAGTTTCGGGAAAATCAGACGGTCGGATCTCCCAGTACAATCGTTTGAATTTTCGATTTCAAAATACGAACTGCAGCGTCGTTATTCGATTAAATATATAATTATATTTATATATATATAAATATAATCGCTTCTGGCACTGTTTTTCTTCAGATTTGAATTAAACATTCCAGACAATCCAACCGTTGGATTTTTACAAGGTTGGTGCCGTTGGAAAGATTATTCCAAGGCGAACCCGACGGTTGAGGTTTCGGGAAAATCCAATGGTCGGATTTCCCGTACTAGTCGTTTGAAATCACGGTTTCAAAATACGAACTGCACGGCTTCGTTTCGTTTTAATTTTATTTATATTTATATATTTATATAAATATAGTTCATTCAATGATTTCCATATCGTTTTCACTTCAAATATTTTTCTAACTCCTTAAATTTTGGAAAAATTTCGCCATAACCTCCCCTGCACCGGGAGCATCGGGAAATCGCAAATAGCGTCCCGGTCCTTCTAATCTCAAAAAGAAAAAGAAAAAGCCAAGCGGCTAGCCAACAGGCTCAAAATCATCACCCAAACAAATCAGTAAATGTGTACCTATTTGTCGGGCACAAAATTTTATTCCTCTTCTCTAGCCCCTTTGCTATAACCTGTTCAATGAATATTGCATGTACATATATATACAGTTCATATCATTTTTCCTTTTCTATTCAACTTCATATTTGATTTCTATTTGGTTTAAAAACTCCATTCATTCTAATGTTACATAAATAGGTGCAATTCATTTCATTAGCTAATTAATGAATATTTCAACTCGTCTATGTTTATTTTGAACAAGTGGCTATTTTTAACACTTCGCATTTTAACGATTTATGCATACAATAAAAAATGTGATTTTTATTGTAAAACGATTCATTTCAAAACACTATTTTTCTATATAGTTCATATAGTCGATAAAAGGTGATTTTTATTATCAAACAATTTATTTCAAAATATGAATAACATTCAACACATGAATTTCTAAACAACGAATGAATATCAATTCAACACATGAATGTTTTCAATAGTTTTTAGATATCGATAAAAATGTGATTTTTATTATCAAACAATTTATTTCAAAATATGAATAACATTCAACACATGAATTTCTAAACAACGAATGAATATCAATTCAACACATGAATGTTTTCAATAGTTTTTAGATATCGATAAGAATGTGATTTTTATTATCGAACAATTTATTTCAAAATATGAATAACACTCAACACATGAATTTCTAAACAACGAATGAATATCAATTCAACACATGAATGTTTCTATAGTTTAAGCATATGAAAATAATTCAAACACACAAATATCATTCAAAATTTCGGCAGCATAACGGCAGGGTAGTTACACCGGGACCGTCCCTAGTACGGCTCCTCGCTCTACCTTAAAACCTCGCGGTTTTTGACAATGGGAATCATGCATCTAGTTCGCACGCAGGCGGCATGTATATATTTATTTCATTTCCACAAACTAATCCTATGTGGTTTCAACCAAATATTTCACAACCACAAATGGGTATTTTCCAACCACAATCAACCAATATCAATCACAAACAATCCCAAACAACCATTCGTTATCAACCAATTATCACAACAATTTCAACCAATAAATATCGTCCATGGTTTGTGGACGAGGGGCGTATATATATATATATATAGATATTTATATATAGCAATTCATATATAGCTATTCACTTTCATTTCACACATATATAATATATTTTAAATCAGAAATCTCACCAATAGCTATCCAACTGCACGACTCTTCCTAATAGAAATCTTCGCCTTTTGTTGCTTTCGCCCGTATTCTCTACACATGTAAAAATAGAATTTTTACTATGCTATTCAATATATAAAAATCGAATTTTGACTTCGCTATTCAATATATAAAAAATATGATTTTTACTTTTGCTTTCAACATATAAAAATATGATTTTTACTTTTGCTTTCACCATATAAAAAAAAATATGATTTTTTCTTTTTAAAATTCAGTTTTGAATACTTTTAAAAATTCCGTTTTTATAACTTTAAAAATCAGTTTTTAAATTCTTTTGAAATCAGTTTTATACTTTATAAAATAAATCAGTTTTATTTCTTTATTTTTAAAACAGTTTTTAATACTTTAAAAACAGAATCAGTTTTATACTTTTTTTTTTTTAAATTTCAGTTTTTAATTTCTAAAACCTAAATCAGTTTTAAAAAATCTTTTCAAATCAGTTTTTACTTTTTATTAAAAAAAAACAGTTTTTTAACTGTATAAAAAAATTCAGTTTTTAATAGGATAAAATAAAATCAGTTTATTTTTTTTTTTTCTGTTTTAAAATTCAAGTTTTTATACTTTTAATAAATCTCAGTTTTACAAGAATTCAAAAATAAAAAAAAATAAAAATGAAAATACTTACAGATAAAAGGGGGGTCTGCAGATCGTCGGAGGCGGGCTCTCGAGGGTGGCGGTCGGCGGTTCAGCGTTGTCAGCGAGGGGGGGGGGCTTCGTCGGCGTTCGAGGTTAGGGGGGGGCGGCTTCGTCGGCGTTCGAGGTTAGGGGGGCGGCTTCGTCGGCGTTCGAGGTTAGGGGGGGGGGGGGGGCGGCGGCTTCGATCTAGGTTTTCTTCCTTTTTTTTTTTATTATCCGAACTGTTTCTGTTATGAAGTCGGGGGGGGGCCAGGCAGGAGAATAAAGGGGAGGGAGGGAAATTTTTTTTTTTTTATTATTATTATTATTTAATTATTATTTTTGCAAATAGGTTGACTGTTACACTCGACCTCGAAACGAGGCCCACCGCCTGTCGCCCATAGTGTTTCACCCCCATTCCGAACACAATGGGATATGTATCGCAAGCTGATTTGATCGTTATAGTCAGTTTCCTTTTGAATTTTCATTTAAATCATTATATTGAATTTTAAACGCACATTTCAAATTACCGGGGTCACATACTAACTAGAAAAATTCCAGAAAAATATTTTCTAGCTTCGTATTGACGATACGGTCCTAACAAAACTAGTTTCGTCGAATTCTGAGACCGTTTGAAAAATGGCCAATTTCCAGTCGATTAAAATCAACGGAAATTGGTCAAACGCGTTTTTTTTTGCCACGCTCACATATTGATTCGAAAAATTATGAAATTTGAAATCTAGCAATAACTTGACACTGCGGATCCAACAAAAGTGGTTTCGTCGAAATCCGAGGTCATCTGCAAAATGTCCGTTTTTAAGGGCCTGAATTCCATAGCGACTATTCAGAATTTTCAACTGGACATACCTTTTGATTCCCGCTATCAAATTTCGATTGATCGGATTCGTTAGAAAGATATTCACTAACATATTTAAATATTTTTGGTTTCACTAAAATCCGGATTGTTTTGCACCCGGTATATTCAATTGAAGTTTGAAATCGAATTATCGAACTACCGCGCCATTTTCAATTCTATATATAATTATAATTAATTATATTCGTTTTCAAATGTCGATTCAAACTCAGTTTTCCTTGCCATTATCTAAAATATTTATTTTAAATATTTAAAATCCATTATTTTCGCCAATTTAAAAAATTTAAATTGGTTCAGATTTTCTGGGTCGTTACAAATTTGTTAAGGTAACTAATTAATATGGTTAGAAATTAAAAATTAGAATTTGAGTATTTTATTTGATGTTGAGGTTGGACTATTGAGTATAAGAAGATTTTGCATATACGTCTGATCAACGTATATACGAAGTCTTAAGTATACTAGATAGATATCGAATCACACTCTAGTCTCTTGAAGATGATTCTGTTGATGACTGCGGCATCATCAGTATGTATTTTTGAGTTTTGAAAGTGGGATGACTATATGATTACGATTAAAATATCAATATATACTTAAACCAATTTAGATTAAGTGTTTGAAATTGTTTGGTAAATTGATATGCTAAATAGGGAGCCGCCGAATACACCAGCTACGCCTAACATGTGAAATGGATGCATAAGGATGTTGTGCTCTTCCTGGAATACAATCAAAAAATGGAAAGTACCAGAAGTTCGGCATACCATCAGAGAAACTTCCTTGACCAATAGGATAGATCAATAAAACAGCAGTAGCAGCTGCAACAGGAGCTGAATATGCAACAACTTAAATAGAAAAGTGAAAATTTGATAAGTTGTAAGAATTATATCAGGTAAACCTGTAATAAGGATAAGCCAATAAAGAGTATATGAGAAAGTGCATTTGTGGTATATATATATATATATATATATATATATATATATATATATAAAGGTTCTGAAAAGATGTATAATTTGAAAACTCAAATCAAAATTTTGAGTAAGAATTGGCACTTACTTTGGAATTGATTTTGAAAGAATATATTTTGAATATAAAGGAAAAAGATCTTTGAAAATATTTGAAAATTAAAAACTTGAGCACGGACATATTATGATTGGAATTTCTCAGTTAACTAAAAGACGTCTACGTAAAGTTATAATTTACATAAGCAATCCAAGTAGTTTGGAAAACAATTTAAAGGCTAAGTTGGAATTAATTAATCGGGATATTTTATAATTAGTCCTTCCCAACTAATAAAATTTAAAATGCAAATATCTTGAGAATTCAATATAACAATATGATATTTGATGATATTTTGGTTAAGGACTACATTGGTTAAAGCTGTTTCTCTAAAGTTTGAAGGAAATAAGTTTTGTAGTCTTGAATTTAGAATAATTAATGAGGATAGCCAAACTTAAACAATATAAGGAATTAAAATCTAGAATTATCGGAGAATTTGGACAGTCGATAAGTTTTAAAGTATATTGTGACAACAAAAGGAACTGTTTAAGTGAGCATGAATACTTGTGAATTAAGTTTTACAATTTGATTAAAGGATATTTGGAAAGTGGGAATATTAAGAAGATATTACCTAAACTAAAACGTTTAGATAAGATGAGTTCTGAGATGATCGAGTTTTCCACGTAAAGAATAATAGTAATTTTGGGGAACTGAAAAGGAATAAGTTTCATAACCTTTGTATTTGCAAGATAAGATCTAAGAGAATAAATTTATAACTCTGAATTTTTTTGAAAGAAGTAAATGGTTGTGTATAAGCAATTGGCCCAGTAAATGATGAATCGAATATAATGGGTAACTAGAGGTTATCGTCGGAGGACATGTAGATATAGTTTTCTGTAAGTATGTGTGTTATAATATTTTACCTGGTATATCCATTATAAGAACAGGGAGCTTTGGTATAAAGAATCTTAATCTTGAACTTGTTGAATGAGTAGTTACGATTCCCTTTCCTTTTCGAGGATGAAGGGTTTTAAGGGGGTGAATGTAATGATCAAGAATTTTGTACCAATTTGAAATTGGAATTTTTAATACTTAATTTGAATTTTCTGAACATAAAATAAGTTTGAGAACATTTAATAATTTTGACAGGTTAAACAATAGGTTTTATTTGAATTGTAACATTTATAAATGGAAATGATTATTAATAAGTTTGGATTTACTGATATTATTTGTCGTTCGATCAGATTTGTCAAAAGATAACATAAATTAATAGCATTAGTATTATGCGTTGCTCTTTGTTTTCATAACGTTTAAGGTAAACGCTACCAAAAACACATTCCTTCTCCTTTTTACAGGTGTTAAGAAACTTTTAATTTTGCATGCAACATTCCATGCATAAAATACACATGTCCTATGATGTGTCACTCTCCCCTTACTCCTCTTTTCCTATAAATACCACCATTTCCTTCCACTTTTTAATTCATTCTCACTTATTTTCCTTCTCTCTTCTTCTTAAAGCTTATGGCCATGGTTTCCATGGCATATGTCTTCCTCTTTTCCACAACCACCTTGCCAAAGTTAGTCATTCTCCTCCTCCTCCTCTTATAATATAAAGAGAGATTAGTGTATATTATATTATACATATTTTTGGTGAAGAAGACGTTGCGCTGAAATACTGTCCGACAGTTCGCTTAGTTAGGCTCGCCTATCGTGAAGATTTGGAAAGCTATTAGGTGAGATCTCTTTAACCACAGTTTATATATTTAGTTAGTAGCTAGACTAATTTAAATATAGTGATGAATTATTATTGGTTAATGATGATTGATATTTGTTGTGATGGATAATGGATGCGATGTTTAGAACACACACTATTAAGCGTTAGTGTTATAACGCTTGTCCACAATTATGATTTATTGAATCATGTTGATGATGGTTGCTATGGATGTATAAATTGTTGTTGATTTTGTTTTGCACACATTGTGACACAACAATTATGGTATCACATTGGTGATCGAAAAATCTCCTTCATAATTAAAAGCAATATCATTATTGAAATTGAAGGTTAATAATTGGAAAAGACCATATGTATGAATTCATATATATTGTTAAAGTCCTTTAAATGAATAAATAAATGCCAGAACATTCTAGGATGACAGAGAGGATAGTTTCTAGGCTTGGGTTTGGAAATGAAGTTTCTTGCTCTCCCTGGCTATCCCTAACTGATCCGACGAATGGGAAGGCTAATTTGAAGTTATTTGAATTTAGAAATGAATTGGAATTTATGAAAGTTGAATTTTAGATCCAAAATAATTTTAAAGTAAATTTAAATGATTTTAAAAGGGTTATATAAGTATATAATGGCTTTCCAATATATTTTGAAGTATCGTAGAATAATGGTTATTATGGTCAAAATAGAGCTTGTCGTATAACGGCAGTTTACGTATTTTAGATGCAAAATTTAAATGCTTATAACTTTTGCAATCTAAATCGGATTTCCATAAAATGAAAAACGTTTGATTTCCATTAAAAAGAACTTTTAAACGAGTGAAAGCAGATTTTAAATTCGGGTAATAATTTTCAAGTTATGTTTGAAACCGTTTTGAAAAATATCGATGTAAGAACAATTGTTGACCATAACTATAAACAGCTATTTTTAAATGTTTTAAAAATAAGGAAATTTTTTGTAAAATCATAATAAATTATGTAAAAGTGTTTTTAATTGTAAATTTTAAGTTTTGGCTAAGATAAACGGTATTTTTATCAAAATAGTTACGATAACTATTTTGTAACGCTTTTGTAACACTTTTGAAATGCTATTGTAACGCTTCCTTCGAAAACAATCTATTTTGAAGTTTTAAACCGTAAACTATTTTCCTAACTATAAGCAATGATTTATGGAATATTTTCAAAGGTTTAAAATTATTAGAAATATTTTGTAACAACCCGTAAAATGCGAGCCAGTTTGAAATTTTTATTTTGGCAATTTTAGCGAATTTTGATTATTTAAAATGAATTATTTTAGATAATATCGACGAGAAATTTATTTTGAATATAATCGAACGTATATATTATACGCGTCGTCGCTAGAATATAAATATTTATATATAATTATAAAAGGAATTGAAAATGGCGCGGTAGTTCGATAATTTGATTTCAAACTTCAATTGAATGTACCGGGTGCAAAACAATCCGGATTTTAGTGAAACCAAAAATAATGGAATCTAATTGTGAATATCTTTCCAACGAATCCGAAAAATCAAAAGTTCGTAGCGGGAATCAAAAGATATGTCCAGTTGAAAATTCTGAATAGTCGCTATGGAATTCAGGCCCTTAAAAATGGACATTTTGCAAATGACCTCGGATTTCGACGAAACTACTTTTGTTGGGTCCGTGATGTCAAGTTATTGCTAGATTCCAAATTTCATAATTTTTCGAATCAATGTGTGAGCGTGACAAAGGAAAACGCGTTTTGACCATTTCAGTTGATTTTAATCGACTGGAAATTGGCCATTTTTCCAACGGTCTCAGAATTCGACGAAACTAGTTTTGTTAGGACCGTATCGTCAATACGAAGCTAGAAAATATTTTTCTGGAATTTTTCTAGTTAGTATGTGACCCCGGTAATTTGAAATGTACGTTTAAAATTCAATATAGTGATTTAAATGTTAATTTAAACGAAAACTGATCGTAACATCCGAGTTGGGTTACGCAACATATCCCATTGTGTTCAGAATGGGGGTAATTAGCTTGGGCGACACTCGTTGGGTTTAATTTGGGGTTCGGGTTGATAAATTTATAAATAAAATAAAGTTAGATTTAAATATTAATAAAATATATTTATTATAAAGTCGTTTTCCCTTAAGCCCTAACCACTTGAACCAGGCCGCCACTTTCACTTCATCGACGATTAAAAATCGCCCCAATCCTTATTCCACGAAATCTCCCAATCCCTTAAATCGTTCAAGTTCGACTTTCGTGAAGCCAGAGGAGCGGATTCGTAGCTCAAGGCTGCTGCGTTCGAGCATGGACTTCGAGGCTGACGGTGGCTCGAGTTGCGAGCTGTGGCCAAGCGTGGGGGAAGGGCGCTGCGCCGCTTCCGAGGCCGACTTCCGATCAGGGCATGGAGCCTTGGTTCTCGCGCCTGGAAGAGCCCTAGTGGCGGGCGAAATGGGGCTAATTTCCTGTATCGTGAAACAAGGAGAGGAATGAGTTACAGAGAGCGATGGAAACAGGTATAAATTATTTAATTAATAATTTAATTAAGTTAATTAATTACTGTAAGTTCACAGTGGATTTATTTTTAGTTTTTAATGCAAAATAGGACTGTTAAAATCTGAGATTTCTTTTATATATATATATATATATAAAAAAAAAACATTGTAGAAAAGAAGTGATTGCAAAAATAATAAATAGCAAATGTTTTAGAAAGAAAAACATTCACTGTTTGAATAAAAACAACATTATTTGGCAAAATATATACATGGCAATATTTTTGAAAAAAAAAAAAAAAAAAATTGCTATAGTGTAGAAAGGTGATTTTTATTGTAAAAGACTTTGTTTTAAAATACAATTGCTTTGAAAATAAATATGTTTTAAAAATAAAATTAACTTTGTTTTGAAATGGTTATCATAAGTATAAAAATTCGATTTTTATATATTGAATAGCGAAATGAAAATATAATTTTTATCATTGAACTTCGATAGAAAAATAGAATTTTTATATATTGAACTTCGATAGAAAAATAGAATTTTTATATATTGAACTTCGATAGAAAAATAGAATTTTTATATATTGAACTTCGATAGAAAAATAGAATTTTTATATATTGAACTTCGATAGAAAAATAGAATTTTTATATATTGAACTTCGATAGAAAAATGGATTTTTATATATTGAATAGCGAAGTAAAAATTCGATTTTTATATATGTAGTGGCTACGGACGACGAAGCTGACGAAGATGCGAAAACAATGAAGATTTCTATCAAAGAAGAGTCAAGATGTTTGGATAGCTATAAGTGAGAACTTCTCACCTTTCAATTTATTTTTTCTAGTTATATATATATACTAGGATGCAGACGGTGCTTAGTAGCACCCGACACAATCGTCCACAGACCATGGACTTGTTTGTTTGGCTGTTTGGTAATTGATTGAGATATTGATTTGAATGTGGTTTGTGGTGTGAAAAATCGAATCGATAAATTGATTAGGATTAGACGTGCGCCGTTATAAGGCGAAGGAGTAAGGCTAGGTTAGACCCTTACTCCAAATTTTGTGTTTGCATAACGAAAGTGAATTTGATTGATGTGTGAATGGCGTGGGCCTTCACTAGACCGGGGATAAGGCTAGGCCTTGTCCCGTTTCTAGTATCGTGCCGTTATGCCGCCGAAATTTTCTAAAATATGTTAGAAAAATAAAAATACCATTTTATTTAAAGAATGAACTGAGTAGACATTCATATGTTAAAATAAAATGTTTTATCGTTAAAAATATAATTTTTAACGTGAATGCGAATAAATAAAATATTCATTTACAAACCGGACGGTTTGTTTATGTACACCTATTTGAATGACATTGATTGGGTCGATCAATTTTACACATCGCCCAGCTGCACGAATAAAATATGTGTTTGATTGTTTGAAACCCCACACGGGTGTTGGGATGAAATTTGAAGTTCACTCATCCTGATTGATTAAATATGTCGATCGATTGATTGACAGGCTGTTATAAGCGTTAGATATTTATATTTGATGCTTATACAGTGTAGTGCACTTTGGTTGATGGTTGATTATTTTTCAATGCTATTATATACATGTGTTGTATGAAAATCCATATAGTTAACTTTATATGGTAATTGTTTGGGCCTCATTCCAATTTGAAAAATAAAGAATATATAAAATAAAGGTTCATGTGTTGACTATACTCATCCGTTGGGAATAGCCATGTGTTGAACGAATTATTTTTATAATAAAATTTACATCTTTATCAATATAAAATAAAGGTTCATGTGTTGACGGTACTCATTCGTTGAGATTAGTCATGTGTTGAACGAAATATTTTAACAAAAATAGTCATACACGGACGGTACTCATTCGTTGAGATTAGTCGTGTGTTGACAAAAAGAAATATTTGAAATAGAATATATAAAGCCGTGTTGAATAGTGATGCGCCATTTTGACGCGAACGAAATATATAACGATTTCGAAATGAATTGAATATATAACGATTTCGAAATGAATTGAGTATATAGCAATTTTGAAATGAATTGAATATAAAACGATTTCGAAATGAATTGAGTATATAACGATTTTGAAATGAATTGAATATAAAACGATTTCGAAATGAATTTGAATCGAATAGAAAACCAATTTGAATTGAAATGGAAGTTGAATTTGCTTTTGAAACGAATTCAAAACTAAATATATAATTCGTTTTAAATAGGAATCGACGGAATATATATTATATATATATTATATATATAATATAATGGCCTGAATAGAACGCGCCGCGCCGCGGCAGTTCGTAAATTTCGACCATTTATTTCAAACGGACATTACGGGAGATCCGACCGTCGGATTCTCCTAAAACCGGAACCGTTGGGTTCGTATCGAAAAGAGCTTTCTAACGAATATTAGAAATTCAAAATCTAACGGTTGGATTTGGAGATACGTCCAAATCAAATTCGAAAAAGGTCGCTATAAGTGCAGTTCGATGGCCGTTGTTGGAAATCGACTGTACGGGCCTTGATAAAATTATTAAAAATATCAATAATTTGTGTAAAATCATAAGAAATGATTTGAGAAAAATTGGGGTGAAAAACTCCATATTTGAAAAGATAAAAATAGATTTTTATCGAAATGAACTAGTTTTGAACTAAATTTAAAACCAATTTATTTTTTTAAATAAATGAACAAGATTTAAAAAAGGGGTTTTAAATAATCGAATTTCTAATATATTTGATTGAGTTTGAAATGGGTTTATCGTGAACTGTGTTTTAAATAACACCTAGTTCTTTAACCCAGTAAAAGGAGTTTTAACGAATCTGCAATTAGATTGAGATGTGAATTCGTAATCTAAATTTCCAAATTTAGAAAATGAGCGGGAATGGAGTATTACCAGTTTTGCTCCAAAGCGATAGTTAAATCTTTAATTAGATTTGAACGTGAAATGGTAATTAGTTTTACCGATAACACAGTGGTGTTAGATATGGAGTATTACCAGTTTTGCTTCATGGGATGAATAGGTTGGGATTGGGAAATAAAATAAATAACTACTTCGTTACGGTTCGCTAATCTCGACTAGTTGGAAAAACCATAATTTGGTTTTAAATGTCATCCAAAGGAAGATTACAGGATAAATTTTAAAGAATTTATCTTGGATAAAATTAATGGGAACCTTTCCCTAAGAATGTGGAATTTAGAAACTAGCTGTAGGTTGGCTAAGAAGAATGGCTTCCTGGATATTGATCTGATGTTGGTTTCGGCCTTCGGGGTTAATGTTTGGGAAATCGTTCTCTGGCTAATTTGCGGTTAGTGACTAATGAATTGGAATGAGGCGTATGTTGTGTTTGTGTAACATTTGTTTTAATATACGCGGGTTGTTCGGAAAGTCCGGGTTTACACCCATTCTGAATAACCGATTCGACGATATGTCGAAGATGAAGACGGTGGTTGAAGACCGGAAGTCTTCACATCGTAGGGATAATTACTGACGATCCTGATTGGGCTGTACACCCAAGAGGATGGAAATAGTTGGTGGTTGTCCAGACGTACTTGGAGATGAATGGATATGCGAGGAAAGTGCCTCCGGTTTCGTTCAGACCCAGAACGGACTTGTAAATGGATTGTGTGTCTGACATTGGATTTTATTCTGTGTTGATTGATTTCTATTAAATATACATCTGTTTGGCGGCGGAGAATTTATTCTTTTGCTTAACGCCCTTCTCTGAGACGTACGAGCTCAGAGGTTGTATATCGATGGACATCAGTCGCATGGCATGAACTGCCTGTGTGGCACGCTAAGATGCAATGATCAAGGCTTCTGTTGAAAAGCAAAGTCTTGTGGTTGATGATCAAAGCACGGCCTTTGTGGCGTAGCTTTGTGTATAGCGTGAATTCGCGAGCCTCACACCTCGGTATGAGTTAAAAACGGGATACGGACAGCTGGGAGAGCGCACGTTTCTTTCTAGCTTTGGTGGTGTCAGTGACTTACCAGCCCTGACATATATATACTTTTCACCTTTGTGGTTGTTGGATGAGGCGCCTCGATTATAGGTCTGTAAGGACCGGGAAACGTGTGTTCAGGCATAATTAATCCTCTAACGTAAGTGAGGACCGGCCCAGCCGCATCCAAGGGTTACCCAGTGTGCGTAATCCTGAGCATTTGCTAGAGTGTCTCGAACGCGGAGAGGAGCTTGCCCCTTGCCTCGACTCATGACGGAATCCAATTTCCAATACGTGTATTTCGGCTTTAATTGTAGAACTAGTATGGCGACATGATATATGGTACCCATGCCGTCTATGATTTATATTTATGATTGAAACTGTTTTGACACTATACACTTATTATAGTATCAAATGATTTGTTTTACACGTACCAAGCATGTTTGGCTATTATAAGGGAAAACCCTATCCCCCGGCTTGCGTTGCATTGTATGATAGGACCTGGGTCTTATAATAGCTTCATTTTTCGAAAAAGCATTGCGTTGTTTACTCTATGCACTGGTATTCTTGGGAGGAAACCCGTTCCGTGTTATACGGCGTGGTCCCTTGAATTACTCTCTTTTAAAGTAAAGCTTTAAATAACTGTTTTAGTTCTCACACCAGTCACATGACTGACCTGGAGTTTATTGTTTTAACCTAAACTCTGGGTGCCCCTATTTTCCGCACGGGCAGCTAGTAGTTTTGGTTTTGCAGATTTATATTCACAGGATCCTGGTTTACAGCTGGAATGATATCCGGAAAGCTCTGTATCCGTATATCACCTTCAGTTGTGCTTTTGTATTATTTTCCGCTGCTATGTAATTTACTGTAATCTCTGATATTTATCGAATGTAATTTATTCATTTATACTCTGTATATTCTTGTATCTGATGGAATTGTTGTAATAGCAATGAAATGTTCTTCTGTATGTGTCCTGATTTGTCCTGTTCTCAAACAGTCAGGGGTTTCGTACGGTCTAGATCGGTTTAACGACTGATTCGGATCGAGCGAAATTCCAGGCCGTCACATTTGGTATCAGAGCTTTGGTTTACAGAGCTCGAGAACAAGACACATTAGAACCATACGAAAGAATTCATCAGATATTGGATTAGTAATATCCAATTAGAATGACTCGTTAGAGATAGGATCAGTAGTATCCTAGAACGAGTGTGAAGAGTATATTTTTCAAATGAAAACAATTTTTGTTTTGAAAACTTAAATCACTTCTACGTATTTGATTATTTATTTATTTTGAAAATGGACAATCTAGTATATAAAGATTTTGCATATACGCGTCATGAACGTATATTCGAAGTTTTAATATATTAGATAGATATGGAATCATACTCTAGTGGCCCGAAGATGATTCTGATGATTGACTAGTTGTCATTAGTATTCATGTTCGAGTAACGAAGGTGTGATATCGATATATTTCCATTAGACTGGTGTGAGAACCAAAACCAATATATAGTTAAAACACATTGTTGTGAATTGACATCAAAAACATGATTTTCTTTATATATAGATATCAAAATTATGAATTTGAAACTCTAATCCACTAATTGATTGATGTTTGTGTTGTTTGTTTATTTGTTTGCTAATTTTGAACCATTATGCCTAATTGCATCAAATATTGAATTATATTGAAATTGGTCGCATTTGCTTGCATGTACATATACTTATATTGAACAGGTCATAGCAAGGAGGCTAGAGCCAAAGAATAAAATTTGTTTGCCCGACAAATAGGTACATGTTTATTACATAATTTACTGTTTTGTTTGGGTGATGATGATTTTGTGAGCCTATTGGCTAGCCGCTTGGCTTTTTCTTTTTCTTTTTGAGATCTGAAAGACCGGGGAAGCTATTTGAAATTCCCCGATGCTCCCGGTGCAGGGGAGGTTATGGCGAAATTTTTCGAAAATTTAGGGTGTTAGCCAAATTTTTGAAATTTTGAAAATTCTCAGAAACTAAAGAGTTGGAGAATGGAAGCCAGTTCGAACGTAGAGTTGAATAATCAAACCACTTTCGACTTTGTTCCTTTTCGGGGACGAAAAGTTTTAAGTGGGGGAGATTGTAACAACCCGTAAAATGCGAGCCAGTTTGAAATTTTTATTTTGGCAATTTTAGCGAATTTTGATTATTTAAAATGAATTATTTTAGATAATATCGACGAGAAATTTATTTTGAATATAATCGAACGTATATATTATACGCGTCGTCGCTAGAATATAAATATTTATATATAATTATAAAAGGAATTGAAAATGGCGCGGTAGTTCGATAATTTGATTTCAAACTTCAATTGAATGTACCGGGTGCAAAACAATCCGGATTTTAGTGAAACCAAAAATAATGGAATCTAATTGTGAATATCTTTCCAACGAATCCGAAAAATCAAAAGTTCGTAGCGGGAATCAAAAGATATGTCCAGTTGAAAATTCTGAATAGTCGCTATGGAATTCAGGCCCTTAAAAATGGACATTTTGCAAATGACCTCGGATTTCGACGAAACCACTTTTGTTGGGTCCGTGATGTCAAGTTATTGCTAGATTCCAAATTTCATAATTTTTCGAATCAATGTGTGAGCGTGACAAAGGAAAACGCGTTTTGACCATTTCAGTTGATTTTAATCGACTGGAAATTGGCCATTTTTCCAACGGTCTCAGAATTCGACGAAACTAGTTTTGTTAGGACCGTATCGTCAATACGAAGCTAGAAAATATTTTTCTGGAATTTTTCTAGTTAGTATGTGACCCCGGTAATTTGAAATGTACGTTTAAAATTCAATATAGTGATTTAAATGTTAATTTAAACGAAAACTGATCGTAACATCCGAGTTGGGTTACGCAACATATCCCATTGTGTTCAGAATGGGGGTAATTAGCTTGGGCGACACTCGTTGGGTTTAATTTGGGGTTCGGGTTGATAAATTTATAAATAAAATAAAGTTAGATTTAAATATTAATAAAATATATTTATTATAAAGTCGTTTTCCCTTAAGCCCTAACCACTTGAACCAGGCCGCCACTTTCACTTCATCGACGATTAAAAATCGCCCCAATCCTTATTCCACGAAATCTCCCAATCCCTTAAATCGTTCAAGTTCGACTTTCGTGAAGCCAGAGGAGCGGATTCGTAGCTCAAGGCTGCTGCGTTCGAGCATGGACTTCGAGGCTGACGGTGGCTCGAGTTGCGAGCTGTGGCCAAGCGTGGGGGAAGGGCGCTGCGCCGCTTCCGAGGCCGACTTCCGATCAGGGCATGGAGCCTTGGTTCTCGCGCCTGGAAGAGCCCTAGTGGCGGGCGAAATGGGGCTAATTTCCTGTATCGTGAAACAAGGAGAGGAATGAGTTACAGAGAGCGATGGAAACAGGTATAAATTATTTAATTAATAATTTAATTAAGTTAATTAATTACTGTAAGTTCACAGTGGATTTATTTTTAGTTTTTAATGCAAAATAGGACTGTTAAAATCTGAGATTTCTTTTATATATATATATATAAAAAAAAAAAAACATTGTAGAAAAGAAGTGATTGCAAAAATAATAAATAGCAAATGTTTTAGAAAGAAAAACATTCACTGTTTGAATAAAAACAACATTATTTGGCAAAATATATACATGGCAATATTTTTGAAAAAAAAAAAAAAACAAAATTGCTATAGTGTAGAAAGGTGATTTTTATTGTAAAAGACTTTGTTTTAAAATACAATTGCTTTGAAAATAAATATGTTTTAAAAATAAAATTAACTTTGTTTTGAAATGGTTATCATAAGTATAAAAATTCGATTTTTATATATTGAATAGCGAAATGAAAATATAATTTTTATCATTGAACTTCGATAGAAAAATAGAATTTTTATATATTGAACTTCGATAGAAAAATAGAATTTTTATATATTGAACTTCGATAGAAAAATAGAATTTTTATATATTGAACTTCGATAGAAAAATAGAATTTTTATATATTGAACTTCGATAGAAAAATGGAATTTTTATATATTGAACTTCGATAGAAAAATGGATTTTTATATATTGAATAGCGAAGTAAAAATTCGATTTTTATATATGTAGTGGCTACGGACGACGAAGCTGACGAAGATGCGAAAACAATGAAGATTTCTATCAAAGAAGAGTCAAGATGTTTGGATAGCTATAAGTGAGAACTTCTCACCTTTCAATTTATTTTTTCTAGTTATATATATATACTAGGATGCAGACGGTGCTTAGTAGCACCCGACACAATTGTCCACAGACCATGGACTTGTTTGTTTGGCTGTTTGGTAATTGATTGAGATATTGATTTGAATGTGGTTTGTGGTGTGAAAAATCGAATCGATAAATTGATTAGGATTAGACGTGCGCCGTTATAAGGCGAAGGAGTAAGGCTAGGTTAGACCCTTACTCCAAATTTTGTGTTTGCATAACGAAAGTGAATTTGATTGATGTGTGAATGGCGTGGGCCTTCACTAGACCGGGGATAAGGCTAGGCCTTGTCCCGTTTCTAGTATCGTGCCGTTATGCCGCCAAAATTTTCTAAAATATGTTAGAAAAATAAAAATACCATTTTATTTAAAGAATGAACTGAGTAGACATTCATATGTTAAAATAAAATGTTTTATCGTTAAAAATATAATTTTTAACGTGAATGCGAATAAATAAAATATTCATTTACAAACCGGACGGTTTGTTTATGTACACCTATTTGAATGACATTGATTGGGTCGATCAATTTTACACATCGCCCAGCTGCACGAATAAAATATGTGTTTGATTGTTTGAAACCCCACACGGGTGTTGGGATGAAATTTGAAGTTCACTCATCCTGATTGATTAAATATGTCGATCGATTGATTGACAGGCTGTTATAAGCGTTAGATATTTATATTTGATGCTTATACAGTGTAGTGCACTTTGGTTGATGGTTGATTATTTTTCAATGCTATTATATACATGTGTTGTATGAAAATCCATATAGTTAACTTTATATGGTAATTGTTTGGGCCTCATTCCAATTTGAAAAATAAAGAATATATAAAATAAAGGTTCATGTGTTGACTATACTCATCCGTTGGGAATAGCCATGTGTTGAACGAATTATTTTTATAATAAAATTTACATCTTTATCAATATAAAATAAAGGTTCATGTGTTGACGGTACTCATTCGTTGAGATTAGTCATGTGTTGAACGAAATATTTTAACAAAAATAGTCATACACGGACGGTACTCATTCGTTGAGATTAGTCGTGTGTTGACAAAAAGAAATATTTGAAATAGAATATATAAAGCCGTGTTGAATAGTGATGCGCCATTTTGACGCGAACGAAATATATAACGATTTCGAAATGAATTGAATATATAACGATTTCGAAATGAATTGAGTATATAGCAATTTTGAAATGAATTGAATATAAAACGATTTCGAAATGAATTGAGTATATAACGATTTTGAAATGAATTGAATATAAAACGATTTCGAAATGAATTTGAATCGAATAGAAAACCAATTTGAATTGAAATGGAAGTTGAATTTGCTTTTGAAACGAATTCAAAACTAAATATATAATTCGTTTTAAATAGGAATCGACGGAATATATATTATATATATATTATATATATAATATAATGGCCTGAATAGAACGCGGTGCGCCGCGGCAGTTCGTAAATTTCGACCATTTATTTCAAACGGACATTACGGGAGATCCGACCGTCGGATTCTCCTAAAACCGGAACCGTTGGGTTCGTATCGAAAAGAGCTTTCTAACGAATATTAGAAATTCAAAATCTAACGGTTGGATTTGGAGATACGTCCAAATCAAATTCGAAAAAGGTCGCTATAAGTGCAGTTCGATGGCCGTTGTTGGAAATCGACTGTACGGGCCTTGATAAAATTATTAAAAATATCAATAATTTGTGTAAAATCATAAGAAATGATTTGAGAAAAATTGGGGTGAAAAACTCCATATTTGAAAAGATAAAAATAGATTTTTATCGAAATGAACTAGTTTTGAACTAAATTTAAAACCAATTTATTTTTTTAAATAAATGAACAAGATTTAAAAAAGGGGTTTTAAATAATCGAATTTCTAATATATTTGATTGAGTTTGAAATGGGTTTATCGTGAACTGTGTTTTAAATAACACCTAGTTCTTTAACCCAGTAAAAGGAGTTTTAACGAATCTGCAATTAGATTGAGATGTGAATTCGTAATCTAAATTTCCAAATTTAGAAAATGAGCGGGAATGGAGTATTACCAGTTTTGCTCCAAAGCGATAGTTAAATCTTTAATTAGATTTGAACGTGAAATGGTAATTAGTTTTACCGATAACACAGTGGTGTTAGATATGGAGTATTACCAGTTTTGCTTCATGGGATGAATAGGTTGGGATTGGGAAATAAAATAAATAACTACTTCGTTACGGTTCGCTAATCTCGACTAGTTGGAAAAACCATAATTTGGTTTTAAATGTCATCCAAAGGAAGATTACAGGATAAATTTTAAAGAATTTATCTTGGATAAAATTAATGGGAAATTTTCCCTAAGAATGTGGAATTTAGAAACTAGCTGTAGGTTGGCTAAGAAGAATGGCTTCCTGGATATTGATCTGATGTTGGTTTCGGCCTTCGGGGTTAATGTTTGGGAAATCGTTCTCTGGCTAATTTGCGGTTAGTGACTAATGAATTGGAATGAGGCGTATGTTGTGTTTGTGTAACATTTGTTTTAATATACGCGGGTTGTTCGGAAAGTCCGGGTTTACACCCATTCTGAATAACCGATTCGACGATATGTCGAAGATGAAGACGGTGGTTGAAGACCGGAAGTCTTCACATCGTAGGGATAATTACTGACGATCCTGATTGGGCTGTACACCCAAGAGGATGGAAATAGTTGGTGGTTGTCCAGACGTACTTGGAGATGAATGGATATGCGAGGAAAGTGCCTCCGGTTTCGTTCAGACCCAGAACGGACTTGTAAATGGATTGTGTGTCTGACATTGGATTTTATTCTGTGTTGATTGATTTCTATTAAATATACATCTGTTTGGCGGCGGAGAATTTATTCTTTTGCTTAACGCCCTTCTCTGAGACGTACGAGCTCAGAGGTTGTATATCGATGGACATCAGTCGCATGGCATGAACTGCCTGTGTGGCACGCTAAGATGCAATGATCAAGGCTTCTGTTGAAAAGCAAAGTCTTGTGGTTGATGATCAAAGCACGGCCTTTGTGGCGTAGCTTTGTGTATAGCGTGAATTCGCGAGCCTCACACCTCGGTATGAGTTAAAAACGGGATACGGACCGCTGGGAGAGCGCACGTTTCTTTCTAGCTTTGGTGGTGTCAGTGACTTACCAGCCCTGACATATATATACTTTTCACCTTTGTGGTTGTTGGATGAGGCGCCTCGATTATAGGTCTGTAAGGACCGGGAAACGTGTGTTCAGGCATAATTAATCCTCTAACGTAAGTGAGGACCGGCCCAGCCGCATCCAAGGGTTACCCAGTGTGCGTAATCCTGAGCATTTGCTAGAGTGTCTCGAACGCGGAGAGGAGCTTGCCCCTTGCCTCGACTCATGACGGAATCCAATTTCCAATACGTGTATTTCGGCTTTAATTGTAGAACTAGTATGGCGACATGATATATGGTACCCATGCCGTCTATGATTTATATTTATGATTGAAACTGTTTTGACACTATACACTTATTATAGTATCAAATGATTTGTTTTACACGTACCAAGCATGTTTGGCTATTATAAGGGAAAACCCTATCCCCCGGCTTGCGTTGCATTGTATGATAGGACCTGGGTCTTATAATAGCTTCATTTTTCGAAAAAGCATTGCGTTGTTTACTCTATGCACTGGTATTCTTGGGAGGAAACCCGTTCCGTGTTATACGGCGTGGTCCCTTGAATTACTCTCTTTTAAAGTAAAGCTTTAAATAACTGTTTTAGTTCTCACACCAGTCACATGACTGACCTGGAGTTTATTGTTTTAACCTAAACTCTGGGTGCCCCTATTTTCCGCACGGGCAGCTAGTAGTTTTGGTTTTGCAGATTTATATTCACAGGATCCTGGTTTACAGCTGGAATGATATCCGGAAAGCTCTGTATCCGTATATCACCTTCAGTTGTGCTTTTGTATTATTTTCCGCTGCTATGTAATTTACTGTAATCTCTGATATTTATCGAATGTAATTTATTCATTTATACTCTGTATATTCTTGTATCTGATGGAATTGTTGTAATAGCAATGAAATGTTCTTCTGTATGTGTCCTGATTTGTCCTGTTCTCAAACAGTCAGGGGTTTCGTACGGTCTAGATCGGTTTAACGACTGATTCGGATCGAGCGAAATTCCAGGCCGTCACATATTTTATATGGAATTTAAATTGATATTAATATGGTTTTTCAATTTTAAATAATTGGATACGGTTGGAGATAAATCTTCAGATGTTTGATATTAATCCGATAAATGATGATTCTTACTATTTGAGTTAAAAGGTAGTTCACCATTATTCCGCTTATATTGTGAGTTGGATATCGAGATTAATATTAAGTATAAGTTGATGGTATTTCTATTCAGATCAAATGTTAAAGAGTTGGATAAATCTTTTAATTAAGATACGAGTTTCCTAAGTTGACTGGGATAAATTGGATAGAAATAATCTTCAGATATTTGATATGAAATTTTGTGGTGTAAATGTATACTATTTGAGGAATTTGGAAGATATTATTATATCGTTATTCCACTTATAGTATTCATTGATTATGAGAATTGATATCGAATATAAGTAGATACAATTTCTGTGTAGCTTATGTTCAATATCAATTGATTTGTGTTTTGTCGTGAATCATATCTTCAATAATATCATTCTTGAAACCCAATGAGATTGAAATTCATATCGTAATTTTAGGATTTAATCAGATCTTTGATTTGAGGAAATTAAAAGTGAGGAATTGGAAAGAAAGTATAATCTTTTAGTTAAGATTAAAGAATGGAATGTTGGAAAATCAATTTAATTGGAAAGTAGGGTTGAAATGTGGGGTAAGGGTTTTCAAAGGAAACTGGATTTTTAATAACGAGTTACCAAACGGAAAATTAATTAAGGCTTTGGGGCTAGATTATCTTGGATTTAAGGGATGTGCTTTAAAGAAGAAGGGTTAAATATGGATTTTGTTAAAGATAATTTGAGAATAGATTAAAGATGTTTAATTTTGACAAAATCCAAGATGGAAGGAGATTGGTAGAAAGCCTGTGTGTTCTATAATTGTGTTTTTTTATACTGCGCTTATTATTTGGAAAGACCGGGATCGGATGTATGCCTGAAAACCATTCCAAGTAATAATACGACATTGTGGAGAAACTGAAGACATTAAAGACGACATAGAAGACCAGGATCCTTCGTGTCGTAAGGACGACTTGCTGAATGTTCCGAATGGGTCGCTTCCATTTGTAGATGGACTTTATATCAGTTAAGTGGCAAGAAGCCCGAACGTATGTGAAGGAATTCCAGATTGTGGTTTCGTTCAGACCCAGAACGGACTTGTATGGATTATGTGTCTGACATTGTAATTGACTGCGTAGCACTGATCTTTGTTAAATATATATCTGCTTGGTGGTAGAGAATTTATTCTCTTGCTTAAAACCCTTCTCTAAGACGTATGAGCTTAGAGGTTATATATTGATGGAAATCAGTGATGCGTAATGAATGGACAATGTGGCATACTTAAGTTATGTGATGAGCTATGGATAATCAAAGCATGGCTTATTTAAGTGTAGCTTTGTGTATATCGTGACCTCGACGAACCTCACACCCCAGATTGATGGTAAACTGGTGGTTAGATTTTTATGTTCATTTCGTATGTTCGGTGCACCGGGATGTGATGATGAAAGGGTACTGCGAAGTCCCCAGTCTGGGACACTATTTGTTGGGTACGCTGATTCATGTATGGTAGGTTAGTATAACGGAGTCCGAATCTGGACGTTATCCACGAGTACTGGGATGATGCGCGCAAGAGAGTTTGTGAGCCCGTGAATGATCTTTCGTACCAGGAACCATCATGTTCAAAACCCAATCTCCACTACGAGCCCATAAGGTTTTGATTATATAGCCTGCTAGATACCAGTAGGATTGTCAGTATAATAGGATGGGGCATTATGCTGGCTTGGATTAATACATTTATTTGCGAAAAGGATTTTCACACTATATATAATAGTAAAAGAGGATTTTCACATATGAATGCATTTTTGGTTATCATAAGGCAAAACTCGCCCATTTGTTGTGCGCTTGCGTTGTGTGATGTGGACCGAGCTTATGATAGCTTCATTTTTCAACAATCATTGCGGATTTCTATGCACTGGTATCCACATGGAGTAAACCCGTTCCGCATTAGCGGCGTGGTCCGGTGAATTACCAAACTTTAAAATAAACCCTAAAAACAACTGTTTTGAGTTCTCACACTAGTCCCACGACTGACCTAGAGTTTGTTGTTCCCTCACCTAAACTCTAGGTGCCCATAATTTTTACACGGGTAGCCTAGTAGTTTGGTTCGCAGATTTAGCCTTGGAGTTAGTTGGAGCAGAATTCTGGTTTGCGCTGAAGCTATATTGACTTGGAGCATTCACATTCTTCCGCTGAGTTAGTATCTCATCCGTTGTGAAATCAATGTACTCCGATGTATTCCTTGTAACTCTGATGTTATATTATGGTAGTGAAATGAAAAGTTCTGTTACTTTTTGTGCAAATATGTAAGTACTCATAATTATCCGTCTTTATGAACGGTTTAAGTTGGTTTAATTACCAGTGAAAACCGAGCAAAAAGCCAGGTCGTTATAGCTATTTTGTCATATGCACTGATATTCTTAGGAGGAAACCCATTCCGTGTTATACGGCATGGTCCTTTGATATATCTGATTTAAAGTAAAGTTTTAGATAACTTTTTTAGTTCTCATACCAGTCATGTAACGACCAGGAATTTTCGACCTCGAAAATCGACACACGAACACCATGTCGACGTTCAAGCATCAGAAACACCTGAACGTTATGAGAAAGAAATTAGAGGATGAGAAAAGAAAGAAAGAAATATTAGAAGAGAAGAAAAGTAGAAGAATATCAGAATCTCACAGCAGAACGAATAAAGTATAATATCAAATCTCTTTATACAAAAAGAACTGTATATATATACATACCAATCATCAGAGTACATCGTATATCAGACATAGCGGAAATAAACTTTGAATCACTAATGGTGAAGCCTCCTGCTTCCAGCTCTCGAATCTCTAGCGATACCTAACCTGTTAATATACTCGGTCTGACCCGAGCACATTTGATTTAAAACAAAATTCACCGAGTCAGTCTGGAATACTTTCAGTGGTAAATTCATAGCACAACAACTTGTTTAACTTTGAAAATCCTTTCTGAAAGAAAAGGGATAATAGTAAGACCAGTCCACACATAAACACAGACGGTTTTTACCATACTATGACCCAAACACCTTTAAAATCAATATCTTTTCTGATATTATGATAGTGTCTATCAAATCACAAATAAATATCAATCTAGTAGAACGCTTGCATCTCACGCTCTACATATATAGTATACAATCAAAACCACAGGCGCTTATTGGAGATTGGATTCCGACTATGACAAGGTATGGGACCACCTGCCGCTGGTGTATCTCTAGAGACGAATACACTGGGTTTAACAAGAACATCTTGCAACCTGGCCCACACATGACCGACCACTCATTTCCCTTGAGTGTATCGAATATATTGTCACCCACGACTGTGCAGCTACCGTTTTTCCCGGGAGATACAGAAACGAAAAGAAGTAACAAATATGAATATTCTCTAGATGGTGACAATACACCCTAATGGGCGCGACCCACATAGCCATGTTGCCTGCCTGATTTTTGTCATTCCCAGGTTGATGAGGCTCGAGGTTATAATAGAACTTTGAACCATATGGCTATCATTCGCTTTGGATTCCACATCGTCACGTCATCCAGGAACAGGATGAACCGAAGGCACTCTCCTACCGCATCCTTATATAGGAATCACCCCAGGGATCAGTAGCGAGTAGTCCTTGCAATCCATAAATTTCAATCACGACAGAACCACAGTGTATCTCTGGGAGCTAACCATAGATTATAAGTAGTTCTTCCGCTTCATGAAGATCTATGGTCTTCAATGCTCCATCTTCATTTGCTGCCAGTAGGTTCGCACGCAACGTTGGATCGAAGTGGTTTTGGGTCTAGTTCCCATCCCGGTCTCTTTGAAACAACTCGTCAAAAAGGTCCAATATATTTCATCAATAGTTTGGTGTTTTAACTATCAATGTTAAACAATATGATCCAGTATATTGGAGCTCTGATTCATTTACTAAAACTATTTCATCGATCTTTAGAAATCGATTTCATATCCTCTTGTCATTAGTCCATTATTCGTTACATGAAAAACAATAACGTATCTTTATTTACAAAACTCCATTTCATTTCTTATTTCAGAATCATCCTATATATCCGCCAAATCCCTTATATATTACCTTTGCCTTGCGAAAATCATCTTACATTCTTAAAGTTAACGATAAATTTCATGAATTCAACTCGAGTTAAACAATGTTTTGTTAAAATTAACAAGTTCTAATTAACATTTCAAAATCTTGTCAACGATGTCGCAATATTTCCCTTGTAGAAATAATAATCAAATTTCAACACTCCTATCGTTCAAACTAATATCATCCCTTGATAATAGTGAAGTCGTTCAAGTTGGTGTATTTTAGTTAGCTCTCAGACCTTGACCGACAACGTTCTTATCTCGGAATAGATAAAGGTTTGAACACAAAACTTATCACTTCGGTTACTATCGATTCAGTTTAGTGGTTTATTCAAAACATCGTTTTAATAACCAACCCTTGATTTGGCGTATTTTTCTCAACTAGATCTCTTTTACTTTTTATTCAAGAAAAATACTAAATGTGAATTTCCTTTCCTTTAACCCTTTTAACAAAATTTATTAACACTTAGTTTTTGTTCAAAAATCTACTTACTAAGTCCTTCCACTAATACCCTTACTTTCGCAAACTAGAATGATTTTTGTTTAACCCAACCCCTTTAGTAAATGCTTATTTAAAAATCATTTCCCAAGTTTAAACTTCTTTATAAACTTTGTTTCAAAACTCGGATTCAATTCTAACATCTCCTTATATACTTTTCTTATATAAATTTGTCAATCTTCTTTATTTTGTAAATCACTTTCACTTTCCTTTGTTTACTAATTTTATAAATTTAGAAAAAAAAATCTTATTTAAATCTTTTACGACAACCTATTTCACATCCATACTACTTTAATAATCAAGTCTTATATTTAATTTAGTACGATATAGCTTTCAGCACAATTTGATTTAAGCTTATTTCATACTCTTGAAATAACTATGTGTATGACTATTCTTATAAAATCCCTCATCATTATCAAATTTTAAAATTCTGTTTTAAATAAAATAAAATATAATTTAAAACTTTTACTTCGGTTATAACAATAGAATTATAACTGAAAATACGTCGCTTTGCCTAATAGTGAATTAATGTCATGCAACAGGGTTTAAAATTATTTGCTGCCAATAACTAAATCAATACCGTCGATTTAATTAAAAATATCACATCAACGTTAAATTTCAATTCAACGCTCAGTATATAATCATCCATCAACATTTAAACAGGGTATAACGTTGTTTGGGGTGAACAGTTCACATCTGAAGAACATGGAGAAATAAACGACATAAAACGTATTTTGAGGAATCTGGTCGGATCCCTCCAGCCTATTCGTCCCTGCATCACCGATAATACTTGATAATAATTCATGAAAAAATTATCAAAATCATCTAATACGAAAGTTATAATTTGTCGACACCCATTCAATCAGCAACCAATGCATTCAATCAACCAATGGTGATCATTAACGGTGAATTATATTTTATATGAATTTAACACATAACAGAATTCCAGAAATTGTGAGAAATAACTCACCTTGTTTTCGACGATCGATGATTGTCCTGTTCTTCCATTTAATTATAGATGAGCATTTAAAATTAATCAAAATTCGGAATAACTCAATCCATTTCGATCCTACCCAGTAGTGTAGCCTTTGTTGCCACAAACCCATTGGATCCCGTTTCGTCAAATTCTGTTATCGCATGGACGAGTTACGGAGTTTATAATTTTGAACCAATATTATATAACTACTAAATTAATTAAATTTTTAATCCTCTAATTACCTTAAATCACCTCGTTGCTTCTGTAATTCACGTTATATCCTGTCATTCTGAATGGGAGTTCCTCAGTTCGAACCGAATACCCATAAGATATCAACCCTTTGATCACCATAACGCATGATACCCAGGCTCCATTACTACACTTGCTGCTATATAACTCCATACTCCTTATGGCCGATTTTCACTTTATCCTTCAACAGTGCTTCATCGCCCTCCTTCTTCTTATCAGGCATTCGAAATACTTTTTTTTCTTTTAGTTTTAAATATAAGTGCCCAAACCCATCTGAAACAATGACAGCCCACCACGAAAATCAGCCTACTCCCCATCTTAGAAGCCACGTAAGTCCTCCCTTTCTTCTCCACCCAAACACACAGTCAACTTCCTCCATCATTCACGCCAACACTTAATTATACAGTACGCCATTTCCGCATATTTCCCCTCACCCCTAGTTGAACTCGCATGTTATTTCCACGCATCAGATCTGAAACGACCCGAACTTCCTCGGTCTCCGAAGAGAAGGGAAAGAGCGGATTGTTTTCGAGAACACGACAAAATGGAACGCAGACGGAAGAACATTACATTGTATATTACAACAATGCATCAAATTACAAGAATATACAGAGTATAAATGAATATTACACAGAAATATCAGAGATTTAAATTACATTTAAATACATAGCAGCGGAAAATAATACAATACACAACTAGAAGAGATATACGGATACAAAGCTTTCCGAATATCGTTCTAGCTGTAAACCAGGATCCTGTGAATATAAATCTACAAAACCAAAACTACTAGCTGCACGTGTCAAAATAAGGGCACCCAGAGTTTAGGTTAAAACAATAAACTCCAGGTCAGTCATGTGACTGGTGTGAGAACGAAAAACAGTTGTAAATCTTTATTTTAAAGATCGGTAAATCAAGGGACCACGCCTTATAACACGGAACGGGTTTCCTCCCAAGAATACCAGTGCATAAAACGAACAGCGCAATGCTAAGTAGAGAAAAATGAAGCTGTTATAAGACCCAGGTCCCATCACACAATTCAACGCAAGCCGGAGGATAGGGTTTTTACCTTATAATAGCCAAGAATGCTTGATACGTTTAAAAGAAATCATTTGATACTATTATAAGGGTATAGTGTATAAAACAACTTCAAATCATAAGTATCAATCATAGGCAGCATGAATGCCCCATACCACGATGTCGCCATATATAGTTTATACAATCAAAATCGCAAAGTCGCGTATTTGGAAATTGGGTTTCCATCTATGAACCGAGGCCAGGGATCGTCCTCAACCGATTCAAGACAATCTAGCCTACCATGTCTCAGGATCAGAACGCATCGACCCTTGGAGCGACAGGGCCGGTCCACTGATGTGGAATAAAATGCCTGAACACTACGTTTCCCCGCCCTTTGGGGCGCAAATGAGCCATCAAATGACTCCATCGAACCCGGATCGTCCGATCAAACCGAGGCGCCTCGCAACAGCAACAACCACACAGCTGAAAAGTATATAAATGTCAGGGCTGGTAGGTCACTGACACCACCCTAGCTAGAAAGAAACGCATGCCCTCCCTGAGGTCCTCTCCCGTTTTTAGTTCACAACCGGGGTGCGAGGCTCGCGAATCAACGCTACACAAAGCTACACCACAAAGGCCGTGCTTTGATCATCAACCACAAGACTTTGCTTTTCAACAGAAGCCTTGATCATTTGCATCTTAGCATGCCACACAGGCAAACCATTCTATGCAACCGATATCAGTCACATAGAATGAAATCCGATGTCAGACACACAATCCATTTACAAGTCCGTTCTAGGTCTGAACGAAACCGGAGGCACCTAGTACCCCGCATATCCATCGATCTCCAAGTACGTCTGGGCGATCACCAACTGTTTCCATCTTCTTGGGTGTACACCCCAATCAAGATCATCAGTAATCACCCAAATGACGTGAAGACCTCCGGTCTTCGACCACCGTCTTCATCTTCGACACCACGTCGAATCAGTTATTCAGAATGGGATAAACCCGATCTTTCCGAATAACTCACGTATACTTTAAATAAGTGTTACACAAACACAACATACGCCTCATTCCAATTCATCAGTCACTAACCGTAAATTAATCAAGAGAATAATTCCCCAAATATTAACCTCGAAGGCCGAAACCAACATCAGATCAATATCCAGAAAACCATTCTGCTTAGCTAACCGACAGTTAGCTTCTAAATTTCACATTCATAGGGAAAGGCTCCCATTAATTTTATAAAAGATAAATTCCTTGAATTTATTCTTTAATCTTCTTTTGAATATCGATTCAACTAGTCGGGATTAACGAACCTTACCGAAGTAATCATTTGTTTTAATTTCCCAATCCCGACCTATTCATCCCATGAAGTAAAACTGGTAATACTTCATATCTAACACCACAGTGTTATCGGTAAATTCAATTACCATTTCACGTTCAAATCTAATTAAAGATTTAACTAACGCCTGGAGCAAAACTAGTGATACTCCATCCTCGACCATTTCAATCTAATTAAAGATTCATTAAAACTCCACTTAGTTTTAATCTTTAACGGGGTTAAAGAATCAGTGTCATTTAAAAACACTGTTCACGATAAACCCAAAATCACATTTCATTAATTATCGGGTTAAAGAACGAGTGTTATTTAAAATACTGTCCACAATAAACCCAAAAATCAATACTAATTCGATTCCAATTAAATATTATTTAATTGGTACATTTCATTAAATCTAAATAAAAAGATTTAATCTTTTCTCAACTGGGTTCAAGAACAGTGTTAGTCAAGACACCATTCACGACAAACCCAAATCACATTTGATATTAAATACAAGGCTCTGAATAGAAAATATATCGGCTTATATTCAACATCAAATTCTACGACCAACAAATATCGTATCGGAAATAACGATATATATATATATATATATATATATATATATATATATCTTTCAAATTTCCATAACAACATCTGTATAATCACGAAATCTAACATCGAAATAATCCAAAGACAATTTCAATTCAAATCCATTCCAATATAATTATTGGAAATTATGGTTATATTTCAAAACCATTTCGAATCCACTTTATTTATTTCAAAAATAAATGAATTATAATTCTAGTTCAAAACTAGTTCATTTCGATAAAAATCTATTTTTATCTTTTCAAATATAGAGTTTTTCATCCCAATTTTCCCCAAATCATTTCTTATGATTTTACACAAATTATTATTATTTTTAATAATTTTATCAATGCCCGTACAGTCGATTTCCATGAACGGCCATCGAACTGCACTTACAGAGACCTTTTTCAAATTTGATTTGAGCATAATTTCAAATCCAACCATTAGATTTCTAATTTCCAATATTCGTTAGAAAGCTCTTTTCGATACGAACCCAACGGTTCCGGTTTTAGGAGAATCCGACGGTCGGATCTCCCGCAATATCCGTTCGAAGTCAATGGTCGAAATTCGCGAACTGCCGTGGCGCGGCGCGTTCTATTCAGGCCATTATATTATATATATAATATATATAATATATACTTCGTCGATTTCAATTCAAAACGTGCTTTATAAATCATTTTAAATTCATTTTCAAAACGGTTTCAACTTCATATTCAATTTCAAATCAAAATTGAATATTCCAATATAAATTTGTTTCAAATTCATTTCAAATTGATTTCAATTCAATTTCGATTTTAATTCGATTTGAATTCATTTTCTTTTCAATTCAATTCAATTCGAATCCGTTTTAAATTCAATTCAATTCGAATTCGTTTTATATTCAATTCAATTCGAATTCGTTTTACATTCAATTCAATTCGAATTCGTTTTACATTCAATTCAATTCGAATTCGTTTCTATTCAATTTCAATTCGAATTTCAATTCTTTTCAAAATATCAGATTTTGAAATCATTTTCGATATTCATTATAAAATGAATGAAATCGATATAAATATCGTTCACGTCAAAATGGCGTCAATCTAATCAACACGGCTTCATATATTTCTATTTTCAAATATTCTATTTCAAATATTTGTTTTTCAAATATTTCTATTTCAAATATTTCATTTTCAAATATTTCTTTTTCAAATATTTCTATTTCAAATATTTCTATTCAAAACTGGAATGAAGCCCAATCAATTACCATATAATGTTAATTATATGGGTTTTTTACAACACATGTATACTATAACAACGATGAATAATCAACCATCATCCAAAGTGCATTCTACACTGTATAAGCATCAAATATAAATATTTAACACTCATAACAGTCTGTCAATCAATCGATCGACATACAACTAAACAATCGGGATTAGTGTACGTCAAATATCATCCCAATACCCGTGTGGGGTTTCAAACAGTCAAACACAGATTTTATTTGTGCAGTTGGGCGATGTGTAAAATTTATCATCCCAATCAATATCAGTCAAATGTGTGTATACAAACAAATCATCCGATTTGTTTATTTTTATTTCATTTCATATGACGTTAAAAATTCTATTTTTAACTATAAAATATTTTTAACTATATAAATATTTTATTTCATTTCATATGACGTTAAAAATTCTATTTTTAACTATAAAATATTTTTAACTATATAAATATTTTATTTCATTTCACATCACATCACACAATCAACTGCACATCAAAATCAAACAAACAAGCATACAAGCCGTCCATGGTCTGTGGACGACGGGTGTCGGGTGCTACTAAACACCGTCTGCATCCTAGTATATATTTATAACTAGAAAAATTAAATTAAAGAGTGAGAAATTCTCACAGGATTGCTAATCCAACGCCACGACTCTTCTTATGTAGAAATCTTCGTCGTTCTTGCCTCTTGTCACTTCCGTTGTCCGCATTCACTACATATATAAAAATCACATTTTTATATTCTCTATTATATAAAAATCATATTTTTATCGCTAACTTCATATTGTGAAAATAGAATTTTCATCGCTACTTCTATAATGTAAAAAGAGAATTTTCATCGCTACTTCTATAAGAAAAATTATATTTTCTTCTATCCAAAGACGATACCTTTATACAACAAAAGACGATATTTTTATAAAACAAAAGACGATATTTTTGTATCACTACTTCGTATGTAAAAAAAAAATCGTATTTTTATAACTATAATCTATATAAAGATTTTCAGATCTTAAAACAACCATATATACTAATTATTTACTGATTTTAAAACAATGAAAATATATTTAAAACTAAATTAACTGGAAAAAAAAACTCACCGACGAAGAGGGAGGCGCTGCGTTCAAAGGAGGAGGGGGGGAGTCTTGGCGTCGAGCTGCTGCGAGGGGGGGTGCGCGGCTAGGAGAGATAGGGTTTTGAGGAGGGGTTTTGGGCGCGGCTCTTCAAATCAGAAAAGGGAGGGAGGTAAGCGCGGTTCTTAGAAGGGAGGAGAGGAGGAAGAACGTCGGAGGGGAAGAAGATGGTCGGGGGGGGAGGGGGAGCTCGCGCGCCGGCGATGGTGCCAGGGGAGGAGTAGCGCGATGGATCGGCGGGGCGAGTTGTTTTTGTTTTTTTTTTTATTTCTGAAATCGAGTTTGGGTATAATGAGGTGGGGGGTTATGTAAAAATATATATATATTTAATTTAATTTAATTCCATAAAGTTAACCTTTTATTTCGAACTCGAAATCGAACCCACCGCCTATCGTCGCTAGCTAATTACCCCCATTCCGAACACAACGGGATATGTATCGTAAGCTGATTCGGTCGTTTCGATCAATTTTCGTCAAAACCAACATATAACTCTATATATTGAATTTGAATGCGCATTTCAATTTACCGGGGTCACATACTAACTCTAAAAATTCCTGAAAAATATTTTCTAGCTTCGTATTGACGATGCGGTCCTAACAAAACTAGTTTCGTTGAATTTTGAGACCGTTTGAAAAATGGCCATTTTCCAGTCAATTAAAATCAACTGAAACTGCTCAAACGCGTTTTCCTTTGCCACGCTCACATATTGATTCGAAAAATTATGAAATTTGGAATTTAGCAATAACTTTACACCACGGACGCAACAAAAGTGGTTTCGTTGAAATCCGAGGTCGTTTGCAAAATTTCCATTTTTAAGGGCCGAAATTCCATATCGACTATTCAGAATTTTCAACTGGACATATCTTTTGATTCCCGCTATGAAATTTCAATTTTTTGGAATCGTTGGAAAGATATCCTCAAATAGATCCTATTATTTTTGGTTTCACTAAAATCCGGTTTATTCTGCACCTGGTATGTTCAATTGAAGTTTGAAATCGAATTATCGAACTACAGCGCCATTTTCAATTCTATTTATAATTATATATAATTATTTATATTCTAACGACGACGTATATAATATATACGTTCAAATTCCATTCTAAATAAATTTCTCGTCGATATTATTTAAAATACTTCATTTTAAATGTTCAAAATTCGTTAAAATTGCCAAAATAAAAATTTTAAACTGGCCCAGATTTTCGGGTTGTTACAAGATCCTCCCCATATGTACTTCACCCTTCCTCATACGAAACGCCACCAACGTCATACTCAGCACCACTCCGATAATACACAGACCCTTCCTCCCGTACAAGACTGCTCTGCCTCCAACCAATGCTGCGCCAGTATTTCGATTTTTAACCCTTTGTGCGGATTGATTTCCATTTTTAAAACTTGCGGTGTAGTTTTAATGGCATAGTTTTAGTGGCGGCTTTATATGGTTTACTGGAGCAAGGAATGGCGAGAACGCACCGTATATATAGGCATGGAAAGTGAGGATAAGCTTCACGTCTTTCCTACTCTTACATACCTCTGCTTACAGAGGTGTACTATTGCAGTGATTTTTAGTTTCAGTTTGCATACTTGAAGCTTCATGTCGGTTTCTTTTCAACCGATGAGAACACTCGTAGCTGTTTTCTTTTTCTCTTAGGGTGTGTAGCTGATAGCACAAAGCGGTACGATTTGAGAAGAACAAAGATACATTGTATTTTCATCACTTGCACATGATTTAGTACTGTTTGTGTACATTTTGGTACGGTTGTAAATAAAGGTTGCTAGGATCTATACTTAAAGTTGTACTATATGGAGAATAAATGATCAGTAATTGCATATGCGGATAAACATTGGAGAAAAGGTTTGAGCAATGGTCTTGTACATTTGATTTCAGTAGGTTGGACAAAGTAGTCATGAAGGGAAGAAAAGACTGCATAGAGTAGCAGCCTATTTTCAATAGGTAAAATAAAAGAAAAGAAGTAGTGTTGGCTCGACAGTTTAAACATGCAGCGTGTTGTTACGTCAAGATGAAAGATGGAACGTTGGGTGAATTAGGCTGTACCTAACATGTGCGTAGCTCTATGTTTAGTTTTATATAAATATATTTTTATTAAGTTAGGTTAACTATTAAGTAATCACAAATGGTGTATTAAATGAGAGTGGACATTTCATAATGTATGGACATAACGTAGCTTCTTGGGTTTCCAACAACAAGATTAGACAAACGATTTTTTTTTTATAATAGTGTACGATTTAATCCGGTTAGTTTTTATTGTACCGCCATTTAACGTTACCGATGTCGATGAAAATAAAAATACCGTTGTGATGTGCAATGTTCCCCGATCCCAAAAATATAATAATATCGGTAGGCTAACTTATATTGTGAAACCCCAAAATGCTGGTATAGGGTGCAAAATACTCCAAAAAAGTTGTCTATGTAATTAATTAAAAATTATATTAAAATTGTAAAAACTAAATTAACACTACATCTCAAAAGAACCTTGTCCAAATTCGAATCCAGTATGCAGTTATTTCAAATAAACTGTTACGGTCGATGAACGATTCTATAATGACTATTTGAAAATTTGATTTGGACATATCTTACAATCTATACGATGAGATCTTGATTTTTCACTTCCATCAGAAAAATAAAATCACATAGATTTAAACGGTTCTTGTTTCACCGAAATCCGATTTATATCGGACCCTGTATATTCAATTTGAAGTTCAAAATTCAATATTACGAACTACCATGTCGTTTTGGGCTTGTTTTAAGTAATATATTTTCGAACTTCACTTTATAAATAATTTGATATAAATTCCATTATATTACCAATATAATATATAAAACTGATTTAAATATTCTCATTTAAACGACTGAAAATCCGGGACGTTACATTCTTCCCCCCTTAAAATAATTTCGTCCCCGAAATTACAAGGTAAGAAGAATGATACGAACTCAATAATAAATTTTGAATTATTACTAAAACAAGTTCGAACTTCTTTTTTTAATTTTCAAAATTTTTGCCAGCACCTCATTTGCACGGCTCGATCTCAACAACTACAACTGCCACACCGGGCCTCAACTTCTCCAAAATAAAACCAAAAGCCAAATGGTTGCCCAACTCAGGGTTATAAACCAATCACTCCAATCAATATATTAAGGTTCACCTGTTTGTCGGGCAACTCAATTTCAATTCCGTAGCAAATCAACTAACTGCTCTTCGCCTTCCAGTCTGTACTTCAGATCTGTACAACCAAACCAACTTCATGGCCTCCTGGAATCTGCACTCATCTCAACTTACATTGCACATAACAACGCAGGGTTAAATAATCCAGTTCCATTCCATAACCAGTTTTATTTTTAGTTCACTATACTGGGATTCATTTCCAATTTATATTTATGTAGTCCACTATACCGCCAAAACATCCAATTTAAATTCATTGATATTCATATATATTCTATTGACTTATGTCAATTTTTATCTCAATATCAGGGTTAAATTCTGATTTACATTTTCTTGGTTAATCCTTTCATAACCAAACCAATTTAAATCAACCAATCATTATTCAATCAAACAAGACATAATCAACCAACCAAATCATTTTATTCTTATTTAACTTTATTATTCACTTCGATTCCAAATTAAACTTTTCATTGAAGTTTTTATTTTCAAATTCCATATTTGAAATTTCCATCTGGTTAGATCATTTAAATTTTATAATCCACTTTGAATTATACTTCAAATCAACATTAGTCGATCAATACAATAATAATTTAAGAAAATTACACTTTACTTCTTTGTAAAATATATTGGGCCAAATTTTTTTTTTAAAATAATTTTGTAACAAATTACAAATACTCACACTCATATATATACTCACACTCAATCTGGGATATTACTAGTCCCATATCTATTGAGTTATAACACAGAGCCAAGGTTATTCCTAAACCATATGCTCTGATATCACTGTAACGACCAGGAATTTTTGACCTCGAAAATCGCCACACAAACACCATGTCGACATTCAAGCATCGGAAACACCTGAACGTTATGAGAAAGAAATTAGAGGATGAGAAAAGAAAGAAAGAAATATTAGAAGAGAAGAAAAGTAGAAGAACATCATAATCTCACAGCGGAACAAATAAAGTATAATATCAAATCTCTTTATACAAAAAGAACTGTATATATATATATACATACCAATCATCAGAGTACATCATGTATCAGACATAGCGGAAATAAACTTTGAATCAATAATGGTGAAGCCTCCTGCTTCCAGCTCTCGAATCTCCAGCGATACTTAACCTGTTAATATACTCGGTCTGACCCGAGCACATTTGATTTTAAACAAAATTCACTGGGTCAGTCTGGAATGCTTTCAGTGGTAAATTCATAGTACAACAACTTGTTTAACTTTGAAAATCCTTTCTAAAAGAAAAGGGATAATAGTAAGACTAGTCCACACATAAACACGGACGGTTTTTACCTTACTATAACCCAAACACCTTTAAAATCAATATCTTATCTGATATTATGATAGTGTCTATCAAATCACAAATAAATATCAATCTAGTAGAACACTTGCATCTAACGCTCTACATATATAGTATACAATCAAAACCGCAGGCGCTTATTGGAGATTGGATTCCGACTATGACAAGGTATGGGACCACCTGCCGCTAGTGTATCTCTAGAGACGAATACACTGGGTTTAACAAGAACGTCTTGCAACCTGGCCCACACATAACCGACCACTCATTTCCCTTGAGTGTATCGAATATATTGTCACCCACGGCGGCGCAACTACCGTTTTTCCCGGGAGATACAGAAACGAAAAGAAGTAACAAATATGAATATTCTCTAGATGGTGACAATACACCCTAATGGGCGCGACCCACATAGCCATGTTGCCTGCCCGATTTTTGTCATTCCCTGGTTGATGAGGCTCGAGGTTATAATCGAACTTTGAATCATCTGGCTATCATTCGCTTTTGATTCCACATCGTCACGTCATCCAGGAACAAGATGAATCGAAGGCACTCTCCTACCACATCCTTATATAGGAATCACCCCAGGGATCAGTAGCGAGCAGTCCATGCAATCCATAGATTTCAATCACGACAGAACCACCGTGTATCTCTGGGAGCTAACCAGAGATTATAAGTAGTTCTTCCGCTTCATGAAGATCTACGGTCTTCAATGATCCATCTTCATTTGCTGCCAGTTGGTTCGCACGCAACGTTGGATCGAAGTGGTTTTGGGTCTAGTTCCCATCCCGGTCTCTTCGAAACAACTCGTCAAAAAGGTCCAATATATTTCATCAATAGTTTGGTGTTTTAACTATCATTGTCAAACAATATGATCCAGTATATTGGCAGCTCTGATTCATTTACTAAAACTATTTTATCGATCTTTAGAAATCGATTTCATATCCTCTTGTCACAAGTCCATTATTCGTTACATGAAAAACAATAACGTATCTTTATTTACAAAACTCCATTCCATTTCTTATTTCAGAATCATCGCTATATATCCGCCAAATCCCTTATATATTACCTTTGCCTTGTGAAAATCATCTTACATTCTTAAAGTTAACGATAAATTTCATGAATTCAACTCGAGTTAAAAAATGTTTTGTTAAAATTAACCACTTCTAATTAACATTTCAAAATCTTGTTAACGATGTCGAAATATTTCCCTTGTAGAAATAATAATCGAATTTCAACACTCCTATCGTTCAAACTAATATCATCCCTTGATAATAGTGAAGTCCTTCAAGTTGGGGTATTTTAGTTAGCTCTCAGACCTTGACCGACAACGTTCTTATCTCGGAATAGATAAAGGTTTGAACACAAAACTTATCACTTCGGTTACTATCGATTCAGTTTAGTGGTTTATTCAAAACATCGTTTTAATAACCGACCCTTGATTTGGCGTATTTTTCTCAACTAGATCTCTTTTACTTTTTATTCAAGCAAAATGCTAAATGTGAATTTCCTTTCCTTTAACCCTTTTAACAAAATTTATTAACACTTAGTTTTTGTTCAAAAATTTGCTTTCTAAGTCCTTCCACTAATCCCCTTACTTTCGCAAACTAGAATGATTTTTGTTTAACCCAACCCCTTTAGTAAATGCTTATTTAAAAATCGTTTCCCAAGTTTAAGCTTCTTTATAAACTTTGTTTCAAAACTCGGATTCAATTCTAACATCTCCTTATATACTTTTCTTGTATAAATTTGTCAATCTTCTTTATTTTGTAAATCACTTTCACTTTCCTTTGTTTACTAATTCTATAAATTTAGAAAACAAAAATCTTATTTAAATCTTTTACGACAACCTATTTCACATCCTTACTACTTTAATAATCAAGTCTTGTATACTTTAGTACGATATAGCTTTCAGCATAATTTGATTTAAGCTTATTTCATACTCTTGAAATAACTATGTGTATAACTATTCTTATAAAATCCCTCATCATTATCAAATTTTAAACTTCTGTTTTAAATAAAATAAAATAAAATTAAAAACTTTTACTTCAGTTATAACAATAGAATTATAACTGAAAATACGTCGCTTTGCCTAATAGCGAATTAATGTCATGCAACAGGGTTTAAAATTATTTGCTGCCAATAACTAAATAAATACCGTCTATTTAATTAAAAATATCACATCAACGTTAAATTTCAATTCAACGCTCAGTATATAATCATCCATCAACATTTAAACAGGGTATAACGTTGTTTGGGGTAAACAGTTCACATCTGAAGAACATGGAGAAATAAACAACATATAAAGTATTTTGGGGAATCTGGTTGGATCCCTCCAGCCTGTTCGTCCCTGCATCACCGATAATACTTGATAATAATTCATGAAATAATTATCAAAATCATCTAATACGACAATTATAATTTGTCGATACCCATTCAATCAGCAACCAATGCATTCAATCAACCAATGGTGATCATTAACGGTGAATTATATTTTATATGAATTTAACACATAATAGAATTCCAGAAATTGTGAGAATTAACTCACCTTGTTTTCGATGATCGATGATTGTCCCGTTCTTCCGTTTAATTTTAGATGAGCGTTTAAAATTAAACAAAATTCCGAATAACTCAATCCATTTCGATCCTACCCAGCAGTGTAGCCTTTATCGCCACAAACCCCTTGGATCCGTTTCGTCAAATTCTGTTATCGTATGGATGAGTTACGGAGTTTATAAATTTGAACCAATATTATATAACTACTAAATTAATTAAATTTTTAATCCTCTAATTACCTTAAATCACCTCGTCGCTTCTGGAATTCACGTTATATCCTGTCATTCCCGATGGGAGTTCCTTAGTTCGAACCGAATACCCATAACGTATCAACCCTTTGATCACCATAACGCATGATACCCAGGCTCCATTACTACACTTGCTGCTATATAACTCCATACTCCTTATGGCCGATTTTCCCATTATCCTTTAACAGTGCTTCATCGCCCCCCCTTCTTCTTATCAGGCATTCGAAATACTTCTCTTTTTTTTTAAATATAAGTGCCCAAACCCATCCGAAACAATGACAGCCCACCACGAAAATCATCCTACTCCCCTCCTTATAAGCCACGTGAGTCCTCCCTTTCTTCTCCACCCAAACACACAGTCAACTTCCTCCATCATTCACGCCAACAATTAATTATACAGAACGCCATTTCCGCATATTTCCCCTCACCCCTAGTTGAACTCGCATGTTATTTCCACGCATCAGATCCTCCCCATCTGTACTTCACCCTTCCTCCTACGAAACGTGTAACAACCCGCAAAATCTGGGCCAGTTTAAAATTTTTATTTTGGCAATTTTAGCGAATTTTGATTATTTAAAATGAATTATTTTAAATAATATCGACGAGAAATTTATTTTGAATAGAATTCAACGTATATATATTATACGCGTCGTCGCTAGAATATAAATATTTATATATAATTATAAAAGGAATTGAAAATGGCGCGGTAGTTCGAAAATTCGATTTCTAATTTCAAATGAATATACAGAATTCGTTATAAGTCAGAATTGAACGAAACAAGAAATATTTGAATCTGTATAACTATATCTTTGTAACGAAATTAACAAACTGAGATTTCATCTTAGAAATGATAAGATATGTCCAGTTTAAAATTAGAAATAGTCGCTGTGGAATTTATATATATTTTTATATATATAAGGCCCTTAAAAATAGCAATTTTGCAAACGACCTCGGATTCCGACGAAACCAGTTTTGTTGGGTCCGTGGTGTTAAGTTATTGCTAGATTTCAAATTTCATAATTTTTCGAATCAATATGTGAGCGTGGCAAATGAAAACGCGTTTGACCAGTTTCAGTTGATTTTAATCGACTGGAAATTGACCATTTTTCAAACAGTCTCAGAATTCGACGAAACTAGTTTTGTTAGGACCGTATCGTCAATACGAAGCTAGAAAATATTTTTCGGGAATTTTTCTAGTTAATATGTGGCCCCGGGAATTTGAAATGTACGTTTAAAATTCAATATAATGATTTAAATGTAAATTCAACAGAAACTGATCAAAGTGATCGAATCAGCTTGCGATACATATCCCATTGTGTTCGGAATGGGGGTTAAACGCTATGGACGACAGGTAGTGGGCCTCGTTTAGATGACGTATGTAGAAAGTCAACTAATAAAATAATAATAAAAAAAAAAAAAATCTCTTTCTCCTTATTCATATCAGACCCCCCCCCCCCCGATTAATTTCATTTCTCACGATAGAAAGAAAAAAAAAAAAAACCTAGATATCGACAGCCACCCCCCCCCCCCCCCCCGAAGCGCTGCCGCGCATCGCCGCACCTCCCCCCCCCCCTCCCTCGTCGGACCCGCCGAACTCCCCCCCCTCCCTCGACGAAGCCGCCGAACTCCCCCCCCCCCCCTCCCTCGACGAAGCCGCCGAACCCCCCCTCCCTCGATGAAGCCGCCGAACCCCCCCCCTCCTGAAGTGCCGCCGACGACAGTTTCACCCCCCTTTTTTCTTCAAAGTGCTGTAAGTTTTTAATTTATTTACTTTATTTTTATTTTTATTTAAAACAGAAAATCGATTTTTAAACGATAGAAAAAAAACTGATTTAGGTTAAAAAAAAAAAATATAAAACTGATTTAGGTTTAGAAAAATATAAAACTGATTTTAGGTTTAAGAATGTAAGACTGAGATTTTATATATAGTAAAACTGAATTTAAAAAGAAAAATAAAAACTGTTTTAAAAGAAGAAACTAAAAACTGGATTTTCTTTTTATGATATAAAAACAGAACTGATTTAAAAGAATAATAAAAACTGCATTTTGAAAAAGGATTTAAAAACTGCATTTTTATAAAAGAGAAAAAAAAACTGATTTTTGGTTATATTTAAAGAAAACTGATTTTTGATAATATGAAAAAAACTGATTTTTGTTTGGTTTAAAACTGATTGGTTTAAAGGAAATTCAAAACTGATTTTTAAAAGTATTTTAAACTGATTTTATTTTAAAAAGAAAATGGTTTAAATTTAAAAAGAAAAGGTTTAAACTTGAAAGGTAAAAGAGTTAAACTTTAAAAAGTAAGAGAAAAGATTTGATCTTTTGAAATAAAAATTCGATTTTTATATATTGAACTTTGAACTAAAAATTCGATTTTTATATATTGAACTTTGAACTAAAAATTCGATTTTTATATATTGAACTTTGAACTAAAAATTCGATTTTTATATATTGAACTTTGAACTAAAAATTCGATTTTTATATATTGAACTTCGAAATAAAAATTCGATTTTTATATATTGAACTTCGAAATAAAAATTCGATTTTTATTTATTGAATAGCGAAATAAAAATTCGATTTTTATATATATAGTGGCCTTGGGCAGCGAAGGTGACAAAAAGGCGAAACGACGAAGACTTCTGCAAAAGAAGTGCCGTGGAGCTAGGATAGCAATAGGTGAGAACTTCTCACTCAAATTCTATTTTTCTAGTTATATATATATATACTAGGATGCAGACGGTGCTTATTAGAAGCACCCGACACCCGTCCACATACCATGGACTTGTTTGTTTGGTTGTGTAGTTGGTTAGATTATTTGATTTGAATTTGATTGTTTGGTGAATTTGATTGATATGTGAATGGCGTGGGCCTTCACTAGACCGGGGATAAGGCTAGGTCTCGTCCCGTTTCTAGTATCGTGCCGTTATGCCGCCGAAATTTTCTAAAATATGTTAGAAAAATAAAAATATCATTTTATTTAATAAATGAATTGAATAGAAATTCATAGGTTAAAATAAAATGTTTTATCGTTAAAAATATAATTTTTAACGTGAAGTGAATAAAATAAAATATTCATTTATAAACCGGACGGTTTGTTTATGTACACCTATTTGAATGACATTGATTGGGGACGATAAATTTTACACATCGCCCAACAGCACGAACAAAATCTGTGTTTGATTGTTTGAAACCCCACACGGGTGTTGGGATGAAATTTGAAGTTCACTCATCCTGATTGATTAAATATGTCGATCGATTGATTGACAGGCTGTTATAAGCGTTAGATATCTATATTTGATGCTTATACAGTGTAGTGCACTTTGGTTGATGGTTGATTAGTTTTCAATGCTATTATACATGTGATGTATGAAAATCCATGTAATTAACTTTATATGGTAACTGATTGGGCCTCATTCCAATTTGAAAAATAAAGAATATTATAAAATAAAAGTTCATGTGTTGACAGTACTCATTCATTGAGATTGGTCATGTGTTGAACGAAATATTTTGATAATAACAACTATTTTGAAAATAGAAATTTATGAAGCCGTGTTGATTAGATTGACGCCATTTTGACGTGAACGATATTTATATCGATTTTATTCATTTCGAAATGAATTGAATTGAAAACGATTTCGAAATGAATTGAATTGAAAACGATTTCGAAATGAAATGAATTGAAAACGATTTCGAAATGAATTGAATTGAAAACGATTTCGAAATGAAATGAATTGAAAACGAATTCAAAATGAATTGAATTGAAAACGAATTCAAAATGAATTGAAAATGAATTCAAAATGAAATGAATTGAAAACGAATTCAAAATGAATTGAATTGAAAACGAATTCAAAATGAATTGAATTAAAAACGATTTCGAAATGAATTGAATTGAAAACGAATTCGAATTGAATTGAAAACAAATTGAAATGAATTCAAATTGAATTGAAATTTGAATTGAATAGAAATGAATTTTGAAACGAATTTATAAAGAAGAATTCAATTTTGCTTTGAATTGAAATGGAAGTTGAAATAGCTTTTGAAACGATTTTAAAACTATTTATATAATTCGTTTTAAATAGAAATCGACGAAATATATATTATATATATTATATATATAATATAATGGCCTGAATAGAACGCGCCGCGCCGCGGCAGTTCGCGAATTTCGACCATTTATTTCAAACGGACATTACGGGAGATCCGACCGTCGGATTCTCCTAAAACCGGAACCGTTGGGTTCGTATTGAAAAGAGCTTTCTAACGAATATTAGAAATTTGAAATCTAACGGTTGGATTTGGAGATACGTCCAAATCAAATTCGAAAAAGGTCGCTGTAAGTGCAGTTCGATGGCCATTGTTGGAAATCGACGGTACGGGCCTTGATAAAATTATTAAAAATAGTAATAATTTGTGTAAAATCATAAGAAATGATTTAGAAAAGATTGGGATGAAAAAAACTCCATATTTGAAAAGATAAAAATAGATTTTTATCGAAATGAACTAGTTTTGAACTAGAATTATAATTCTATTTATTTTTAAATAAATAAATTGAATTTAAAAAGGGTTTTAAAAATAACCAAAATTTCCAATGATTGCATTGGAGTGGATTTGAATCGAAATTGTCTTCGGAATATTTCGATGTTGGAATTCGTGATTATACAGGTGTTGTTATGGAAATTTGAAAGATATATATATTTATATCGTTATTTCCAATACGACATTTGTTAGTCGTAGAATTTGATATTGAATATAAGCCGATATATTTTCTATTCAGAGCCTTGTATTGAATATCGAATGTGATTTGGGTTTGTCGTGAATGGTGTCTTTACTAACACTGTTCTTGAACCCAGTTGAGAAATGATTAAATCTTTTTATTTAGATTTAATGAAGTGTACCAATTAAATAATATTTAATTGGAATTGAATGGATATTGATTTTTGGGTTTATCGTGAACAGTGTTTTAAATAACACTTGTTCTTTAACCCGATAATTAATGAATGTGATTTGGGTTTGTCGTGAATGGTGTCTTCACTAACCCTGTTCTTGAACCCAGTTGAGAAAAGATTAAATCTTTTTATTTAGATTTAATGAAGTGTACCAATTAAATAATATTTAATTGGAATTGAATGGATATTGATTTTTGGGTTTATCGTGAACAGTGTTTTAAATAACACTTGTTCTTTAACCCGATAATTAATGGGATGTGACTTTGGGTTTATCGTGAACCGTGTTTTAAATGACACTGATTCTTTAACCCAGTCACAGATTAAAACTAAGTGGAGTTTTAATGAATCTTTAATTAGATTGAAAAGATCGAGAATGGAGTATCACCAGTTTTGCTCCAGGTGATAGTTAAATCTTTAATTAGATTTGAACGAGAAATTTAGAAACTAACCGTTGGTTAGCTAAGTAGAATGGTTTTCTGGATATTGATCTGATGTTGGTTTCGGCCTTCGGGGTTAATATTTGGGGAATTATTCTCTTGATTAATTTACGGTTAGTGACTAATGAGTTGGAATGAGGCGTATGTTGTGTTTGTGTAACACTTTTATAATATATACGCGAGTTATTCGGAAAGACCGGGTTTATCCCATTCTGAATAACTGATACGACGATAAGTCGAAGATGAAGACGATGGTCGAAGACCGGAGGTCTTCACGTCGTTTGGGTGATAACTGATGATCTTGATTGGGCTGTACACCCAAGAAGATGGAAACAGTTAGTGATCGTCCAGACGTACTTGGAGATCGATGGATATGCGGGGTACTAGGTGCCTCCGGTTTCGTTCAGACCCAGAACGGACTTGTAAATGGACTGTGTGTCTGACATCGGATTTCATTCTGTGTGACTGATATCGGTTGCATAGGATGGTTTGCCTGTGTGGCATGCTAAGATGCAAATGATCAAGGCTTCTGTTGAAAAGCAAAGTCTTGTGGTGATGATCAAAGCACGGCCTTTGTGGCGTAGCTTTGTGTAACGTTTACCTCGCGTGTTTCACACCAGGTATGAACCAAAAACGGGAGACGGACCTCAGGGAGGACTTGCGTTTCTTTCTAGCTAGAAGTGGCGTCAGTGGTTTTACACGCCCTGACGAGTTTGACTTATGTGGTTGTTGCTGTTGCGAGGCGCCTCGGTTATATCGGTTTCGGCCGATGCATTCTGGTCGGCTGACGGACCAGACTTACACCCCATAGGGTGGGGAAACGTAGTGTTCAGGAATTTTAATCCACATCGGTGGACCGGCCCTGACGATCCAAAGGCTTGACAGAGTACTTGCCTGAGGGGCGGGCTAGAGCGTCTCGAATCGGTAGAGGATCTTGCCCCTAGCCTCGGTTCATAGTTGGAAACCCAATTTCCAAATACGTGACTTTGCGATTTTGATTGTATAACCTATATATGGCGACATAGTGGTATGGGGCATTCATGCCGCCTATGATTGATACTTATGATTTGAAGTTGTTTTATACACTTATAATCGTATCAAATGATTTGTTTTAAAACGTATCAAGCATTCTTTGGCTGTTATAAGGGAAAACCCTATCCTCGACTGCGTTACATTGTGTGATGGGACCTGGGTCTTATAACAGCTTCATTTTTCTTTATTTAGCATTGCGCTGTTTGTTTTATGCACTGGTATTCTTGGGAGGAAACCCGTTCCGTGTTATACGGCGTGGTCCCTTGATTTACCTAATGATTTAAAATAAAGATTAACTGTTTTAGTTCTCACACCAGTCACATGACTGACCTGGAGTTTATTGTTTTAACCTAAACTCTGGGTGCCCTTATTTTGACACGGGCAGCTAGTAGTTTTGGTTTTGCAGATTTATATTCACAGGATCCTGGTTTACAGCTGGAACGATATCCGGAAAGCTTTGTATCCGTATATCTCATTCTAGTTGTGTATTGTATTATTTTTCCGCTGCTATGTATTTAAATGTAATTTAAATCTCTGATAATTCTATGTAATATTCTTTTATACTCTGTATATTCTTGTAATCTGATGCATTGTTGTAATATACAGTGAAATGTTCTTCTGTATGCGTTCTGTTGTGGTTTGTTCTCGAACTATCCGACGCTTTCCTTTACGGGGAAGTTACGGGTCTTCACAGTTGGTATCAGAGCTTTGGTTTACAAAGCTCAGAGAACAAGACACATTAGAACCATACGAAAGAATTCATCAGATATTGGATTAGTAAAATCCAATGGGAATGACTCGTTAGAGATGGGATCAGTAGTATCCTAGAACGAGTGTGAAGAGTAAATTTTTTTAAAGTGAAAACAAATTTTTGTTTTGAAAATTTAAATCAATTATTCGTATTTGATTATCTATTTATATTGAGTTGGACAGTCCAGTATATAAAGATTTTGCATATACGCCTTGCAAACGTGTATTTGAAATTTTAATATACTGGATAGATATAGAATCACATTCTAGACACCCGGAGATGGTTCTGATGATTGATCGATCATCATCAGAATCTATGTTCGTGTTTTGAAGATGTGATATTTATATATTTCCTATTGATTGGTGTGAGAACCAAAATTAGATAGGGCTTATTGTTGTGATTTGGCATCAAAAATCTGATTTTTGTATATGTATCAAAATTATGAATTTGAAACTCTAATTCACTAATTGATTGATGTCTGTGTTGTTTGTTCATTGTTTGATAATTTTGAACCATTTAGCCTAATTGAATCAAATATTGAATAGTATTGAAAATTGGTCGCATTTGCTTGCATATACATATATATCATTGAACAGGTTATAGCAAGGAGGCTAGAGCCAGAGAATAAAATTTGTTTGCCCGACAAATAGGTACATGTTTACTACATAATTTCCTGTTTTGTTTGGGTGATGATGATTTTGTGAGCCTATTGGCTAGCCGCTTGGCTTTTTCTTTTTCTTTTTGAGATCTGAAGGACCGGGGAAGCTATTTGAAATTCCCCGATGCTCCCATTGCAGGGGAGGTTATGGCGAAATTTTTCGAAAATTTAGGGTGTTAGCCAAATTTTTGAAGTTTTGGAAATTCTCAGAAACTGAAAAGTTAGAGAATGGAAGCCAGAATGAGCGTAGAACTGAATAATCAAACCACTTTCGACTTTGTTCCTTTTCGGGGACGAAAAGTTTTAAGTGGGGGAGATTGTAACAACCCGCAAAATCTGGGCCAGTTTAAAATTTTTATTTTGGCAATTTTAGCGAATTTTGATTATTTAAAATGAATTATTTTAAATAATATCGACGAGAAATTTATTTTGAATAGAATTCAACGTATATATATTATACGCGTCGTCGCTAGAATATAAATATTTATATATAATTATAAAAGGAATTGAAAATGGCGCGGTAGTTCGAAAATTCGATTTCTAATTTCAAATGAATATACAGAATTCGTTATAAGTCAGAATTGAACGAAACAAGAAATATTTGAATCTGTATAACTATATCTTTGTAACGAAATTAACAAACTGAGATTTCATCTTAGAAATGATAAGATATGTCCAGTTTAAAATTAGAAATAGTCGCTGTGGAATTTATATATATTTTTATATATATAAGGCCCTTAAAAATAGCAATTTTGCAAACGACCTCGGATTCCGACGAAACCAGTTTTGTTGGGTCCGTGGTGTTAAGTTATTGCTAGATTTCAAATTTCATAATTTTTCGAATCAATATGTGAGCGTGGCAAATGAAAACGCGTTTGACCAGTTTTAGTTGATTTTAATCGACTGGAAATTGACCATTTTTCAAACAGTCTCAGAATTCGACGAAACTAGTTTTGTTAGGACCGTATCGTCAATACGAAGCTAGAAAATATTTTTCGGGAATTTTTCTAGTTAATATGTGGCCCCAGGAATTTGAAATGTACGTTTAAAATTCAATATAATGATTTAAATGTAAATTCAACAGAAACTGATCAAAGTGATCGAATCAGCTTGCGATACATATCCCATTGTGTTCGGAATGGGGGTTAAACGCTATGGACGACAGGTAGTGGGCCTCGTTTAGATGACGTATGTAGAAAGTCAACTAATAAAATAATAATAATAATAAAAAAAAAGAATCTCTTTCTCCTTATTCATATCAGACCCCCCCCCGATTAATTTCATTTCTCACGATAGAAAGAAAAAAAAAAAAACCCTAGATATCGACAGCCACCCCCCCCCCCCCGAAGCGCTGCCGCGCATCGCCGCACCTCCCCCCCCCCTCCCTCGTCGGACCCGCCGAACTCCCCCCCCCTCCCTCGACGAAGCCGCCGAACTCCCCCCCCCCCTCCCTCGACGAAGCCGCCGAACCCCCCCTCCCTCGATGAAGCCGCCGAACCCCCCCCTCCTGAAGTGCCGCCGACGACAGTTTCACCCCCCTTTTTTCTTCAAAGTGCTGTAAGTTTTTAATTTATTTACTTTATTTTTATTTTTATTTAAAACAGAAAATCAATTTTTAAACGATAGAAAAAAAACTGATTTAGGTTAAAAAAAAAAAATATATATAAAACTGATTTAGGTTTAGAAAAATATAAAACTGATTTTAGGTTTAAGAATGTAAGACTGAGATTTTATATATAGTAAAACTGAATTTAAAAAGAAAAATAAAAACTGTTTTAAAAGAAGAAACTAAAAACTGGATTTTCTTTTTATGATATAAAAACAGAACTGATTTAAAAGAATAATAAAAACTGCATTTTGAAAAAGGATTTAAAAACTGCATTTTTATAAAAGAGAAAAAAAAACTGATTTTTGGTTATATTTAAAGAAAACTGATTTTTGATAATATGAAAAAAACTGATTTTTGTTTGGTTTAAAACTGATTGGTTTAAAGGAAATTCAAAACTGATTTTTAAAAGTATTTTAAACTGATTTTATTTTAAAAAGAAAATGGTTTAAATTTAAAAAGAAAAGGTTTAAACTTGAAAGGTAAAAGAGTTAAACTTTAAAAAGTAAGAGAAAAGATTTGATCTTTTGAAATAAAAATTCGATTTTTATATATTGAACTTTGAACTAAAAATTCGATTTTTATATATTGAACTTTGAACTAAAAATTCGATTTTTATATATTGAACTTTGAACTAAAAATTCGATTTTTATATATTGAACTTCGAAATAAAAATTCGATTTTTATATATTGAACTTCGAAATAAAAATTCGATTTTTATTTATTGAATAGCGAAATAAAAATTCGATTTTTATATATATAGTGGCCTTGGGCAGCGAAGGTGACAAAAAGGCGAAACGACGAAGACTTCTGCAAAAGAAGTGCCGTGGAGCTAGGATAGCAATAGGTGAGAACTTCTCACTCAAATTCTATTTTTCTAGTTATATATATATACTAGGATGCAGACGGTGCTTATTAGAAGCACCCGACACCCGTCCACATACCATGGACTTGTTTGTTTGGTTGTGTAGTTGGTTAGATTATTTGATTTGAATTTGATTGTTTGGTGAATTTGATTGATATGTGAATGGCGTGGGCCTTCACTAGACCGGGGATAAGGCTAGGTCTCGTCCCGTTTCTAGTATCGTGCCGTTATGCCGCCGAAATTTTCTAAAATATGTTAGAAAAATAAAAATATCATTTTATTTAATAAATGAATTGAATAGAAATTCATAGGTTAAAATAAAATGTTTTATCGTTAAAAATATAATTTTTAACGTGAAGTGAATAAAATAAAATATTCATTTATAAACCGGACGGTTTGTTTATGTACACCTATTTGAATGACATTGATTGGGGACGATAAATTTTACACATCGCCCAACAGCACGAACAAAATCTGTGTTTGATTGTTTGAAACCCCACACGGGTGTTGGGATGAAATTTGAAGTTCACTCATCCTGATTGATTAAATATGTCGATCGATTGATTGACAGGCTGTTATAAGCGTTAGATATCTATATTTGATGCTTATACAGTGTAGTGCACTTTGGTTGATGGTTGATTAGTTTTCAATGCTATTATACATGTGATGTATGAAAATCCATGTAATTAACTTTATATGGTAACTGATTGGGCCTCATTCCAATTTGAAAAATAAAGAATATTATAAAATAAAAGTTCATGTGTTGACAGTACTCATTCATTGAGATTGGTCATGTGTTGAACGAAATATTTTGATAATAACAACTATTTTGAAAATAGAAATTTATGAAGCCGTGTTGATTAGATTGACGCCATTTTGACGTGAACGATATTTATATCGATTTTATTCATTTCGAAATGAATTGAATTGAAAACGATTTCGAAATGAATTGAATTGAAAACGATTTCGAAATGAAATGAATTGAAAACGATTTTGAAATGAATTGAATTGAAAACGATTTCGAAATGAAATGAATTGAAAACGAATTCAAAATGAATTGAATTGAAAACGAATTCAAAATGAATTGAAAATGAATTCAAAATGAAATGAATTGAAAACGAATTCAAAATGAATTGAATTGAAAACGAATTCAAAATGAATTGAATTGAAAACGATTTCGAAATGAATTGAATTGAAAACGAATTCGAATTGAATTGAAAACAAATTGAAATGAATTCAAATTGAATTGAAATTTGAATTGAATAGAAATGAATTTTGAAACGAATTTATAAAGAAGAATTCAATTTTGCTTTGAATTGAAATGGAAGTTGAAATAGCTTTTGAAACGATTTTAAAACTATTTATATAATTCGTTTTAAATAGAAATCGACGAAATATATATTATATATATTATATATATAATATAATGGCCTGAATAGAACGCGCCGCGCCGCGGCAGTTCGCGAATTTCGACCATTTATTTCAAACGGACATTACGGGAGATCCGACCGTCGGATTCTCCTAAAACCGAAACCGTTGGGTTCGTATCGAAAAGAGCTTTCTAACGAATATTAGAAATTTGAAATCTAACGGTTGGATTTGGAGATACGTCCAAATCAAATTCGAAAAAGGTCGCTGTAAGTGCAGTTCGATGGCCATTGTTGGAAATCGACGGTACGGGCCTTGATAAAATTATTAAAAATAGTAATAATTTGTGTAAAATCATAAGAAATGATTTAGAAAAGATTGGGATGAAAAAAACTCCATATTTGAAAAGATAAAAATAGATTTTTATCGAAATGAACTAGTTTTGAACTAGAATTATAATTCTATTTATTTTTAAATAAATAAATTGAATTTAAAAAGGGTTTTAAAAATAACCAAAATTTCCAATGATTGCATTGGAGTGGATTTGAATCGAAATTGTCTTCGGAATATTTCGATGTTGGAATTCGTGATTATACAGGTGTTGTTATGGAAATTTGAAAGATATATATATTTATATCGTTATTTCCAATACGACATTTGTTAGTCGTAGAATTTGATATTGAATATAAGCCGATATATTTTCTATTCAGAGCCTTGTATTGAATATCGAATGTGATTTGGGTTTGTCGTGAATGGTGTCTTTACTAACACTGTTCTTGAACCCAGTTGAGAAATGATTAAATCTTTTTATTTAGATTTAATGAAGTGTACCAATTAAATAATATTTAATTGGAATTGAATGGATATTGATTTTTGGGTTTATCGTGAACAGTGTTTTAAATAACACTTGTTCTTTAACCCGATAATTAATGAATGTGATTTGGGTTTGTCGTGAATGGTGTCTTCACTAACCCTGTTCTTGAACCCAGTTGAGAAAAGATTAAATCTTTTTATTTAGATTTAATGAAGTGTACCAATTAAATAATATTTAATTGGAATTGAATGGATATTGATTTTTGGGTTTATCGTGAACGGTGTTTTAAATAACACTTGTTCTTTAACCCGATAATTAGTGGGATGTGACTTTGGGTTTATCGTGAACCGTGTTTTAAATGACACTGATTCTTTAACCCAGTCACAGATTAAAACTAAGTTGAGTTTTAATGAATCTTTAATTAGATTGAAAAGATCGAGAATGGAGTATCACCAGTTTTGCTCCAGGTGATAGTTAAATCTTTAATTAGATTTGAACGAGAAATTTAGAAACTAACTGTCGGTTAGCTAAGTAGAATGGTTTTCTGGATATTGATCTGATGTTGGTTTCGGCCTTCGGGGTTAATATTTGGGGAATTATTCTCTTGATTAATTTACGGTTAGTGACTAATGAGTTGGAATGAGGCGTATGTTGTGTTTGTGTAACACTTTTATAATATATACGCGAGTTATTCGGAAAGACCGGGTTTATCCCATTCTGAATAACTGATACGACGATAAGTCGAAGATGAAGACGATGGTCGAAGACCGGAGGTCTTCACGTCGTTTGGGTGATAACTGATGATCTTGATTGGGCTGTACACCCAAGAAGATGGAAACAGTTAGTGATCGTCCAGACGTACTTGGAGATCGATGGATATGCGGGGTACTAGGTGCCTCCGGTTTCGTTCAGACCCAGAACGGACTTGTAAATGGACTGTGTGTCTGACATCGGATTTCATTCTGTGTGACTGATATCGGTTGCATAGGATGGTTTGCCTGTGTGGCATGCTAAGATGCAAATGATCAAGGCTTCTGTTGAAAAGCAAAGTCTTGTGGTGATGATCAAAGCACGGCCTTTGTGGCGTAGCTTTGTGTAACGTTTACCTCGCGTGTTTCACACCAGGTATGAACCAAAAACGGGAGACGGACCTCAGGGAGGACTTGCGTTTCTTTCTAGCTAGAAGTGGCGTCAGTGGTTTTACACGCCCTGACGAGTTTGACTTATGTGGTTGTTGCTGTTGCGAGGCGCCTCGGTTATATCGGTTTCGGCCGATGCATTCTGGTCGGCTGACGGACCAGACTTACACCCCATAGGGTGGGGAAACGTAGTGTTCAGGAATTTTAATCCACATCGGTGGACCGGCCCTGACGATCCAAAGGCTTGACAGAGTACTTGCCTAAGGGGCGGGCTAGAGCGTCTCGAATCGGTAGAGGATCTTGCCCCTAGCCTCGGTTCATAGTTGGAAACCCAATTTCCAAATACGTGACTTTGCGATTTTGATTGTATAACCTATATATGGCGACATAGTGGTATGGGGCATTCATGCCGCCTATGATTGATACTTATGATTTGAAGTTGTTTTATACACTTATAATCGTATCAAATGATTTGTTTTAAAACGTATCAAGCATTCTTTGGCTGTTATAAGGGAAAACCCTATCCTCGACTGCGTTACATTGTGTGATGGGACCTGGGTCTTATAACAGCTTCATTTTTCTTTATTTAGCATTGCGCTGTTTGTTTTATGCACTGGTATTCTTGGGAGGAAACCCGTTCCGTGTTATACGGCGTGGTCCCTTGATTTACCTAATGATTTAAAATAAAGATTAACTGTTTTAGTTCTCACACCAGTCACATGACTGACCTGGAGTTTATTGTTTTAACCTAAACTCTGGGTGCCCTTATTTTGACACGGGCAGCTAGTAGTTTTGGTTTTGCAGATTTATATTCACAGGATCCTGGTTTACAGCTGGAACGATATCCGGAAAGCTTTGTATCCGTATATCTCATTCTAGTTGTGTATTGTATTATTTTTCCGCTGCTATGTATTTAAATGTAATTTAAATCTCTGATAATTCTATGTAATATTCTTTTATACTCTGTATATTCTTGTAATCTGATGCATTGTTGTAATATACAGTGAAATGTTCTTCTGTATGCGTTCTGTTGTGGTTTGTTCTCGAACTATCCGACGCTTTCCTTTACGGGGAAGTTACGGGTCTTCACAAAACGCCACCAACGTCATACTCAGCACCACTCCGATAATACACAGACCCTTCCTCCCGTACAAGACCTCTCTACTTCCAACCAATGTTGTGCCAGTATTTCGATTTTTAACCCTTTGTGTGGATTGATTTCCATTTTTAAAACTTGTGGTATAGTTTTAATGGCATAGTTTTAGTGGCGGCTTTATATGGTTTACTGGAACAAGGAATGGCGAGAACGCACCATACATATAGGCATGGAAAGTGAGGATAAGCTTCACGTCTTTCCTACCCTTCCATACCTCCGCTTATAGAGGTGTAGTATTGCAGTGTTTTTTCGTTTTAGTTTGCATACTTGAAGCTTCATGTCGGTTTCTTTTCAACCGATGAGAACACTCGTAGCTGTTTTCTTTTTCTCTTAGCGTATGTAGCTGATAGCACAGAGCAGTACGATTTGAGAAGAACAGAGATACATTGTATTTTCATCACTTGCACATGATTTAGTACTATTTGTGTACATTTTGGTATGGTTGTAAATAAAGGTTGCTAGGATCTATACTTAAAGTTGTACTATATGGAGAATAAATGATCAGTAATTTCATATGCGGATAAACATTGGAGAAAAGGTTTGAGCAGTGGTCTTGTTCATTTGATTTCAGTAGGTTGGACACAGTAGTCATGAAGGGAAGAAAAGACTGCATAGAGTAGCAGCCTATTTTCAATAGGTAAAATAAAAGAAAAGAAGTAGTGTAGGCTCGACAGTTTAAACATGCAGCGTGTTGTTATGTCAAGATGAAAGATGGAACGTTGGGTGAATTAGGCTGTACCTAACATGTGCATAGCTCTATGTTTAGTTTTATATAAATATATTTTTATTAAGTTAGCTTAACTATTAAGTAATCACAAATGGTGTTGTAACGGCAAGGAATTTCGCTCATCCGAATAAGTCATTAAACCGATCTAGACCGTTCGAAACCCCTGATCGTTTTGAGAACAGGACAAATTTGAACGCAGACAGAAGAACATTTCATTGTTATTACAACAATTCCATCAGATACAAAGAATATACAGAGTATGAATAAATATTATACAACAAAGAATATCAGAGATTTAAATACAGTATTGCAGCGGAAAAATGATACAAAACACAACTGAAAGTAATACACGGATACAGAGCTTTCCGAGCATCATTCCAGCTGTAAATCAGGATCCTGTGAATATAAATCTGCAAAACCAAAACTACTAGTTGCCCGTGTCGAAAATAGGGGCACCCAGAGTTTAGGTTAAAACAATAAAGTCCAGGTCAGTCATGTGACTGGTGTGAGAAATAAAACAGTTATTTAAAACTTTACTTTAAAAGAGGGTAATTCAAGGGACCACGCCGTATAACACGGAATGAATTTTCTCCCAAGAATACCAGTGCATAGGATAAACAGCGCAATGCTTTTTCGAAAAATGAAGCTATTATAAGACCCAGGTCCCATCACACAATGCAACGCAAGTCGGAGGATAGGGTTTTACCTTATAACAGTCAAACATGCTTGGTACGTTTAAAACAAATCATTTGATACTATAATAAGTGTATAGTGTCAAAACAATTTCAATCATAAATATAAATCATAGACGGCATAAGTGCCCCATACCACTATGTCGCCATACTAGGCTCTACAAATAAAACCAAAATACACGTATTGGAAATTGGGTTTCCGTCATGAGTCGAGGCAAGGGGCAAGCTCCTCTCCGCTTCAAGACACTCTAGCAAATGCCTCGGGACTACACACCCTGGGTAACCCCAGGATGCCTCAGGGCCGGTCCTCTCTTACGTTTGAGGATTGGCAATTCCTGAACACACGTTTCCCGATCCTTACAAACCTAAAATCGAGGCGCCTCATCCAACAACCACATAAGTGAAAAGTATATAAATTTCAGGGCTGGTAAGTCACTGACACCACCAAAGCTAGAAAGAAACTTCGTGCTCTCCCTGCAGTCCTTATCCCGTTTTTGACTCATACCGAGGTGTGAGGTCCGCTAATTCACGTTATACACAAAGCTAACCACGAAGGCCGTGCTTTGATCATCAACCACAAAACTTTGCTTTTCAACAGAAGCCTTGATCTATGCAACTCAGCGTGCCACACAAGCAATTCATGCCATGTTATTGATATCTATCGATATATAACCTCTAAGCTCGTACGTCTCAGAGAAGGGCGTTAAGCAAGAGAATAAATTCTCCGCCACCAAACAGATATATATTTAATAGAAATCAATCAACACAGAATAAAATCCAATGTCAGACACATAATCCATTTACAAGTTCATTCTGGGTCTGAACGAAACCGGAGGTACTTTCCTCGCATATCCATCGATCTCCAAGTACGTCTGGACGACCACCAACCGATTCCCTCATCTTGGGTGTACAGCCCAATCAAGATCATTAGTAACCACCCAAACGATATGTAGACTTCCGGTCTTCAACCACCGTCTTTATCTTCGACATATCGTCGAATCGGTTATTCAGAATGGGTATAAACCCGGCCTTTCCGAACAACCCGCATATATTAAAAACTAATGTTACACAAACACAACATATGCCTCATTCCAATTCATCAGTCACTAACCGTAAATTAGCAACAGAACTATTCCCCAAATATTAACCCCGAAGGCCGAAACCAACATCAGATCAATACCCAGGAAACCATTCGTCTTAACTAACCTACAGCTAGTTTCTAAATTTCATATTCTTAGGGAAAGGTTCCCATTAATTTTATACAAGATAAATTCTTTAAAATTTATGCTTTAACCTTTCTTTGGACATCATTTCAAACCAGATTATGGTTTTCCAAACTAGTCGAGATTAGCGAACAACACCGGAGTAATTATTTATTTTATTTCCCAATCCCAACCTATTCATCCCATGAAGCAAAACTGGTAATACTCCATATCTAACACCACGGTGTTATCGGTAAAATTAATTACCATTTCACGTTCAAATCTAATTAAAGAATAACTATCGCTTTGGAGCAAAACTGGTGATACTCCATTCTCGCTCATTTTCCAAATTTGATAATTTAGATTATCAATTCACATTTCAATCTAATTGTAGATTCATTAAAACTCCTTTTAGTGGGTCAAAGAACTAATGTCATTTAAAACACAGTTCACGATAAATCCAAATCACATTCTATTTATTATCGGGTTAAAGAACAAGTGTTATTTAAAACACTGTTCACGATAAACCCACAAATCAATTCTATTTAAAACCCATTTCAAATCCAATGTATTTATTTGAAATAAATGGGTTTTTTTACTTTAGTTCTAAACTAGTTCATTTCGATAAAAATCTATTTTTATCTTTTCAAATATGGAGTTTTTCATCCTAATTTTTCCCAAATCATTTCTTATGATTTTACACAAATTATTACTATTTTTAATCATTTTATCAAGGCCCGTACAGTCGGTTTCCATCAACGGCCATTGAACTGCACTTACAACGGCTGTGACGGCCGGGAATTTCGCTCGATCCGAATCAGTCGTTAAACCGATCTAGAACGTTCGAAACCCCTATCGTTGAGAACAGGACAAATCAGAACACAGACGGAAGAACATTTCATTGCTATTACAACAATTCCATCAGATACAAGAATATACAGAGTATAAATGAATAAATTACATTCGACAAATATCAGAGATTACAATAAATTACATAGCAGCGGAAAATAATACAAAGCACAACTGAAGGTGATATACGGATACAGAGCTTTCCGGATATCATTTCAGCTGTAAACCAGGATCCTGTGAATATAAATCTGCAAAACCAAAACTACTAGCTGCCCGTGCGGAAAATAGGGGCACCCAGAGTTTAGGTTAAAACAATAAACTCCAGGTCAGTCATGTGACTGGTGTGAGAACTAAAACAGTTATTTAAAACTTTACTTTAAAAGAAAGTAATTCAAGGGACTACGCCGTATAAAACGGAACGGGTTTCCTCCCAAGAATACCAGTGCATATAGATAAACAACGCAATGCTTTTTCGAAAAATGAAGCTATTATAAGACCCAGGTCCGATCACACAATGCAACGAAAGCCGAAGGATAGGGTTTTCCCTTATAATAGCCAAACATGCTTGGTACGTTTAAAACAAATCACTTGATACTATAATAAGTGTATAGTGTCAAAACAATTTCAATCATAAATATAAATCATAGACGGCATGGGTACCATATATCATGTCGCCATACTAGTTCTACAATTAAAACCGCAATACACGTATTGGAAATTGGATTTCCGTCATGAGTCGAGGCAAGGGGTAAGCTCCTCTCCGCGTTCGAGACACTCTAGCAAATGCCTCCGGGTTACGCACTCTGGGCAACCCCGGATCCTCCAAGGCCAGTCCTCACTTACGTTAGAGGATTAATTATGCCTGAACACACGTTTCCCGGTCCTTACAGACCTATCATCGAGGCGCCTCGCATCCAAACCACAAAGGTGAAAAGTATATAAATGTCAGGGCTGGTAAGTCACTGACACCACCAAAGCTAGAAAGAAACGTCATGCACTCCTTGGGTCCTTATCCCGTTTTTGACTCATACCGAGGTGTGAGGCTCGCGAATCCACGCTATACACAAGGCTACGCCACAAAGGCCGTGCTTTGATCATCAACCACAAGACTTTGCTTTTCAACAGAAGCCTTGATCATTGCATCTCAGCGTGCCACACAGGCAATTTATGCCATGCGATTGATATCTATCGATATATAACCTCTAAGCTCGTACGTCTCAGAGAAGGGCGTTAAGCAAGAGAATAAATTCTCCGCCGCCAAACAGATATATATTTAATAGAAATCAATCAACACAGAATAAAATCCAATGTCAGACACACAATCCATTTACAAGTCCGTTCTGGGTCTGAACGAAACCGGAGGCACTTTCCTCGCATATCCATCTATCTCCAAGTACGTCTGGACAATCACTAACTGATTCCCTCATCTTGGGTGTACAGCCCAATCAAGATCATCAGTAATCACCCAAACGATGTGAAGACTTCCGGTCTTCAACCACCGTCTTCATCTTCGACATATCGTCGAATTGGTTATTCAGAATGGGTATAAACCCGGTCTTTCCGAACAACCCGCGTATATTAAAAACAAATGTTACACAAACACAACATACGCCTCATTCCAATTCATTAGTCACTAACCGTAAATCAACAAGAGAACAATTTCCCAAATATTAACCCCGAAGGCCGAAACCAACTGTAATGGCGCGTTTTGTTAGCTGTCGAATAATTAATTTATTTAATGATTTATATATCGATTTGGCGATATCGATAACTTAAAGTACAACGTTCGAACTTATAATTTATAATTATAATTAAAACGAACCTGAAACGTCGCGGCAGTTCGCAATTTGGCGATTCGAACTTCAACTGAATATACAGAATCCGTTTTAAGTCGAATTTCTGTGAAACAAGAAACGTAAAGATCTGTTGAACTATATTTTTCATATGGAAGAGAAAAATCGAGATTTCGTCGTGTAGATTTTGAGTTATGTCCAAATCAAATTTCAGAAAAGTCGCTATAGAATTCCTTTATAATTTGCGACGCTTTATTTACGTTATAAAAGGGTTTTTCAATATAACTAGATATGGGATTTGAATTTAGACGTGGTTCTTTTGAGGCGTAGAGTTAATTTAATTTTTAGAATTTTATGGTAATTTTTAATTAATTAAATAAGCAACTTTTTTGTTTGGAGTAATTTGCACCTTGTAATCAACATTTTGAGGTTTCACAATATGAGTTAATCTACCGGTATTAGTATATTTTCGGGATCGCAGCACCTCACTGAACATGACTGTATTTTCATCTCAGACTGCAACGCTCATATATGAATATAATTGTATGGAATGGAGTGTGCAGTTATTTTAAAACTTTAAAACAATGAAGGAAATATTGTTCCAATATATCAAGTGGACCAAATGAACACATATACGTGGACGATGCTCCTACTGTCACAGAAGCTACGAAATACAAATGAAAGAGCCATACAAACCCACGTCTATAGCCCATTCCCACTGATACCCTCCACATGTTTTCTGTGGCCATGAAGTGAATACGTTTGCTTAAGGACTAAGGTCCTCCACGCTATAAAATATGAAGCATTCTTCCTTCCTGTTGTTTTGGCATCCCACAAACACAGAACGCAGGCAACGAGAGAAAAATAAAATTCAAGTAAACTCCACACTTAAAATATGGCTTGAGCGAATGTGTAAGTGAAGGAAGTGCAAACGAGTGCATGTAGCGTATGGGGTGGTTGCCAGTTCGAATGAGTGAAGTTAATATCGTTTGTTTTCTCTTGTAAAACTGTACTTACACAGCCAGATCTAGGGATCAAGATCCCATCACTTTCATCTCGGTGTTCTTTTCGATGGCAGCGTGGAGTTCTGAGATGATTGGGAGGTCGAAGTCGGACCTAAGGAGGGACAAGCAGCATACTGGAGGGGCGGGTATTGCACCAGAAAGCGTCATGCGTGGACTGATAACTGAGGGAACTAGGACGTGAAAATGAATTGAGACGTGGTGGAAGATGGATTGGCATACTGTGCGACGCTAGGCAAGATGAGGGAGGGAGCTGGAGTTCTAAAAATATTTGGAAATGGTGCTAGTGAGCTCGAGTGGTGGCGGAAGGATAACTGACTTCGGGAAGGAGGAATGTTTCAATATACGGGTTGCCAGAAATAATGAGGAGAGTTTGGAGTTGTTTGCATTGTACAAGAGTGTCACGTATGTATGAAATGGAGAAGGCTCATTTGTATGAAGGAGAGTAGCTTGCGTGTTCACTGGAAGATGGACAAATGGAAAGAGCAGAGCGGAAATGGCGGACTGTAATGGACGAAATATTATGCAATGTTTGTGGGGGGAGAACGTTGCTTGCGGTTGTGAAACTGGGAAGGTGGTTTAACATAATATAATGGGAGGAGAGGGACGCGCTGAGTTGAATGACGGAGGTGGCAGCATCGATGGACGAACGAGGTGGAGGGCGGCAGAGGTCAAAGACAGGGTCAACGAGGAAGAGGATTTAATTGAAATCGGGTTTTTGCTGTGTAGGGATTTCGACAGAAAGAGGATGAAAGGTTTTATAAGCGGTCTGGGCTTTAAGCAAAAGGTAATGGGCCAAGTAAAAGGGGGTAAGCCCAATGGTGTTTAAATTAATGATTTTATTTAAATTCAATAAGTGTAAAACTTGTAATGCTTATAACTTTGTCATACCTAATCAGAATTGCGAACGGTTTGTCATGTTGGGTTCGTATGGACGGGAGCGTCACAATGAAACTGATTAGAAGTAAATTGGGGCTAGTTACAATTTATTGCAAAATAAATTGTTCGATCTGAATTGACGGACGAATATCGTTATTTAACGATAACCAATCAATGTGAGTAAATCTCACTAACTCTGAACAGTTTATAATTTCATGTTGTATTGTTAGAACTGTTCAAATTGTCTATTTGACTGTGTTGATTGTTTGATTGAACTGCTAGTCAGTTAGTTAAATTTCTATATTGATTCTGTTTAACAGAATATATCATATGGAACTGAAAGTGATGTTATCTATATTGTCTAACATCTGTGATGCAGGGAAGCAGGTTGGAGGAATCCGACTGGATTCCTCAACATTTATTTTACCGTTTTTCATATATTGTGATATATGACGTGTTATGAAATCTGTTATTGATTTCATATGTTTGAATGATACCGATCATTGTTATACGACACGTTAAACACCGTAGGTGATACTAGAGTGTAAAAAGGGAATTTTCAATGTTTATATTGAAAATAAGTCTTATTTATAAAATCGATAGGACTTTATAAAATGAAAAACATTTATTTATTTGGGAAATAAATAAAGGAACATTTATTTAGATTATAAATAAATGGAATAAAGGAATATTTATTTAGGGAATAAATAAAGGAACACTTGTTCGGAAAATAAATAGAATTATACAAGGATAGATTTAAACACGTGCTTCGCACACGGTATAACACGATATGGATTTAAATGAGATATTAAATAGGAAATCTGTTTTAAACAGATAAATTGAAGTAGATTAATTTATAAATAATGTTTTATAAATTAAATAAATTATTTATCGTTGATAAATGGAATATATATAAGTCTGGACTTATATAGAGAAGTAGAAACGTTATTAAAAGGACATTTATAAAGTGAAGAACCGTTACTAAAAGTAAATCTTTATAAATGGATAAACGTTGTAAAAAGTAAATCTTTATCAATGGATAAACGTTGTAAAAAGGAAATCTTTTGAAATGAATAAACGTTAATAAAAGGAGTTAATCGAATTTAGTTATTCGAAATGAGTTATTCGAATTAGATATTTGAATAGAGTTAAACACATTAGAGTGATTCGAATTTCTTATTCGAAAAGAGTTAAACAAAGTAATTTGTTAGGTTAACCAAAGCAAGTTAGTCGAGTTAATCAAAGTAATTGGTTAAGTTAACCAAAGTAAATTAGTTAAGATAAACTAAGCGGTTAATCGAAGTGAATTAGTCAAGTTAAACTAATGGGTTAATCGAAGTAAATTAGTTGGGTTAATCAAAGTGAATTAGCTGAGTTAAACTAAGTAAATCGGTTAGAGTTAATCTAAGTGAATTAACTAAGTTAAACTAAGTAGATTAGTTCAGTTAATCAAGACAAGTGAATCAAGTTAGGTTAAACCATTTGAGTTAACCAGTTAGGTTAAACCATTTGAGTTAACCAGTTAAAGTTTACCAGTTAAAGATAAACAGTTAGAGTTGACCAGTTAAAGTTGACCAGTTAAAGTTGACCAGTTAGAGTTGATCAGTTAGAGTTACTCTGTTAGAGTTGACCAGTTAGAGTTGACCAGTTAGAGTTATCCAAGTGGAGTTAATCGAGTAGAGTTGCCGAATATCACTTATTCGAAGTAGAGTTATCGAATATAGAGTATTCGAGGGAAGAGTAATCGAATATAATTTATTCGAGTGGAGAAATCAAATGTTATTCATTTGAGAAGAGTTATCGAATATTATTTATTCGAAGAGTAGTTATCGAATATTGGTTATTCGAAGTTAGTTAATCCAAAGGAGTTATTCGAAGTTAGTAATCCAAAGGAGTTATTCGAAGAGTTAATCGAATATAGTCATTCGAAAGAAAGTGTTAATCGAATATAGTTATTCGAGTAAAGTTAAAAGAGTTAATCGAATATAATTTATTCGAATAGAGTTAGAGAAGTTATCGAATATAGTTCATTCGAATAGTGTTGGAGGAGATATCGAATATAGTTTATTCGATAGGATAGTAGTAAATATAATTTATCAATTAAGTTATTCGAATGAGTTATTCGAAGGAGTAAATCAAATTAAGTTAATCGATTAGAGTTGAGTTAATCGATTTGGGTTAAGTTAAGTTATCGAGTTAAGTAATCGAGTTAAGATTTATCGAGTTAAGTAATCGAGTTAAGTAATCGAGTTGAGATAATCGAGTTAAGAAAATCAAGTTAAGTTAATCGAATAAGTTATTCGATAAGAGTAAATCCATATAAGTTAATCGGATGTTAGTCATTCGATAAGAACTGACACATTTAAGAAAATCGAATATTTGTTATTCGATAAGAGTTAATGAAATAGAGCCAACCAAGAAGAGTTATTCGAATATTAGTTATTCGATAGGAAATAATCGAAATAGAGTTTATCGAATATAAGTTATTAAAAAGGGAGAGTTAATCGAATAGAGATTACTCGAAAGAGAGTTATACGTCGAATTCGATTATATCAAATTCAGGAAAGTACTATTTACCTTCCGGGTTTTAAATCAAGGTATAGTTATAACCAAACGTTTTCATATAAGAAGTGGATTCGTAACCTGAATCCGAGAATTTGCGTAAACAGATGATTGGACAAAGTGAGTGACGAGCTTCATCTATTTCACAGTAAAGGACGTTGTTCAATTAAGGTCTGAGAGGTAATTATACCCCAACTTGATTGACTTCAGAATTGACAAAGGAATAGTTGTGGTTCGATAGAAAAGGTTGATTTGAAATATAGTTAAGTAATAAGCGATTAATGGATTAAGCATAACGATGTTTTATACAACGTTCATTGGAAATCCGTAAATGAGTTTTGGAAACGTTTTCCAAATATAGTCAGATATGTTTTCTAAACATAGAAAATGAAATGTTTTCATGATAAGAATTTAAGAAATAGAGTTAAGCAAATTCAGAAACTGACTGGAGAGGGTAAGTTGAACGGTTTTCTAAGTGACGATCTGATGTTGGTTTCGACCTTCCGGATTGATACTTAGAGAATTGTTCTCATACTAGTTACAGTTATGGACTGATAGTTGCGAAATAATAGTGATGTGAAAATAAGCTATGGAAATGTTTTCCAATGATTAATAACATATATTTTCTAAATATATGAAATAAGGAAATATGAACATATGATGATTGATCGATCGAATTTCCATTTGGAAATAAGATCGTTGTTTGTACACCGACATGTTTTCATTTGATAGTTGAATCACAGACTATCAAAGTTTTGACCATATTCACGTTGTAAATATGGAGAGACCGGTTGGATTATTATCCGAAGAACCACTCCGTATTAGCATAAGCGTTGCGAATCAAGTACGCTGAAGATAATTGAAGACGGAGTGAAGTGCAAGGGCTATTGTGAAAAGCCTAGGTAGGATGGATTCACTGAATAGTGCCTTCGGTTTGTTCAGTCCCAGGACAACATATATGGACGAGTGTCTGACAAAGTATTCTTAACGAATCATATATGTTGATCTCTTTAAACGTATTACGTTGGTGGCGGAGAAATTCGTTTCTCTTAGCTTTTATACCCGTGATGCCTTGAGAAATCGATAATGATTTGGCTGGTATGACGAGGTGGCACTCAAAGTAATTGAAGAAATAATCTGTCAAAGTGATAAACGTGACCTCAAACCTCACAACCGGGAAATAACAGAAGTTGGGCTAGGCAGCATGTCTAGTTAGGCCATACCCAAGCAGGGTGTATTATCACCATCTAGAGAATATTCAATTGTACTTCTTTATAATCTATTTCAATGCTGTCCCTTATCGGGAAGGATGGTTGCTGATCCCAACCATCGGTGGTAATATATTCGTCACACTCAAGCTAAATGAGTGGATGGTCATGTGTGGCCGGGTTGCAAGACGTTCTTGTTGAACCCTAGTGTATCTCCTCTAGAGTACACTGATCGGAAGGTGCTCCCATACCTTGTCTGTTGGAATCCAATCTCCAATAAGCGCTCACGGTTTTATTTGTATACTATGAATGTGGAACGTGAGATGCAAGCGTTCTGCTAGATTGATATCTATTTGTATTTAGACATTATTATAATATCAGAAAGATATCCTTTATTTAACCAAGTGTTGGAGTTTTATTCACACCAGTCCTTGTTGCTTGTGCGCTTGGTACGCATGATAGAGGGTTCTCGCTTCGCGGTTTGGTGGCGAACGGGAGACTCTTACCTCTACATGTCCCGACAATGTGGGTTGGTCGAGTCGAGAGGCTGGCCGTAAAACAAGGTGCTGGGATACCAGTGTAAGCCACAGTGGGATGATAGCCCACTGCCATCCCGCCGTTACAGTTGGTATCAGAGCTTAAGTTAAGTGATTACCTTGGCTCTGTGGCATAACTCGATAGAGATGGGATTAGTAATATCCTAGATTGAGTTTGAGTGTATATATACGAGTGCGTATTTGTATTTGATATAAAAATGGTTTTATATTGTGGAGATTCATTGGCTGAGTTGTTTATGAGTTCTGGTCGATCAGTTTGATCCACTGTATCGGTAGGAGTAAATAAACACTTGAATACGATGAACCGTCATCGTATGTTTTGAAAAGAGGGTAAACGAAATAATTTTACCCAAGGTATATTTTATATATTGGATTTATAATATATGAGATATATTGGTTGTTATTATAATCGAGTAAGATTATAAATATAATGGTTATGTAAATAATCGATCAGAATTCATATGAATGTAATATATGAAATAGTTTGAATTAAATATGAATTTAAATCAGAATTTGGAATTTAAAATAAGGAAATTTTAAGTTCCTGGGAGATTTTGAAAATGTTTTTCAAATTGAAAATGATATAGTATTGAACTCACTTCGATAGCTGGAAAATAGATTCTGATGATGAATTTAGACATCATCAGTGTTCATTTTCGAGTTCTAAGTGACAGATTACTACCAAAGGTTTTGTTTTTGAATTGTTTTGAGAAAACAAGTTGTTTAGAAATTCAAAGGTTTTGAATTGGCATTATGATTTCAAATTGATTTGAAAGAAACCCAAGAACTTAAGTTCTGGAATTAAAATTTAACTAATGAAGTTAAATAAAATGAGATGGTAAAAATAAATTGAAATTTAACTTGAACCGAGTTAAATAAAATTGAATTGGATTAGAGATAACCTAGAATGGAACCAAATTGATAAGTCAATAATTTGGAATTTGATATTAGAGTTCGAATGAAATTCGATTTGGATTTGAGGATATGAACTGATTGGAATGGATAACATTGGTATACGTTGAAGTGGTAGCAGATGAAAGGGATAGAGTTAAATTCCCGACAAAAAGGTACAAGTTTATATCATATATGAGTTTGGATTTTATGAGCCGAATTAGCAAGCCGCTTGGCTATTTTGGTTTCCTTTTGGATTGGAGGAGGCCTAGAGAGGCGGGTTGTGGTTTGATGGATTGAGCCGTACAAAGGAGATTATGGCGAAATTTTTTGAAAATTTAAGGTGTTAGAATTTTTTTAGCATTTTTGAAAATTTTAGTTGGTCGGAAATGAATTAATAAATTAATTAAAATTAAATGGGTCCAGTCGAAACTAAAATTTAGAGGTAAACAAAAAAAAAGGATTTTTAAATCTAGTTAGTAGAGTTAGTAGCATTTTTCTAACTTAGCAATTTCGAGGACGAAATTATTTTAAGGGGGGAAGTCTGTAATGGCGCATTTTGTTAGCTGTCGAATAATTAATTTATTTAATGATTTATATATCGATTTGGCGATATCGATAACTTAAAGTACAACGTTCGAACTTATAATTTATAATTATAATTAAAACGAACCTAAAACGTCGCGGCAGTTCGCAATTTGGCGATTCGAACTTCAACTGAATATACAGAATCCGTTTTAAGTCGAATTTCTGTGAAACAAGAAACGTAAGGATCTGTTGAACTATATTTTTCATATGGAAGAGAAAAATCGAGATTTCGTCGTGTAGATTTTGAGTTATGTCCAAATCAAATTTCAGAAAAGTCGCTGTAGAATTCCTTTATAATTTGTGACGCTTTATTTACGTTATAAAAGGGTTTTTCAATATAACTAGATATGGGATTTGAATTTAGACGTGGTTCTTTTGAGGCGTAGAGTTAATTTAATTTTTAGAATTTTATGGTAATTTTTAATTAATTAAATAAGCAACTTTTTTGTTTGGAGTAATTTGCACCTTGTAATCAACATTTTGAGGTTTCACAATATGAGTTAATCTACCGGTATTAGTATATTTTCGGGATCGCAGCACCTCACTGAACATGACTGTATTTTCATCTCAGACTGCAACGCTCATATATGAATATAATTGTATGGAATGGAGTGTGCAGTTATTTTAAAACTTTAAAACAATGAAGGAAATATTGTTCCAATATATCAAGTGGACCAAATGAACACATATACGTGGACGATGCTCCTACTATCACAGAAGCTACGAAATACAAATGAAAGAGCCATACAAACCCACGTCTATAGCCCATTCCCACTGATACCCTCCACATGTTTTCTGTGGCCATGAAGTGAATACGTTTGCTTAAGGACTAAGGTCCTCCACGCTATAAAATATGAAGCATTCTTCCTTCCTGTTGTTTTGGCATCCCACAAACACAGAACGCAGGCAACGAGAGAAAAATAAAATTCAAGTAAACTCCACACTTAAAATATGGCTTGAGCGAATGTGTAAGTGAAGGAAGTGCAAACGAGTGCATGTAGCGTATGGGGTGGTTGCCAGTTCGAATGAGTGAAGTTAATATCGTTTGTTTTCTCTTGTGAAACTGTACTTACACAGCCAGATCTAGGGATCAAGATCCCATCACTTTCATCTCGGTGTTCTTTTCGATGGCAGCGTGGAGTTCTGAGATGACTGGGAGGTCGAAGTCGGACCTAAGGAGGGACAAGCAGCATACTGGAGGGGCGGGTATTGCACCAGAAAGCGTCATGCGTGGACTGATAACTGAGGGAACTAGGACGTGAAAATGAATTGAGACGTGGTGGAAGATGGATTGGCATACTGTGCGACGCTAGGCAAGATGAGGGAGGGAGCTGGAGTTCTAAAAATATTTGGAAATGGTGCTGGTGAGCTCGAGTGGTGGCGGAAGGATAACTGACTTCGGGAAGGAGGAATGTTTCAATATACGGGTTGCCAGAAATAATGAGGAGAGTTTGGAGTTGTTTGCATTGTACAAGAGTGTCACGTATGTATGAAATGGAGAAGGCTCATATGTATGAAGGAGAGTAGCTTGCGTGTTCACTGGAAGATGGACAAATGGAAAGAGCAGAGCGGAAATGGCGGACTGTAATGGACGAAATACTATGCAATGTTTGTGGGGGGAGAACGTTGCTTGCGGGTGTGAAACTAGGAAGGTGGTTTAACATAATATAATGGGAGGAGAGGGACGCGCTGAGTTGAACGACGGAGGTGGCAGCATCGATGGACGAACGAGGTGGAGGGCGGCAGAGGTCAAAGACAGGGTCAACGAGGAAGAGGATTTAATTGAAATCGGGTTTTTGCTGTGTAGGGATTTCGACAGAAAGAGGATGAAAGGTTTTATAAGCGGTCTGGGCTTTAAGCAAAAGGTAATGGGCCAAGTAAAAGGGGGTAAGCCCAATAGTGTTTAAATTAATGATTTTATTTAAATTCAATAAGTGTAAAACTTGTAATGCTTATAACTTTGTCATACCTAATCAGAATTGCGAACGGTTTGTCACGTTGGGTTCGTATAGACGGGAGCGTCACAATGAAACTGATTAGAAGTAAATTGGGGCTAGTTACAATTTATTGCAAAATAAATTGTTCGATCTGAATTGACGGACGAATATCGTTATTTAACGATAACCAATCAATGTGAGTAAATCTCACTAACTCTGAACAGTTTATAATTTCATGTTGTATTGTTAGAACTGTTAAAATTGTCTGTTTGACTGTGTGTTGATTGTTTGATTGAACTGCTAGTCAGTTAGTTAAATTTCTATATAGATTCTGTTTAACAGAATATATCATATTGAACTGAAAGTGATGTTATCTATATTGTCTAACATCTGTGATGCAGGGAAACAGGTTGGAGGAATCCGACTGGATTCCTCAACATTTATTTTACCGTTTTTCATATATTGTGATATATGATGTGTTATGAAATCTGTTATTGATTTCATATGTTTGAATGATACCGATCATTGTTATACGACACGTTAAACACCGTAGGTGATACTAGAGTGTAAAAAGGGAATTTTCAATGTTTATATTGAAAATAAGTCTTATTTATAAAATCGATAGGACTTTATAAAATGAAAAACATTTATTTATTTGGGAAATAAATAAAGGAACATTTATTTAGATTATAAATAAATGGAATAAAGGAATATTTATTTAGGGAATGAATAAAGGAACACTTGTTCGGAAAATAAATAGAATTATACAAGGATAGATTTAAACACGTGCTTCGCACACGGTATAACACGATATGGATTTAAATGAGATATTAAATAGGAAATCTGTTTTAAACAGATAAATTGAAGTAGATTAATTTATAAATAATGTTTTATAAATTAAATAAATTATTTATCGTTGATAAATGGAATATATATATAAGTCTGGACTTATATAGAGAAGTAGAAACGTTATTAAAAGGACATTTATAAAGTGAAGAACCGTTACTAAAAGTAAATCTTTATAAATGGATAAACATTGTAAAAAGTAAATCTTTATCAATGGATAAACGTTGTAAAAAGGAAATCTTTTGAAATGAATAAACGTTAATAAAAGGAGTTAATCGAATTTAGTTATTCGAAATGAGTTATTTGAATTAAATATTTGAATAGAGTTAAACACATTAGAGTGATTCGAATTTCTTATTCGAATAGAGTTAAACAAAGTAATTTGTTAGGTTAACCAAAGCAAGTTAGTCGAGTTAATCAAAGTAATTGGTTAAGTTAACCAAAGTAAATTAGTTAAGATAAACTAAGCGGTTAATCAAAGTGAATTAGTCAAGTTAAACTAATGGGTTAATCGAAGTAAATTAGTTGGGTTAATCAAAGTGAATTAGCTGAGTTAAACTAAGTAAATCGGTTAGAGTTAATCTTAGTGAATTAACTAAGTTAAACTAAGTGGATTAGTTCAGTTAATCAAGACAAGTGAATCAAGTTAGGTTAAACCATTTGAGTTAACCAGTTAGGTTAAACCATTTGAGTTAACCAGTTAAAGTTTATCAGTTAAAGATAAACAGTTAGAGTTGACCAGTTAAAGTTGACCAGTTAAAGTTGACCAGTTAGAGTTGATCAGTTAGAGTTACTCAGTTAGAGTTAACCAGTTAGAGTTGACCAGTTAGAGTTATCCAAGTGGAGTTAATCGAGTAGAGTTGCCGAATATCACTTATTCGAAGTAGAGTTATCGAATATAGAGTATTCGAGGGAAGAGTAATCGAATATAATTTATTCGAGTGGAGAAATCAAATGTTATTCATTTGAGAAGAGTTATCGAATATTATTTATTCGAAGAGTAGTTATCGAATATTGGTTATTCGAAGTTAGTTAATCCAAAGGAGTTATTCGAAGTTAGTAATCCAAAGGAGTTATTCGAAGAGTTAATCGAATATAGTCATTCGAAAGAAAGTGTTAATCGAATATAGTTATTCGAGTAAAGTTGTGACAATCCCAAAATTCGAGGGGCGGTATTAAGGGTAATCATTAGGAAATAACACATTAATCATCATAGCAGAGTACAGAAAATAGCAGAAACAATAATTAAAATAAATTTTACATGGATATGACAGCGGAATCACAACATGTAGGAATATCAGAATAGCATAACGTGGGATATACTTAGTAAGTAAAAAGAAAGTGATCAGTCATCATCGCCAGAGGCGGAATACATACATGTAGTGAGACATAATAAGAGTATCAGTCTACATCGCCGAAGGCGGAATACATATACATATAATGAGAAATACGGAAAGTAAATCAGTCTGCATCGCCAGTGGCGGAATCATAATATAAACACAGTAATGGCGGAAAATATCTAAGTCATCTCTATGAAGTCAGCCTCGCCATGAGCCAAAAGTGCACGCTATGCAGCAGTGCAGAACCAAAAACCACCTGTCACCTGTGTACTAGGCTACCCGTGTGAAAATAAGGGCACCTGCGTTTGCAAAGTGAAACAAACAACGAGTCAGTCATGGGGACTGGTATGAGGAATCTATTTAACAGTTAAACAACAGTAAATAGCAAATCATAGGACCACAGCACTTTCGCGGAACGGGTTTACTCCAGTGATTGCTAGTGCATTTAAAACAAAGTAAATTCTTTTAAAACAACGCAATGCTTTTAGAAAGAATGAAACCATTATAAGACTCAGGTCCCATCACACAATGCAACACAAGCCGGAGGATAGAGTTTTACCTTATAATAGCCAAATATGCTTAATACGTATAAAGCAAAATCATTTGATATTATTACTAGTGCATATATGTTTCAGAACGACTAGCATCATAAATATCAATCATAGGCGGCATAGCTACCATCTACTATGTCTCCATACTAGTTCTACAGTCAAATCCGTTATCTCGTATTGGAAATTGGATTTCCGTCATGAGTCGAGGCAAGGGGCAAGCTCCTCTCCGCTTCGAGACACTCTAGCAAATGCCTCGGGACTACACACTCTGGGTAACCCCTGGATCTTCAGGGCCGGTCCTCACTTACGTTAGAGGATTAGTTATTCCTGAACACACGTTTCCCGGTCCTTACAGACCTATAATCGAGGCGCCTCGCATTCCAACAACCACAAAGGTGAAAAATAGATATATATGTCAGGGCTGGTAAGTCACTGACACCACCATAGCTAGAAAGAAACGTCGTGCTCTCCCTGCAGTCTGTATCCCGTTTTTAACTCATACCGGGGTGTGAGGCTCGCGAATCTACGAAATACACAAAGCTAGGCCACGTAGACCTTGCTTTGATCATCATCCACAAGACTTTTCTTTGCAACAGAAGCCTTGATCACAGCATCTTGGCATGCCACATAGGCAGTCCACTCCATACGATTGATTTCCATCGATATATAACCTCTAAGCTCGTACGTCTCAGAGAAGGGCGTTAAGCAAAAGAATAAATTCTCCGCCACCAAACAGATATATATTTAACAGAGATCAATCAGTATAGAACAAAATCCAATGTCAGACACACAGTCCATTTACAAGTCCGCCCGGGGTCTGAACGAAACCAGAGGCGTCAATTCCTCGCAAATCCGTCCAATCAACACATAGGTTCAGACGGCTACTACTTCCGTCCCCTTCCGGTAGCTACTCCGGTTAGGGACCTCAGTAGCGCCCATCCAACCGATACGAAGATCGTCGGTCTTGAATCGTCTTTGCATCTTCCAATTCGAATCGCTCGATAAATTATTTGAAATGAGGGTTAGCTCGGCCTTTTCAAATAATTCACGTCATTAGAATTTAAATCGATTCGTTTTATGGTTATGTTATTCGACATCCATCTTTCAGTTATTTAGCGTTATTTCCATGTCATACACATACAACCATCAAATATCAAACAATTCAAGCCCAATTGGTTTATTTGCATCCTATGTTGCTTATAATATTTTATAACGATTTTTCGCCATTTTTATTTATTCAAAAATGGCCATATTTAATTAAATGACGCTTCAGGTCGTGTCGTGGCACTGGCGCTGTTTTTCTCCTAATTTGTTTTACACATATCGGAAAATCTAACCGTTGGATTTCTACAAAGTCTATATCAGTGGGAAGATATTCCCAAAGCGAACCCAACGGTTCCAGTTTCGTGAGAATCCGACGGTCGGATCTTCCACACTAGTCGTTTGAAGTTACGGTTTCAAAATTCGAACTGCAGCGTCGTTATTCGATTAAATTTAATTATATTTATATTTATATATAAATATAAACGATTCTGGCGCTGTTTTTCTTCAGATTTGAATTAAACATTCCGGACAATCCAACCGTTGGATTTTTACAAGGTTGGTGCCGTTGGAAAAATATTTCCAAGGCGAACCCAGCGGTTGCGGTTTCGGGAAAGTCCGATGGTCGGATTTCTCGTACTAATCGTTTCAAATTACGATTCCGAAACGCGAACTGCACGGCCTCTATTCCTTTTAATTATATTTATATTTATATATATAAATATAGTTTATTCTATAATTTCAACTATAGTTCATTTTATAATTTCAACTTCGTTTTCACTTCAAATATTTCACTAACGCCTTAATATTTCGAAAAATTTCGCCATAACCTCCTTTGTACGGGGAGGGGTTTGGAAATTTATTGGGCCGTATTAGGTACCCAATAAATCCTAAAAAGCATTCACATATTTTTAGTGATATATTTTGGTGTTTACGGGGGAGCATGTACTGATAATCACTCCAGAGAATAAATTCCTGTCACCCCGTTTCCGTGTGGAAATAAATAGTCCATGTGCCGTATCTAATAACTAGAGCGACGTGATTATTGTCAACTCTAGACCCGTGTGGGGTTTTTATTAATCTGGCAATTTATCGTTATAATTTATATAGTCCATATCAGTCATCAGTTCAACTTGCAGTACTTAGTCATCGCCATACAAGCCTCTTACTTGTATGGTAAATCTTCCACCTCGTCACACAAGCTCCAATTGCTTATGTGGAATATGATGAAGTATGCCTATCGTCAAGAAGTATGCCATGCAGTGTAGTTCAAAATTAATTGTTACTATCCTATGGCGTTGTTTATTATTTCACACAGAAAAACCAGCACTCCACATCCAATGGCATTCACAGGAGTTGATATATAAATAAAATTGCGCAGCCAACTCATCAAGGTTTACCTATTTGTCGGGCACGCAAATAATTTCTTTACTCAACAGCTAATCCATTTTTCCTGTTCAACACATGTATATATATGCAGCACAAGCTAATAATAATATTTCTAGCAAACTATTATTTATTTCAACACATGTGTATTTTTAACTAAGCGTATACATGATAAAAGGAATATTTTTATCATCAAAAATATTTATTCGACACATGTGTATTTTTAACTAAGCGTATACATGATAAAAGAAATATTTTTATCATCAAAAATATTTATTCGACACATGTGTATTTTTAACTAAGCGTATACATGATAAAAGGAATATTTATATCATCAAAAATATTTATTCGACACATGTGTATTTTTAACTAAGCGTATACATGATAAAAGGAATATTTTTATCATCAAAAATATTTATTCGACACATGTGTATTTTTAACACTTCTTATTCACTATAAAAATATAGTTTTCATTGTCGATTTATTTTATTTTTAGACGACGATAACATTCAACACATGAATTTCAACTCGACGAACAAATTGCAATTCAACACATGAATATTCGATATAGTTTGTATATATATAAAAATGTGATTTTTATCGCTAAAGCCATTTGTTTAAATTCAAATAATATTCAACACATGAATTTCAACTCAACGAATGAATTGCAACTCAACACATGAATATTCGATATAGTTTGTATATATATAAAAATGTGATTTTTTTCGCTAAAGCCATTTGTTTAAATTCAAATAATATTCAACACATGAATTTCAACTCAACGAATGAATTGCAACTCAACACATGAATATTCGATATAGTTTGTATATATATAAAAATGTGATTTTTATCGCTAAAGCCATTTTTTTAAATTCAAATAATATTCAACACATGAATTTCAACTCAACGAATGAATTGCAACTCAACACATGAATATTCGATATAGTTTGTATATATATATAAAAATGTGATTTTTATCGCTAAAGCCATTTGTTTAAATTCAAATAATATTCAACACATGAATTTCAACTCAACGAATGAATTGCAACTCAACACATGAATATTCGATATAGTTTGTATATATATAAAAATGTGATTTTTATCGCTAAAGCCATTTGTTTAAATTCAAATAATATTCAACACATGAATTTCAACTCAACGAATGAATTGCAACTCAACACATGAATATTCGATAAAGTATATGTAAATAGTTTCAATGAATGAAAATTATTCTAACACATAAATATTTCAGAAAATTTCAGCAGCATAACGGCAGGGTAGTTAAAACCGGGACCGTCCCTAGTACGGCTCCTCGCTCTACCTTAAAACCTCGCGGTTTTTGACAATGGGGATCATGCATCTAATTCGCACGCAGGCGGCATGTTTTATTTTCAATTCCACAATCCTATTCTATTTTGTTTCAACCACAAGAGGGTATTTTTCAACCACAAAGGTATTTTTCAACCATAATATCAACCACAAACAATTATTTCCAACCATTCGTCAAACAATATGATATCACGTCAATCACAAGCAATAAATATCGTCCATGGTCTGTGGACGAGGGGAGTATATATATATATAATATAATAATTCACTTGCATTTCATCACAATTTAAAGCATATATGTTTCAAACAACGCTTGTATAATTTATACATTGCTAATATAACTTATACAACACATGTACATGAGGTATACAATGCGTATATAATTTACACTTCGCTTATATAATTTATACAACGCGATTACATTCACACAAATAGTTTAGATTCCTCACATTGGTTCTTGCGGTGCTAAAAATCGAAGGAAGGTCAGAAAAATCCGCGGCTTCTTCTAGAATGTAGAGAGCCTCCTTGCGGTCACGGTGTCTCCTGTTTCATCGAATTTCGTTAACATAGCAAAAAGATATGATTTTTACAAATTTGCAACGCTTTAAAGTGTAAAAATCAATTTAGCCGTATACCTCTTTTTGGTTTCGAAACTAGGGTTGAATTTTTCAGCAAATCCGTGAATCTATGCTCCGATCAGAGGGTGGGACTTGAAAGAGGGAAGCGAGGCGGTCCTAACGGTGGTCGGAGGAGCAGGTGTGATCGCCTCTGGCGGTCGTGGCGTCGACGTGAAGTCGGCGACTTCCTGGGCGTTTTTCTCGACGCTGGCGAAGGGAGGAGGAGCGGGGTTGGTCAGATTTGAAGAGGGCGGTGGGCGGCGTCGATCGTGGGTGGTGGCGTTGGCTGGCGTCGCCTGTGGCGGCGGGATTCTCGTCGGAAAGTTTTGAACGACGAGCGTTGTTCGTTTCGTCTGGCGGCTTAGGGTTTTTAGTTTTTTATTTTTTATTTTTATTTTTAAAGAAAATTTCCTATTGGTCGATATTTATAGAAAATTTTTAAATAGTGTTTTTGCAAACGGACTCCTTTTTAAACCAAACGACTGTCGCCCCTAGCTAAATACCCCCATTCCGGACACAATGGGATATGTTTCGTTGGCCGTTTCGACTGTTACAGTCAGTTATTTTTCAATTTAAAATATAAAACATTCGATATTTAATTTAAATGTACATTTCAATTTGCCAGGGCCACAAACTGAATCGAAAAATTCCAGAAAAATAAATCTAGCTTTGTTTTGACGATACGGTCCTAACAAAACCAGTTTCGTCGAATTCTGAGCTCGTTTGAAAAACGGCCATTTTTAGGTCGACCCATTTTAACAGAATTTGACCAAACACGTTATCTTTTGCCCCGCTCACATACTAGCTTCAAAAATTATGAAATTTGAAACCTAGCAATAATTTGACATCCCGGACCCAACAAAAGTGGTTTCGTCGAATTCCGAGGTCGTATGCAAAATCTCAATTTTCAAGGGCTATATATACTATATAGCGACCTTTCTGAAAATTCATTTGGCCATAACTTTTGATTTCCGTTATGAAATTTCGATTTTTCAGATTCGTTAGAAACGTATTGATAAACAGATTTAAATATTTTCAGTTTCGTTAAAATCCGTTATATTTTCCACCCGGTACAGTCAGACAAAGTTTATATTCAAAATTTCAAACTACCCTATTATACCAAATTCTATATTTTATGGAAATAGGCTATTTTAATCATTCAAATTTCTTGTTAATAACCTAACTTTAAAATTTTTAAACTGGTTCACATTTTCCGGGTTATTACAATCTCCCCCACTTAAAACTTTTCGTCCTCGAAAAGGAAATAACAGTTAAGTAGGAAGTAAAATGTAAATGCAAAGTATTGTAAAGGTACCTTGCACCGGAGTTAGTCAGAGATGTCCACTCTGCATTTGGGATAGGCTTGTTTAATGCTTTCTTCAGTCTCCCAAGTACAGTCTCTAGGATCACTACTCGACTGTACTTTGACTAAATGAATCTTTTTCCTCCTTAGCTCTCTAGTTTCTTTGCCAACTATCTTTAATGGATCTCTCTTGAGTGCTAATTCTGGAGTTATGTCAATATCCTGTTGTGCTGCTTCTTCTACAACAAGATCTGGATCATGAACATGTTTTCTGAGTTGAGACACGTGGAACACATCATGTACACCAGGCAACCAATCAGGTAATGAAACCCTATATGCAAGAGTTCCAATCCGTTCAAGTATAGGAAAGGGACCAATAAATCTCGGTGCCAACTTCCCAGTCTTGCCAAATCTGATTACTCCTCGCATTGGAGAAACTCTTAAATAAACATAATCGCCAACGGTAAACGATATATCCCTTCTTCTCGCATCAGCATAACTTTTCTGTCGGCTCTATGCGGTTTTTAATCGCTTCTTAATGGAATCGACTTTATCCGATGCTTCTTGAATCATATCGGGCCCTAACACAAGTCTGTTGCCAGGTTCTACCCAACATGCGGGAGATCTGCACGGTCTACCGTATAATGCTTCGAATGGAGACATTCCCAAACTTGCTTGATAGCTATTGTTGTAAGAGAATTCTGCTAAATGTAAATGATCTTCCCATGAGCCTCCAAAATCGATAACGCAAGCCCGCAATAGATCTTCTAAAATTCTATTCACCCGCTCAGTTTGGCCGTCTGTCTGAGGGTGATAAGCGGTGCTTAGATTTAATTTGGTTCCCAATTCTTCCTGGAGTGCTTCCCAGAATTTGCTAGTGAATAGGGGATCTCTATCGCTGACTATATTGAGCGGTACTCCATGAAGTTTAACAATTTCTCTGAAGTAAATCTGTGCCAGACTTTGAGCTGTTCTGTTGGATCGGACAGGTATGAAATGGGCAGTCTTCGTGAAGCGATCTACGATTACCCATATACTGTCGTTTCCTTTTCTAGTTCGAGGCAAACCATCGATGAAATCCATCGAGATTTGTTCCCACTTCCATCCTGGAATTTCTAATGGTTGTAATAATCCAGCCAATTTTTGCTGATCGCTCTTAACTAGCTGACAAGTGGGGCATCTGCTAACATATAATGAGATATCTCTTTTCATAGCTCTCCACCAGAATGTGCGTTTGATATCGTTATACATTTTGCTCACACCGGGATGGATACTTAATTTGGATTTGTGGCTCTCATCAAGTATTTCTCTTCTGAGCTCGGGAAGGTTTAGGATGCAAATCCTACCCTTTAATCTTAGAACCCCCTTGTCATCGAGTCGAAAACTTGTGGATTCACCTCCTTTGATTCTTTGACTGATTCTTTGAATAAATTCATCATCTTTTTGAAGAGTCGAGATCCTGTCTATTAATGAAGATGTTATGACAAAACTGGCGATGATTTCATTCTTCCTGCTGAGCGCATCAGCTACAACATTGGCCTTCCCTGGAGTGTATATAATTTCAAAATCATATGCTGCAAGGAATTCTAACCAACGCTGTTGCCTCAGGTTTAAATCTTTCTGGGTGAACAGGTATTTCAAGGATTGATGATCGGTAAATAGTTCGAATTTCTCGCCCAGTAAATAATGCCTCCATATTCTTAAAGCAAACCCGATAGCTAATAATTCAAGATCATGAGTAGCATAGTTTCTTTCATGCGGCTTTAGTTGACGGCTGGCATAAGCGATCACTTGGCCCTTTTGCATTAACACTGCGCCTAGCCCTCTAATAGAAGCATCTGTCCATACGGTCACGTCTTGGTTGCCTTCTATAATGGTCAATACTGGAGCAGTTGTCAACTTCAGTTTTAGCTCTTGGAAAGCTTCTTCACATTCGGGAGTCCATTTGAATTTCTCATGCTTCTTTGTAAGCTTTGTCAATACTCCTGATATCTTTGAAAAATCCTGAACGAATTTCCGATAGTAACTAGCTAATCCAAGGAAACTTCGAACTTCTGTGGGGGTAGTAGGTTGTTTCCAGTTTTGAATCGCTGTAATTTTACTTGGATCTACAGCAATTCCTTCTTTTGATACGACATGGCCTAGGAATTTGACTTCATTCTGCCAGAAGACACACTTAGAAAATTTAGCTTTCAAGACATTTCTTCTTAGAATTTTCAACACTTGTTCTAAATGTTTTGCATGCTCTTCTTCCGACTTGGAGTAGATTAGAATGTCATCGATGAAGACTAGAACAAATTTATTCAGTACACCACGGAACACTCTGTTCATAAGATCAACGAAGTATGCCGGAGCGTTGCACAAACCGAACGACATTACTAACCATTCGTAGAATAAATCGGGACCCCTGAAGGCTGTCAAAGGAACACAGTCTTCTGCTATGCGCAATTGGTGGAAACCTGTAGCTAGGTCCATTCTGGAGAATACGGTTGCTCCATTTAATTGATCTAACAGATCGTCTATTCGGGGCAAAGGATATTTGTTCTTTAGTGTTTGTTTATTGAGATCTCGGTAATCAACGCAAAGTCTTAGAGTACCGTCCGATTTCGGGACAAATACTACTGCGGCTCCCCATGCTGAAAAGCTTGGTCTGATCAGACCTTTCCAAAGTAATTCCCGGGTTTGACTACTTAGCTCTTCCTTTTCTTTCGGAGCCATTCTTCTTATTGGATGTACTACTGGTCGGGCGTTAGGAATTAGATCAATTCTAAATTCAATTTCTCTTTGCGGCGGTAAGTTTTCTACTTCTTCAAACACATCCGCATAATTTTTAACGACCGGTATCTTTTCTATCGAAGGGGGAATAACTTCTAAAGAAGACCAAAATTCTGTTCTATTGATTTCTGAGCCATGACATGGTATAGTGATATGCCCCGATTTTGTTTCAACTTTCACGATCCTTTCGGCACATCTAACTTCGGCCTTAAAGTTTGTCAACCAATCTAGTCCCAGAATAATATCAAATTCGGAAAGGTCCATGACAATCACTTTAAAAGAGAACTTATAGCAAGAATAAGAGATTGGCGCTCTACAGTATAAACTGAGACTAACTGAACCCCCTATCGGATTTTGAACTTTAATTGGTTCCTTTAGAATTCTTTGATTCAATTTTAACTTGTGAACTACTTTACCAGAAATGAAGCTACGTGATGCACCAGTATCAAAAAGTACAGAAACAGGAATATTTTTGATAGTAAGGGTACCTCCCAAGACATCGGGTTTACCTGATCCATCTGTGGTAGCTGGCGGGATCTTCCCGTCATAGACATGGGCCACTTGTGCGCTCTTCTTCAAAGGACAATTCTTGCTATAGTGCCCCTTCTTGTGGCAGTTGTAGCATTCGGCTGAGTCATTGGCCTTTGGCTTCTTTGGGGCTTTGCACACATTAGAGAAATGACCGGGCTTCCCGCAATTGTAGCAGTTTCCTTTCGGGATCTTTGTGGATTTTTGATTAGCGGCCGCGGTGATGCTAGATTCGGGTTGGTCTGTTGAAGCCTTGCGCTTATTCCCTGCTTGGCTTTTAGCGCGGTCTTGGCTAGCATGTCTCTCATCCATGTCTTCGTAGTTGCAAGCCATCTCTACAAGTTCTGTAAAGGAGAGTTTGATGTTGCTCATAGCTCTATCGTGATACTTGCGCTTCAGCCCAAATATGAATCTCTTATTCTTCACTTTGTCGGTCAAAACCAGCTCTGGAGCATAGCGCGATAGCTGGGTGAACTTATTTAGATAGTCCTGAATAGAGAGGTCTCCCTGCTGGAGATTAGCAAACTGCTCCCTCAACCTCTCTAGAGCTTGTTCCGGTACAAACTTCTCATTGAATAAAGTCCTGAACTGCTCCCAAGTCCGGATAGTACCTGCTGCATCCCCAGAGGTAATGGCATCCCACCATAGCTATGCCTCCTCCTGAAGGAGCCAAATGCCAAGTCGGGCTTTGTTGTTAGTTCCCATGCCCATTCCCTCGAAGATTTTCTCACAGGTTTTCAGCCAAGCGATAGCTTCGGTCACTGTGCCAGTGCCAGTAAAAGTTTTCCCTCCAAGATTTCTGTACCTCTTAGCTACTTTGTCGAGCTCAAAGTCTTCTGGTGCTGGTGGCGGAATGATAGGACCTTCCACTACTACGGGGATATTCCCCCGTCCTCTTGCTGCATCTCCTCGGCCTCCACGGCCTCCTCTAGCTGCTGCTCCACGTGTAGCCATCTAAGAGTACTGTATAAGCAAGAAAAAGAGTCAAGCTCACAGATTTGATAATTTTCATAAATGATAAAGCAAGGGAATACAAGGAAAGATAATGATGATGTACTGATCAAATTGTTTTGCTAATCCGCTTAGCTCATTCTAGGACATTGCTAATCCTATCTCTAATGAGCTACTCGTATTAGAAAACTACTGATTCTATTCTGACGAGGTGTTTAATGTGTTAGATCCCGGAACTAAGGTTAACCAAAGCTCTGATACCAACTGTGACAATCCCAAAATCCGAGGGGCGGTATTATGGATAATCATTAGGAAATAACACATTAATCATCATAGCAGAGTACATAAAATAGCAGAAACAATAATTAAAATAAATTTTACATGGATATGACAGCGGAATCACAACATGTAGGAATATCAGAATAGCATAACGTGGGATATACTTAGTAAGTAAAAAGAAAGTGATCAGTCATCATCGCCAGAGGCGGAATACATACATGTAGTGAGACATAATAAGAGTATCAGTCTACATCGCCGAAGGCGGAATACATATACATATAATGAGAAATACGGAAAGTAAATCAGTCTGCATCGCCAGTGGCGGAATCATAATATAAACACAGTAATGGCGGAAAATATCCAAGTCATCTCTATGAAGTCAGCCTCGCCATGAGCCAAAAGTGCACGCTATGCAGCAGTGCAGAACCAAAAACCACCTGTCACCTGTGTACTAGGCTGCCCGTGTGAAAATAAGGGCACCCGCGTTTGCAAAGTGAAACAAACAACGAGTCAGTCATGGGGACTGGTATGAGGAATCTATTTAACAGTTAAACAACAGTAAATAGCAAATCATAGGACCACGCCACTTTCGCGGAACGGGTTTACTCCGGTGATTGCTAGTGCATTTAAAACAAAGTAAATTCTTTTAAAACAACGCAATGCTTTTAGAAAGAATGAAACCATTATAAGACTCAGGTCCCATCACACAATGCAACGCAAGCCGGAGGATAGAGTTTTACCTTATAATAGCCAAATATGCTTAATACGTATAAAGCAAAATCATTTGATATTATTACTAGTGCATATATGTTTCAAAACGACTAGCATCATAAATATCAATCATAGGCGGCATAGCTACCATCTACTATGTCTCCATACTAGTTCTACAGTCAAATCCGTTATCTCGTATTGGAAATTGGATTTCCGTCATGAGTCGAGGCAAGGGGCAAGCTCCTCTCCGCTTCGAGACACTCTAGCAAATGCCTCGGGACTACACACTCTGGGTAACCCCTGGATCTTCAGGGCCGGTCCTCACTTACGTTAGAGGATTAGTTATTCCTGAACACACGTTTCCCGGTCCTTACAGACCTATAATCGAGGTGCTTCACATTCCAACAACCACAAAGGTGAAAAATAGATATATATATATGTCAGGGCTGGTAAGTCACTGACACCACCATAGCTAGAAAGAAACGTCGTGCTCTCCCTGCAGTCCGTATCCCGTTTTTAACTCATACCGGGGTGTGAGGCTCGCGAATCTACGAAATACACAAAGCTAGGCCACGTAGACCTTGCTTTGATCATCATCCACAAGACTTTGCTTTGCAACAGAAGCCTTGATCACAGCATCTTGGCATGCCACATAGGCAGTCCACTCCATACGATTGATTTCCATCGATATATAACCTCTAAGCTCGTACGTCTCAGAGAAGGGCGTTAAGCAAAAGAATAAATTCTCCGCCGCCAAACAGATATATATTTAACAGAGATCAATCAGTATAGAACAAAATCCAATGTCAGACACACAGTCCATTTACAAGTCCGTCCTGGGTCTGAACGAAACCGGAGGCGTCAATTCCTCGCAAATCCGTCCAATCAACACATACGTTCAGACGGCTACTACTTCCGTCCCCTTCCGGTAGCTACTCCGGTTAGGGACCTCAGTAGCGCCCATCCAACCGATACGAAGATCGTCGGTCTTGAATCGTCTTTGCATCTTCCAATTCGAATCGCTCGATAAATTATTTGAAATGAGGGTTAGCTCGGCCTTTTCAAATAATTCACGTCATTAGAATTTAAATCGATTCGTTTTATGGTTATGTTATTCGACATCCATCTTTCAGTTATTTAGCGTTATTTCCATGTCATACACATACAACCATCAAATATCAAACAATTCAAGCCCAATTGGTTTATTTGCAACCTATGTTGCTTATAATATTTTATAACGATTTTTCGCCATTTTTATTTATTCAAAAATGGCCATATTTAATTAAATGACGCTTCAGGTCGTGTCGTGGCACTGGCGTTGTTTTTCTCCTAATTTGTTTTACACATATCGGAAAATCTAACCGTTGGATTTCTACAAAGTCTATATCAGTGGAAAGATATTCCCAAAGCGAACCCAACGGTTCCAGTTTCGTGAGAATCCGACGGTCGGATCTTCCACACTAGTCGTTTGAAGTTACGGTTTCAAAATTCGAACTGCAGCGTCGTTATTCGATTAAATTTAATTATATTTATATTTATATATAAATATAAACGATTCTGGCGCTGTTTTTCTTCAGATTTGAATTAAACATTCCGGACAATCCAACCGTTGGATTTTTACAAGGTTGGTGCCGTTGGAAAAATATTTCCAAGGCGAACCCAGCGGTTGCGGTTTCGGGAAAGTCCGATGGTCGGATTTCTCGTACTAATCGTTTCAAATTACGATTCCGAAACGCGAACTGCACGGCCTCTATTCCTTTTAATTATATTTATATTTATATATATAAATATAGTTTATTCTATAATTTCAACTATAGTTCATTTTATAATTTCAACTTCGTTTTCACTTCAAATATTTCACTAACGCCTTAATATTTCGAAAAATTTCGCCATAACCTCCTTTGTATGGGGAGGGGTTTGGAAATTTATTGGGCCGTATTAGGTACCCAATAAATCCTAAAAAGCATTCACATATTTTTAGTGATATATTTTGGTGTTTACGGGGGAGCATGTACTGATAATCACTCCAGAGAATAAATTCCCGTCACCCCGTTTCCGTGTGGAAATAAATAGTCCATGTGCCGTATCTAATAACTAGAGCAACGTGATTATTGTCAACTCTAGACCCGTGTGGGGTTTTTATTAATCTGGCAATTTATCGTTATAATTTATATAGTCCATATCAGTCATCAGTTCAACCTGCAGTACTTAGTCATCGCCATACAAGCCTCTTACTTGTATGGTAAATCTTCCACCTCGTCACACAAGCTCCAATTGCTTATGTGGAATATGATGAAGTAAGCCTATCGTCAAGAAGTATGCCATGCAGTGTAGTTCAAAATTAATTGTTACTATCCTATGGCGTTGTTTATTATTTCACACAGAAAAACCAGCACTCCGCATCCAATGGCATTCACAGGAGTTGATATATAAATAAAATTGCGCAGCCAACTCATCAAGGTTTACCTATTTGTCGGGCACGCAAATAATTTCTTTACTCAACAGCTAATCCATTTTTCCTGTTCAACACATGTATATATATGCAGAACAAGCTAATAATAATATTTCTAGCAAACTATTATTTATTTCAACACATGTGTATTTTTAACTAAGCGTATACATGATAAAAGGAATATTTTTATCATCAAAAATATTTATTCGACACATGTGTATTTTTAACTAAGCGTATACATGATAAAAGAAATATTTTTATCATCAAAAATATTTATTCGACACATGTGTATTTTTAACTAAGCGTATACATGATAAAAGAAATATTTTTATCATCAAAAATATTTATTCGACACATGTGTATTTTTAACTAAGCGTATACATGATAAAAGGAATATTTTTATCATCAAAAATATTTATTCGACACATGTGTATTTTTAACACTTCTTATTCACTATAAAAATATAGTTTTCATTGTCGATTTATTTTATTTTTAGACGACGATAACATTCAACACATGAATTTCAACTCGACGAACAAATTGCAATTCAACACATGAATATTCGATATAGTAAAGCCATTTGTTTAAATTCAAATAATATTCAACACATGAATTTCAACTCAACGAATGAATTGCAACTCAACACATGAATATTCGATATAGTTTGTATATATATAAAAATGTGATTTTTATCGCTAAAGCCATTTGTTTAAATTCAAATAATATTCAACACATGAATTTCAACTCAACGAATGAATTGCAACTCAACACATGAATATTCGATATAGTTTGTATATATATAAAAATGTGATTTTTATCGCTAAAGCCATTTGTTTAAATTCAAATAATATTCAACACATGAATTTCAACTCAACGAATGAATTGCAACTCAACACATGAATATTCGATATAGTTTGTATATATATAAAAATGTGATTTTTATCGCTAAAGCCATTTGTTTAAATTCAAATAATATTCAACACATGAATTTCAACTCAACGAATGAATTGCAACTCAACACATGAATATTCGATATAGTTTGTATATATATAAAAATGTGATTTTTATCGCTAAAGCCATTTGTTTAAATTCAAATAATATTCAACACATGAATTTCAACTCAACGAATGAATTGCAACTCAACACATGAATATTCGATAAAGTATATGTAAATAGTTTCAATGAATGAAAATTATTCTAACACATAAATATTTCAGAAAATTTCAGCAGCATAACGGCAGGGTAGTTAAAACCGGGACCGTCCCTAGTACGGCTCATCGCTCTACCTTAAAACCTCGCGGTTTTTGACAATGGGGATCATGCATCTAATTCGCACACAGGCGGCATGTTTTATTTTCAATTCCACAATCCTATTCTATTTTGTTTCAACCACAAGAGGGTATTTTTCAACCACAAAGGTATTTTTCAACCATAATATCAACCACAAACAATTATTTCCAACCATTCGTCAAACAATATGATATCACGTCAATCACAAGCAATAAATATCGTCCATGGTCTGTGGACGAGGGGAGTATATATATATATAATATAATAATTCACTTGCATTTCATCACAATTTAAAGCATATATGTTTCAAACAACGCTTGTATAATTTATACATTGCTAATATAACTTACACAACACATGTACATGAGGTATACAATGCGTATATAATTTACACTTCGCTTATATAATTTATACAACGCGATTACATTCACACAAATAGTTTAGATTCCTCACATTGGTTCTTGCGGTGCTAAAAATCGAAGGAAGGTCAGAAAAATCCGCGGCTTCTTCTAGAATGTAGAGAGCCTCCTTGCGGTCACGGTGTCTCCTGTTTCATCGAATTTCGTTAACATAGCAAAAAGATATGATTTTTACAAATTTGCAACGCTTTAAAGTGTAAAAATCAATTTAGCCGTATACCTCTTTTTGGTTTCGAAACTAAGGTTGAATTTTTCAGCAAATCCGTGAATCTATGCTCCGATCAGAGGGTGGAACTTGAAAGAGGGAAGCGAGGCGGTCCTAACGGTGGTCGGAGGAGCAGGTGCGATCGCCTCTGGCGGTCGTGGCGTCGACGTGAAGTCGGCGACTTCCTGGGCGTTTTTCTCGATGCTGGCGAAGGGAGGAGGAGCGGGGTTGGTCAGATTTGAAGAGGGCGGTGGGCGGCGTCGATCGTGGGTGGTGGCGTTGGCTGGCGTCGCCTGTGGCGGCGGGATTCTCGTCGGAAAGTTTTGAACGACGAGCGTCGTTCGTTTCGTCTGGCAGCTTAGGGTTTTTAGGTTTTTTTTTTTAAAAAAGAAAATTTCCTATTGGTCGATATTTATAGAAAATTTTTAAATAGTGTTTTTGCAAACGGACTCCTTTTTAAACCCAACGACTGTCGCCCCTAGCTAAATACCCCCATTCCGGACACAATGGGATATGTTTCGTTGGCCATTTCGACTGTTACAGTCAGTTATTTTTCAATTTAAAATATAAAACATCGATATTTAATTTAAACGTACATTTCAATTTGCCAGGGCCACAAACTGAATCGAAAAATTCCAGAAAAATAAATCTAGCTTTGTTTTGACGATACGGTCCTAACAAAACCAGTTTCGTCGAATTCTGAGCTCGTTTGAAAAACGGCCATTTTTAGGTCGACCCATTTTAACAGAATTTGACCAAACACGTTATCTTTTGCCCCGCTCACATACTAGCTTCAAAAATTATGAAATTTGAAACCTAGCAATAATTTGACATCCTGGACCCAACAAAAGTGGTTTCGTCGAATTCCGAGGTCGTATGCAAAATCTCAATTTTCAAGGGCTATATATACTATATAGCGACCTTTCTGAAAATTCATTTGGCCATAACTTTTGATTTCCGTTATGAAATTTCGATTTTTCAGATTCGTTAGAAAGGTATTGATAAACAGATTTAAATATTTTCAGTTTCATTAAAATCCGTTATATTTTCCACCCGGTACAGTCAGACAAAGTATATATTCAAAATTTCAAACTGCCCTATTATACCAAATTCTATATTTTATGGAAATAGGCTATTTTAATCATTCAAATTTCTTGTTAATAACCTAACTTTAAAAATTTTAAACTGGTTCACATTTTCCGGGTTATTACAAAAGTTAAAAGAGTTAATCGAATATAATTTATTCGAATAGAGTTAGAGAAGTTATCGAATATAGTTCATTCGAATAGTGTTGGAGGAGATATCGAATATAGTTTATTCGATAGGATAGTAGTAAATATAATTTATCAATTAAGTTATTCAAATGAGTTATTCGAAGGAGTAAATCAAATTAAGTTAATCGATTAGAGTTGAGTTAATCGATTTGGGTTAAGTTAAGTTATCGAGTTAAGTAATCGAGTTAAGATTTATCGAGTTAAGTAATCGAGTTAAGTAATCGAGTTGAGATAATCGAGTTAAGAAAATCAAGTTAAGTTAATCGAATAAGTTATTCGATAAGAGTAAATCCATATAAGTTAATCGGATGTTAGTCATTCGATAAGAATTGACACATTTAAGAAAATCGAATATTTGTTATTCGATAAGAGTTAATGAAATAGAGCCAACCAAGAAGAGTTATTCGAATATTAGTTATTCGATAGGAAATAATCGAAATAGAGTTTATCGAATATAAGTTATTAAAAAGGGAGAGTTAATCGAATAGAGATTACTCGAAAGAGAGTTATACGTCGAATTCGATTATATCAAATTCGGGAAAGTACTATTTACCTTCCGGGTTTTAAATCAAGGTATAGTTATAACCAAACGTTTTCATATAAGAAGTGGATTCGTAACCTGAATCCGAGAATTTGCGTAAACAGATGATTGGACAAAGTGAGTGACGAGCTTCATCTATTTCACAGTAAAGGACGTTGTTCAATTAAGGTCTGAGAGGTAATTATACCCCAACTTGATTGACTTCAGAATTGACAAAGGAATAGTTGTGGTTCGATAGAAAAGGTTGATTTGAAATATAGTTAAGTAATAAGCGATTAATGGATTAAGCATAACGATGTTTTATACAACGTTCATTGGAAATCCGTAATGAGTTTTGGAAACGTTTTCCAAATATAGTCAGATATGTTTTCTAAACATAGAAAATGAAATGTTTTCATGATAAGAATTTAAGAAATAGAGTTAAGCAAATTCAGAAACTGACTGGAGAGGGTAAGTTGAACGGTTTTCTAAGTGACGATCTGATGTTGGTTTCGACCTTCCGGATTGATACTTAGAGAATTGTTCTCATACTAGTTACAGTTAGGGACTGATAGTTGTGAAATAATAGTGATGTGAAAATAAGCTATGGAAATGTTTTCCAATGATTAATAACATATATTTTCTAAATATATGAAATAAGGAAATATGAACATATGATGATTGATCGATCGAATTTCCATTTGGAAATAAGATCGTTGTTTGTACACCGACATGTTTTCATTTGATAGTTGAATCACAGACTATCAAAGTTTTGACCATATTCACATTGTAAATATGGAGAGACCGGTTGGATTATTATCCGAAGAACCGCTCCGTATTAGCATAAGCGTTGCGAATCAAGTACGCTGAAGATAATTGAAGACGGAGTGAAGTGCAAGGGCTATTGTGAAAAGCCTAGGTAGGATGGATTCACTGAATAGTGCCTTCGGTTTGTTCAGTCCCAGGACAACATATATGGACGAGTGTCTGACAAAGTATTCTTAACGAATCATATATGTTGATCTCTTTAAACGTATTACGTTGGTGGCGGAGAAATTCGTTTCTCTTAGCTTTTATACCCGTGATGCCTTGAGAAATCGATAATGATTTGGCTGGTATGACGAGGTGGCACTCAAAGTAATTGAAGAAATAATCTGTCAAAGTGATAAACGTGACCTCAAACCTCACAACCGGGAAATAACAGAAGTTGGGCTAGGCAGCATGGCTAGTTGGGCCATACCCAAGCAGGGTGTATTATCACCATCTAGAGAATATTCAATTGTACTTCTTTATAATCTATTTCAATGTTGTCCCTTATCGGGAAGGATGGTTGCTGATCCCAACCATCGGTGGTAATATATTCGTCACACTCAAGCTAAATGAGTGGACGGTCATGTGTGGCCGGGTTGCAAGACGTTCTTGTTGAACCCTAGTGTATCTCCTCTAGAGTACACTGATCGGAAGGTGCTCCCATACCTTGTCTGTTGGAATCCAATCTCCAATAAGCGCTCACGGTTTTATTTGTATACTATGAATGTGGAACGTGAGATGCAAGCGTTCTGCTAGATTGATATCTATTTGTATTTAGACATTATTATAATATCAGAAAGATATCCTTTATTTAACCAAGTGTTGGAGTTTTATTCACACCAGTCCCATGACTGACCCGGAGTTTATTTTGTTTGTTTTCCCTAAACTCTTGGGTGCCTAAATTTGTACGGGCAGTCAAGTAGTCGGGATTTTACAGATACACTTGGAGAGCTTGGAGCAGAAGACTTCAGGATTATAGCTATTATTATTCCGCTGTGTTGTTAAGTGTTGTACTTTGAAATGGTATGTATATACGAGTACTGATTTGTATTTCAAAGTTATGTTATATTTTATTCGTTCCGCTGTGAGATTCGTGTTTACTCTGATGATGTAAGTTCTTCTTCTATTCTATTAGTTCTATCTTTTCTTCCTCACCCTCTACTTTCTTTCACTAACATTCCCGGAATTTTCGACTCTCGAGGAGTCGAAAATTTCCAGCCGTTACACCAACATCAGATCAATACCCAGGAAACCATTCTTCTTAGCCAACCTACAACTAGTTTCTAAATTCCACATTCTTAGGGAAAGGTTCCCATTAATTTTATCCAAGATAAATTCTTTAAAATTTATCCTGTAATCTTCCTTTGGATGTCATTTAAAACCAAATTATGGTTTTCCCAACTAGTCGAGATTAGCGAACCACACCGAAGTAATTATTTGTTTTATTTCCCAATCCCAACCTATTCATCCCATGAAGCAAAACTGGTAATACTCCATATCTAACACCACGGTGTTATCGGTAAAATTAATTACCATTTCACGTTCAAATCTAATTAAAGATTTAACTATCGCTTTGGAGCAAAACTGGTGATACTCCATTCTCGCTCAATTTCTAAATTTGATAATTTAGATTATCAATTCACATTTCAATCTAATTGCAGATTCATTAAAACTCCTTTTACTGGGTTAAAGAACTAGGTGTTATTTAAAACACAGTTCACGACAAACCCAAATCACATTCTATTTATTATTGGATTAAATAACTAGTGTTATTTAAAACACAGTTCACGGTAAACCCAAATCACCTTCTATTTATTACGGGTTAAAGAACTAGTGTTATTTAAAACACAGTTCATGGTAAACCCAAATCACATTCTATTTATTATCGGGTTAAAGAACTAGTGTTATTTAAAACACTATTCACGATAAACCCATTTCAAATCCATTTAAATATATTAGAAATTCTGATTATTTAAACCCCTTTTTAAATCTAATTCATTTATTTAAAAATAATTGGGTTTTAAATTTAGTTCAAAACTAGTTCATTTCGATAAAAATCTATTTTTATCTTTTCAAATATGGAGTTTTTCATCCCAAATTTTCCCAAATCATTTCTTATGATTTTACACAAATTATTACTATTTTTAATAATTTTATCAAGGCCCGTACAGTCGATTTCCATCAACGGCCATCGAACTACACTTACAGCGACCTTTTTCGAATTTGATTTGGACATATCTCCAAATCCAACCGTTAGATTTTAAATTTCTAATGTTCATTAGAAAGCTCTTTTCGATACGAACCCAACGGTTCCGGTTTTAGGAGAATCCGACGGTCGGATCTCCCGTAATGTCCGTTTGAAATAAATGGTCAAAATTCACGAACTGCCGCGGCGCGTTCTATTCAGGCCATTATATTATACATATAATATATATAATATATATTTCGTCGATTTCTATTTAAAACGAATTATATAAATAGTTTTAAATTCGTTTCAAAAGCAATTTCAACTTCTATTCTAATTCAAATCAAAATTGAATTCTTCTTTATAAATTCGTTTTAGAATTCATTTCTATTCAATTCAAATTTCAATTCTATTTGAATTCATTTCAAATCGTTTTCAATTCAATTTGAATTCGTTTTCAATTCAATTCAATTCCAAAGTCGTTTTCTATTCGATTCAATTCAAATTGGTTTTCTATTCGATTCAATTCAAATTGGTTTTCTATTCGATTCAATTCAAATTGGTTTTCTATTCGATTCAATTCAAATTGGTTTTCTATTCGATTCAATTCAAATTGGTTTTCTATTCGATTCAATTCAAATTGGTTTTCTATTCGATTCAATTCAAATTGGTTTTCTATTCGATTCAAATTCATTTCTAAATCTTTGTATATTCAATTCATTTCGAAATCGCTATATATTCAATTCATTTCGAAATCGATATATATTCAATTCATTTCGAAATCGCTATATATTCAATTCATTTCGAAATCGCTATATATTCAATTCATTTCGAAATCGTTTTATATTCAATTCATTTCGAAATCGTTTTCAATTCATTTCGAAATCGTTTTATATTCAATTCATTTCGAAATCGCTATATACTCAATTCATTTCGTAATCGCTATATATTCAATTCATTTCGAAATAGTTTTATATTCAATTCATTTCGAAATCGCTATATATTCCTTTATTCTATTCAACAAATGAATATTTATTTTTGTCAACACACGACTAATCTCAACGAATGAGTACTGTCCACGTGTGACTATTTTTGTTAAATTATTTCGTTCAACACATGACTAATCTCAACGGATGAGTACAGTCAACACATGAACCTTTATTTTATAGTGATAAAGATATAAAATTTATTATTAAAATATTTCGTTCAACACATGACTAATCTCAACGAATGAGTACAGTCAACACATGAACCTTTATTTTATAATATTCTTTATTTTCTAAATTGGAATGAGGCCCAATCAATCACCATATAATGTTAATTATATGGATTTTCATACATCACACGTATATAATAGCATTGAAAAATAATCAACCATCAACCAAGGTGCACTACATTGTATAAGCATCAAATATAGATATCTAACGCTTATAACAGCTTGTCAATCAATCGATCGACATATTTAATCTATCAAGATGAGTGAACTTCAAATTTCATCCCAACACCCGTGTGGGGTTTCAAATCAACAAACAGAGATTTTATTTGTGCAGTTGGGCGATGTGTAAAATTTATCGACCCAATCAATATCAGTCAAATCAGTGTACATAAACAAACCGTCCGGTTTGTAAATGAATATTTATTTATTCACATTCACTATATTCATATTCACGTTAAAAATTATATTTTTAACGATAAAACATTTTATTTTAACATATGAATATCTATTCAATTCATTCTTTAAATAAAATGATATTTTTATTTTAGAAAATTTCGGTGGCATAACGGCACGATACTAGAAACGAGACGAGGCCTAGCCTTATCCCCGGTCTAGTGAAGGCCCACGCCATTCACACATCAATCAAATTCACCAAACAACCAAATTCAAATCAAATCATCTTACTAATTTATGCAACCAAACAAACAAGTCCATGGTCTGTGGACGATTGTGTCGGGTGCTACTAAGCACCGTCTGCATCCTAGTATATATATATATAACTAGAAAAGAAATTGAAGAGTGAGAAATTCTCACCGATAGCTATCCAATCATCTTGACTCTTCTTTTATAGAAGTCTTCATCGCTCTCGCCTTTTTATCACCTTCGTTGCCCGTATCCTCTACCTATGTAAAAATCGAATTTTTACTTCGTTATTCAATATATAAAAATCGAATTTTTATTATACTATTCAATATAGAAAAATCGAATTTTTACTATGCTATTCAATATATAAAAATCGCATTTTTACTTTGTTATTCAATATATAAAAATCCTATTTTTACTATGTTATCATATAGATAAAAATTCTATTTTTATCCCGCTATTCTTCATATAAAGATTTCGCCTTTTCAAAAATATAGATTTCGCCTTTATAAAAATAAAGATTTCGCCTTTATAAAAATAACATTATAAAAATCACATTTTTATTTTGCTACACATATAAAGATGATATTTTCGCTATCTACATAATATAAAAATCATATTTTCATACTTCTAAAAATATAAAAATCATATTTTTAAATCTTCTACTTTATAAAAATCTTATTTTTCATATGAACAAGAGTCGTATATTTTTCAAATCAAAGATCGTATTTTTCTAATCTAAGAAATCCTATTTATATGAACTATGAAATCATAGCTTTTACATTCTTATCGCGGCTGAAAATAACTAGGTTATTTAAATAAATAAATAAATAAATAAAAAGATTACCTTTTTATATTTATCGCCATCGTCTTCATCTATTAAACTCGTCGAAGTTCGATTGAGGAGGGAGCAGCGTCGCCTGGAGTTCGCGGTGGAGGGCGGAGTTAGGGTTTTGCGGTGCCCGCTGATTTTGGCAGAGGAGGGGAGAGAGGTCTGCGCTGTGTCGGAGTGGAGGAACTCGCGGTCAGGTGGCTGGTCCGGTGGGCTGTGGGGTTCGGTCGCGGAAAACATAGAGGGGGGGGAGAAGAAGGGATCGTCGGAGGGGTGCCTGAGGAGAAGGCGGAGGCTGGAGGGTGGCCGACGAGATGGGCGGCGGTCGTGGAGGAACGTGGGTGAGGGCGGCGCGTCGAGAGGCATTGGCGGGATCGATTTTTCAATTTGGGGGAAATAGTTGGAATGAGGGCTGAACGTGGGTGGGTTAGGTTTTAATAGGAAAATATTATTATTTTATATATTTTAATTTATTATTTTCTTTTTCCTAAGTCGACTTCTCATATGAACTCGAAATCAAACCCAACGACTGTCGCCCCTAGCTAATCACCCCCATTCCGGACACAATGGAATATGTTTCGTAACCCAATTCCACTGTTACAGTCAGTTATTCTTCAAATTAAAGTATAAAACATTTAATTTTAAATTTGAACGTACATTTCAAATTACCGGGGTCACATACTAACTCTAAAAATTCCAGAAAAATATTTTCTAGCTTCGTATTGATGATACGGTCCTAACAAAAGTAGTTTCGTCGAATTCTGAGACTGTTGGAAAAATGGCCAATTTCCAGTCGATTAAAATCAACTGAAACTGGTCAAACGCGTTTTCCTTTGCCACGCTCACATATTGATTCGAAAAATTATGAAATTTGGAATTTAGCAATAACTTTACATCACGGACCCAACAAAACTGGTTTCGTCGAAATCCGAGGTCGTTTGCAAAATTTCCATTTTTAAGGGCTTGAATTCCATAGCGACTATTCAGAATTTTCAACTGGACATATCTTTTGATTCCCGCTATGAAATCTTGATTTTTCGGATTCGTTGGAAAGATATCATCAATTAGATCCTAATGTTTTTGGTTTCACTAAAATCCGGATTGTTTTGCACCCGGTACATTCAATTGAAGTTGAAATCGAATTATCGAACTACCGCGCCATTTTCAATTCCTTTTATAATTATATATAATTATTTATATTCTAACGATGACGCGTATAATATATACGTTCTAAATGTATTCAAAATAAATTTCTCGTCGATTTTATTTAAAATAATTCATTTTAAATAATCAAAATTCGTTAAAATTGCCAAAATAAAAATTTTAAACTGGTTCAGAATTTCCGGGTTATTACAATCTCCCCCACTTAAAACTTTTCGTCCCCGAAAAGGAACAAAGTCGAAAGTGGTTTGATTAATCAACTCTACGTTCGATCTGGCTTCCTTTCTCCAACTTTTCAGCTTCTGAGAATTTTCAAATTTTCAAAAATTTGGCTAACACCCTAAATTTTCGAAAATTTCGCCATAACCTCCCCTGCACCGGGAGCATCGGGGAATTTCAAATAGCTTCCCCGGTCCTTCTGATCTCAAAAAGAAAAAGCCAAGCGGCTAGCCAATAGGCTCATAAAATCATCATCACCCAAACAAAACAGTAAATTATGTAGTAAACATGTACCTATTTGTCGGGCAAACAAATTTTATTCTCTGGCTCTAGCCTCCTTGCTATGACCTGTTCAATAAAAGTACATATATGCAAGCAAATGCGACCTATTTTCAATACAGTTCAATATTTGATGCAATTAGGCTAAATGGTTCAAAATTATCCAACAAATAAACAAACAACACAAACATCAATCAATTAGTAAATTAGAGTTTTCAATTCATAATTTTGATACATATACAGAAAATCATGTTTTTGATGCCAATTCACAACAAAGTGTTCTAGCTATATTAGTTTTGGTTCCCACACCAGTCTAATGGAAATATATAGATATCACACCTTCGAAACACGAAAATAAATACTGGTGATGGCGCGCCATCATCAGAATCATGTCCGGGCGACTAGAATGTGATTCTATATCTATCTAATATATTAAAACTTCGAATATACGTTCATGACGCGTATACGCGAAATCTATATATACTCGATTGTCCATATTCAAAATAAACAAATATTCAAATACGTATAAAACGATTTAAATTTTAAAACAAAATTGTTTTCATTTGAAAAATATACTCTTCACACTCGTTCTAGGATACTGCTGATCCTATCTCTAACGAGTCATTCTAATTGGATATTACTAATCCAATATCTGATGAATTCTTTTGTATGGTTCTAATGTGTCTTGTTCTCGAGCTCTGTAAACCAAAGCTCTGATACCAAATGTGACGGCCGGGAATTTCGCTCGATCCGAATCAGTCGTTAAACTGATCTAGAACGTTCGAAACCCCTGTCGTTGAGAACAGGACAAATCAGAACACAGACGGAAGAACATTTCATTGCTATTACAACAATTCCATCAGATACAAGAATATACAGAGTATAAATGAATAAATTACATTCGATAAATATCAGAGATTACAATAAATTACATAGCAGCGGAAAATAATACAAAGCACAACTGAAGGTGATATACGGATACAGAGCTTTCCGGATATCATTCCAGCTGTAAACCAGGATCCTGTGAATATAAATCTGCAAAACCAAAACTACTAGCTGCCCATGTGGAAAATAGGGGCACCCAGAGTTTAGGTTAAAACAATAAACTCCAGGTCAGTCATGTGACTGGTGTGAGAACTAAAACAGTTATTTAAAACTTTACTTTAAAAGAAAGTAATTCAAGGGACCACGCCGTATAACACGGAACGGGTTTCCTCCCAAGAATACCAGTGCATATAGATAAACAACGCAATGCTTTTTCGAAAAATTAAGCTATTATAAGACCCAAGTCCCATCACACAATGCAACGAAAGCCGGAGGATAGGGTTTTCCCTTATAATAGCCAAACATGCTTGGTACGTTTAAAACAAATCACTTGATACTATAATAAGTGTATAGTGTCAAAACAATTTCAATCATAAATATAAATCATAGACGGCATGGGTACCATATATCATGTCGCCATACTAGTTCTACAATTAAAACCGCAATACACGTATTGGAAATTGGATTTCCGTCATGAGTCGAGGCAAGGGGCAAGCTCCTCTCCGCGTTCGAGACACTCTAGCAAATGCCTCCGGGTTACGCACTCTGGGCAACCCCGGATCCTCCAAGGCCGGTCCTCACTTACGTTAGAGGATTAATTATGCCTGAACACACGTTTGCCGGTCCTTACAGACCTATAATCGAGGCGCCTCGCATCCAAACGACAAAGGTGAAAAGTATATAAATGTCAGGGCTGGTAAGTCACTGACACCACCATAGCTAGAAAGAAACGTCATGCACTCCTTGGGTCCTTATCCCGTTTTTGACTCATACCGAGGTGTGAGGCTCGCGAATCCACGCTATACACAAGGCTACGCCACAAAGGCCGTGCTTTGATCATCAACCACAAGACTTTGCTTTTCAACAGAAGCCTTGATCATTGCATCTCAGCGTGCCACACAGGCAATTTATGCCATGCGATTGATATCTATCGATATATAACCTCTAAGCTCGTACGTCTCAGAGAAGGGCGTTAAGCAAGAGAATAAATTCTCCGCCGCCAAACAGATATATATTTAATAGAAATCAACCAACACAGAATAAAATCCAATGTCAGACACACAATCCATTTACAAGTCCGTTCTGGGTCTGAACGAAACCGGAGGCACTTTCCTCGCATATCCATCGATCTCCAAGTACGTCTGGACGATCACTAACTGATTCCCTCATCTTGGGTGTACAGCCCAATCAAGATCATCAGTAATCACCCAAACGATGTGAAGACTTCCGGTCTTCAACCAACCTCTTCATCTTCGACATATCGTCGAATTGGTTATTCAGAATGGGTATAAACCCGGTCTTTCCGAACAACCCGCGTATATTAAAAACAAATGTTACACAAACACAACATACGCCTCATTCCAATTCATTAGTCACTAACCGTAAATCAACAAGAGAACAATTTCCCAAATATTAACCCCGAAGGCCGAAACCAACATCAGATCAATACCCAGGAAAACATTCTTCTTAGCCAACCTACAGCTAGTTTCTAAATTCCACATTCTTAGGGAAAGGTTCCCATTAATTTTATCCAAGATAAATTCTTTAAAATTTATCCTGTAATCTTCCTTTGGATGTCATTTAAAACCAAATTATTGTTTTCCCAACTAGTCGAGATTAGCGAACCACACCGAAGTAATTATTTATTTTATTTCCCAATCCCAACCTATTCATCCCATGAAGCAAAACTGGTAATACTCCATATCTAACACCACGGTGTTATCGGTAAAATTAATTACCAACTCATGTTCAAATCTAATTAAAGATTTAACTATCGCTTTGGAGCAAAACTGGTGATACTCCATTCTCGCTCAATTTCTAAATTTGATAATTTAGATTATCAATTCACATTTCAATCTAATTGCAGATTCATTAAAACTCCTTTTACTGGGTTAAAGAACTAGGTGTTATTTAAAACACAGTTCACAACAAACCCAAATCACATTCTATTTATTATCGGGTTAAAGAACTAGTGTTATTTAAAACACAGTTCACGGTAAACCCAAGTCACCTTCTATTTATTATCGGGTTAAAGAACTAGTGTTATTTAAAACACAGTTCACGGTAAACCCAAATCACATTCTATTTATTATCGGGTTAAAGAACTAGTGTTATTTAAAACACCATTCACGATAAACCCATTTCAAATCCATTTAAATATATTAGAAATTCTGATTATTTAAACCCCTTTTTAAATCTAATTCATTTATTTAAAAATAATTGGGTTTTAAATTTAGTTCAAAACTAGTTCATTTCGATAAAAATCTATTTTTATCTTTTCAAGTATGGAGTTTTTTATCCCAAATTTTCCCAAATCATTTCTTATGATTTTACACAAATTATTACTATTTTTAATAATTTTATCAAGGCCCGTACAGTCGATTTCCATCAACGGCCGTCGAACTGCACTTACAACGACCTTTTTCGAATTTGATTTGGACGTATCTCCAAATCCAACCGTTAGATTTTAAATTTCTAATATTCGTTAGAAAGCTCTTTTCGATACGAACCCAACGGTTCCGGTTTTAGGAGAATCCGACGGTCGGATCTCCCGTAATGTCCGTTTGAAATAAATGGTCGAAATTCACGAACTGCCGCGGCGCGGCGCCTTCTATTCAGGCCATTATATTATATATATAATATATATAATATATATTTCGTCGATTTCTATTTAAAACGAATTACATAAATAGTTTTAAATTCGTTTCAAAAGCAATTTCAACTTCTATTCTAATTCAAATCAAAATTTAATTCTTCTTTATAAATTCGTTTTAAAATTCATTTCTATTCAATTCAAATTTCAATTCTATTTGAATTCATTTCAATTCGTTTTCAATTCAATTTGAATTCGTTTTCAATTCAATTCAATTCCAAAGTCGTTTTCTATTCGATTCAATTCAAATTGGTTTTCTATTCGATTCAATTCAAATTGGTTTTCTATTCGATTCAATTCAAATTGGTTTTCTATTCGATTCAATTCAAATTGGTTTTCTATTCGATTCAATTCAAATTGGTTTTCTATTCGATTCAAATTCATTTCTAAATCTTTGTATATTCAATTCATTTCGAAATCGCTATATATTCAATTCATTTCGAAATCGCTATATATTCAATTCATTTCGAAGTCGTTTTATATTCAATTCATTTCGAAATCGTTTTCAATTCATTTCGAAATCGTTTTATATTCAATTCATTTCGAAATCGCTATATATTCAATTCATTTCGAAATCGCTATATATTCAATTCATTTCGAAATCGTTTTATATTCAATTCATTTCGAAATCGCTATATATTCCTTTATTCTATTCAACAAATGAATATTTATTTTTGTCAACACATGACTAATCTCAACGAATGAGTACTGTCCACGTGTGACTATTTTTGTTAAATTATTTCGTTCAACAGATGACTAATCTCAACGGATGAGTACAGTCAACACATGAACCTTTATTTTATAGTGATAAAGATATAAAATTTATTATTAAAATATTTCGTTCAACACATGACTAATCTCAACGAATGAGTACAGTCAACACATGAACCTTTATTTTATAATATTCTTTATTTTCTAAATTGGAATGAGGCCCAATCAATCACCATATAATGTTAATTATATGGATTTTCATACATCACACGTATATAATAGCATTGAAAAATAATCAACCATCAACCAAGGTGCACTACACTGTATAAGCATCAAATATAGATATCTAACGCTTATAACAGCTTGTCAATCAATCGATCGACATATTTAATCTATCAGGATGAGTGAACTTCAAATTTCATCCCAACACCCATGTGGGGTTTCAAATCAACAAACAGAGATTTTATTTGTGCAGTTGGGCGATGTGTAAAATTTATCGACCTAATCAATATCAGTCAAATCAGTGTACATAAACAAACCGTCCGGTTTGTAAATGAATATTTATTTATTCACATTCACTATATTCATATTCACGTTAAAAATTATATTTTTAATGATAAAACATTTTATTTTAACATATGAATATCTATTCAATTCATTCTTTAAATAAAATGATATTTTTATTTTAGAAAATTTCGGCGGCATAACGGCACGATACTAGAAACGGGACGAGGCCTAGCCTTATCCCCGGTCTAGTGAAGGCCCACGCCATTCACACATCAATCAAATTCACCAAACAACCAAATTCAAATCAAATCATCTTACTAATTTATGCAACCAAACAAACAAGTCCATGGTCTGTGGACGATTGTGTCGGGTGCTACTAAGCACCGTCTGCATCCTAGTATATATATATATATATAACTAGAAAAGAAATTGAAGAGTGAGAAATTCTCACCGATAGCTATCCAATCATCTTGACTCTTCTTTTATAGAAGTCTTCATCGCTCTCGCCTTTTTATCACCTTCGTTGCCCGTATCCTCTACCTATGTAAAAATCGAATTTTTACTTCGTTATTCAATATATAAAAATTGAATTTTTATTATACTATTCAATATAGAAAAATCGAATTTTTACTATGCTATTCAATATATAAAAATCGCATTTTTACTTTGTTATTCAATATATAAAAATCCTATTTTTACTATGTTATCATAAAGATAAAAATTCTATTTTTATCCCGCTATTCTTCATATAAAGATTTCGCCTTTTCAAAAATATAGATTTCGCCTTTATAAAAATAAAGATTTCGCCTTTATAAAAATAACATTATAAAAATCACATTTTTATTTTGCTACACATATAAAGATGATATTTTTGCTATCTACATAATATAAAAATCGTATTTTCATACTTCTAAAAATATAAAAATCATATTTTTAAATCTTCTACTTTATAAAAATCTTATTTTTCATATGAACAAGAGTCGTATATTTTTCAAATCAAAGATCGTATTTTTCTAATCTAAGAAATCCTATTTATATGAACTATGAAATCATAGCTTTTACATTCTTATCTCGGCTGAAAATAACTAGGTTATTTAAATAAATAAATAAATAAATAAAAAGATTACCTTTTTATATTTATCTCCATCGTCTTCATCTATTAAACTCGTCGAAGTTCGATTGAGGAGGGAGCAGCGTCGCCTGGAGTTCGCGGTGGAGGGCGGAGCTAGGGTTTCGCGGTGCCCGCGGATTTTGGCAGAGGAGGGGAGAGAGGTCTGCGCTGTGTCGGAGTGGAGGAACTCGCGGTCAGGTGGCTGGTCCGGTGGGCTGTGGGGTTCGGTCGCGGAAAACATAGAGAGGGGGGAGAAGAAGGGATCGTCGGAGGGGTGCCTGAGGAGAAGGCGGAGGCTGGAGGGTGGCCGACGAGATGGGCGGCGGTCGTGGAGGAACGTGGGTGAGGGCGATGCGTCGAGAGGCAGTGGCGGGATCGATTTTTCAATTTGGGGGAAATAGTTGGAATGAGGGCTGAACGTGGGTGGGTTAGGTTTTAATAGGAAAATATTATTATTTTCTTTTTCCTAAGTCGACTTCTCATATGAACTCGAAATCAAACCCAACGACTGTCGCCCCTAGCTAATTACCCCCATTCCGGACACAATGGAATATGTTTCGTAACCCAATTCGACTGTTACAGTCAGTTATTCTTCAAATTAAAGTATAAAACATTTAATTTTAAATTTGAACGTACATTTCAAATTACCAGGGTCACATACTAACTCTAAAAATTCCAGAAAAATATTTTCTAGCTTCGTATTGATGATACGGTCCTAAAAAAAGTAGTTTCGTCGAATTCTGAGACTGTTGGAAAAATGGCCAATTTCCAGTCGATTAAAATCAACTAAAACTGGTCAAACGCGTTTTCCTTTGCCACGCTCACATATTGATTCGAAAAATTATGAAATTTGGAATTTAGCAATAACTTTACATCACGGACCCAACAAAACTGGTTTCGTCGAAATCCGAGGTCGTTTGCAAAATTTCCATTTTTAAGGGCCTGAATTCCATAGCCACTATTCAGAATTTTCAACTGGACATATCTTTTGATTCCCGCTATGAAATCTTGATTTTTCGGATTCGTTGGAAAGATATCATCAATTAGATCCTAATGTTTTTGGTTTCACTAAAATCCGGATTGTTTGGCACCCGGTACATTCAATTGAAGTTGAAATCGAATTATCGAACTACCGCGCCATTTTCAATTCCTTTTATAATTATATATAATTATTTATATTCTAACGACGATGCGTATAATATATACGTTCTAAATGTATTCAAAATAAATTTCTCGTCGATTTTATTTAAAATAATTCAATTTAAATAATCAAAATTCGTTAAAATTGCCAAAATAAAAATTTTAAACTGGTTCAGAATTTCCGGGTTATTACAACGGCCTTTTCCAAATTTTATTTGGAAGTATCTCCAAATTCAACCGTTAGATTTCAAATTTCTAATAATCGTTAGAAAGCACTTTTCGATACGAACCCAACGGTTCTGGTTTTAGGAGAATCCGACGGTCGGATCTCCCGTAATGTCCATTTGAAGTCAATGGTCGAAATTTACGAACTGCCGAGGCGTGGTGCGTTCTATTCAGTCCATTATATATATAATATATATATATATATATATATATATATTATATATCTCGTCGATTTCCCTTTCTAAAGGAATTTTATAAATCGTTTCAAATTTGTTTCAAAAACAGTTTCAACATTCATTTCAAATTCAAATCGATTTCAATTCTATTTCAAATTCATTTTCTATTTGATTCAATTCAAATTCGTTTTCTATTCGATTCAATTCAAATTCGTTTTCTGTTCAATTCAATTCAAATTCGTTTTCTATTTGATTCAATTCAAATTCGTTTTCTATTCGATTCAATTCAAATTCGTTTTATATTCAATTTCAATTCGAATTCGTTTTCTATTCGATTCAATTCAAATTCATTTTCTATTCGGTTCAATCCAAATTCGTTTTATATTCAATTTCAATTCGAATTCGTTATGTATTCAATTCAATTCGAATTTCTTTTATTAAATCTCTTTTCAATATTCATTATAAAACAAATATAATCGATCTAAATATCGTTCACATCAAAATAGTGCATCTCTAATCAACACGGCTTTATATATTTCAATAATTCGGTTATTCTATTCCAAAAATGAATATTTATCCTATTCAATACGTGAATCTATATTTTCGTCAACACATGACTAATCTCAACAAATGAGTACTGCCCACGTGTGACTATTTTTGTTATTTAATATATTTTATAAAAAATATGGTATCTTTCGTTTGATTTCAAATCAGACTCCAACCGTAAATTAGTAAGAGAACGATTCCCTGAATATTAACCCCGAAGGCCGAAACCAACATCAGATCAATATCCAGGAGACCACTCATCTTATCTATTTTCCAGTTAGTTTCTAATTTTATTAATGATAAAGATGTAAATTTTATCGTTAAAATATTTCGTTCGACACATGACTAATCTCAACGGATGAGTACGGTCAACACATGAACCTTTATTTTATAATATAAAGATGTAAATTTTATTGTTAAAATATTTCGTTCAACACATAACTAGTCTCAACGGATGAGTAGTGTGTCAACACATGAACCTTTATTTTATAATATTCTTTATTTTCTAAATTGGAATGTGGCCCAATCAATTACCATATAAAGTTAATTATATGGATTCCATACAACACATGTATATAATAGCAACGATAAATAATCAACCATCATCCAAAGTGCACTACACTGTATAAGCATCAAATATAGATATCTAACGCTTACAATAGCCTGTCGATCCATCGATCGACATACAACTAATTACTGGGATTGGTGTATGCCGTATTTTATCCCAATACCCGTGTGGGGTTTCAAACAATCAAACACAAATTTTATTTGTGCAGTTGGGCGATGTGTAAAATTTATCGTCCCAATCAATGTCCTTCAAATAGGTGTACATAAACAAACCGTCCGGTTTGTCAATGAATATTTATTTTTATTCACATTCACGTTAAAAATTATATTTTAACGACCAAATTATTTTATCCAACCTATGAATATTCTATTCAGTTCATTTATTAAATAAAATGATATCTTTATTTTTCTAACTTATTTTAGAAAATTTCGGCGGCATAACGGCACGATACTAGAAACGGGACAAGGCCTAGCCTTATCCCCGGTCTAATAATGGCCCATGCCATACACATATCAATCAAATCCATTCCATTTCACCAAACAATCAAATTCAAATCAAATAATCTAACTAATCTATGCGACCAAACAAACAAGTCCATGGTCTGTGGACGATTGTGTCGGATGCTACTAAACACCGTCTACATCCTAGTATATATATAACTAGAAAAAGAAATTTAGAGTGAGAAGTTCTCACAAATAGCTAATTCAAACGCCACGACTCTTCTTAAGTATAAGTCTTCGTCGTTCTCGCATTTTGTCACTTTCGCTGCCCGTAGTCACTACATATATAAAAATCACATTTTTATTTCGCTATTCAATGTATAAAAATCAAATTTTTACTTCGCTATTCAATATATAAAAATCGAATTTTTACTCTTATGCTATATGGATAAAAATCACAATTTTATGTAAATTTCAGATCTAAACTATATACGGATAAAATCCTTACTTCGTATACTATAAAAATGCAAACTTTAATTCCCTAAAAATCATATAATTTCAGTTTAAAAATTATATATTTATTATAAAAAAAACATGTCATTTGAAATAAATTAGAGTGCTAAAAAAAAAGAGGAAGAAGGAGCTTACAGTAAAACAAGAGGAAAGGGGGCTGAGCGCTCGAGGTGGAGGGCGCGAGAGGTAGCTAGGGTTGCAAGCGGGGTAGGCAGGTCGGAGGGCGGGGGAAAGGGGCGGCGGGGGAAGAATGGGGAGGGGGCTCCGCCCTGGTGGCGGCGCGCGGCGGTTTCTGGACTAGGTCAGAGGAGGAGGGCGAGCAGAAGGGAGCGGGGCTGAGGGGGTTCGAGCGCAGGTAGGGGGGAGGAGAAGGAGAGGGGGCGACGTCGTGGAGGAGGTGGTGGCGAAGGCGGCGGGTCAGAGGGGCGGAGCAGCTACGATCGAGTTTATTTTCTTCTCAACTGAATCGATTTTGAAAGGGTGGGGGGCCAGATAAAGGAATAAGGGAAGTGAGAGAGGAATTTTATATTTAATTATTTTAATTTCAAAAAGTTGACTTTTTATTTCGACCTCGAAACGAGGCCCACCGCCTGTCGTCCATAGCTAATTACCCCTATTCCGAACAAAATGGGATATGTATCGTAAGCTGATTCGACCGTTTCGATCAGTTTCCGTTAAAATCAACATACAACTCTATATATTGAATTTGAACGCGCATTTCCATTTACCGGGGTCACAAACGAACTCTATAAATCCCAGAAAAATATTTTCTAGCTTCGTATTAACGATACGGTCCTAAGAAAACTAGTTTCGTCGAATTCCGAGACCATTAGAAAAATGGCAATTTCCAGTCGATTAAATCAGCTGAAACTGGCCAAACGCGTTTTCCTTTGCCACGCTCACATATTGATTCGAAAAATTATGAAATTTGGAATCTAGCAATAACTTGACATCACGGATCGAACAAAAGTGGTTTCGTCGAAATCCGAGGTCGTTTGCAAAATTCCTATTTTTAAGGGCCTGAATTCCATAGCGAGTATTCAGAATTTTCAACTGGACATGTCTTTTGATTCCCGCTATGAAATTTTGATTTTTCGGATTCTTTGGAAAGATAGTGACAATTAGATTCCATTATTTTTGGTTTCACTAAAATCCGGTTTATTTTGCACCCGGTACATTCAATTGAAGTTTGAAATCGAATTATCGAACTACCGCGCCATTTTCAATTCCTTTTATAATTATAAATAATTATTTATATTCTAACGACAACATATATAATATATACGTTTGAATTCTATTCAAAATAAATTTCTCGTCGATATTATTTAAAATAATCTATTTTAAATATTCAAAATTCGTCGAAGTTGCCAAAACAAAAATTTTAAACTGGCCCAGATTTTCGGGTTATTACAATCTCCCCCATTTAAAACTTTTCGTCCCCAAAAAGGAACAAAGTCGAAAGTGGTTTGATCAATCAACTCTACGTTCGATCTGGCTTCCATCCTCCAACTTTTCAGTTTCTGAGAATTTTCCAATTCTTCAAAAATTTGGCTAACACCCTAATTTTTCGAAAAATTTAGCCATAACCTCCCCTCCACCGGGAGCCACGGGAAAATCCCGAAATTTCCATACAGCCCTTCTGATCTCAAAAAGAAAAAGAAAAAGCCAAGTGGCTAGCCAATCGGCTGATAAAATCATCATCACCCAAACAAAACAGTAAATTATAGTAAACATGTACCTATTTGTCGGGCAACAAATTTTATTCTCTGCTCTAGCCTCCTTGCTATGACCTGTTAAATGTAAGCATGTATATGCAAACAAATGCGACCAATTTTCAATACAATTCAATATTTGATTCTATTAGGCTAAATGGTTGAAAATTATCAAACAAATAAACAAACAACACAAACATCAATCAATTAGTGAATTAGAATTTCAAATCCATAATTTTGATATATAGTCAAAAATCATGTTTTTGATGCTAAATCACACAATAAATTTATCTATATAAGTTTTGGTTCTCACACCAGTCTAATGGAAATATATAGATATCACACCTTCGTCACTCGAAAATAAATGCTGATGATGTTTCGAACCACCATCAGAACATCTCCGGGCTACTAGAGTGCGGTTCTATATCTATCCGGTATATTAAAACTTCGAATATACGTTCATGACGCGTATATGCAAAATCTTTATATATCGGATTGTCCAAATTAAAAATAAATAAATATTCAAATACGTAGAATTGATTTAAATGTTCAAAACAAAATTGTTTTCATTTGAAAAATATACTCTTCATACTCGTTCTAGGATACTACTGATCCTATCTCTAACGAGTCATTCTAATTGGACATTACTAATCCAATATCTGATGAATTCTTTCGTATGGTTCTAATGTGTCTTGTTCTCGAGCTCTGTAAACCAAAGCTCTAATACCAACTGTGACGGCAAGGAATTTCGCTCATCCGAATCAGTCGTTAAACCGATCTAGACCGTTCGAAACCCCTGATCGTTTTGAGAACAGGACAAATTTGAACGCAGACGGAAGAACATTTCATTCTTATTACAACAATTCCATCAGATATAAAGAATATACAGAGTATGAATAAATATTATACAACAAAGAATATCAGAGATTTAAATACAGTATTGCAGCGGAAAAATAATACAAAACACAACTGAAAGTAATACATGGATACAGAGCTTTCCAAGCATCGTTCCAGCTGTAAATCAGGATCCTGTGAATATAAATCTGCAAAACCAAAACTACTAGCTGCCCGTGTCGAAAATTGGGGCACCCAGAGTTTAGGTTAAAACAATAAACTCCAGGTCAGTCATGTGACTGGTGTGAGAACTAAAACATTTATTTAAAACTTTACTTTTAAAGAGGGTAATTTAAGGGACCATGCCGTATAACACGGAACGGGTTTTCTCCCAAGAATACAAGTGCATAGGATGCCTTTTCGAAAAATGAAGCTATTATAAGACCCAGGTCCCATCACATAATGCAACGCAAGCCGGAGGATAGGGTTTTACCTTATAACAGCCAAACATGCTTGGTACGTTTAAAACAAATCATTTGATACTATAATAAGTGTATAGTGTCAAAACAATTTCAATCATAAATATAAATCATAGACGGCATAAGTGCCCCATACCACTATGTCGCCATACTAGGCTCTACAAATAAAACCGAAATACACGTAATGGAAATTGGGTTTCCGTCATGAGTCGAGGCAAGGGGCAAGCTCCTCTCCGCTTCGAGACACTCTAGCAAATGCCTCGGGACTACACACTCTGGGTAACCCATGGATGCTTCAGGGTCTGTCCTCTCTTACGTTTGAGGATTGGCAATTCCTGAACACACGTTTCTCGGTCCTTACAGACCTAAAATCGAGGCGCCTCATCCAACAACCACATAGGTTAAAAGTATATAAATGTCAGGGCTGGTAAGTCACTGACACCACCAAAGCTAGAAAGAAACGTCGTGCTCTCCCTGCAGTCCTTATCCCGTTTTTGACTCATACCGAGGAGTGAGGCTCGCGAATTCACGTTATACACAAAGCTACGCCACGAAGGCCGTGCTTTGATCATCAACCACAAGACTTTGCTTTTCAACAGAAGCCTTGATCTATGCAACTCAGCGTGCCATACAGGCAATTCATGACATGCGATTGATATCTATCGATATATAACCTCTAAGCTCGTACGTCTCAGAGAAGGGCGTTAAGCAAGAGAATAAATTCTCCACTGCCAAACAGATATATATTTAATAGATATCAATCAACACAGAATAAAATCCAATGTCAGACACACAATCCATTTACAAGTTCGTTCTGGGTCTGAACGAAACCGGAGGTACTTTCCTCGCATATCCATTGATCTCCAAGTACGTCTGGACGACCACCAACTGATTCCCTCATCTTGGGTGTACAGCCCAGTCAAGATCATCAGTAATCACCCAAACGATGTGAAGACTTCCTGTTTTCAACCACCGTCTTTATCTTCGACATATCGTCGAATCGGTTATTCAGAATGGGTATAAACCCGGCCTTTCCGAACAACCCGCGTATATTAAAAACAAATGTTACACAAACACAACATACGCCTCATTCCAATTCATCAGTCACTAACCGTAAATTAGCAAGAGAACAATTCCCCAAATATAAATCCCGAAAGCCGAAACCAACATCAGATCAATACCCAGGAAACCATTCTTCTTAACTAACCTACAGCTAAATTTCATATTCTTAGGGAAAGGTTCCCATTAATTTTATCCTAGATAAATTCTTTAAAATTTATCCTTTAAACTTTATTTGGATATCATTTCAAACCAGATTATGGTTTTCCAAACTAGTCGAGATTAGCGAACCACACCGGAGTAATTATTTATTTTATTTCCCAATCCCAACCTATTCATCCCATGAAGCAAAACTGGTAATACTCCATATCTAACACCACGGTGTTATCGGTAAAATTAATTACCATTTCACGTTCAAATCTAATTAAAGATTTAACTATCGCTTTGGAGCAAAACTGGTGATACTCCATTCTCGCTCATTTTCCAAATTTGACAATTTAGATTATCAATTCACATTTCAATCTAATTGCAGATTCATTAAAACTCCTTTTACTGGGTTAAAGAACTAATGTCATTTAAAACACAGTTCACGATAAACCCAAATCACATTCTATTTATTATCGGGTTAAAGAACAAGTGTTATTTAAAACACTGTTCACGATAAACCCACAAATCAATTCTATTTAAAACCCATTTCAAATCCAATTTATTTATTTGAAATAAATGGGTTTTTTTACTTTAGTTCTAAACTAGTTCATTTCGATAAAAATCTATTTTTATCTTTTCATATATGGAGTTTTTCATCCTAATTTTTCCCAAATCATTTCTTATGATTTTACACAAATTATTACTATTTTTAATAATTTTATCAAGGCTCGTACAGTCGATTTTCATCAACGGCCATCGAACTGCACTTACAACGACCTTTTCCAAATTTGATTTGGACGTATCTCCAAATCCAACCGTTAGATTTCAAATTTCTAATATTCCTTAGAAATCTCTTTTCGATACGAACCCAATGGTTCTGGTTTTAGGAGAATCCGACGGCCGGATCTCCCGTAATGTCCATTTGAAGTCAATGGTCGAAATTTTCGAACTGCCGCGGCGCGGCGCGTTCTATTCAGGCCATTATATATATATATATATATATATATATATATATATTAAATATATTTCGTCGATTTCCCTTTTTAAAGGAATTTTATAAATCGTTTCAAATTTGTTTCAAAAACAGTTTCAACATTCATTTCAAATTCAAATCGATTTCAATTCTATTTCAAATTCGTTTTCTATTTGATTCAATTCAAATTCGTTTTCTATTCGATTCAATTCAAATTCGTTTTCTATTCAATTCAATTCAAATTCGTTTTCTATTTGATTCAATTCAAATTCGTTTTCTATTCGATTTAATTCAAATTCGTTTTATATTCAATTTCAATTCAAATTCGTTTTCTATTCGATTCAATTCAAATTCGTTTTCTATTCGGTTCAATCCAAATTCGTTTTATATTTAATTACAATTCGAATTCATTATATATTCAATTCAATTCGAATTTCTTTTATTAAATCTCTTTTCAATATTCATTATAAAACGAATATAATCGATATAAATATCGTTCGCGTCAAAATAGCGCATCTCTAATCAACACGGCTTTATATATTTCAATAATTCCGTTATTTTATTCCATAAATGAATATTTATCCTATTCAATACGTGAATCTATATTATCGTCAACACATGACTAATCTCAACGAATGAGTATTGTCCACGTGTGACTATTTTTGTTATTTAATATATTTTATAAAAATTATGGTATCTTTCGTTTGATTTCAAATCAGACTCCAATCGTAAATTAGTAAGAGAACGATTCCCTGAATATTAACCCCGAAGGCCGAAACCAACATCAGATCAATATCCAGGAGACCACTCATCTTATCTATTTTCCAGTTAGTTTCTAATTTTATAAATGATAAAGATGTAAATTTTATTGTTAAAATATTTCGTTCAACACATGACTAATCTCAACGGATGAGTACGGTCAACACATGAACCTTTATTTTATAATATAAAATGTAAATTTTATTGTTAAAATATTTCGTTCAACACATGACTAATCTCAACGGATGAGTACTGTTAACACATGAACCTTTGTTTTATAATATTCTTTATTTTCTAAATTGGAATGTGACCCAATCAATTACCATATAAAGTTAATTATATGGATTCCATACAACACATGTATATAATAGCAACGATAAATAATCAACCATCATCCAAAGTGCACTACACTGTATAAGCATCAAATATAGATATCTAACGCTTACAACAGCCTGTCGATCCATTGATCGACATACAACTAATTAATGGGATTGGTGTATGCCGTATTTTATCCCAATACCCATGTGGGGTTTCAAACAATCAAACACAGATTTTATTTGTGCAGTTGGGCGATGTGTAAAATTTATCGTCCCAATCAATGTCCTTCAAATAGGTGTACATAAACAAACCATCCGGTTTGTCAATGAATATTTATTTTTATTCACATTCACGTTAAAAAATATATTTTAATGACCAAATTATTTTATCCAACCTATGAATATTCTATTCAGTTCATTTATTAAATAAAATGATATCTTTATTTTTCTAACTTATTTTAGAAAATTTCGGCGGCATAACGGCACGATACTAGAAACGGGACAAGGCCTAGCCTTATGCCCGGTCTAATAATGGCCCATACCATACACATATCAATCAAACCCATTCCATTTCACCAAACAATCAAATTCAAATCAAATAATCTAACTAATCTATGCAACCAAACAAACAAGTCCATGGTCTGTGGACGATTGTGTCGGGTGCTATTAAACACCGTCTACATCCTAGTATATATATAACTAGAAAAAGAAATTTAGAGTGAGAAGTTCTCACAAATAGCTAATCCAAACGCCACGACTCTTCTTAAGTAGAAGTCTTCGCCGTTCTCGCCTTTTGTCACTTTCGCTGCCCGTAGTCACTACATATATAAAAATCACATTTTTATTTCTCTATTCAATGTATAAAAATCGAATTTTTACTTCGCTATTCAATATATAAAAATCAAATTTTAACTCCTATGCTATATGGATAAAAATTACATTTTTATGTAAATTTCAGATCTAAACTATATACGGATAAAATCCTTACTACGTATACTATAAAAATGCAAACTTTAATTCCCTAAAAATCATATAATTTTAGTTTAAAAATTATATATTTGTTATAAAAAAACATGTCGTTTGAAATAAATTAGAGTGCTAAAAAAAAGAGGAAGAAGGAGCTTACAGTAAAACAAGAGGAAAGGGGGGCGGAGCGCTCGAGGTGGAGGGCGCGAGAGGTAGCTAGGGTTGCAGGCGGGGTAGGCAGGTCGGAGGGCGGTGGAAAGGGGCGGCGGGGGAAGAAGGGGGAGGCGGCTCCGTCCTGGTGGCGGCGCGCGACGGTTTCTAGGCTAGGTCAGAGGAGGAGGGCGAGCAGAAGGGAGCGGGGCTGAGGGGGTTCGAGCGCAGGTGGGGGGAGGAGAAGGAGAGGGGGCGACGTCGTGGAGGAGGTGGTGTCGAAGGCGGCGGGTCGGTGGGGCGGAGCGGCTACGATCGATTTTTTTTCTTTTCAACTGAATCGATTTTGAAAGGGGGTGCCAGATAAAGGAATAAGGGAAGAGAGAGGGGGATTTTATATTTAATTATTTTAATTTCAAAAAGTTGACTTTTTATTTCGACCTCGAACGAGGCCCACCGCCTGTCGTCCATAGCTAATTACCCCCATTCCAAACACAATGGGTAATGTATCGTAAGCTGATTCGACCGTTTCGATCAGTTTCCGTTAAAATCAACATATAACTCTATATATTGAATTTGAACGCGCATTTCCATTTATCGGGGTCACATACGAACTCTATAAATCCCAGAAAAATATTTTCTAGCTTCGTGTTGACGATACGGTCCTAACAAAACTAGTTTCATCGAATTCCGAGACCGTTAGAAAAAAGGCCATTTTCCAGTCGATTAAAATCAACTAAAACTGGCCAAACGCGTTTTCCTTTTCCATGCTCACATATTGATTCGAAAATTATGAAATTTGGAATCTAGCAATAACTTGACATCACGGATCCAACAAAAGTGGTTTCGTCGAAATCCGAGGTCGTTTGCAAAATTTCTATTTTAAGGGCCTGAATTCCATAGCGACTATTCAGAATTTTCAACTGGACATATCTTTTGATTCCCGCTATGAAATTTTGATTTTTCGGATTCGTTGGAAAGATAGTCACAATCAGATTCCATTATTTTTGGTTTCACTAAAATCCAGTTTATTTTGCACCCAGTACATTCAATTGAAGTTTGAAATCGAATTATCGAACTACCGCGCCATTTTCAATTCCTTTTATAATTATAAATAATTATTTATATTCTAACGGCAGTTTAAACATGCAGCGTTTTGTTACGTCAAGATGAAAGATGGAACGTTGGATGAATTAGGCTGTACCTAACATGTGCATAGCTCTATGTTTGGTTTTATATAAATATATTTTTATTAAGTTAGCTTAACTATTAAGTAATCACAAATGGTGTATTAAATGAGAGTGGACATTTCATAATGTATGGACATAACGTAGCTTCTTGGGTTTCCAACAACAAGATTAGACAAACGATATTTATTTATTTTATTTTATAATAGTGTACGATTTAATCCGGTTAGTTTTTATTGTACCTCCATTTAACGTTACCATTGTCGACGAAAATAAAAATACCGTTGTGACGGGCAATGCTCCCCGATCCCAAAAATATAATAATATCGGTAGACTAACTTATATTGTGAAACCCCAAAATGCTGGTATAGGGTGCAAAATACTCCAAAAAAGTTGTCTATTTAATTAATTTAAAATTACAGTAAAATTATAAAAAGTAAATTAACACTACGTCTCAAAAGAACCTTGTCCAAATTCGAATCCAGTATGCAGTTATTTCAAATAAACTGTTACGGTCGATGAACGATTCTATAAAGACTATTTGAAAATTTGATTTGGACATATCTTACAATCTATACGATAAGATCTTGATTTTTCACTTCCATCAGAAAAATAAAATCACATAGATTCAAACGGTTCTTGTTTCACCGAAATCCGATTTATATCGGACCCTGTATATTCAATTTGAAGTTCGAAATTCAATATTACGAACTGCCGCGTCGTTTTGGGCTTGTTTAAATAATATATTTTCGAACTTCACTTTATAAATAATTTGATATAAATTCCATTATATTACCAATATAATATATAAAACAGATTTAAATATTCTCATTTAAACGACCGAAAATCCGGGACGTTACATTCTTCCCCCCTTAAAAGAATTTCGCCCCTGAAATTTCAAGGTAAGGAGAATGATACGAACTCAATAATAAATTTTGAATTATTACTAAAACAAGTTCAAACTTTTTTTTTAAATTTTCAAAAATTTTGCCAGCACCTCCTCTGCACGGCTCGATCACAACAACTACAACTGCCACACTGGGCCTCAACTTCTCCAAAATAAAACCAAAAGCCAAATGGCTTCCCAACTCAGGGGTATAAATCAATCACTCCAATCAATATATTAAGGTTCACCTGTTTGTCGGGCAACTCAATTTCAATTCCGCAGCAAATCAACTAACTGCTCTTCGCCTTCTAGTCTGTACTTCAGATCTATATAACCAAACCAACTTCATGGCCTCTTGGAATCTGCGCTCATCTCAATTTACAGTGCACATAACAACGCAGGGTTAAATAATCCAGTTCCATTCCATAACCAGTTTTATTTTTAATTCACTATACCGGGATTAATTTCCAATTTATATTTATGTAGTCCACTATACCGACAAAACATTCATTGATATTCTATTGACTTATGTCAATTTTTATCTCAGTATCAGGGTTAAATTCTGATTTACATTTTCTTGGTTAATCCTTTCATAACCAAACCAATTTAAATCAACCAATCATTATTCAATCAAACAAGACATAATCAACCAACCAAATCATTTTGATTTGTATTTAACTTTATTATTCACTTCGATTCCAAATTGAACTTTTCATTGAAGTTTTTATTTTCAAATTCCATATTTGAAATTTCCATCTGGTTACATCATTTAAATTTTATAATCCACTTTGAATTATACTTCAAATCAACATTAGTCGATCAATACAATAATAATTTAAGAAAATTAAACTTTACTGCTTTGTAAAATATATTGGGCTAAATTTTTTTTTTTAAAAATAATTTTGTAACAAATTACAAATACACACACTCATATATATACTCACACTCAATGTGGGATATTACTAATCCCATCTCTATTGAGTTATACCACAGAGCCAAGGTTATTCCTAAACCATATGCTCTGATACCACTGTAACGACCAGGAATTTTCGACCTCGAAAAATGACACACAAACACCATGTCGACATTCAAGCATTGGAAACACCTGAACGTTATGAGAAAGAAATTAGAGGATGAGAAAAGAAAGAAAGAAATATTAGAAGAGAAGAAAAGTAGAAGAACATCAGAATCTCACAGCGGAACAAATAAAGTATAATATCAAATCTCTTTATACAAAAAGAACTATATATATATACATACCAATCATCAGAGTACATCATATATCATACATAGCGGAAATAAACTTTGAATCACTAATGGTGAAGCCTCCTGCTTCCAGCTCTCGAATCTCCAGCGATACCTAACCTGTTAATATACTCGGTCTGACCCGAGCACATTTGATTTAAAACAAAATTCACCGGGTCAGTCTGAAATACTTTCAGTGGTAAATTCATAGCACAACAACTTGTTTAACTTTGAAAATCCTCTCTAAAAGAAAAGGGATAATAGTAAGACCAGTCCACACATAAACACGGACGGTTTTTACCTTACTATAACCCAAACACCTTTAAAATCAATATCTTTTCTGATATTATGATAGTGTCTATCAAATCACAAATAAATATCAATCTACTAGAATGCTTGCATCTAACGCTCTACATATATAGTATACAATCAAAACCGCAGGCGCTTATTGGAGATTGGATTCCGACTATGAAAAGGTATGGTACCACCTGCCGCTAGTGTATCTCTAGAGACGAATACACTGGGTTTAACAAAAACGTCTTGCAACCTGGCCCACAAATGACCGACCACTCATTTCCCTTGAGTGTATTGAATATATTGTCACCCACAGCTGCGCAACTACCGTTTTTCCCGGGAGATACAGAAACAAAAAGAAGTAACAAATATGAATATTCTCTAGATGGTGACAATACACCCTAATGGGCGCGACCCACATAGCCATGTTGCCTGCCCGATTTTTGTCATTCCCTGGTTGATGAGGCTCGAGGTTATAATCGAACTTTGAACCATCTGGCTATCATTCGCTTTGGATTCCACATCGTCACGTGATCCAGGAACAGGATGAACCGAAGGCACACTCCTACCGCATCCTTATATAGGAATCACCCCAGGGATCAGTAGCGAGCAGTCCTTGCAATCCATAGATTTCAATCACTACAGAATCACCGTGTATCTCTGGGAGCTAACTAGAGATTATACGTAGTTCTTCCGCTTCATGAAGATCTACGGTCTTCAATGATCCATCTTCATTTGCTGGCAGTTGGTTCGCACGCAACGTTGGATCGAAGTGGTTTTGGGTCTAGTTCCCATCCCGGTCTCTTCGAAACAACTCGTCAAAAAGGTCCAATATATTTCATCAATAGTTTGGTGTTTTAACTATCAATGTCAAACAATATGATCCAGTATATTGGCAGCTCTGATTCATTTACTAAAACTATTTTATCGATCTTTAGAAATCGATTTCATATCCTCTTGTCACAAGTCCATTATTCGTTACATGAAAAACAATAACGTATCTTTATTTACAAAACTCCATTCCATTTCTTATTTCAGAATCATCGCTATATATCCGCCAAATCCCTTATATATTACCTTTGCCTTGCGAAAATCATCTTACATTCTTATAGTTAACGATAAATTTCATGAATTCAACTCGAGTTAAACAATGTTTTGTTAAAATTAACCACTTCTAATTAACATTTCAAAATCTTGTCAACGATGTCGCAATATTTCCCTTGTAGAAATAATAATCAAATTTCAACACTCCTATCGTTCAAACTAATATCGTCCCTTGATAATAGTGAAGTCGTTCAAGTTGGGGTATTTTAGTTACCTCTCAGACCTTGACTGACAACGTTCTTATCTCGGAATAGATAAAGGTTTGAACACAAAACTTATCACTTCGGTTACTATCGATTCAGTTTAGTGGTTTATTCAAAACATCGTTTTAATAACCAACCCTTGATTTGGCGTATATTTCTCAACTAGATCTCTTTTACTTTTTATTCAAGCAAAATGCTAAATGTGAATTTCCTTTCCTTTAACCCTTTTAACAAAATTTATTAACACTTAGTTTTTGTTCAAATATTTGCTTACTAAGTCCTTCCATTAATCCCCTTACTTTCGCAAACTAGAATGATTTTTGTTTAACCCAACACCTTTAGTAAATGCTTATTTAAAAATCATTTCCCAAGTTTAAATTTCTTTATAAACTTTGTTTCAAAACTCGGATTCAATTCTAACATCTCCTTATATACTATTCTTATATAAATTTGTCAATCTTCTTTATTTTGAAATCACTTTCACTTTCCTTTGTTTACTAATTCTATAAATTTAGAAAACAAAAATCTTATTTAAATCTTTTATGACAACCTATTTCACATCCTTACTACTTTAATAATCAATTCTTATATTTACTTTAGTACGATATAGCTTTCAGCATAATTTGATTTAAGGTTATTTCATACTCTTGAAATAACTATGTGTATAACAATTCTTATAAAATCCCTCATCATTATCAAATTTTAAACTTCTGTTTTAAATAAAATAAAATAAAATTTAAAACTTTTACTTCAATTATAAAAATAGAATTATAACTGAAAATACGTCGCTTTGCCTAATAGCGAATTAATGTTTTAAAATTATTTGCTGCCAATAACTAAATCAATACCGTCGATTTAATTAAAAATATCACATCAATGTTAAATTTCAATTCAACGCTCAGAATATAATCATCCATCAACATTTAAATAGGGTATAACATTGTTTGGGGTGAACAGTTCACATCTGAAGAACATGGAGAAATAAACAACATAAAAAGTATTTTGAGGAATCTGGTCGGATCCCTCCAGCCTGTTCGTCCCTGCATCACCGATAATACTTGATAATAATTCATGAAAAAATTATCAAAATCATCTAATACGACAATTATAATTTGTCGACACCCATTCAATCAGCAACCAATGCATTCAATCAACCAATGGTGATCATTAACGGTGAATTATATTTTATATGAATTTAACACATAATAGAATTCCAGAAATTGTGAGAATTAACTCACCTTGTTTTCGACGATCGATGAATGTCCCATTCTTCCGTTTAATTTTAGATGAGCGTTTAAAATTAATCAAAATTCCGAATAACTCAATCCATTTCGATCCTACCCAGCAATGTAGCCTTTGTCGCCACAAACCCATTAGATCCCGTTTTGTCAAATTCTGTTATCGTATGGACGAGTTACGGAGTTTATAAATTTGAACCAATATTATATAACTACTAAATTAATTAAATTTTTAATCTTCTAATTACCTTAAATCGCCTCGTTGCTTCTGGAATTCACGTTATATCCTGTCATTTCGGATGGGAGTTCCTCAGTTCGAACCGAATACAATAACATATCAACCCTTTGATCACCATAACGCATGATACCCAGGCTCCATTAATACACTTGCTGCTATATAACTCCATACTCCTTATGGCCGATTTCCGCATATTTCCCCTCACCCTAGTTGAACTCGCATGTTATTTCCACGCATCAGATCCTCCCCATCTGTACTTCACCCTTCCTCATACAAAACGCCACCAACGTCATACTCAGCACCACTCCGATAATACACAGACCCTTCCTCCCGTACAAGACTGCTCTGCCTCCAACCAGTGTTGCGCCAGTATTTTGATTTTTAACACTTTGTGTGGATTGATTTCTATTTTTAAAACTTGCGGTATAGTTTTAATGGCATAGTTTTAGTGGCAGCTTTATATGGTTTACTGGAACAAGGAATGGCGGGAACGCACCGTATATATAGGCATGGAAAGTGAGGATAAGCTTCACGTCTTTCCAACCCTTCCATACCTCTACTTATAGAGGTGTAGTATTGCAGTGAGTTTTCGTTTCAGTTTGCAGACTTGAAGCTTCATGTCGGTTTCTTTTCAACCGATGAGAACACTCGTAGCTGTTTTCTTTTTCTCTTAGGGCGTGTAGCTGATAGCACAGAGTGGTACGATTTGAGAAGAACAGAGATACATTATATTTTCATCACTTGCACATGATTCAGTACTATTTGTGTACATTTTGGTATGGTTGTAAATAAAGGTTGCTAGGATCTATACTTAAAGTTGTACTATATGGAGAATAAATGATCAGTAATTGCATATGCGGATAAACATTGGAGAAAAAGTTTGAGCAGTGGTCTTGTTCATTTGATTTCAGTAGGTTGGACACAGTAGTCATGAAGGGTAGAAAAGACTGCATAGAGTAGCAGCTTATTTTCAATAGGTAAAATAAAAGAAAAGAAGAAGTGTAGGCTCGACAGTTTAAACATGCAGCGTTTTGTTACGTCAAGATGAAAGATGGAACGTGGGGTGAATTAGGCTGTACCTAACATATGCATAGCTCTATGTTTAGTTTTATATAAATATATTTTTATTAAGTTAGCTTAAATATTAAGTAATCACAAATGGTGTATTAAATGAGAGTGGACGTTTCATAATGTATGGACATAACGTAGCTTCTTGGGTTTCCAACAACAAGATTAGACAAATGATATTTATTTATTTTGTTTTATAATAGTGTACGATTTAATCCAGTTAGTTTTTATTGTACCGCCATTTAACGTTACCGATGTCGACGAAAATAAAAATACCGTTGTGACGGGTAATGCTCCCCGATCCCAAAAATATAATTATATCAGTAGGCTAACTTATATTGTGAAACTCCAAAATGCTGGTATAGGGTGCAAAATACTCCAAAAAAGTTGTCTATTTAATTAATTAAAAATCACAGTAAAATTCTAAAAAGTAAATTAACACTACGTCTCAAAAGAACCTTGTCCAAATTCGAATCCAGTATGCAGTTATTTCAAATAAACTGTTACAGTCGATGAACGATTCTATAGCGACTATTTGAAAATTTGATTTGGACATATCTTACAATCTATATGATGAGATCTTGAATTTTCACTTCAATCAGAAAAATAAAATCACATAGATTCAAACGGTTCTTGTTTCACCGAAATCCGATTTATATCGGACCCTGTATATTCAATTTGAAGTTCAAAATTCAATTTACGAACCGCCGCGTCGTTTTGGGCTTGTTTTATATAATATATATTCGAACTTCACTTAATAAATAATTTGATATAAATTCCATTATATTACCAATATAATATATAAAACAAATTTAAATATTCTCATTTAAACAACTGAAAATCCGGGACGTTACAAGTCACATGACTGACCCGGAGTTTATCATTTTAACCTAAACTCTGGGTGCTCCTATTTTCCACATGGGCAGCTAGTAGTTTTGGTTTTGCAGATTTATATTCACAGGATCCTGGTTTACAACTAGAATGATATTCGGAAAGCTCTGTATCCGTATATTCCTTTCAGTTGTGTTTTGTATTGTTTTCCGCTGCTATGTATTTAAATGTAATTTAAATCTCTGCTATTGATCAAATGTCTAATATTTTTTCATACTCTGTATATTCTTTTATTCTGATGAAATTGTTGTAATAAGCAATGAAATGTTCTTCTGTTTGTGTTCTGATTTGTCTTGTCCTCAAGGCAATCCGTTCTTCCTCTTCTCCTCGGAGACCGTGGAAGTTCGGGTTGTTACATTTATCCCAAATATCGAAGATTATTTCTATCTAACTTATTTCAATCAGGTTGAGAAACCCGTATCTTAAATAAAAGATTTATTCAACTCTTTGACATTAGATCTGGATAGAAATACCTTCAACTTATCTTCAATATTAATTTCCATATCCGACTCATATAATAAGCGGAATAACGGTGAATTACCTTTTAAATTCCTCAAATAATAAGAGTCTTTCATTTACCAAATTAATATCAAACATCCAAAGATTTATCTCCAACCATATCCAAATTTTTACAATTGGAAAACCCATTTCAATTCCGTATAAAATATTTCCAATACTTTAATATCCTTTGAAACTATTTTTATAAATCATTCTTATAATCAAATAACAGTTCATGCTTATGAATTTCAAACCAATAACAACATTTGGAAATGTTACCAAAAATACTACTGTTAAAAATAGCCATTTGAAAATTTAAATCGATATTCATAAATTGACATATCGTAGCGAATTCTATTCACTCCATATAACGATCTAAATATAAATCGTTCAAATCTTTCACGAATGGATTTATATTTTCATTTCAATTCCAAAACATCGCTATCTCAAAAACCACTATTCAAATCTTCATATCTAATTAAATTGAATACTTAACAAATATATTTCCCAAAACTCATTACATATAACTGTAAAATCATGTTAAATACATGATTCAAATCTTATTCCAAAACCGTCTCATGTTATACGAATATTGTTTATTCAATTTAACAGTTCAAATTAATTATGATTTAATATATTTCTCCTAATTTGTTCAATCATTCAAAATTTAATCGATAATCGTTATAAATAATAAGATTAACTGCTTATATAAAATTAATGTTTGAATATATAACTCAAATCAATTTTCGAAATAAATTTCAATTCAAAGGTTAATAACTTATAAATAGTTGAAAATATTTTCTAAACAGTCTTCATTTTTACGAATATCAATTGTAATTATCTAAATTTCCAAACAGTTTTGATATCGAAATGAAAAACTTAATTTATAATATTATTTAATAATTAAATAATAAAATCATATATATATAGGAAGGAGATTTAAAATCGATCACCCATAATTTCCACAACCACGGTGTGTGTTGAGATATCATGAAATGCATTCATATTTATCCAAATGAACCATATGATCAGATGGACATGAATTCATTCATCACAAACAAACATTTTAACTGTGCACAAGCGTTATGGTTAATAACGCTTATCATTGTTCAGTGTGTTATCTAACTACATGCACATCCATTCAAACAATCAATATCCATCACACAATTATTATAAATGAACAAATTTAAATAAACAATTTAAATTATAAGTTCTCACCATTAATGCTCCAAAGTCTTCACTATCAGAGATTCCTTACGGACGAGAAAACGAACAGTGCCATCGTCACTCGTATAGCTCTCAATTCCATTTCCATTAGCATCGATGATTGTTCTGCTAATAATATATATATAGTATTGAATTAATAACCTTATTTATTATATATTGTTGTAGATATAAGGCCTCTTATTTTATTTTATTAAAATTTATACTTAACGAAAAATTGCCATCTTATATATATTACCGGATTCTATTCTTTAATACAGTTCTAAAGAACTTGACAGACCGCAAGTCCGGATTAAAATGGATTAGATATTAGCTAATAAAGTTTACACTATATTTAAACAAAAATGGATAAAGAATTATACCCAAGCAAGAAAACCCGGCCCAACACCACAACACCAACCCATCTTCAAGCCCACGGCCCGACACACCCCCCTCTTCTTCTCTTCCGTGCTGTTCCTTCCGCTCACGCTTCCTGGAACCCGAATAGCAGTGTACGCTCGTGCACTTGCACATACATCTCCACCCACCGAACTCACAGTCAAGATCGTCAATGAACCCCTCTTCACGTCCTCTACACCTTGCACCATCTCGCCACGACCTCAGCCCCCTCCTTCGAAAATCCGCACCTGAACCCAACGCCTGGAGTCTAGAAAACCGCATGTCCACTATAAAGACATCAGCACAAAAATGCACCGAATTCCAGCAAAACACACCGCATCGAAGCTCTTTCCTTCCTCATCGCAACTCCACACTCCGATTAGAACATCGTCACTTCTTTCTCCGATTATCTCCAAACCTAATTTCGAACATTTCAAATTATCGACACGAAAAGGAACCATTTTTGACCAAAAATACTACTTTCCTCGCTGATCGCAACGGTGCTGACTGCATCGATCAATTCTTCACGGACTGAGAGATTTTATTTTTCGAACATCTCTACATATATTTTTCATTCTCTGTAAACTGATCTATCTCTCTTATTTATCAACGAAATTCTAATCTGACAATTTCTAAAAATCGGAAATGATGATCTGAACAATATTCGCGCAGATCATTTCAGCTAAAATTGAATGAATCAAAAGGTATGGATTTTTGAATGAGTAGAAACATGAATTTTCATGTACAGGAAAATAAAAACAAAGGACAAGAAGAAAAATGATGGAGGAATTCATCTGAAGTGGTTAATGGATGGGGTGTGGAGGAACCTGGAGCTATGGTCCTCTTTATAAAAGGGATGATGCAAGGGTAAAATGGTAAATTTCCTCGTGGACACATGTCCTTTCTCTAAATCAAACTACATGCAACATTACACATATAAGGATACTTGGCACCATACCATGAATAACTCCATGCATGGATACACATAAGCGGACACCTAATTATCTAAGCCTTAATTAATTTATATATATTAGTAACATAAGTTATAACACTTATGAATGTAGCCAGTTTCCAATGCTTACAAGTGTAACTAATATATTACCTTAAGGTTTATAAAAATATTTATAACTTAAAAATATTTATCTATATTATTTATAAAATATATTTAGACATATAATTTACCAAAATTTGTACTAATAAATGGTTAAAATAAATAATTAACAATCCTTATACAATTTTATAATCATCATTATAAATTATCTTATTTATCGATATTCAAAAATAAAAATCTTTCTTGTGAAATCGTAAAATAACTCATCCTTTATCAAATTCATATTTTACAAATCAATATTATCGAAATCGAAAAATATCATTACCAAAACATGAAATCTTATAAATTAAATATAACTTTTAAAATAAGTTTTTTTTTCTTCTTATACAAAATCATATTTATGATATAAAACAAGATACTTATTCAAAAATAAAAATTCATATTCAAACCTTATAAAAATCAATTTATATTCAGAAAATCCAAATTTATATAATAAAAATCCAAATCAAACATAGTTAAAATTCTGGGATGTTACATTGTATTTGTTTCTTGTCTTCATCATATCCACGCAATGTGAGTTTATTCACGATTTACTTTATGCAAGTTTTCAACATCAATGCAAATTGAAATATAATAATTGATGCTTTGTTTGTTGTTAATGCCATGCTTTTTGGGTTGCCTTTTGTTGTTGCCTCTTTACTGTCTAATTTCATGTTATTAATGCGCCCTTGTCTCTATATTAATTCTAATGTTAATAATGTTGTCTTGATGTATCTCTCATACCTTATTATGTAAACTGAAGCATACATTTTAATATACTTACCTTTCCTTGTTGTATAAACTTGAATTACATTAGTGTGCACGCTTGATTTGCTTTATTAAAACATGCCATGCGTTGCTTTGATTTCTAGTAAAAAAAATGATGACTGTGATTTCTTGACAGTTTGCACACATATTCTAATGTTTAGAAATTGCTTATATAAGTTAGGATTAACTACTATATGATAGTGTTTTATTGAAGTTGATTTACTTGAATAAAGTTAATCCTGACTCGAGTGTTTTGTGTTTTGCATAAACACTCGGGTCAGACTGAGTGTTGCAGCTTAAAGATATCATCTATAAAGTTAGAGACATATAAAGATGCATGTACACTTATTTGACAAAATTTATAAAATTTTGTATAATTTATTTTATTTTAAAGCTATGCATTTTTCCGCTTTGTAAATTATTGTATAACTCCGATATTTGCATAAAAAATTATTCCGCTGCAAGAAATTGTATTATGTGATTCAGTGTCTAGTACTGTTTAAGCCTTATAAGCAATAACAATCTGTCATTTCGAATGGTTTGAGTTGGTTTAATTGCTGACTTAAAGCAGCCGAAAAGGTAGGTCGTTACATCCGCTCTAGCGAACTTCCTGATCTCCTTCCAAAACTGCACTTCACTTAACTTCCCTTCCCTTCATCATACTGCATTCAGCACATTCGATAACCATCAGCTTCCCCATTCTAGAACACCATTCTTCAAGCCTACAGGTCCCGCTATGACCACCAACCAGAAACCAGCCACCTTCAATTCCTACCTATCTAGTTAGCTGCTCCTGTAACTCTTTGTGTCTAATTCATTGCATAACACTTGCTTGAACCAGCCTCTGAAATATGCTACAACCCAAACTATAAACTAAAATCACCATACCAGATCACCTTCCACATTTAAGTCACCACACTCAAAACTACCACTTCCACATCACCTCTACAACATACCACAACACCTCTTCTCTATACACCTCTTCTCTATACATTAACCTACCTACATCAGTGGCAAAGTCAATTGTGCCCTCACCGGCATAAAATCCTCTTATGACACTGCTAATGTTGTATACAGAAGTTCACAACAAAATTCGTAGAGAACAAGCACTAAATCATATCGTTTTCAGCTAAGCATAACAAGCAGAAATTATCATACAAAGAGAGTATCCACGATAATTTTAGCATTTTCCAAATTGTCGGTCAATATAAGCAATATTCTATAGTACCAATTCTTCAAATTGTGGCATGGGTGGGCACAGAAAATTTCTGTTCTAATCGAGTCATTTTCCATTTCTTCTGATCTTTGATGGAACAATATTCTAAGTTCCAAATTTCGTTCCGCCGACTCCAGAACTCCATTAGGCAGAAATCGGAATAAGCTGAACAGAATATGGAATTCCCTTTTTTCCATCAAAGAATCAAGTAATACTTTATAAAACATGAGTTATGGAACAATGACCTGCTGCCTTCATAGATGACGTTAATCACCAGGCTAAAACATAAAACACTTTAAATAACAAATCTGGAACGTGCCAAATATTAGACTAAATAGTGATTGTCCTTCTTACAAACTAGTAGCAAGCAATAAGCTAAGATTAACAAGTCAATGGCTATGAATCGTATTGAAAAACAATACAAGACATATATATATGGTTCCTTTCATAGAAGACATGCAAGTCAGACATAGTTTTAAGAAAAAAAAACACACACACACATACATACATACATACATACATACATACATACATATATATATATGACTACTGCACTTCCTTCAGAAATTCCCTTTCCAGCTCCTATGAGCAAACAAGCCTGATGGATGCTAGGCTTCACTGATTGATCAAAAAATAATGAATCAAACGTCATAAGAATACTTTAACTGGCAACTGAGAAAAATGCAAAGTTCATATTCATTGAAGTTGCACGTGAGTGTACATCATTAATATTGAAAAAAAAATCATGAGTGTATGGTTACAATTGATTACTGATTATAATTGTAAATGATATATAACCGTGAGTGAACATAATTATTTATAACAGTCTGGTGCCTTATTTCTGATAACTTTTAAATGTTAACTTCAGTTCCAAAATTCCAGTGCCTTATGTATGTTAACAAATATATTTTGATACTCAAATATAAACTTCAACCATTCCACATTAATGAAATTGACTAATAAACTTAATGGATAAGTAGATAAGATTGAATAAACAAGGTAATATTTGTTGAACAATTATACAAAGATACCCATGTAAAGTCAGCAAATGAACTCAAAACAACGTCAATATTAATAATGGAAATCTGGTATTTGGATGGAGCAAAACAACAACATCAAGTTCAAATTAAGCACACACACACAGCTAGATTAGAAGATAATGCAAATATGGTAATTGGATAGAACTCTTTCTTTACACCTAATTGTAATCTTTATTTACAAATTGGATATATGGCATCTATATGAATAAATTAGAAATGACATTTGTAGGTTGCAGTATGATGTAACAATCAGGGAACAACTTGCGTACCAACAAAAAAAAGAAACAAATAGAAGAAACTCAAAACAAACTGTTATATATATATATTTATTTTACTCTGACAAATGCACAGGTATGCATATCTTCAACATAAGAGTCTATTTATTGTATTTTCCCATGTGTGCTAAATCCTGAATTGAAATGCATGCATTACACTAAATCTAAAGTTTTTCACCGAGGCTCCTCCTGGGAACAATGCTACCATTATGCGAAAGAACATGGCAAACGGTTGGATGCCATAATCAGTATTTTTACTCTTTCTTTAGTTTTATTTTTTATTCAAATAAATGAAACAAACAATTCTCAAATTTGAAAGAATATCCCTTTAGATAAATGAATCAATCGTGGTAAATAGCAAAAATGATATAAAGGCAAATAACTAGTTTCTATTGAACTGCTACATTCACATAAACCTTTCCACAAACCTCATCACTCCAACATAATTTGACAGCTTTGAAAGACTAGAAAACAAACACAAAAGGAAGATGAATTAAATAACAAAGCTTATGGACAAGAAAACAAAAGGTAGCAGAAAAAATAATGATCAGTTTGTTAGATGTCAATATACCAAAACAGAGAATTTAAAACTCTTCATACAAGTTTATAACTTGAATTTCTACTACTCTGGAATTCAATATTAGCTAATGATAGTAATCAATATGTTGTAATTAATTTACAACTACTACGTTATTGTAACACTCCACCTCCGCTAAGGTCACTCACAAAGGGAATGCACTAGTTTTGGAGGAGCATTATCGAGGTAAACAAACACAGAAATATTACAAGACAGAACATAGATAAAATAGCGGAAGAATCCAAAGATAAATTTCATTAATTCCAAAAAAAGTCAAAACCTTTTATATCCAAAGTACCAAATAGTTAAAGTCATTATTTTCCATTACAACAAATTCTATCTTGCACAAATAAAGAAGCATAATCTTAAAACAACAAAAGTAGCTTAATTCCCCAAAGGTAGCATAAATGCAGCCATAGCATAGCTCAAGATCAAACCATACATGAGATGAACCGAAAGCAAGCGAAATACAAGCTAAGTGCTGGAGTTTCCTCCCTGAGAACTGGGGGGGAACGAAAGAAAAAGAGGCAAAAGAAAATGGGTCAGTCATAAAGACAGGTAAGTCCTAGTGACTTTCAGCATAAAAACAGGTAAAGGTAACATGATATGTATAAACTGAAAGTAAACATAAGAATGTTGTCAAGATGGACAAGTTAGACTAAGATAACATAATAAATCAAGTATAGCATCACATGTTCAAGGTTCGCTACACCAACTGTACTAGTATCCCAAATCCATGTCATATATTAATCATGAAATGGTCCCTTGGCCCAATATCGTGAAATGACCCATTACGAGGTCCAACGGAACAATCCACTACTCGATTGACTCCCTACAAATTCTAGTTCGTTGTGTGTCTGTGTCATACAGCCATATCACAAATGTAGTCACCTGTGCTAGGTCCACCATAGGGTGTATCAAGCCCTAGGGTGCCAACCACCGACACAAATCAAGCATGCACAGGTAAACCTACTGATTCCCAATGCCTGCTTTTTCAACTCCGGACTACGTGCACGACCATAGTCCGCCTGAACCTACACTGGCGCACCAACTCAGCCGTCGTTCTGGTTGCTTATAATCAGCCCAGTAATCGTGCCCCACCCTGCCTAGTTCCAGGGTACCATTATACATGTAGTGGGTTACTGCTGAAATGGACTGCGTAACTAGGGTTTCCGTCCAATAGGTTAAGTGTTGTCATTTAAATTTGTGACTTAACCCTTATCAGTCTAGCATGTCAAGTTGGTTAAGTGTTGTCATTCAAGTTCGTTACTTAACACGCCTACGTGTCATGTCAAATTTGACTAAGTGTTGTCGTTCAAGTTCATGACATAGCCCTACGAATCATGTATCAAGTTGGTTAAGTGTTGTCTTTCATGTTCATGACTTAACTCTATCATGTGGCATTAATTCATTAATTCACCCCAACCTCTCACATCAGACCTGTTGTTGTGGTCACTGGATATGTCGGGCGGTTCCGTGCAGATTTACACCACAACTCAGTCTGACCTCGGGTTTCAAGCGCGATATGACCAACTACGCACATTGGATCCTATTGTTTGCAGTAACTGGATTTGCCAGGCGGTTCCGTGTAGAATTACACTGCAAACTCTACCCAACCTCGAGTTGGCCATTTCCAAGTTCATTCTGGTGTCATGTCCATGTTCAAGTTTCATGTCAAGTTCGTGTCAAGTTTCATGGCGAGTTTCATGTCAAGTTTCTTATAATTACCAATTTTTTCCAACGTTACCCCATCTAAATATTAAGCTAACAATCTTAGCCTTCGTCCGCATGATTTTTGACATATAATATTAGGCTAGAAACTCAGCCTAATTTAACGTACACAAAATTTGCATAAAGAATATCATTAACATAAACATGACATAGGTGTAAACGTGGCATTTTCGGCATAGTCAATATGAACACCATAGGTGTGTACTTTCAAAATAATCAACATGAATATCATAGGTGTGAACTTGCAACGTAGACTAAATCAACATACATATATGTGAATTTGCAACATAGACTGAATCAACTTACATATATGTGAACTTGCAAATCAATCACGAACATATGAATAAGTGTGAACTTGAAATATGACATAGGTTTAACACATACATATAAACATGTAGATCTAACATTTGGTCACATATGTGATATGATTTTACAACCTAAAACTTGCATAACATGATAAACTACACAACTTGTCATAACATGTGTTACTCCAAGTTCATATACATATGAATAGACTTATTCATTAATTCCCAATTCAACATGATAATAAAAATAGAACAACAGACATAGATCAATATCATTCAATTCCACATATAACTTAATAAACATTGTTCTATTATCAATTTATTTCCAAGGCATGACATAACTGAATAAATTGACTAAAACATCGCATGCATATAGATCTGATAACATTATGAACATGAAAAGGTTTGAATAATAATCTAGGTTCAAGAACATGGATAGATCTAACTTAAATAGAAAAATCCATGTTCTTGAACCTAGATTATTATTCAAACCTTTTCATGTTTATAATGTTATCAGATCTATATGCCTGCGATGTTTTAGTCAATTTATTCAGTTATGTCATGCCTTGGAAATAAATTGATAATAGAACAATGTTTATTATGTTATATGTGGAATTGAATGATATTGATCTATGTCTGTGGTTCTATTTTTATTATCATGTTGAATTGGGAATTAATGAATAAGTCTATTCATAAGTATATGAACTTGGAGTATAACCTGTAATGACAAGTTGTGTAGTTTATCATGTTATGTAAGTTTTAGGTTGTAAAATCATATCACATATGTGACCAATTGTTAGATCTACATGTTTATGTGTATATGTTAAACCTATGTCATATTTCAAGTTCACACTTATTCATATGTTCGTGATTGATTTGCAAGTTCACATATATGTAAGTTGATTTAGTCTATGTTGCAAATTCACATATATGTATGTTGATTTAATTTACGTTGCAAGTTCACACCTATGATACTCGTGTTGATTATTTTGCAAGTACACACCTATGGCGTTCATATTGACTATGCCGAAAATGCCAAGTTTACACCTATGTCATGTTTATGTTAATGAATTTCTTTATGCAAATTTTGTGTACATTAAATTAGGATAAGTTTCTAGCCTAATATTATATGTCAAAAATCATGCGAACGAAAAATTAGGCTAAGATTGTTAGCCTAATATTTAGACGGGGTAACGTTGGGAAAAACTGGTAATTATAAGAAACTTGACATGAAACTCGCCATGAAACTTGACACGGACTTGACATGAAACTTGAACATGGACATGACACTAGAATGAACTTGGAAATGGCCAACTCGAGGTTAGGTTGAGTTTGCAGTGTAATTCTGCCCGGAACCGCCCGGCAAATCCAGTTACTGCAAACAATAGGATCTAATGTGGGTAGTTGGTCATATCGCGCTTGAAACCCGAGTCAGACTGAGTTGTGGTGTAAATCTGCCCGAAACCGCCCGGCATATCCAGTGACCACAACAACAGGTATGATGTGAGAGGTTGTGGTGCATTAATGAATTAATGCCACATGATAGGGTTAAGTCATGAACATGAAAGACAACACTTAACCAACTTGATACATGATTTGTAGGGCTAAGTCATGAACTTGAACGACAACACTTAGTCAAATTTGACATGACACGTAGGCAGGTTAAGTCACAAATTTGAATGACAACACTTAACCAACTTGACATGCTAGACTGATAAGGGTTAAGTCACAAATTTAAATGACAACACTTAACCTATTGGACAGAAACCCTAGTTACGCGGTCCATTTCAACCGTAACCCACTAGATGTATCATGGTACCCTGGAACAAGACAGGGTGGGGTACGATTACTAGGCTGATTGTAAGCAACCAGAACGACGGCTGAGTTGGTGCGCCAATGTAGGTTCAGGCGGACTATGGTCGTGCACGTAGTCTGGAGTTGAAAAAGCAGGCATTGGGCACCAGTAGGTTTACCTGTGCATGCTTGATTCGTGTCAGTGGTTGGCACCCTAGGGCTTGATACAACCTATGGTGGACCTAGCACAGGTGACTACATTCGTGATAGGGTTGTATGACATAGACACACGACGAGCTAGAACTTGTAGGGAGCCGATCAAGTAGTGGATCATTCCGTTGGACCTAGTAATGGGTCTTTTCACGATATTGGGCCAAGGGACCATTTCATGATTAATATATGACATGGGTTTAGGATACTAGTACAGTTGGTGCAGCGAACCTTGAACATGCGATGCTATACTTGATTTATTATGTTATCTTAGTCTATCTTGCCCATCTTGACAACATTCTTATGTTTACTTTCAGTTTATATATGCCATGTTACCTTTACCTGTTTTTATGCTGAAAGTCACTAGGACTTACCAGTCTTTATGACTGACCCGTTTTCTTTCGTCCCACCCCCCAGGTTCTCAGGGAGGAAACTCCAGCACTTAGCTTGGATTTTGCTTGCTTTCGGTTCAGCTCATGTATGGTTTGATCTTGAGCTATGCTATGGCTGCATTTCTGCTACCTTTTGGAACTTAAGCTACTTTTGTTGTTTTAAGATTATGCTTCTTTATTTGTGCAAGACAGAATTTGTTGTAATGGAAAATAACGACTTTGGCTATTTGGTACTTTGGATGTAAAAGGTTTTGACTCTTTTTGGAAGTAATGAAATTTATCTTTGGATTCTTCCGTTATTTTATCTATGTTCTGTCTTGTAATATTTCTGTGTTTGTTTACCTCGATAACGCTCCCCCAAAACTAGTGCACTCCCTTTGTGAGTGCCCCTAACGGAGGTGGAGTGTTACACTTGTTATCAGAGCCTATACCCAGCCGGAATTGTGTGTGTAATGCTGCGGATGTCAGTCGGTGTGGTACCGATGCGGGTTACATGCACAATGCCTGGGTGGTGAGTGATGAGCCAACGAAGACGTTTGGCTCTTTAAGGAATGTAGTCTATAACACCCCTCTCGAAAAGCTAACACAAAGATCTTTTAGCACAGTGGTTAGTGCGTGGTGTTGCTTTACGGGAGGTCGGGTGTTCGATACCCGCGGTTGTCACAGTTATACTATTTTAAGAAATAGCGCAACGTAAAGAATGGAAAGATTATAAAATAATGTATATAAATATACAAAATAAAAATATAACCGAATGATGTCTGAGGCTTGTCGTAACAATTTCCTTAAGAATTTTATTTCTAAATTCTCCCAAGATGCAACACACGTATTCTGCACGAGATTATAATGAGTATGTCACTCTGTGGTTTTATATAAGAGTATTACAGAAGAGAGAAAGATGATTGGATTGGAATAATTTGGTGAGGAAAGTGATCAGTTTTCCTTCTTATTTATAGTTTATCTGCATCCCTTCGAATGGTTGCACATGTATCTCTTTGTATAGTCGCATCTCTTCTGAACGGTCGTGCTCGTACCTTTTTGTACAGTCGCATCTCTTTCGAACGGACATGCTCGTACCTCTTCGTATTGACGTATCTCTTTTGGTGAAAGGAAGTGTCTTTTCACGATGTGTCTTTTCGCTGAAATGTGACTGTTTGGCGAAAGGAAGTGCCTTTTCGCAAAGTGTCTTTTCGCTGAGATATGACCGTTGGAACATATGACCATTGGTGAAAGGAAGTGTCTTCTCGCGAAGTGTCCCATCGCGAAGTGTCTTTTCACGAAGTGTCTTTTCGTGAAGTGTCTTTTCGTGAAAAACCATGCTGCTAATATTTACATCCTTTCACTGAACAGTTGCACATGTTCGCTTAAATTATGTGGACAATGGACAAAGTATATTTCATTCAATACTTACGAATTCCAATACAGTTTAACCCTCCGGATCTTTCAAAAAGCTTCTAGTTGTGATTCAAGCATACTGCACTTGAATCCCTTCAAACACCAAAAAAAAGTAGCGCTAATCTTGTTTGAAAAAGTTATTTGTGTATGACTAGAGTATTAAAATGGACCTATCATAATATTACTTAAGTTGAAGAAGGAAACACATGACACAAAAGAAACACCATTCAAACACTAAAGAGATAAACAAAAGAGATTAAAGCCACCCAACTTTCTTCAGTTGTAACAACCCGGAAATCTGAGCCAATTTAAAATTTTTATTTTGGCAATTTTAATGAATTTTGAATATTTTAAATGATTATTTTTAAATAATAACGACGAGAAATTTATTTTGAATAGAATTAGAATGTATATATTTATATACGTCGTCGTTAGAATATAAATATTTATTTATAATTATAAAAGGAACTGAAAATGGCGCGGTAGTTTGATAATTCGATTTCAAATTTCGAATGAATGTACAGGATTCAAAATAAACCGAATTTTAGCGAAACCAAAAATATTAGAATCTATTTGAGAATATCTTTCCAAGAATCCGAAAATTTGAGATTTCATAGCGGGAATCAAAAGTTATGCCCAGTTGAAAATTCAGAATAGTCGGTATGGAATTTTGGCCCTTAAAAATGGAAATTTGCAAATGACACCGGTTTTCGACGAAACCACTTTTGTTGGATCCGTGATGTCAAGTTATTGCTAGGTTCCAAAATTCGTAATTTTCTAAATCAATATGTGATATCAAAGAAAACGTGTTTTGACAGTTTCTGTCAATTTCGATCGACTGGAAAATGGCCATTTTTCAAATGGTTTCAGAATTTGACGAAATTAGTTTTTTTAGGACCGAATCGTCAATAAGAAGCTAGAAAGTTTTTTTTGGGAATTTTTAGAATCCGTTTGTAACCCCAGTAAATTGAAATGTGCATTCAAATTAAATATATAGATTTATATTTTGATTTTGATGAAAACGGATCGAAACAGTCGAATCAACTTGCAGGACATATCCCATTGTGTTCAGAATGGGGGTATTTATCTAGGGACGACAGTCGTTGGGTCCGATTTGGGGTTCGATTTAAAAGTCAACTTTTGGTAATAAAATAAAATAATTAAATTAATTAAATATAAATGCCTCCCTCACGTTCTCTCTCCCCACTCATTCAGAACAAAAAAAAACCAACAACGCCCATCGCTCTGCCCTTCGATCCGCCCGCAACCGCCACCCATCGACGTCGAGCGTCGCGCCCACCTCCGCAGCCATCCCCTCTGGTCCGCCACCTCCTCATCTTCCCCATTTCCGACATAGCCCGCCACCCAAACCCCTAACCCAAAAATCGAGACAACCACCGCCACTATACCCCCTCCACCTCCCCCTCCCCCTCCCTGTCTTCGACGAATCCGAACCGCCCCCGCCCCCCAGCTCGCTCGAGCCATGTCAACCCCTACGCCCCTCCTGCTTGAAGCCGCGCCTTGGCGCTCCAGGTGGTCATTGCAGATGGTGCTCAGGTGCTTGCAAGCTCGTGCAGAAGAGGAGAGATAAAGTTGAAGGTGGTTCGGTTCAGGCAAAAACGATTTACAGTGAAGGTGAGGGTTTATTCCATATAAATACATGAAAAAAATCAGTTTTTAATTTGTATGAATTTGCATTGTTTTTCAAACATGAACTTGTATTGTTTGAAAATATAAACATAAATCTGTTTTGAAAATATAAAATAGAATTTGATCTGAAAAGATTATAGATTATATTTTTTTAAACCATAAAGATTAAATTTTTTAATTAGCTAAAGATCAGATTTTTTAACTTAGCAAAGATAATATTTTTAACTTAGTAAAGACGAGATTTTTATTTTGAAAAAGATCTAATTTTTATTTGATAGAGATAAGATTTTTAATTATATAAAAATATTATTTTTATATATTTGAAGTGGCGATAAAAATATGATCTTTATATCGAAAGAGAATTTATAAAATTGTGATTTTATCATATATATGGAGAGAGGAAAAGAATGGATTTGTCATAGTAAAAAGATTGGATATTTAAGAAAGAAAAGTTGAGATTTGTATATTAGAAAAGTTGAGATTTTTAATAGCGAAAAGAAAAAAAAATTATATATGTAAAGGAAGTACAAAAATCGAATTTTTATATATGTAAAGGAAGTATAAAAATCAAATTTTTAAATAGGAGAAGGATGTATAAAAAATCGAATTTTTATATATGTAAAGGAAGTATAAAAATCGAATTTTTATATATGTAAAGGAAGTACAAAAATCGAATTTTTCTATATGTGAATGAAGTATAAAGATTAGATTTTCGAATGCGAAAAGATAAGATTTTTATCATATATGAAGGGTTGGATTTTTGATTAGAAAAGTTTGAATTTTTATATTAGAAAAGTTTGAATCTTTATATAGTTGAAGTGGCGATAAAAATATGATCTTTATATTGGAAGAGAATTTATAAAAATGTGATTTTTAATATAAACTTCATAAAACAGACTGCGTTGGAAACATGACGAAGATTTCCTACATATGAAGAGTCGTGGCATTTGGTTTAGCTTCTAGGGGAGAACTCCTCACTTTTATTTTGATTTCTAGTTGAAATATATACTAGGATGCAGACGGTGTTTAGTAGCACCCGACACCCGTCGTCCACAGAACATGGATGACTTGTTTGTTTGATTGTTGTGTTGTGAAATTTGATTGTGTGATGTGGAATGAAATAAAATATTTTATAGTGGAAAATATTTTATAGTTAAACACATGATTTTTAACGTGTATATAAAATAAATAGTAATAAACAAATCGGATGATTTGTTTATATACACTAATTTGACTGATATTGATTGGGACGATAAATTTTACACATCGCCCAACTGCACAAATAAAAATCTGTGTTTGTTGATTTGAAACCCCATATGGGTATTAGGATGATATTTGACGTACACTAATCCCGATTGTTTAGTGGTATGTCAAACGATGGGTTGACAGACTGTGTAAGCGTTAATTATTTATATTTAATTCTTATGCAGTTGTGTGGTTGATCGACGCTAGTCTATGAATTAGAAAAGCGCGACATTTGTAATAAATTCTGTAAGCATACAGGTGTGTAGCATACAGGTCGAACACAGGGAGGAAAGTTAAATTTTATTATTTATATGTTTCGTGGGCGTGTTAGACGAACTTTGGAGGTTGATTTTGAAAATAAAACAAAACAAAATTAAAACTGTGATTTGATTCAGAACAGATCTAACTGAACCGACGATCAGATCACAATTTCAATGGAAAAGAAATAAAACTATGAATTAGATTTGAATCTAATCAAATCCAATTTGACCTAAGAAAATAATAAAAGCAGAAATTGAAATAACAAACAAGAATTAAAATTAGGATTTCCGCTGAATCTAATCAGACGGTAAATCACTAATGCAAATAAGTGCAAAATACAAATAGTGTTCTACCGAATCTAATCATATAGACAACACTAGTTGCTAAGAAAACAAAAAAATGCAGAAAATAAAAGAGAAAGAAGAACTTTTATTAGAACAATGGAATAAGAGATGAGATAGGATGGTGGCTACAATGCCATTACAAGGGTATATATAGGGTAGATAGCCAAACCTAACCCTAACCCTAATGGTAAATGGGCCTGGTCATTACATCACCAATTATTTTACAATGAGAACATAAATGGGCCTTAGATAAATAGAGCAAATTTGGGCCTTTTCTCTTTTCCTCTTGTTTTCTTAACACTTCCTCATTGATTTGTGATGTGCAGAGCCTTTTTATCAATCCTTTTCTTGTCCAACAGCAACTAGACGTGATATCTTCATCTACAATTCTTCAAAATGCAAATACACAGCAAATTGAACTCTATTTCTCTACATTTCTGGTTGCATGCGGGCTGGGTTGGACTATCTGTAAAAATAACAAAACAATACCCAAGTAATATTTATTTATATACAAAAGATAAGAAATAAGAGCATAAAATAAACATATTTCTATGTCAATCAGTGGTGCACTCTGGATGATGGTTGATGATTTATCGTTGCTGTTATATACATGTGTTGTAGGGAATCCATATAATTAACGTTATATGGTAATTGAGTGGGCTTCATTCCAATTTGGAAAATAAGAAATATAAATTCATGTGTTGAATAGAATAAATATTCATATGTTGAATAGAAATATAAATTCATGTGTTGAATAGAATAAGTATTCATGTGTTGAATAGAATAATTATTCATGTGTTGAATAGAAATATAAATTCATGTGTTGAATAAAATAAATATTCATGAGTTGAATAGAATAAATATTCATGTGTTGAATAAAAATATATATTCATGTGTTGAATAAAAATATAAATTCATGTGTTGAATAAAAATATATATTCATGTGTTAAAGAAAATATTCATTTGTTGAATAGAATAACGAAGTTATTGAAATATATAAAGCCGTGTTGGTTAGATGTACGCCATTTTGATGCGAACGATATTTATATCGAATTTATTCATTTTTATAACGAATATAAAAAAGGAAGTGATTTCAAAATATAACGTTTTGAAAATATTATCATTTATAGGGTAATGATACGGAATATTCAATTTTGATTCAAAATTGAATATGAAGTTGAAATCGTTTCGAAAACAAATTTAAAACAGTTTATAAAATACGTTTTAAAGGATATCGACGAAATATATATATAATATATATAATGGCCTGAATAGAACGCGCCGTGTTGCGGTAGTTCGCGAATTTCGACCATTGACTTCGAATGGATATTACGGGAGATCCGACCGTCGGATTCTCCTAAAACCGGAACCGTTGGGTTCGTATCGAAAAGAGCTTTCTAATGAATATTAGAGATTTGAAATCTAATAGTTGGATTTGGAATTATGTCCAAATCAAATTTGGAAAAGGTCGTTGTAAGTGCAGTTCGTTGGCCGTTGATGGAAAATCGACTGTACGGGACTTGATAAAATTATTAAAAATAGTAATAATTTGTGTAGAATCATAAGAAATGATTTGTGAAGAATTGAGATGAAAAATTCCAAATTTGAATGGATAAAAATAGATTTTTATCGAAATGAACTAGTTTTGAACTAGAATTATAATTCGAATTAAAATAAATAAAGTGGATTTGAAATGGTTTTAAAAATAACCAGACTTTCCAGTAATTGAATTGGAATGGATTTGAAACGAAATTGTCTTTAGAATATTTCGATGTTGGATTTTGTGATTATACATATATTGTTATGGAAATTTGAAAGTTATATTTATATCGTTATTTCCAATATGATATTTGTTGGTCGTAGAATTTGATATTGAATATAAGCCGATATATTTTCTATTCAGAGCCTTGTATTTAATATCAAATGGGATTTAGGCTTGTCGTGAATGGTTCTTCATTAACACTGTTCTTAAACCCAGTTGAGAAAAAGATTAAATCTTTTAATTAAGATTTAGTGAAAGTTTACCAATTAAATTGTATTTAATTGGAATTGAATTTGAATTGATTTTTGGGTTTATCGTGAACGGTGTTTTAAGTAACACTTGTTCTTTAACCCGATAATTAATGGAATGTGATTTTGGGTTTGTAGTGAACCGTGTTTTAAATGACATTGGTTCTTTAACCCAGTTAAAGACAGGATATGGTTTCCTAAGTTAAATAATCATTGATAGTGATTATTGGGAAGATTAAAACCAAGTGGATTTTTAATGAATCTTTAATTAGATTGAAATGATCGAGAATGGAGTATCACCAGTTTTTCTCCGGGCGATAGTTAAATCTTTAATTAGATTTGAACGTGAAATGGTAATTGAATTTACCGATAACACCGTGGTGTTAGATATGAAGTAAGACCAGTTTTACTTCATGGGATGAATAGGTTGGGATTGGGAAATAAAATAAATGATTACTTCGGTGTGGTTTGCTAATCCCGACTAATTTGAATTGATATTCAAAAGAAGATTAAAGAATAAATTTAAAGAATTTATCTTTGATAAAATTAATGGGAACCTTTCCCAAAGTATGAGAATATTTGAATAAAGGAATATTCTGAATTGGAATGAGGCGTATGTTGTGTTTGTGTAACACTTATTTATTATATACGCGAGTTATTCAGAAAGACCGGGTTTATCCCATTCTGAATAACTGATTCGACGTGGGGTCGAGGATGAAGACGATGGTAGAAGACCGGAGGTCTTTACATCGTTTGGGTGATTACTGATGATCTTGATTGGGCTGTACACCCAAGAGGAGGGAATCAGTTGGTGATCGTCCATACGTACTTGGAGATCGATGGATATGCGAGGTACAAGGTGCCTCCGGTTTCGTTCAGAAGGAGAAGGAACTTGTAAATGGACTGTGTGTCTGACATTGGATTTTATTATGTGTGATTGATTTCTGTTAAATATATATCAGTTTGGCGGTGGAGAATTTATTCTCTTTCTTAACGCCCTTCTCTGGGACGTACGAGCTCAGGGGTTATATATTGATGGATATCAATCGCATGGAGTGAATTGCCTGTGTGGCATGCCTAAGTGGCAAATGATCAAGGCTTTTGTTGAAAAGAAAAGTCTTGTGGTTGATGATCAAAGCACCGCCCGTATGGCATAGCTTTGTGTAACGTTGATTTGCGAGCCTCACACCCCGGTTGTGAACCAGAAACGGGAAAGGACCTCAGGGAGGGCATGCGTTTCCTTCTAGCTAGGGTGGTGTTAGTGACCTACCAGCCCTGACATTTATATTATTTTCACCTGTGTGGTTGTTACTGTTGCGAGGCGCCTCGGATATATCGGTGACTATGTGGAGCCGATGGAGTCATTTGGCTCATTTACGCCCCAAAGAGCGGGAAACGTAGTGTTCAGGCATTATAATCCACATCGGTGGACCGGCCCTGTCGCTCCAAGGGGTTGATTGAGTACTTGCCTGAGACATGGGCTAGATTGTCTCGAATTCGGTGGAGGACGATCCCTTTCCTCGGATCATAGATGGAAATCCAGCTTCCAATACGTGACTTTGCGGTTTTAGTTGTAATCCTATATATGGCGACATAGTGGTATGGGGCACTTATGCCGTCTATGATTGATACTTATGATTTGAAGTTGTTTTATACACTATGCACTTATAATAGTATCAAATGATTTGTTTTAAACGTACCAAGCATGTTTGGCTACTATAAGGTAAAAACCCTATCCTCCGGCTTGCGTTGCATTGTGTGATGCGACCTGGGTCTTATAATAGCTTAATTTTCCTTTATTTAGCATTGCACTGTTTGTTTTATGCACTGGTATTCTTGGGAGGAAACCCGCTCCGTGTTATACGGCGTGGTCCCTTGATTTACCTAACTTTTAAATAAAGATTAATAACTGTTTTAGTTCTCACACCAGGCACATGACTGACCTGGAGTTTATTGTTTTAACCTAAACTCTGGGTGCCCTTATTTTGACACGGGCAGCCAGTAGTTTTGGTTTTGCAGATTTTTATTCGTAGGATCCTGATTTACAGCTGGAATGATATCCGGAAAGCTCTGTATCTGCATATCGCCTTCAGTTGTATTTTGTATTATTTTCCGCTGCTATGTAATGTATTGTAATCTCTGATATATCTCTGATGTATAATATTTATTTGTACTCTGTATATTCTTGTATTCTAATGAATTGTTGTAATAAGCAATGAAATGCTCTTATGTTTGCGTCCCGATTTGGTGTGTTCTCAAAACAATCAGGGGTTTCGAACGGTCTTGTAACAACCCGCAAAAATCAGGACCAATTTAAAATTTTTATTTTAGGAAATTTTAATGAATTTTGACAATATAAAATTATTTATTTAAATAATAATGATCACAAATTTGATTTAAATCGAAGTTAGAATGAATGATTTAATTTTAATTAACAAAAGAGTTAGAAATAGCGCGGTAGTTTGAAAAGTCAAACTTGAACTTTCACTGACCGTACAGGATGCAAAATTTAACGGATTTTAGTGAAACCAAAAATATTAGAATCTATTTAAAAATATCTTTCCAACGAATCCGAAAAATCGACATTTCATAACGGAAATAAAAAATTATGGCCAATTCAATATTTAGAAAGGTCGCTTTGAAATTTATAAAGGCCAAAATGCTACTTTTTGCATATGACGGAATTTGAACTCGAAACCACTTCCATTGAGTCCAGAATGATGTTTCTGCATTTAATAAGTATAAACACTTATATATTTTGAATTTTAGAAATTATTTGTTTAAAAATGTATTTTTAATATTAAATATATAGCCCTTGAAAATAGATATTTTACAAACGACCTCCGTTTTCGACGAAACCATTTTGTTGGATCCGGAATGTCAAAATATTGTTAAGTTTAATTTTTCATAATTTTTGGAATTAATTTGTGGCCGTGGCAAAAGGATTTCTATTTTGTCAATTTACGGTCAAATTTTAATCGACTTAAAATAGCTATTTTTCAAACAGTCTCAAAATTCGATGAAATTAGTCTCATTGGAACCGTATCGTCATAATAAAGCTAAAAATAATTTTTTTTAGATTTTTCGGAGTCCGTATGTGGCCTCGGCGGATTTTTGATTGTGTCTGAATTAAATAATAAAAAGAATTAATTTTAAATTCGAAAAATGAGGGTTTAGACAACCTTTTGGGCCTGCGGGACATGGGTAGGTGGATCCGGATTAGGGGTTATTGGGTAGGGTAGCTTTTGTTGGACTGGATTCTAAATAATTTGTGAGGAATGGTTTTTTTTTGAAAAATCAACAATTACATAATATAAAAAGAGGAGAACCCTAACTAAATCATTATTCATCTTCTTCAATTAGTAGCCGCCGCCCCCTATTCTCTTCATGGCCGAAAATTCTTGTGCCACTTTCTCCCTCTTATCTTCAAATTAAATCCTAACTCCTATACCAAATCAAAGAGCATCTTCTCCTCTCCATTCTCATAAGGTTAGATCTTCTCTGGAGCCACCATCTTCTCCTCTCCATTCTCATAAGTACGGCCGATCCTATTTGAGGAGGAAGAAGGGTAATTATCTTAATTAATTAACTAATTAATTAATTTAAATTATTTTAAAAACTTGTTTTGACCATGACTCGTTCATTTCAACTTAGAATTTGACGATTTCAAAAACATTGGAATCGTAACAGCAAATAGAACGGTTTGAGACTGATTGGAACATTTTCTGGACTGTTTGAATCTTTAGATCTGAATTAACGGAAGGTGAGATTTCTTTAATTTAATTTAATTGGTTGATTAATTTATTTATTATATAATATTCGTTCAGATCTGAATTGTATAGTATGTTATGTTGATTTTCTATTTGATGAATGTATTGTTGTATTGGTTGTTGTGCGAACTTGGATACGTTTATTTCAGATTTGGTTTTTATTGAATTGGGTTTGATAATCAATTCAATATTCATATTGCGATGAAAAAAAAAATTATTTATTTTATTTTTGTTCCAACACAAAAATACACATGAGAAAAAAAAAGATTGTTTATTTTTGTGTTCCAACACAAAAATTATACATAGAAAAAAAAAGATTGTTTATTTTATTTTTGTGTTCCAACACAAAAGTATACATGAGAAAAAAAATGTGTTTATTTTATCTTTGTGTTCCAACACAAAAATCTACAAGAAAAAAATGTTTATTTTATTTTTGTGTTCCAATACAAAAATCTACATGAAAAAAAAAGTTTACTTTATTTTTGTGTTTCAACACAAAAATCTACATGTATGAAAGATGTTCATTTTATATTTGTGTTTCAACACAAATAACAATATTCAAAAGAAATGTTGAAACATAAAAGTTTATAAAAAAAAATGTCTTTTTATTTATATATTGGCACATACATTTACACAGGAATATGAATTATTTTTATTTGTGTCTTAAACACAAATAAATACTTCGTCATCAAAGTTTTATTTTTTATTTTTGTCTTGCACACAAATAAATACTTCGTCATCAAAGTTTTATTTTTATTTTTGTCTTAAACACAAATAAATACTTCGTCATCAAAGTTTTATTTTTATTTTCGTCTTAAACACAAATAAATACTTCGTCATCAAAGTTTTATTTTTATTTTTGTCTTAAACACAAATAAATACTTCGTCATCAAAGTTTTATTTTTATTTTTGTCTTAAACACAAATAAATACTTCGTCATCAAAGTTTTATTTTTTATTTTTGCCTTACACACAAATAAATACTTCATCATCAAAGTTTTATTTTTATTTTTGTCTTAAACACAAATGAATGCACCGCCATTGAAATTTTATTTTATTTATTTTTACTTGTGTTCCCAACACAAATACATGTACCGTTCATCGAAAGTATTTCACTTGTGTCCCTAACACAAATATTTACATCGTTAATTGATTAACATTTTGATTTGTGTTTTCAAACAAAAATTTTATATGATGGAAAAGGAAAGTGTATTGTTGCATTCCTTAATGTCAACAAAGTATAGGAACTCATCTCATTACAATTCGTAATAAAAATTCAATGTAGAAAGAAATAATATATATGATTTTCATTATTTTTTTGTTTGCATACATGTGCAAATGCTTCATAAAAAAATATATACATTTTTGTGTTTGCATGCATATGCAAACGCTTCATAAAAAAAAAACTACATTTTTGTGTTTACATACATATGCAAATGCTTCATAAAAAAAAAAAAGATTTACATTTTTGTGTTCACATACATATGCAAACGCTTCACAAAAAGAAAATAAAAAAAGGAGAAAAAAAATATCTTTTTGTTTGTAATATTAGATGCAAACAAAAGTAGAGGAGAAATATATCTTTTGTTTGCAATTTTAGATGCAAACAAAAGTTGAGAAAAAAAATATATACCTTTTTGTTTGCAATCTTAGAGGAAAACAAAAAAAATATATCTTTTTGTTTGCAATTTTAGATGCAAACAAAAGTAGAGGAAAAATATATCTTTTGGTTGCAATTTTTGATGCAAACGAAACGTAGAAAATAGAAAATACATTTTATTTGCATCCTACCATGCAAATAAAACAAGCAGAAAGAAAAAAAATTTACATTTTTTTTTTGTTTACAACTTTTGTTGCAAACAAACAAGAAAATAAAATTTGCATTTTTGGTTTGCAAATTTAGATGCAAACTAATTATTTTTTATGTTATTGGCATTCCATCATGCAAATAAACAAAGAGATAAAATTTCATTTGTTGTTTGCAACCTTAGTTGCAAACAAACAAGACAATAAAAAAAATTACATTTATATTTTGTTTGCAAATTTAGTTGCAAACAAATTTATTAAAAACAAATGTCTCATTTTTGTTGCATGTTTTTTTAATGCGAACAAAACATTAAAATAAAGGTTATAATTTTTATTTATTTACTTCACTTGATGTAAATAAACATAAAATAAGAAGTAGTTATTTTGTTTACATTTCTTGATGTAGATAAAACTAGAAAATAAATATTTCATTTTTATTTGCATTACTCAACGCAAATAAAAACATGAGAATAAAGGATACATTTTCATTTGAAATCCTTAATGCAAATAATTTATGAAATGAAGAGTCACAATTTTATTTACATTCCTTTAGGTAAATAAACATCAAATTAAAAAGTTGAATCTTTATTTGCATTCTCTATTGCAAATGAAGCATGAAATGAGAAGTCATATTTTTGTTATTGATGGTATTCCCTATTACAATGGAATTAAAAGATTACATTTTTCTTTTCATCTATTTACAATGAAAGGAATTGAAATAAAGATTTTATTTTTATCGTCATTTTAGATGCGATAAAAGAATAGAAATAAAGATTTCATCTTTATTGACATTTTACATGCGATAAAAAGAATAGAAATAAAAAGAGACAGTTTTATCGTCGTGTCATATATTGTGTATTACACTGCCATAGACAAGTTACCTAACTTGTTTATGTGATTGGGTCGATAATTTTCACACATCGCCCAAGTGCACAAATGAATTAATTATTTGTTTGTTGGATGAAACCCCACACGGGTGTTGGGATGAAAATTAACGTACACTAATCCCAATATTTAGTTGTATGCTGATCGTTAGATCGACAGGCTGTGATGAGCGTTATTATTTAATTTTAACGCTTACACAGTTGGAATTTACACTTTGGATGTAAATGGATGACTTGATAATTACATTTTTATTGTTATATATGATGTGTGTTAAATCCATATAATCCAAATTATATGGTAAATGGTTGAGTCGCATTTCGATTTAGATTTTCTTTTAAATAAGAATATTTTTACATTAGAAATTCTTTTTTATTTAAATATATATATATATATATATATTTTAATTAACTATATGTTAAACAAAGAATATTTGTAAAAGGTAAAAAAAATTTATATAAAGAATATTTTTAATGATTATCTCTAAAATACGTTTTTCTTATAATAATAAATATTTAAAGAGAAATCTTTTATTTAAGATTATTAGAATTTGTAAATCTTATTTTATGATATGAAATAAATTGAGATGTGAAGTGGATTTATCGTGGACGGTGTTTTTAAATGACATTTCTCCTTTAATCCAATTTACATTGAAATTATTATTTGGAATTTATAAATCTATTTTATAGATTTAAAAAAAGCATTTCCTAAAAATCTAATTTTCCAATTTAATATATTAGATTGGAATTAAGTGGAAATTCGATTGGTAATAATCGAGATGGGCTTCTGTAATAGAAGACCGATATTATATATGGAATTTAAGAGGCTTTGCCGCTATTCCATGTATATTGTTAGTCCGATACAGAAATTCACATCGATTATGTATTGATTGATTTCTGTGGAATTCCATATTTTGGAAATTGATTTATGGGTTTATCGTGAACTGTGTTTTAAATGACACGAGTTCATTAACCCATTTAAAAGAAGATTTATTCTTTAAAATAAATAATCTTGTGAAAATGATTTTTGATATTAAATCAAATTTAGAATTTTTAATAAATCTTTTAAGGAAGATCTATGATTAAATTTATTAATTTATCTTTGATAAAATTAATGAGAATCTTTTAATATGAATATCTTATTAAAAGAATATCCTGAGTGGGAAATGTGGCGTAATGTGTGATTTTCCAATATTTGATTTTTAATCACAAAATACGCGAGTTATTCAGAAAGACCAGGTTTAACCCATTCTGAATAATCATCACGACGATCAAGAGTCGAAGATGAAGATGGCAATTGAAGACCGAAGTTTTCACATCGTTGGGATGATGATGACCGGTATCCTGAATTGGGACTGGACACCCCAAGGCAAGGTATTTGGTAATGATCGTCCAAATGTATTTGGAGATCGACGGACACGTTGTTTCGCTCAGACCCAGAGCGGACTTGTAAATGGATTGTGTGTCTGACATTGTATTCTTTTCTACTGTATTTGTTGAACGCTACTGATTATATATTTCTGTTTGGTGGTGGAGAATTTATTCTTCATTTAACCCCCTTCTCTAAGACGTATGAGCTTAGAGGTTATATATATATTGGTAGATGATCCATGATATGGTAGAGTCTGACAATGTGGCATGCTAAGAAGCAATTGATCAAGGCTTTGTTGAAAAGCAGGCCTTGTGGTTGATGATCAAAGCACAGTCTATTTAGGCATAGCTTTGTGTATATCGTGACTTCGCGAGCCTCACAGCCCGGTAGAGTCTAAAACGGGAGAAGGGAACGCAGGGAGTGCACACGTTTCTTTCTAGCTAGAATAGTGCCAGGGACCTACCAGCGCTGGCATTTATTCATTGTGGTTGTTGGATTTTTCGAGGCCTCGGTTTATGCGGTCGCCACTGGCCGTATTATAGGTCCAAAAGGACCGGGGAGCGTGTGTTCAGGAATTGCCAATCCATTAAGCGTTAACATATGGACCGGCCCTGCAGGATCCGAGGGTTGGACAGAGTACCAATCCTGGGGCATTTGCTAGAGTGTCTCGAATCGGTAAGGATCTCCTCCCTAGCCTTGACTCAGATGGAAACCCAAATTTCCAATACGACATCACGCGGTTTTGATTGTATACCTATATATGGCGACATAGTGGGATGGGGCACTCATGCCATCTAGGATTGATACATTTACTTTGATGTATTTCAAATTGGTTGCACACTATTATTATATAATACCGTGCTTATCGTATCAAGCATCTTTTGATCATTATAAGGTAAAACCCTATCCTCCGGTTTGCGTTGCATTGTGTGATGGGACTTGGGTCTTATAATGGTTTCATTTTTCTAAAAAGCATTGCGTTATTTTGACGATTTACTTTAGTCTTGCACTGGCAATTCATAGGAGAAAACCCGTTCCGCGAAAGTGGCGTGGTCCTGTGATTAGCCTTATTATATTTTATAGGTTAGGTAGAATTCTCACACCAGTCCCCTGACTGACCTGTAGTTTGTCCACTGGCAAACTCGGGTGCCCATATTTTCCACACGGGCAGTCGAGTAGCTATTTTTGCAGATATATTAAACAGGATTCTGGGTTGAAGCTTAAAGCTGTGTCCAGAGATAGAGAGTCTTCCGATGTGTTCTTCCGTTGCAATATATTACATTTTTTTGTATTTATCTTCCGCTGTAATTATATTCCAATGTACTCTGATATGTATATTCTGTACTCTGATGTAACATATATTATAGTGTTATAAAAGTCTTCTGTTATCTGTTGTAATGTGTTGTATGCCCAAAGTTAAAGTATTCGTAGGTTTCCACTTTTTGGATCAGACCTGTGTGGTTTATGGTCGATTCAAAGGGCGGGGATTTACGGGTCTTTACAGTTGGTATCAGAGCCAGGTTAGCTCAAATCTTTGGGGTACAACTCATTAGAACTGGACAAAAGACTCATCAGAGATTGGATTAGTAATGTCCAATAAAAATACTCATTAGAGATAGGATCAGCAGTATCCTAGAATGAGTAAACTCGTTAGAGATGGGGTTAGTAATGCCCTAGAACGAGTTAAGAGTTACGAATTTATAATTAACGTATTTTTGATATTTAGAATCTATTCTTTGAAATATGATTTTTATATATATTTTGAAAGGATAATTAACCATTAAAATTTAAAATTAAGATAGTTAATTTTACAATTTTTAGCTACGTTCCTTTTCGAGGACGAAAAGTTTTAAATTGGGGGCGATTGTAACAACCCGCAAAAATCAGGACCAATTTAAAATTTTTATTTTAGGAAATTTTAATGAATTTTGACGATATAAAATTATTTATTTAAATAATAATGATCACAAATTTGATTTAAATCGAAGTTAGAATGAATGATTTAATTTTAATTAACAAAAGAGTTAGAAATAGCGCTGTAGTTTGAAAAGTCAAACTTGAACTTTGACTGACCGTACAGGATGCAAAATTTAACGGATTTTAGTGAAACCAAAAATATTAGAATCTATTTAAAAATATCTTTCCAACGAATCCGAAAAATCGACATTTCATAACGGAAATAAAAAGTTATGGCCAATTCAATATTTAGAAAGGTCGCTATGAAATTTATAAAGGCCAAAATGCTGGTTTTTGCATATGAAGGAATTTGAACTCGAAACCACTTCCATTGAGTCTGGAATGATGTTTCTGCATTTAATAAGTATAAACACTTATATATTTTGAATTTTAGATATTATTCGTTTAAAAATGTATTTTTAATATTAAATATATAGCCCTAGAAAATAGATATTTTACAAACGACCTCCGTTTTCGATGAAACCACTTTTGTTGGATCCGGAATGTCAAAATATTGTTAAGTTTAATTTTTCATAATTTTTGGAATTAATTTGTGGCCGTGGCAAAAGGATTTCTATTTTGTCAATTTACGGTCAAATTTTAATCGACTTAAAATAGCTATTTTTCAAACAGTCTCAGAATTCGATGAAATTAGTCTCATTGGAACCGTATCGTCATAAGAAAGCTAAAAATATATTTTTTTAGATTTTTCGGAGTCCGTATGTGGCCTCGGCGGATTTTTGATTGTGTCCGAATTAGATAATAAAAAGAATTAATTTTAAATTCGAAAAATGAGGGTTTAGACAACCTTTTGGGCCTGCGGGACATGGGTAGGTGGATCCGGATTAGGGGTTATTAGGTAGGGTAGCTTTTGTTGGACTGGATTCTAAATAATTTGTGAGGAATGGTTTTTTTTTGAAAAATCAACAATTACATAATATAAAAAGAGGAGAACCCTAACTAAATCATTATTCATCTTCTTCAATTAGTAGCCGCCGCCCCCTATTCTCTTCATGGCAGAAAATTCTTGTGCCACTTTCTCCCTCTTCTCTTCAAATTAAATCCTAACTCCTATACCAAATCAAAGAGCATCTTCTCCTCTCCATTCTCATAAGGTTAGATCTTCTCTGGAGCCACCATCTTCTCCTCTCCATTCTCATAAGTACGGCCGATCCTATTTGAGGAGGAAGAAGGGTAATTATCTTAATTAATTAACTAATTAATTAATTTAAATTATTTTAAAAACTTGTTTTGACCATGACTCGTTCATTTCAACTTAGAATTTGACGATTTCAAAAACATTGGAATCGTAACAGCAAATAGAACGGTTTGAGACTGATTGGAACATTTTCTGGACTGTTTGAATCTTTAGATCTGAATTAACGGAAGGTGAGATTTCTTTAATTTAATTTAATTAGTTGATTAATTTATTTATTATATAATATTCGTTCAGATCTGAAATGTATAGTATGTTATGTTGATTTTCTGTTTGATGAATGTATTGTTGTATTGGTTGTTGTGCGAACTTGGATACGTTTATTTCAGATTTGGTTTTTATTGAATTGGGTTTGATAATCAATTCAATATTCATATTGCGATGAAAAAAAATTATTTATTTTATTTTTGTGTTCCAACACAAAAATACACATGAGAAAAAAAAAGATTGTTTATTTTTGTGTTCCAACACAAAAATTATACATAGAAAAAAAAAAGATTGTTTATTTTATTTTTGTGTTCCAACACAAAAGTATACATGAGAAAAAAAATGTGTTTATTTTATCTTTGTGTTCCAACACAAAAATCTACAAGAAAAAATGTTTATTTTATTTTTGTGTTCCAACACAAAAATCTACATGAAAAAAAAAAAGTTTACTTTATTTTTGTGTTTCAACACAAAAATCTACATGTATGAAAGAGTTCAATTTATATTTGTGTTTCAACACAAATAAAAATATTCAAAAGAAATGTCTAAACATAAAAGTTTATAAAAAAATGTCTTTTTATTTATATATTGGCACATACATTTACACAGGAATATGAATTATTTTTATTTGTGTCTTAAACACAAATAAATACTTCGTCATCAAAGTTTTATTTTTTATTTTTGTCTTACACACAAATAAATACTTCGTCATCAAAGTTTTATTTTTATTTTTGTCTTAAACACAAATAAATACTTCGTCATCAAGTTTTATTTTTATTTTTGTCTTAAACACAAATAAATACTTCGTCATCAAAGTTTTATTTTTATTTTTGTCTTAAACACAAATAAATACTTCGTCATCAAAGTTTTATTTTTATTTTTTTCTTAAACACAAATAAATACTTCGTCATCAAAGTTTTATTTTTTATTTTTGTCTTACACACAAATAAATACTTCGTCATCAAAGTTTTATTTTTATTTTTGTCTTAAACACAAATGAATGCACCGCCATTGAAATTTTAGTTTATTTAATTTTACTTGTGTTCCCAACACAAATACATGTACCGTTCATCGAAAGTATTTCACTTGTGTCCCTAACACAAATATTTACATCGTTAATTGACTAACATTTTGATTTGTGTTTTCAAACAAAAATTTTATATGATGGAAAAGGAAAGTGTATTGTTGCATTCCTTAATGTCAACAAAGTATAGGAACTCATCTCATTACAATTCGTAATAAAAATTCAATGTAGAAAGAAATAATATATATGATTTTCATTATTTTTGTGTTTGCATACATGTGCAAACGCTTCATAAAAAAAATATACATTTTTGTGTATGCATGCATATGCAAACGCTTCATAAAAAAAAAGATTTACATTTTTGTGTTTACATACATATGCAAACGCTTCATAAAAAAAAAAAGATTTACATTTTTGTGTTTACATACATATGCAAATGCTTCACAAAAAGAAAAAAAAAGAAAATAAAAAAAGAAGAAAAAAAAATATCTTTTTGTTTGTAATATTAGATGCAAACAAAAGTAGAGGAGAAATATATCTTTTGTTTGCAATTTTAGATGCAAACAAAAGTAGAGAAAAAAAAATATACCTTTTTGTTTGCAATCTTAGAGGCAAACAAAAATAAAAAAAAAGAAAAAAATATCTTTTTGTTTGCAATTTTAGATGCAAACAAAAGTAGAGGAAAAATATATCTTTTGGTTGCAATTTTTGATGCAAACGAAACGTAGAGAATAGAAAATACATTTTATTTGCATCCTACCATGCAAATAAAACAAGAAGAAAGAAAAAAAATTACATTTTTTTTTGTTTACAACTTTTGTTGCAAACAAACAAGAAAATAAAATTTGCATTTTTGCTTTGCAAATTTAGATGCAAACTAATTATTTTTTATATTATTGGCATTCCATCATGCAAATAAACAAAGAGATAAAATTTCATTTGTTGTTTGCAACCTTAGTTGCAAACAAACAAGACAATAAAAAAAATTTACATTTATATTTTGTTTGCAAATTTAGTTGCAAACAAATTTATTAAAAACAAATGTCTCATTTTTGTTGCATGTTTTTTTAATGCGAACAAAACATTAAAATAAAGGTTATAATTTTTATTTATTTACTTCACTTGATGTAAATAAACATAAAATAAGAAGTAGTTATTTTATTTACATTTCTTGATGTAGATAAAACTAGAAAATAAATATTTCATTTTTATTTGCATTACTCAACGCAAATAAAAACATGAGAATAAAGGATACATTTTCATTTGAAATCCTTAATGCAAATAATTTATGAAATGAAGAGTCACAATTTTATTTACATTCCTTTAGGTAAATAAACATCAAATTAAAAAGTTGAATCTTTATTTGCATTCTCTATTGCAAATGAAGCATGAAATGAGAAGTTATATTTTTGTTATTGATGGTATTCCCTATTACAATGGAATTAAAAGATTACATTTTTCTTTTCATCTATTTACAATGAAAGGAATTGAAATAAAGATTTTATTTTTATCGTCATTTTAGATGCGATAAAAGAATAGAAATAAAGAATTCATCTTTATTGACATTTTACATGCGATAAAAAGAATAGAAATAAAAAGAGACAGTTTTATCGTCATGTCATATATTGTGTATTACACTGCCATAGACAAGTTACCTAACTTGTTTATGTGATTGGGTCGATAATTTTCACACATCGCCCAAGTGCACAAATGAATTAATTATTTGTTTGTTGGATGAAACCCCACACGGGTGTTGGGATGAAAATTAACATACACTAATCCCAATATTTAGTTGTATGTTGATCGTTAGATCGACAGGCTGTGATGAGCGTTATTATTTAATTTTAGCGCTTACACAGTTGGAATTTACACTTTGGATGTAAATGGATGACTTGATAATTACATTTTTATTGTTATATATGATGTGTGTTAAATCCATATAATCCAAATTATATGGTAAATGGTTGAGTCGCATTTCGATTCAGATGTTCTTTTAAATAAGAATATTTTTACATTAGAAATTCTTTTTTATTTAAATATATATATATATATTTTAATTAAGTATATGTTAAACAAAGAATATTTGTAAAAGGTAAAATTCTTTTATATAAAGAATATTTTTAATGATTATCTCTAAAATACGTTTTTCTTATAATAATAAATATTTAAAGAGAAATCTTTTATTTAAGATTATTAGAATTTGCAAATCTTATTTTATGATATGAAATAAATTGAGATGTGAAGTGGATTTATCGTGGACGGTGTTTTTAAATGACATTTCTCCTTTAATCCAATTTACATTGAAATTATTATTTGGAATTTATAAATCTATTTTATAGATTTAAAAAGAGCATTTCCTAAAAATCTAATTTTCCAATTTAATATATTAGATTGGAATTAAGTGGAAATTTGATTGGTAATAATCGAGATGGGCTTCTGTAATAGAAGACCGATATTATATATGGAATTTAAGAGGCTTTGCCGCTATTCCATGTATATTGTTAGTCCGATACAGAAATTCACATCGATTATGTATTGATTGATTTCTGTGGAATTCCATATTTTGGAAATTGATTTATGGGTTTATCGTGAACTGTGTTTTAAATGACACAAGTTCTTTAACCCGTTTAAAAGAAGATTTATTCTTTAAAATAAATAATCTTGTGAAAATGATTTTTGATATTAAATCAAATTTAGAATTTTTAATAAATCTTTTAAGGAAGATCTATGATTAAATTTATTAATTTATCTTTGATAAAATTAATGAGAATCTTTTAATATGAATCTCTTATTAAAAGAATATCTTGAGTGGGAAATGTGGCGTAATGTGTGATTTTCCAATATTTGATTTTTAATCACAAAATACGCGAATTATTCAGAAAGACCGGGTTTAACCCATTCTGAATAATCATCACGACGATCAAGAGTCGAAGATGAAGATGGCAATTGAAGACCGAAGTTTTCACATCGTTGGGATGATGATGACTGGTATCTTGAATTGGGACTGGACACCCCAAGGCAAGGTATTTGGTAATGATCGTCCAAATGTATTTGGAGATCGACGGACACGTTGTTTCGCTCAGACCCAGAGCGGACTTGTAAATGGATTGTGTGTCTGACATTGTATTCTTTTCTACTGTATTTGTTGAATGCTACTGATTATATATTTCTGTTTGGTGGTGGAGAATTTATTCTTCATTTAACCCCCTTCTCTAAGACGTATGAGCTTAGAGGTTATATATATATTGGTAGATGATCAATGATATGGTAGAGTCTGACAATGTGGCATGCTAAGATGCAATTGATCAATGCTTTGTTGAAAAGCAGGCCTTGTGGTTGATGATCAAAGCACAGTCTATTTAGGCATAGCTTTGTGTACATCGTGACTTCGCGAGCCTCACAACCCGGTAGAGTCTAAAACGGGAGAAGGGAACGCAGGGAGTGCACACGTTTCTTTCTAGCTAGAGTAGTGCCAGGGACCTACCAGCGCTGGCATTTATTCATTGTGGTTGTTGGATTTTTCGAGACCTCGGTTTATGCGGTCGCCACTGGCCATATTATAGGTCCAAAAGGACCGGGGAGCGTGTGTTCAGGAATTGCCAATCCATTAAGCGTTAACGTATGGACCGGCCCTGCAGGATCCAAGGGTTGGACAGAGTACCAATCCTGGGGCATTTGCTAGAGTGTCTCGAATCGGTAAGGATCTCCTCCCTGTAACACCCCACCTCCGCCAGGGTGGCTCTTGCAAGCACTCTGACTTTGGAGGGGCGTTTGAATCAGGTAAACATGCATAATGATATATCAAGGCAGAACAAGAACATATGTATATATGTAAACAGAGTAAATAACATAGATAAAACAGCGGAAGATTTCATACTATTTCAAAACAAGTCTGGTACAACATAGCTTTCCAAATAAACAAGTCTAGATAAAAACAACATCAACTGAAAAACTGAAATACATAAGTACTATCCCCAAATAAGTGATAACCATAGCTAGCTTCATGTCGAAACCGTACATGAGCTGAAATCCCACAAGCAAGCTATCCGAAATCCAAGCTAAGCTCCAACGTTCCCACCCTGAGAACCTGGGGGGGAAACGGAAGAAAAGAGGCGAAAGAAAACAGGTCAGTCAAAAAGACTGAGTAAGCCCTACTACAATCAATGTAAACTGATAAAGTTAACTGGCATGATGAAAGCTGGGATGAACATAAGGATAACAACATACTAGCATGATGATTAACTAACAAGGTAGATAAAGGTGTCATCGCATAATCAGGATTAAGGTTTTTGCACAACAGGTGTACTAGCAAACTAACATGACTTGAATAAACAAGTATTGATCCCTTGGCCCAAGCTTTGTCCCAATAACAGGAAGTGACCCTAATACGCGGTCCAACCAAACGGTCTAGTCGATCGGCTCCCTAAGCCTAACTCGTCACGTGTTGGTGTCAATGCGGTCCAAACATAATTGTAGTCAGACTGTGCCGGGTCTCCCGTCGGGTGTATCAAGCCCTAGGGTGGCAACCCCTGGACACCATAAACATGAGTGCACAGTCTCGATCTACTGGTACCCGTGCATGCTTTCCCCGGCTTCGGACTATGTGCACGACCATGGTCCGCCCGGAACTACACCGGCGTACCACTCTGCCGTCGTTTTTGGTCACTTACCTCCAGTCCAGTAATCGTGCCCCCACCCTAGCCTAGTCCCTAGGGTCATGATGATACTAACTTGGGATTACTGCTGGAGTGGACCCCCATTGCTAGGATTTTTCTAGTGGGTTAAGTACAGTTTAACCCTCTTGCTAATCATGGATTAACTTGGTTAAGTGTAACGATGAGTTCACGACTTAACCCCGATTAATCTACCGAACCCAAATTGGTTAAGTACTAAGTGGACCATGACTTAACCCTAATCATGAGGCATTAATTAATTTAATGCGCCTTAACCTCTCACATTAGACTTTGTTGCGGTTACTAGTTAAGCCGGGCGGGTCCGGGTAGCTTTACACCACAACTTGGTCTAACCTCGGGTTCAAGGTACAACATGACCAACTTATCACATTGGGTCCTATTGTTTGTAGCAACTAGTTAAGCCGGTCGGTTCCGGGTAGGTTTACGCTACAAACTCAACCCAACCTCGAGTTGGTCACACTTATCTTTTCTAAGTGTCATGTCCATCATGTTCCAAAACATGTTACAAGTTTTCAAGCATTTGGGTAGACCTAACTTAATAGGTAAATTCCCAAAGGGTAGACCTAACTTAATAGGTAAATTCCCAAGCTTATGTTTTTATGTCTTTTAAGTTTACCCAACCCCAAACGCAATCCCATCGCTTACATATCGCAATAGCGCATAAAGGATAGAAAGAGAGAACTTGGCATAAATCATGACATAAGGGTGTTGAAGCCACAAGTTTAACATGGTGGCATATGAAATGTACATATGTTCATATACTTGCATATTACATATTTTGGCCTCAAAAGCATGCATAAAACCAAACTTAAGATATTGGTGATACATGGTGATAAATGACATGTAGAAATGGCCATAAGTTCGCATTTAGCCTCACATGCAAGTTATCATAAGGGATATGATAACTTACATGTTGCCAAAATGCAAACTTTAGCATAAAGCTTAAAGCTTTAGGCTCATAAACCCAAGATAAGCTTGCATAACATGATAACATGAACAAAAGGATCAACCCAAACTTGCATAACATAACTTGCAAATCATATGACAAACTTGCATATCAAACTTGCATAACATAACATGATAGACTTGCATATCATACTTGCATAACATAATAAACTTGCATATCATACTTGCATAACATAATAAACTTGCATATCATACTTGCATAACATAATAAACTTGCATATCATATCATAATGATCAAACACAACTTGCATCATTCATTAACTTTAGAGTTTAAGTATGAAAGTAGAAAAGGGCTTACAATGCTTATGAAGACTCAAATGAGTATAAGCAAATATAAGATTGAGAAAAGCCCTTATGCAATCAAATAAACCCCAAAATGCAAGCTCCAAATCACTAAAAACCCTTGCTTTATGATGTAAATATGGAAACTTGACTTGAATGCAAGCTAATGATGCTCATACAAGCTTGAAAACACTTGTATGCATGGAAAATCTCATAGAAATGACTTAGGAAATTTTATGAAGAGAGTGGAGGCCATGATAGGATTGATTTTGCCATAGTTTAGTTGTATGAATGAATAATGATGATTTAGGGTTAGGTTAGGGCCTTATTTATAGAGATTAGGACTAGTTCTAGCCTTAGGATTAAACCCTAGTTCCAATCTCAGCCCTTAAAACCAAATCTGGCCCCCAAACTCAACACAAACCCAAAATGGTGCACCAGGCAGAACTGCCCGGCTGGACCAAGTTGACAGCCAAGTCGACAGGGCTGTCGACTTGGGTCCAACCAAGTCGACTCCCAAGTCGACAGGGCTGTCGACTTGGGTACTCTGGCGGGAATTTTCCCGCCTGCCCCAATATGACCCAATTTCCCAAATTCAAACTTGAATTTGAAATCTGTTTTGAACTTGCAATTTTCTGAAAACTTCGTTGGGCCTTAATCGGGTCATACGGACTCCGATTTTCGAAAACTCGGACTCTATTCCGCGTATTTTTCCGAGACGAACGCAATGGCACAGCCTGTTTCCCTTGATTCAGATTTATAAATTAAATTCTGCCTCGATTTATGTTATAACAGGTTATTGAAAATACAGGTTGTTACATTCTCCCCTCCTTAAAAGATTTCGTCCCCGAAATCTTCAAGTTGGGAAGAACGTATCCTACCATCCAATCATCCATCTACTCAAAACATCATCCACGAGCAATCATTGTCCTTACAAGATTCTAAATGTTGTATGAACATATGCAAAGGTGTGTGTATATGTACCTATCTAATGCAAATATCATCAATGCAAATTATGTTAGTGAAATGAATCCATATGTATGCAATTCCTAACATAATGTATAACATCTATATGTGTGCACATAACATACATCCATATGCAACATCCATGTGATAACACAAAAATTTTCATTCATGAATGAGCATAAACACTCATGCATATGCAATATAAGGAGTGTGTGAGCCGATCTAGTGCCTAACGTGTATAATGCATCCACGAGTAACCACTTGCAAACACGTGCAACCATTTGCAACCATCAAGCATAACATGTTTCAAACACATGTTTCATCCAAAGGGTTTCTACCTAAGGTTCTCATGACAAGATTAACACGATAAACTAGATAAACATGGATAGCAAAGAGAAAGATATGCTAACAAAGAAAAGAGATTGAGAGTGTACCCTCAAAAAGGAATGGATAAAGCCCACGCATCTTCTCCTCGGTTTCCCATGTTGCGTCTTCTTCGGCTTCACCCCATTGAACCTTCACCAACTTGACCTCTCGATTCCTTAGCTTCTTGGTCTCCGTCCCCAAGATACGAATCAGAGCTCTCCTCAAGGTAGCCTCTTTCTCCACTTCCACATCTTTCAGAACACTTGGCTCAACAACCTCGGCTGATTCATGTAAACACTTCCGGAGATGCGAGACATGAAAAACATCATGTACTCCGGCAAGCTTCTCGGGCAACTCAACTCTATAAGCCATCTGCCCGATCCTCTCTATAATAGGGAATGGTCCAACAAACCTCGGTGCTAACTTCCCAACGGCTCCAAATCGGACCACATTCCACAAAGGAGAAACCTTCACGAAAACCATATCCCCAACATCAAACTCCAAATCAGTTCTTCGCTTATCAGCATAGGATTTCTGTCGGTCTTGGGACGCTTTCATCCGTCTCCGAATCAACTCGACCTTCTCGGATGTATCTCTGATCATATCAGGCCCAAGTATAAGCTCATCTGTAGTCTCCCACCAACATGTAGGCGACTTGCACGGCCTCCCATATAAAGCTTCAAATGGTGCCATCCCTATGCTTGCCTGATAACTGTTATTATATGCAAACTCAACAAGAGGAAGATGGTCTTCCCAAGTACCACCAAAATCCAGAATACAAAGCCTCAACAGATCCTCGAGTACCCTATTCACCCTTTCGGTTTGACCGTCCGTCTGTGGGTGATAAGCCGTACTTAGATTCAACCTTGTGCCCATAGCTTCTTGCAAGCTATTCCAGAATTGACTTGTAAAGATTGGGTCACGGTCACTGACTATGCTAGAAGGGACTCCATGTAGTCTCACAATCTCACGAAGATATACAGACGCTAGCCAAGATGCGGTCCTCTTGCTCTTCACCGGAATGAAATGAGCACTCTTCGTAAGTCTATCCACAATAACCCAAATGCTCGTATTCCCTTTCCTTGACCTTGGTAGCCCATCGATAAAGTCCATGGAAATACTCTCCCACTTCCAAAGTGGAACGTCTAGAGGATGCAATAGCCCACCGGGCTTCTTCGACTCGGCCTTAACTTGCTGGCAAATGATACATCTAGAGACAAACTCTGCCACATCCTTCTTCATCCCAGGCCAAAAGAAAATGCGCTTCATATCTTTATACATCTTATCTCCGCCTGGATGTATAGTCAACTTAGAGCGATGCGCTTCCTCAAGAGCTTTTCTTACTAAATCTTCTACCATTGGAACACATAACCTTCCGTCTCTCCTCAGCCAACCCTTGTCATCAATAGAATATCGAGCGAGATGACTAGACGCCTCTCCTCGAATCAGCTTATCCATAATCTCAACTATCTGAGGGTCTTCTCTCTGCGAAGCCCCAACTTGATCAAGAAGGGTAGGTCTGAGTTCCAGAGATGCTAAAGAACCGGTCATCGACTCAATCGCCAAAGAGAAATCAAAGGTTGCCACATACTCTAAATTCTTCATCTCAACGAATAGAGGACTCAGAGTCAACCTTTTTCTACTCAATGCATCTGCTACCACATTCCCCTTGCCAGGGGTATAAGCTATCTCAAAATCGTAGGACGCCAAGAATTCCATCCATCTTTGTTGCCTCAGATTCAGATCCTTCTGAGAAAAGAGATACTTCAATGACTTGTGATCGGTATAAAGCTCAAATCTTTCTCCCAGAAGATAATGGCGCCAAGCCTTGAGTGCATATATTATTGCTGCCAACTCTAAGTCATGAGTGGGATAATTCTTCTCATGCACTTTGAGTTGTCTACCGCCAAAGCATATCACTCTTCCTTCTTGCATCAGAACAGCTCCTAACCCTGTGCCACATGCATCGGTGTATACTGTAAATAACTTCCCTCCATCGGGCAAAGCTAGAACAGGTGCTGATGTGAGGGCTCTCTTGAGCTTCTGAAAAGCAAGCTCGCATTCTATGCTCCAAGCAAAAACTAAATTCTTCTTCGTCAATTTAGTGAGAGGAGCGGAAATCTTCGCGAAGTCCTTGATAAACTTCCGGTAAAAGCCTGCAAGACCTAGAAAACTTCTCACTTCGGTTGCATTCCTTGGAGTCTTCCAATCCTGAACTGCAACTACCTTAGCGGGATCCACCGCTAAGCCTTGCTTAGATACTATATGCCCAAGGAATCTAACTTCCCTTCTCCAAAAGTGACACTTGGAGAACTTGGCCTTCAACTGATGCGCTCTAAGCGTATCCATCACCTCCACGAGATGCCTTGCATGCTCTTCCTCATCCTTAGAGAAGATCAGAATATCATCTACGAAGACCACGACAAACTTGTTCAAGAACTCCCTGAACACCCTACTCATCAAGTCCACGAAATATGCGGGTGCATTAGTCAAGCCGAACGGCATGACAAGCCATTCGAAGAATCCATCCGGAGTTCTGAACGCAGTCTTGTCTATACTATCTTCAGCTACCCTGATCTGATGGAATCCGGTAGCAAGATCAAGCTGAGAGAAAACAGAAGCACCGACAAGCTGGTCAAAGAGATCATCAATCCTCGGTAACGGGTGTCTGTTCTTCTTAGTCAGCTTATTCAACTCTCGATAGTCAACACAAAGTCGGAGAGAACCATCTGCCTTGGTAGCAAATACCACAGGCGCTCCCCATTCAGATATACTTCGTCTAATGAAGTTCTTCTCAAGCAACTCCTTCACTTGCTTACTTAGCTCCCGCCTTTCACGCGGAGCCATGTGCCGAACGGGCAAAGAAACCGGCTTTGCATTATCCACCAGATAAATGCGGAAATCAATCTCTTGCTTAGGGGGCAACCCCCTAACTTCATCAAAAACATCCGGATACTCTCAAACCACTCTTACAGACTGAAGAGTTTCCATTGACGAGTCGAGTGATTCAAGATAGCACAACATGACGGGACCTCTCGGATCACAAGAAATTTCTAGGGTGTTTTCGAGGCGAGTCACGAGCCTCACAACCCTATGCTCACAACCAAGGATGGCTACATATCTGGACAACCAATCCATGCCCAATATCAATCCGTATCCCCTAAAACCAAGAACATAAGCACTACACAAGAACTCTACACTCAGTATAGAGATCCTCAAATCCCCACATATCATAGACAGATGGGCGGAACCCCCAATAGGATTTGAGACACAGAAGGGATCCTCTACCAAGCTAGTGCTAAGGTGCAAACTATCAACAAGATCAGATGAGATAAAGCTATGCAATGCACCAGAATCAAACAAGGTACGAACTGGAAAATCAGAAATATATACAAGGCTCTCAACAGAAATACTACCTCGATCGGGAACTGGAGCGACATTGAGAGCATGAACTTGCCCTCCTGAAGGTCCAGCACGCTGAGTCTGATCCTGGCCTTGCCCTTGCTTCTTCGGGCAATCCTTACTGAAATGTCCAGTCTCACCGCAGAAAAAGCATTCACCATTCTTCCTTTTCCTCTTCTTACAATCCTTAATAAGATGCCCAACTGAACCGCAATAATGGCACTTCCCCTTGTTGTTCTTGCCCTTGTTGTTGTTCCCCTTGTTGCCTTGACTCTTGTTCTTGTTCTGATTGCCTTGACTGCTCTGACCACTTGGATTTCCCTGATTTCCTTTCCCCTGGGAATCAGTCTTCTTGGCTTGAGTATCATTCACCTTGATCTCTTTCTTGACATCTCCCTGAAGTAATGCCATATCAACCAAGCTCTCAAACGTGGTCCCATGGGGAATATGTGACATAGCCAATCCCTGTAACGGCTCATTCAATCCTCTAGCAAAACGATGAGCCTTCTTCTGAGGAGTATTAACCATATCCAAGCCAAAACGAGCTAACTGATTGAACTTGTTCACATATTCTTTGACAGACATATCTCCTTGTTTCAAAGTTATGAACCTCTCCATTTGCAGATTTTCCTTAGCAGAAGATAGAAACTTAAGCACGAACCTTGCCCTGAGATCGGCCCAAGTCTCAACAGGCCTAGTACCATTGGTGACTTCCCACCAATAAGCGGCTTCATCCTTCATAAGCCAAACCGCCAACAAGATCTTCCTCTGATCGTCTAACCCAAAGATAGCAAATAAATCCTCGGTCTCTTTCAACCAATTTCTGGCCTCTACAAAAGTCTCAGTGCCTTGAAAGTTCTTGCCACCCATTGCTTTGAAATCTTTGCAAGTCTTTGCGAAGTCAGCTTGAGGATGCTGAGGGGGAGGAGGAAGAGGAACCTCAATGACAGGAGGAGGAGGAACATCTGCGGGGCCGGCTTCGGTCGCCCTAGCCTCCAAAAGTCTCCTATACCAAACAGGTACGTGTACTCCCTCCGGAATAGCAAAGTTATCGGCCATACTGAAAACGAAGAAAAAAGACAGATTCAGAATGGAGAAAAACGAAGGAATTTTGCTAATGGCTTTTTGGGGAATAGCCTTTAAAATAAACTAGACTTTTCTTTGGAAAATACTTTATACTTGGTTTTGAAAATAGTTTTCCAAAAGTTTTCTAAAAACCTTTTTGTTCCTTCTCGTAAACCATATGCTCTGATACCAAATGTAACACCCCACCTCCGCCAGGGTGGCTCTTGCAAGCACTCTGACTTTGGAGGGGCGTTTGAATCAGGTAAACATGCATAATGATATATCAAGGAAGAACAAGAACATATGTATATATGTAAACAGAGTAAATAACATAGAAAAAACAGCGGAAGATTTCATACTATTTCAAAACAAGTCTGGTACAACATAGCTTTCCAAATAAACAAGTCTAGATAAAAACAACATCAACTGAAAAACTGAAATACATAAGTACTATCCCCAAATAAGTGATAACCATAGCTAGCTTCATGTCGAAACCGTACATGAGTTGAAATCCCACAAGCAAGCTATCCGAAATCCAAGCTAAGCTCCAACGTTCCCACCCTGAGAACCTGGGGGGAAACAGAAGAAAAGAGGCGAAAGAAAACAGGTCAGTCAAAAAGACTGAGTAAGCCCTACTACAATCAATGTAAACTGATAAAGTTAACTGGCATGATGAAAGCTGGGATGAACATAAGGATAACAACATACTAGCATGATGATTAACTAACAAGGTAGATAAAGGTGTCATCGCATAATCAGGATTAAGGTTTTTGCACCACAGGTGTACTAGCAAACTAACATGACTTGAATAAACAAGTATTGATCCCTTGGCCCAAGCTTTGGCCCAATAACAGGAAGTGACCCTAATACGCGGTCCAACCAAACGGTCTAGTCGATCGGCTCCCTAAGCCTAACTCGTCACGTGTTGGTGTCAATGCGGCCCAAACATAATTGTAGTCAGACTGTGCCGGGTCTCCCGTCGGGTGTATCAAGCCCTAGGGTGGCAACCCCTGGACACCATAAACATGAGTGCACAGTCTCGATCTACTGGTACCCGTGCATGCTTTCCCCGGCTTCGGACTATGTGCACGACCATGGTCCGCCCGGAACTACACCGGCGTACCACTCTGCCGTCGTTTTTGGTCACTTACCTCCAGTCCAGTAATCGTGCCCCTAGCCTAGTCCCTATGGTCATGATGATACTAACTTGGGATTACTGCTGGAGTGGACCCCCATTGCTAGGATTTTTCTAGTGGGTTAAGTACGGTTTAACCCTCTTGCTAATCATGGATTAACTTGGTTAAGTGTAACGACGAGTTCACGACTTAACCCCGATTAATCTACCGAACCCAAATTGGTTAAGTACTAAGTGGACCATGACTTAACCCTAATCATGAGGCATTAATTAATTTAATGCGCCTTAACCTCTCACATTAGACTTTGTTGCGGTTACTAGTTAAGCCGGGCGGGTCCGGGTAGCTTTACACCACAACTTGGTCTAACCTCGGGTTCAAGGTACAACATGACCAACTTCTCACATTGGGTCCTATTGTTTGTAGCAACTAGTTAAGCCGGTCGGTTCCGGGTAGGTTTACGCTACAAACTCAACCCAACCTCGAGTTGGTCACACTTATCTTTTCTAAGTGTCATGTCCATCATGTTCCAAAACATGTTACAAGTTTTCAAGCATTTGGGTAGACCTAACTTAATAGGTAAATTCCCAAAGGGTAGACCTAACTTAATAGGTAAATTCCCAAGCTTATGTTTTTATGTCTTTTAAGTTTACCCAACCCCAAACGCAATCCCATCGCTTACATATCGCAATAGCGCATAAAGGATAGAAAGAGGGAACTTGGCATAAATCATGACATAAGGGTGTTGAAGCCACAAGTTTAACATGGTGGCATATGAAATGTACATATGTTCATATACTTGCATATTACATATTTTGGCCTCAAAAGCATGCATAAAACCAAACTTAGGATATTGGTGATACATGGTGATAAATGACATGTAGAAATGGCCATAAGTTCGCATTTAGCCTCACATGCAAGTTATCATAAGGGATATGATAACTTACATGTTGCCAAAATGCAAACTTTAGCATAAAGCTTAAAGCTTTAGGCTCATAAACCCAAGATAAGTTTGCATAACATGATAACATGAACAAAAGGATCAACCCAAACTTGCATAACATAACTTGCAAATCATATGACAAACTTGCATATCAAACTTGCATAACATAACATGATAGACTTGCATATCATACTTGCATAACATAATAAACTTGCATATCATACTTGCATAACATAATAAACTTGCATATCATACTTGCATAACATAATAAACTTGCATATCATATCATAATGATCAAACACAACTTGCATCATTCATTAACTTTAGAGTTTAAGTATGAAAGTAGAAAAGGGCTTACAATGCTTATGAAGACTCAAATGAGTATAAGCAAATATAAGATTGAGAAAAGCCCTTATGCAATCAAATAAACCCCAAAATGCAAGCTCCAAATCACTAAAAACCCTTGCTTTATGATGTAAATATGGAAACTTGACTTGAATGCAAGCTAATGATGCTCATACAAGCTTGAAAACACTTGTGTGCATGGAAAATCTCATAGAAATGACTTAGGAAATTTTATGAAGAGAGTGGAGGCCATGAGAGGATTGATTTTGCCATAGTTTAGTTGTATTAATGAATAATGATGATTTAGGGTTAGGTTAGGGCCTTATTTATAGAGATTAGGACTAGTTCTAGCCTTAGGATTAAACCCTAGTTCCAATCTCAGCCCTTAAAACCGAATCTGGCCCCCAAACTCAACACAAACCCAAAATGGTGCACCAGGCAGAACTGCCCGGCTGGACCAAGTCGACAGCCAAGTCGACAGGGCTGTCGACTTGGGTCCAACCAAGTCGACTCCCAAGTCGACAGGGCTGTCGACTTGGGTACTCTGGCGGGAATTTTCCCGCCTGCCCCAATATGACCCAATTTCCCAAATTCAAACTTGAATTTGAAATCTGTTTTGAACTTGCAATTTTCTGAAAACTTCGTTGGGCCTTAATCGGAACATACGGACTCCGATTTTCGAAAACTCAGACTCTATTTCGCGTATTTTTCCGAGACGAACGCAATGGCACAACCCGTTTCCCTTGATTCAGATTTATAAATTAAATTCTGCCTCGATTTATGTTATAACAGGTTATTGAAAATACGGGTTGTTACATCCCTAGCCTTGACTTAGATGGAAACCCAAATTTCCAATACGACATCACGCGGTTTTGATTGTATACCTATATATGGCGACATAGTGGGATGGGGCACTCATGCCGTCTAGGATTGATACATTTACTTTGATGTATTTCAAATTGGTTGCACACTATTATTATATAATACTGTGTTTATCGTATCAAGCATCTTTTGATCATTATAAGGTAAAACCCTATCCTCCGGTTTGCGTTGCATTGTGTGATGGGACTTGGGTCTTATAATGGTTTCATTTTTCTAAAAAGCATTGCGTTATTTTGACGATTTACTTTAGTCTTGCACTGGCAATTCATAGGAGAAAACCCGTTCCGCGAAAGTGGCGTGGTCCTGTGATTGGCCTTATTATATTTTATAGGTTAGGTAGAATTCTCACACCAGTCCCATGACTGACCTGTAGTTTGTCCACTGGCAAACTCGGGTGCCCATATTTTCCACACGTGCAGTCGAGTAGCTATTTTTGTAAATAAATTAAACAGGATTCTGGGTTGAATCTTAAAGCTGTGTCCAGAGATAGAGAGTCTTCCGCTGTGTTCTTCCGTTGCAGTATATTACATTTTTTTTTATCTTCCGCTGTAATTATATTCCAATGTACTCTGATATGTATATTCTGTACTCTAATGTAACATATATTATAGTGTTATAAAAGTCTTCTGTTATCTGTTGTAATGTGTTGTATGCCCAAAGTTAAAGTATTCGTAGGTTTCCACTTTTTGGATCGGACCTGTGTGGTTTATGGTCGATTCAAAGGGCGGGGATTTGCGGGTCTTTACAGGTCTTGGTCGGTTTAGCGATCGATTCGGATCGAGCGAAATTCCTTTTTATTACAGTTTGGTATCAGAGCTTTGGTTTACAGAGCTCGGAGAACAAGACACGTTAGAACCGAACGAAAGAATTCATCAGAAACGGGATTAGTAATATCCAATGAGAATGACTCGTTAGAGATGGGATCAATAGTATCCTAGAACGAGTGTGAAGAGTGTATTTTTAAAATTGAAAACGGATTTTGTTTTGAAAATTTAAACCATATTCAATGTATTTGAATATTTATTTTAAAATTGATTTGGACAATCAAGTATATAAAGATTTTGCATATACGTCTGCTCCACGTGTATTCGAAGTTTTAATATACTGGACAGATATAGAATCACACTCTAGTCGCCCGGAGATGATTCTGATGATAATCTAGACATCATCAACAATAGTGTTCGAGTTTCAAAAGTGGGATTTCTATATATTTCCAATTGACTGGTGTGAGAACCAAAATATAGTTAGAATATATTGTTGTGATTTGGCACCAAAAATGTGATTTTTGACTATATATCAAAGTTATGAATTTGAAATGATAATCAACAAATCGATTGATGGTTGTGTTGTTTGATTACTGTTTTGATTAATTGAATGTTGAACCTTTAGCCAAATTGAAACAAATATTGAATTATATTGAAAATTTGTCGCATTTGCATACCTATACATGTACTTACATTGAACAGGTCATAGCAAGGAGGCTAGAGAAGAAGAATAAAATTGTTTGCCCGACAAATAGGTACCTATTTATTGTATTTCTTGGGTTTTTGATGATTTTATGAGCCGATTGGCTGTTTCTTTTTCTTTTTGGATTGGTGAGGGCCATGGGAGGCTATTTGAAATATCCCGAAGCTCCCGGTGCCGGGGAGGATATGGCGAAATTTGTCGAAAATTTAGGGTGTTAGCCAAATTTTTGAAAAATTTGAAAAGTTCTTAGAAACTGAAAAGTTAAAGAAGTTAAGTCGTAATGAAAATAATGAAAGTTGAGTTGATTAGTTAAACAACTTTCAGCTTCGTTCCGTTTTAGGGACGAAAAGTTTTAAGTGGGGGAGATTGTAACAACCCGGAAATCTGAGCCAATTTAAAAATTTTATTTGGGCAATTATAATGAATTTTGAATATTTTAAATGATTATTTTAAATAATAACGATGATAAATTTATTTTGAATAGAATTAGAACGTATATATTTATATACGTCGTCGTTAGAATATAAATAGTTATTTATAATTATAAAAGGAATTGAAAATGGCGCGGTAGTTCGATAATTCAATTTCAAATTTAAATGAATGTACAGGATTCAAAATAAACCGGATTTTAGCGAAACCAAAAATATTAGAATCTAATTGAGAATATCTTTCCAACGAATCCGAAAAATTGTGATTTCATAGCGGGAATCAAAAGTTATGCCCAGTTGAAAATTCAGAATAGTCGCTATGGAATTTTGTCGCTTAAAAATGGAAATTTTGCAAACGACCTCAGTTTTCGACGAAAACACTTTTGTTGGATCCGTGATGTCAAGTTATTGCTAGGTTTTAAAATTCGTAATTTTCTGAATCAATATGTGTGTGTGGCGAAAGAAATTGTGTTTTGACAATTTCAGTCAATTTCGATCGACTGGAAAATGGCCAATTTTCAGTCGGTCTCAGAATTTGACGTAATTAGTTTTGTTAGGACCGAATCATCAATACGAAGCTAGAAAATATTTTTTGGGAATTTTTAGAATCCGTATGTAACCCAAGTAAATTGAAATGTACATTCAAATTCAATATATAGATTTATATTTTGATTTTGACGAAAACTGATCGAAACAGTCGAATCAGCTTGCGGGACATATCCCATTGTGTTCGTAATGGGGGTATTTAGCTAGGGACATCAGTCGTTGGGTCCGATTTGGGTTTCGATTTAAAAGTCAACTTTTGGGAATAAAATAAAACAATTAAATTAATTGAATATAAATCCCTCCCTCACGTTCTCTCTCCCCACTCATTCAGAATGAAATAAAAAAAAGAAAAAAACCAACAACGCCCGTCGCTTTGCCCTTCGACCCGCCCGCAGCAGCCACCCTTCAACGCCGAGCCTCGCGCCCACCTCCGCATCCATCCCCTCTGGTCCGCCGCCCTCCTCCTCTTCCCCATTTCCGACACAGCCCGCCACCCAAACCCCTAACCCTAAAATCGAGACAACCACCTCCACTATACCCCCTCCGCCTCCCCCTCCCTGTCTTCGACAATTCCGAACCCCTCCCCCAGCTCGCTTGAGCCACGTCAACCCCTGCGTCCCTCCTTCTTGAAGCCACGCCTTGGCGCACCAGGTGGTCATTGCAGATGGTGCTCCGGTGCTTGGAAGCTCATGAAGTAGAGGAGAGACAAAGTTGAACGTGGTTCGGTTCAGGCAAAAACGATTTACAGTGAAGGTGAGGGTTTATTCCATATAAATACATGAAAAAATTCAGTTTTTAATTTCTATGAATTTGCATTGTTTTTCAAACATGAAATTGTATTGTTTGAAAATATAAACATAAATCTTTTTTGAAAATATAAAATAGAATTTGATCTGAAAAGATTATAGATTATATTTCTTTTAAACCATAAAGATTAGATTTTTAATTAGCTAAAGATCAGATTTTTAACTTAGCAAAGATAATATTTTTAACTAAGTAAAGACGAGATCTTTATTTTGAAAAAGATCTAATTTTTATTGGATAGAGATATGATTTTTAATTATATAAAAATATCATTTTTATATATTTGAAGTGGCGATAAAAATATGATCTTTATATTGAAAGAGAATTTATAAAAATGTGATTTTATCATATATATATATGGAGAGAGGAAAGTAATGGATTTTTCATAGTAAAAAGATTGGATTTTTAACAAAGAAAAGTTGAGATTTGTATATTAGAAAAGTTGAGACTTTTAATAGCGAAAAGATAAAAAAATTATATATGTAAAGGAAGTATAAAAATCGAATTTTCATGTATGTAAAGGAAGTATAAAAATCGAATTTTTAAATAGGAGAAGGAAGTATAAAAATCGAATTTTTATATATGTAAAGGAAGTATAAAAATCGAATTTTCATATATGTAAAGGAAGTACAAAAATCGAAATTTTCTATATGTGAATGAAGTATAAAGATTAGATTTTTGAATGCGAAAAGATAAGATTTTTATCATATATGAAGGGTTGGATTTTTGTTTAGAAAAGTTTGAATTTTTATATTAAAAAGGTTTGAATCTTTATGTAGTTGAAGTGGCGATAAAAATATGATCTTTATATTGAAAGAGAATTTATAAAAATGTAATTTTTAATATAAACTTCGTAAAACAGGCTGCGTTGGAAACATGACGAAGATTTCCTACATATGAAGAGTCGTGGCGTTTGGTTTAGCTTCTAGGTGAGAACTCCTCTCTTTTATTTTGATTTCTAGTTGAAATATATACTAGGATGCAGACGGTGTTTAGTAGCACCCGACACCCGTCGTCTACAGACCATGGATGACTTGTTTGTTTGATTGCTGTGTTGTGAAATTTGATTGTGTGATGTGGAATGAAATAAAATATTTTATTGTGGAAAATATTTTATATTTAAACTTATGATTTTTAACGTGTATATAAAATAAATAGTAATAAACAAATCGGAAGATTTGTTTATATACACTGATTTGACTGATATTGATTGGGACGATAAATTTTACACATCGCCCAACTGCACAAATAAAAATCTGTGTTTGTTGATTTGAAACCCCACACGGGTATTGGGATGATATTTGACGTACCATAATCCCGATTGTTTAGTGGTATGTCAATCGATGGGTTGACAGACTGTGTAAGCGTTAATTATTTATATTTAATGCTTATGCAGTTGTGTGGTGCACTCTGGATGATGGTTGATGATTTATCGTTGTTGTTATATACACGTGTTGTAGGGAATCCATATAATTAATGTAATATGGTAATTGATTGGGCCTTATTCCAATTTGGAAAATAAGAAATATAAATTCATGTGTTGAATAGAATAAATATTCATGTGTTGAATAGAAATATAAATTCATGTGTTGAATAGAATAAATATTCATGTGTTGAATAGAATAAATATTCATGTGTTGAATAAAAATATATATTCATGTGTTGAATAAAAATATAAATTCATGTGTCGAATAAAAATATATATTCATGTGTTGAAGAAAATATTCATTTGTTGAATAGAATAACGAAGTTTTTGAAATATATAAAGCCATGTTGGTTAGATATACGCCATTTTGACGCGAACAATATTTATATCGAATTTATTCATTTTTATAATGAATATAGAAAAGGAAGTGATTTCAAAATATAACGTTTTGAAAATATTATCATTTATAGAGTAATGATATGGAATATTCAATTTTGATTCAAAATTGAATATGAAGTTAAAATCATTTCGAAAATGAATTTAAAACGATTTATAAAATACGTTTTAAAAGGAAATCGATGAAATATATATAATATATATTATATATATAATGGCCTGATTAGAACGCGCTGCAGCAGTTCGCGAATTTCGACCATTGAATTCGAATGGATATTACGGGAGATCCGACCGTCTGAATCTCCTAAAACCAGAACCGTTGGGTTCATAAAAGAGCTTTCTAATGAATATTAGAGATTTGAAATCTAACGGTTTGGAATTATGTCCAAATCAAATTTGGAAAAGGTCGTTGTAAGTGTAGTTCCATGGCCGTTGATGGAAATCGACTGTACGGGCCTTGATAAAATTATTAAAAATAGTAATAATTTGTGTAAAATCATAAGAAATGATTTGTGAAGAATTGAGATGAAAAATTCCAAATTTGAAAGGATAAAAATAGATTTTTATCGAAATGAACTAGTTTTGAACTAGAATTATAATCCCATTTACTTTTAAAATAAATAAAGTGGATTTGAAATGGTTTTGAAAATACACAGAATTTCCAATAATTGAATTGGAATGGATTCGAATCGAAATTGTCTTTGGAATATTTCGATGTTGGATTTCGTGATTATACAGATATTGTTATGGAAATTTGAAAGATATATTTATATCGTTATTTCCAATACGATATTTGTTGGTCGTAGAATTTGATATTGAATATAAGCCGATATATTTTCTATTCAGAGCCTTGTATTTAATATCAAATGGGATTTGGGCTTGTCGTGAATGGTGTCTTCATTAACACTGTTCTTAAACCCAGTTGAGAAAAAGATTAAATCTTTTAATTAAGATTTAGTGAAAGTGTACCAATTAAATGGTATTTAATTGGAATTGAATTTGAATTGATTTTTAGGTTTATCGTGAACGGTGTTTTAAGTAACACTTGTTCTTTAACCCGATAATTAATGGAATGTGATTTTGGGTTTGTAGTGAACCGTGTTTTAAATGACATTGGTTCTTTAACCTAGTTAAAGACAGGATATGATTTCCCAAGTTAAATAATCATTGATAGTGATTATTGGGAAGATTAAAACCAAGTGGAGTTTTAATGAATCTTTAATTAGATTGAAATGATCGAGAATGGAGTATCACCAGTTTTGCTCCAGGCGATAGTTAAATCTTTAATTAGATTTGAACGTGAAATTGTAATTGAATTAACCGATAACACCGGGGTGTTAGATATGAAGTATGACCAGTTTTACTTCATGGGATGAATAGGTTGGGATAGGGAAATAAAATAAATGATTACTTCGGTGTGGTTCGCTAATCCCGACTAATTTGAATTGATATTCAAAAGAAGATTAAAGAATAAATTTAAAGAATTTATCTTTGATAAAATTAATGGGAACCTTTCCCAAAGTATGAGAATATTTGAATAAAGGAATATTCTGAATTGGAATGAGGTGTATGTTGTGTTTGTGTAACACTTATTTATTATATACGTGAGTTATTCAGAAAGACCAGGTTTATCCCATTCTGAATAACTGATTCGGCGTGGTGTCGAGAATGAAGACGGTGGTTAAAGACCGGAGGTCTTCACATCGTTTGGGTGATTACTGATGATCTTGATTGGGCTGCACACCCAAGAGGAGGGAATCAGTTGGTGATCGTCCAGACGTACTTTGAGATCGATGGATATGCATGGTACAAGGTGCCTCAAGTTTCGTTCAGACCCAGAACGAACTTGTAAATGGACTTTGTGTCTGGCATTGGATTTTATTCTGTGTGATTGATTTCTATTAAATATATATCTGTTTGGCGGCGGAGAATTTATTCTCTTGCTTAATGCCCTTCTCTGAGATGTACGAGCTCAGGGGTTATATATTGATGGATATCAATCGCATAGAGTGAATTGCCTATGTGGCATGCCTAAGTGGCAAATGATCAAGGCTTTTGTTGAAAAGAAAAGTCTTGTGGTTGATGATCAAAGCACCGTCTATGTGGCATAGCTTTGTGTAACGTTGATTCACTAGCCTAACACCCCGGTTGTGAACTAGAAACAGGAGAGAACCTCAGGGAGGGCATGCGTTTCCTTCTAGCTAGGGTGGTGTCAGTGACCTACCAGCCCTGACATTTATATTATTTTCACCTGTTTGGTTGTTGCTGTTGCGAGGCACCTCGGATATATCGGTGACTTTGTGGAGCCGATGGAGTCATTTGGCTTATTTACACCCCAAAGGGCGGGGAAACGTAGTGTTCAGGCATTTTAATCCACATCGGTGGACCGGCCCTGTCGCTCCAAGGGCTTGACTGAGTACTTTCCTGAGACATGGGCTAGATTGTCTCGAATCACTACAAGAAAAACAGAAAATAGCAGCGGTAGAATCTGCTTCAAATCCGTCGCTAAACAGGCCTTAGCGACGGATTTCCTACATAATTTAGTGGTCGGTAAAAACCATGACGGTAATTGTGTCAGATTCAGCGACGGAATATAGCATGAGTTTTCCGACAGTTTTCCGTCATTTTACTATTTTTTAATAAAAAATTATTTTATTTATTAATTTAATTTTAATTTATTTACCAACTATTTACCGACGGATAAGTAATTTATAATAAATTATTATGTAACACCCCGTGAATACTATAACCATGAAATTCGTAAATTAAAGTATTATTAATTTCAAATCAAAGAATTAAGGGAAACGGGATACGCCATTGTGTTCGTCTCGGAAAAATACGCGAAATAGAGTCCGAGTTTTCGAAAAACGGAGTCCGTATGAAGAAGATATGGCCTCCGGAAGTTTCTGAATTAAATTTAAAATTAAAACAGCTCAGAAAAAAATCAAGTTAAAATTAAAAATCGGGCCCAATGGGCCAGGGCGGGAAAATTCCCGCCTAAGCCACCCAGGTCGACAGGGCTGTCGACCTGGGCTAGCCATGTCGACAGGGCTGTCGACAGCCCTGTCGACAGGGGTGTCGACCTGGTCGAGAGCCAGGTCGAACCCAATCCAACCTGGCTGGCCAGGTCTGTGTTTGGCCGATTTTCTGTGGTCTGCTTTGTCACTAGGGCTAGGTGGCGACACGGGATTGGCTTCCTCTTCAAACGAACGTCTATGATTGAATCAAGCTCCATCGACGGTTTAAAACATCTTGCAAACATTATAAAAAGGACCTAAGACCTAGCCTAACATCATACTATTTCATTCTAGCCTTAGGCCGCCGCCATTAAACCTAGAGCTCTAAATTAAAAATACAAAGAATAAAAATTATAGAAGAAGGAGGATGATTCTTGAAGGCTACCACTAGAAGCTACAACAAATACGACGCTTTAGGCAACAAATTTGGAGACTATTTGATTTGGGATTCTTAATTGGGTTATTTGCTTCATAATTGTAAGTTCTATGTTACTTTTTAGGCAAAAACGCTAAAACAAGATGGACATGCGATGAATTGAAACTAAATTTATGTACTATTGCCAATTCATGTTTATATTATTTATCGTTGAATTATAATTTGGGGATATTGCTATGGCAACGTTGCAAGTTAAACTTGCCATGATTTTGATGTTGTTATGAATCATTTGGGCTTGATTGTTTGGCAAGTTGGACTAATTCATGTCCATAAAATCGCTATGAAATCTTTATGTTGATGAAACCATGCCTATGGTGCTAATTAAATTATGCCTATAATGTTATTATACCCATCATGATTAATGAAAATTGGGTATTGCTAGGTTAATTATGTTAAAGACGCTAAATCGTTTATCATGTTAATTATGTTAAAGATGCTAAATTATCTATCATGTTAATTAAGCTAAATTGTCAATCATGCTAATTATGTTAAAAACGATAAATTGGAATCATTATGTCTATCATGTTGATTTAGAATCATTAAATTGGAATCATTATGTCTATGAGAATTATTGTGTTAAAATGCTAAATTGGAATTCACTATGCCTATTAGGATTACTATGCCTTTAATGCTTCATGTTTATGATAAAAATTATCATGATGCCGCAATGGTTACCATGCCTATGATGCAAAGTTTAAATCATCATGTTAAATTAAGTTGGATTCATTACTATGCCAAGTTATCATCATTGTAACTATGTGATATGTTATAGTATGTTTATTATGCAAGTAATGTTGGAATTATCATATATGCCTATCACATGTTTGGTGTTATTCCCCTTTATCTCTTGAATTGTTTATGCTTATGAACGAAGTGCGTTTATATACGTTGGGGATACGATTGGGTAGAATAGGCAAAACTTGAATTAATTATAGGAATAAACTGTGAAATTTGGCATAAGTAGAACATGAAATGTGGCACGAAAACCTGACTTGAACATGCCATAACTTGACTTTAAACATGCCTTAGTTGGGCACGAAGTTGACACATGAACATGATATCAAAATTGATAAGAACATGGGCATGACTTTAGAGAACAAGAAAGTGGCCAACTCGAGGTTGGGTTGAGTTTGTAGTGTAAATCTGCCCGGAACCGCCCGGCAAATCCAGTTGCTACAAACAATAGGATCCAATGTGGGTAGTTGGTCACATCGCGCTTGAAACCCGAGGTTGGGTTGAGTTCGTAGCGTAAACCTGCCCGGAACCGCCCGGCAAATCCAGTGGCTACGAACAACAGGATCCAATGTGAGTGGTTCGGTGCATTAACGAATCAATTAATGCCAATTAGGGTTAAGTCATGAACATGAAAAGACAACTTAACCAACTTGAACACGATTTGTAGGGCTAAGTCATGAACTTGAAAAACGACAACACTTAGCCAACTTGACATGACACGTAGGCGGGTTAAGTCGCGAACTGAAATGACATACTTAACCATCTTGACATGACTAGACTGGGAAAGGGTTAAGTCACGAATTACATGACTTGATCTGTTAGGCGGTTAGGTCACGAATTACATGACCTAATCTATTAGGCGAAACCCTAGACACGACCCCTTTCAGCAGTAACCCTCTAGAAGTATCAAGGTACCCTGGGGCTAGGCCGGGTGGGGGCACGATTACTGGGCTGATTGTAAGAGGTGAACGGCGGCAGTGGGGTACGCCAGTGTAGGTTCGGCGGACTACGATCGTGCACGTATCCGGGGCAGACACTGGGTATCCGTAGATTTATCTGTGCATCTTGAATCGTGTCAGGGGTTGACACTTTCGGGCTGATACACCCGAAGGTGGACCCAGCACAGGTGACTACATTCGTGATTAGCCGTATGACACGGACACTTGACGAGCTAGAACTTGTAGGGAGCCGATCGACTAGATAATCGCTCCGTAGGACCCCGTACTTGGGTCAGACCCCGTTTCAGGGTCATTTCATGATATTGGGCCGTGGGATTTATTTCGTGATTAACTTGGGACACGGGCTTAGTATACTAGTGAAGTCGATGCAACGGATCTCGAACATGTGATACTTTACTTGACTTGTCTTGACTTATCCTGATCACCTTAGTCTATCTTGTCCACCTTGACACTATTCTTAAGTTTAGTTCCAGTTCATACATGACAGGTTGTTTTAACCGTTTTTACACTGAAAGTCACTAGAACTTACTCAGTCTTTATGACTGACCCTTTTCCTTTCGCCTCTTTTTCTTTCGTTTCCCCCCCCCCCCAGGTTCTCAGGGAGGAATAACTAGCTCCTAGCTTGGATATCACTTGCTTTGGCTCAGCATGTACGGTTTGCTATGGCTGCTTCTTTTTACTGCACTTGGGGAATAAGCTGTTTTACGGTTTTTTAAGTTATTGCTTCTTTGGCTATTATTACAAGACAGCTGTAATGAAGTTACTTGAAATTTTTGTAAAAGACATGGTTTATTTTGGAATGAAATGAAGTTCTGTTTTGCTCAGAAATTCTTCCGCTGTTTACTTAATTATTTATTTATGTTCTGTCTTGTGATAATTCTGTGATGTTATCTCGATAATACCTCTCCAAAACTGGGGCATTCCCTTTGTGAGTGACCCTAGCGGAGGTGGGGTGTTACACTTGGTATCAGAGCAGGGTTACCAAGACTGGGCAAAAGTTTTTGAAACCTTTTAAAAAATTTTTCAAAACCATTTACAAAGAAGCATTTTCCAAGAAAAAGTTTTTAAAGGCTATTCCCCCAAAAGCCATTAGCACTATCCTTTGTTTCCTTGTTTGAATCTCTTGTCCTTCGTTTTGAATCTATCCTTCTTGTTTCAGCATCATGTCCGAAGAACTTAACTTGCCAGAGGGCGTACCAATACCTGGTTGGTTCAGACGATTCTTAGAAGCAAGGGCCACCCAGCCAGGTCCTACCATTCCTCCTCCCCCAGCTGCAGGAAATCATCCAGCTGCAGCAACACCTCTTCCTCCACCTCCTCCACGGGGAAACACTTTTGCTAAGATATGTAAAGATTTTAAGGCTATGGGAGGAAAGGATTTCCACGGAACTGAGTCCTTCGTAGCATCTAGAAATTGGCTAAAAGAAACTGAGGACCTATTCATCATCTTTGAGGTAGAGGATAGGCAAAAAGTACAATTGGCGGTGTGGCTATTGAAGGGCGAGGCTTCCTATTGGTGGGAGGTCACTAATGCTGAGAGACCAGTGGAGACATGGGAGGACTTTAGGGCAAGGTTTGAAACTAAATTTCTCTCAGATGCGGAAAGAAGTTTGCAGTTGGAAAAATTCTTATTTCTTAAGCAAGGAGACAAGACTGTCAGAGAGTATGTGAATCAGTTCGATGAGCTGGCTAGGTTCGGACTAGACCTAGTCAACACCCCGCACAAAAAGGCCCTCCGTTTTGTCAAAGGATTGAATGAGCCACTACACAGTCTGGCCATGACCCATATACCCATGGGAGCTACGTACGAAAGGTTGGTACAAATGGCATTGCTGAACGAGGAAGATAAGGGCAAGAAGGAGACAGAGGCAGAATACTCTCAAGGGAAGAAAGAGGTCAAGCCTAACGATTCTAAGAATAAGAAGGTAGACTCCGAGAAGGGAGGCAAGAACAACAACTCACGCGATAAAAGGAAATGCAATTACTGTGGTACGGAAGGGCACATAGCCAAGGATTGTAGAAAGAGGAAGAGAAAGCACGGTGAATGTTTTCATTGTGGGAAGACTGGACACATCAGCAAAGACTGTCCTGAGAAGCAGACCGGACCTTCTGGCGGTACATCGTTAACCTATTCTAGATGCTTTGTTTTATCTTATTTCTCTCCTCGATCTTATCTTGAGAACCATAGTTAGAATCTTTTTGGATGTAAACATGTAATTGAAACATGTTATGATTGCGAAATGGTTGCAAGTGGTCGCAAGTGGTTGCTCGTGGATGCATGAATACACATTAGGCACTAGATCGGCTCAGGCACATTTTCATATTGCATATGCATGAGTGTTTATTTTGGAAGCTTGGTTGTGCTATCATTTGGTTGTTGCATATGATTGAATGTTTGAGCACTCATGTAGAAATTATGAATTATAACAGGAAAAAATTTGCATACATATTGGATTCATTTCACTAAACATATTTTGCATTTAGAAGATCAATCAGGCCTGATCATTAGCATTAGCTAAGGAACATATACACACACTTCGCATATGATCATAAAGCATTAGAAGTCTTTTAAGGACAATGGATACTCGTGTTTGATGGATGAGTAGATGAATGTTTGGATGTTAGGATATACATTCCTCCTAACTTGAAGATTTCGGGGACGAAATCCTTTTAAGTAGGGGAGAATGTAACACCCCGTGAATACTATAACCATGAAATTCGTAAATTAAAGTATAATTAATTTCAAATCAAAGAATTAAGGGAAACGGGATACGCCATTGTGTTCGTCTCGGAAAAATACGCGAAATAGAGTCCGAGTTTTCGAAAAACGGAGTCCGTATGAAGAAGATATGGCCTCCGGAAGTTTCTGAATTAAATTTAAAATTAAAACAGCTCAGAAAAAAATCAAGTTAAAATTAAAAATCGGGCCCAATGGGCCAGGGCGGGAAAATTCCCGCCTAAGCCACCCAGGTCGACAGGGCTGTCGACCTGGGCTAGCCATGTCGACAGGGCTGTCGACAGCCCTGTCGACAGGGGTGTCGACCTGGTCGAGAGCCAGGTCGAACCCAATCCAACCTGGCTGGCCAGGTCTGTGTTTGGCCGATTTTCTGTGGTCTGCTTTGTCACTAGGGCTAGGTGGCGACGCGGGATTGGCTTCCTCTTCAAACGAACGTCTATGATTGAATCAAGCTCCATCGACGGTTTAAAACATCTTGCAAACATTATAAAAAGGACCTAAGACCTAGCCTAACATCATACTATTTCATTCTAGCCTTAGGCCGCCGCCATTAAACCTAGAGCTCTAAATTAAAAATACAAAGAATAAAAATTATAGAAGAAGGAGGATGATTCTTGAAGGCTACCACTAGAAGCTACAACAAATACGACGCTTTAGGCAACAAATTTGGAGACTATTTGATTTGGGATTCTTAATTGGGTTATTTGCTTCATAATTGTAAGTTCTATGTTACTTTTTAGGCAAAAACGCTAAAACAAGATGGACATGCGATGAATTGAAACTAAATTTATGTACTATTGCCAATTCATGTTTATATTATTTATCGTTGAATTATAATTTGGGGATATTGCTATGGCAACGTTGCAAGTTAAACTTGCCATGATTTTGATGTTGTTATGAATCATTTGGGCTTGATTGTTTGGCAAGTTGGACTAATTCATGTCCATAAAATCGCTATGAAATCTTTATGTTGATGAAACCATGCCTATGGTGCTAATTAAATTATGCCTATAATGTTATTATACCCATCATGATTAATGAAAATTGGGTATTGCTAGGTTAATTATGTTAAAGACGCTAAATCGTTTATCATGTTAATTATGTTAAAGATGCTAAATTATCTATCATGTTAATTAAGCTAAATTGTCAATCATGCTAATTATGTTAAAAACGATAAATTGGAATCATTATGTCTATCATGTTGATTTAGAATCATTAAATTGGAATCATTATGTCTATGAGAATTATTGTGTTAAAATGCTAAATTGGAATTCACTATGCCTATTAGGATTACTATGCCTTTAATGCTTCATGTTTATGATAAAAATTATCATGATGCCGCAATGGTTACCATGCCTATGATGCAAAGTTTAAATCATCATGTTAAATTAAGTTGGATTCATTACTATGCCAAGTTATCATCATTGTAACTATGTGATATGTTATAGTATGTTTATTATGCAAGTAATGTTGGAATTATCATATATGCCTATCACATGTTTGGTGTTATTCCCCTTTATCTCTTGAATTGTTTATGCTTATGAACGAAGTGCGTTTATATACGTTGGGGATACGATTGGGTAGAATAGGCAAAACTTGAATTAATTATAGGAATAAACTGTGAAATTTGGCATAAGTAGAACATGAAATGTGGCACGAAAACCTGACTTGAACATGCCATAACTTGACTTTAAACATGCCTTAGTTGGGCACGAAGTTGACACATGAACATGATATCAAAATTGATAAGAACATGGGCATGACTTTAGAGAACAAGAAAGTGGCCAACTCGAGGTTGGGTTGAGTTTGTAGTGTAAATCTGCCCGGAACCGCCCGGCAAATCCAGTTGCTACAAACAATAGGATCCAATGTGGGTAGTTGGTCACATCGCGCTTGAAACCCGAGGTTGGGTTGAGTTCGTAGCGTAAACCTGCCCGGAACCGCCCGGCAAATCCAGTGGCTACGAACAACAGGATCCAATGTGAGTGGTTCGGTGCATTAACGAATCAATTAATGCCAATTAGGGTTAAGTCATGAACATGAAAAGACAACTTAACCAACTTGAACACGATTTGTAGGGCTAAGTCATGAACTTGAAAAACGACAACACTTAGCCAACTTGACATGACACGTAGGCGGGTTAAGTCGCGAACTGAAATGACATACTTAACCATCTTGACATGACTAGACTGGGAAAGGGTTAAGTCACGAATTACATGACTTGATCTGTTAGGCGGTTAGGTCACGAATTACATGACCTAATCTATTAGGCGAAACCCTAGACACGACCCCTTTCAGCAGTAACCCTCTAGAAGTATCAAGGTACCCTGGGGCTAGGCCGGGTGGGGGCACGATTACTGGGCTGATTGTAAGAGGTGAACGGCGGCAGTGGGGTACGCCAGTGTAGGTTCGGCGGACTACGATCGTGCACGTATCCGGGGCAGACACTGGGTATCCGTAGATTTATCTGTGCATCTTGAATCGTGTCAGGGGTTGACACTTTCGGGCTGATACACCCGAAGGTGGACCCAGCACAGGTGACTACATTCGTGATTAGCCGTATGACACGGACACTTGACGAGCTAGAACTTGTAGGGAGCCGATCGACTAGATAATCGCTCCGTAGGACCCCGTACTTGGGTCAGACCCCGTTTCAGGGTCATTTCATGATATTGGGCCGTGGGATTTATTTCGTGATTAACTTGGGACACGGGCTTAGTATACTAGTGAAGTCGATGCAACGGATCTCGAACATGTGATACTTTACTTGACTTGTCTTGACTTATCCTGATCACCTTAGTCTATCTTGTCCACCTTGACACTATTCTTAAGTTTAGTTCCAGTTCATACATGACAGGTTGTTTTAACCGTTTTTACACTGAAAGTCACTAGAACTTACTCAGTCTTTATGACTGACCCTTTTCCTTTCGCCTCTTTTTCTTTCGTTTCCCCCCCCCCCCAGGTTCTCAGGGAGGAATAACTAGCTCCTAGCTTGGATATCACTTGCTTTGGCTCAGCATGTACGGTTTGCTATGGCTGCTTCTTTTTACTGCACTTGGGGAATAAGCTGTTTTACGGTTTTTTAAGTTATTGCTTCTTTGGCTATTATTACAAGACAGCTGTAATGAAGTTACTTGAAATTTTTGTAAAAGACATGGTTTATTTTGGAATGAAATGAAGTTCTGTTTTGCTCAGAAATTCTTCCGCTGTTTACTTAATTATTTATTTATGTTCTGTCTTGTGATAATTCTGTGATGTTATCTCGATAATACCTCTCCAAAACTGGGGCATTCCCTTTGTGAGTGACCCTAGCGGAGGTGGGGTGTTACATATTATTTATAAAAGATGTTGGTAAACCCTTACTAATTGTCAAGGGATTAGCGACGGAAATAAAATTGAAGTAAACTTAACCTCACTTTTTTTGTTGGTAATCCGCCGCTGTTCCCCTTCTGATCTGCTTATGTGTATATATATATATATACACACACACACACACATACATACATACACACACATACATATATCGAACTAACATCATTCAACTGTGAACACTGAAATAGCACATCAAAAAAGACAAAGATAAATTTACAAGAAAAAACATCTATAATCACATTCAAGAAAGAACAACATCCATACTAACATGTAAAAAAGAATAACATCAGAAAACCTTTATCCGAAGGTGCTTCAACTAATTTTAGTACATTAAAACCTAACAGAATTTTGTTAATCAGTGTAGCTTAGACAATAACTTACTAAACATGTCAAAATCTACCAAGCTGCCTTCTTCACTACTTTTGATTATTATTGCACGAGCCTTCTTTGCAACTATTGTTGCATCCGGTTCGGCACCAAGTGCACCACTCAAATTATTTTGAAACTCCCGAGTATTCAAAGGATTCATTACAGATAGTGACTAGCTCGGACTGTTTGGCAACATTAAACCGACCATCCACATCAAACGAAAGTAGTATCCAAGGAGCACAACATCCCTACCATCCAAACAACTTGCATCCACATCAAAAAACCCATCACCCTTAATCAAACTAAAAACTGAATCCCACCTCTTATTAGTGTCCACTCACCAAAAAAGTGCTGAAAGTCATGCACAGGATGTGGTTCATAGATTTTCTAGATTTTCCAACAAGCCAAACTGTGTAAGATTTGTTTCATAGATTTTCCATACACGCAACAATGGTTCCTACATGCTGGAATGTGTGTGACTCGTAGACAACTAAGCATAATGATAATTGGACATAAAAAGTGTTGAAAGTCATGCACAGGATGTGTATAGTATTGTTATGGCAAACACTTATATATTTTGGTAAGGTGCCAGTAAACAGGAAAAAGAGTGCATGCAAATCTCAAGATGGAAATAACAAAAAGACATGCAACTATTTCTGGACCCATTTCACGCTTGAAAATGACCTCAACTTGAGGCAAGCAACAGAGAGATACATTTCTTTTTAACATATACAATATGACAACCTAATTGTAGAACATAAATTTGGTCATGCAAGTGAGTGGCAACAATTTGAAGCACGCAAGGTACCGGCGAGGGAAAGTAAATAGACATGCATGTAACATGCATGACTACAAGGCAAGGGAAGCTCCAAGCAAGAAATAAACACAGGCGGCAAGATAATAACATGAACAGGTATGGGTCTCATGAAACTGAACCGTGTAAGAAACACAAGTGACACATGTACTACTGGTGTATGCGGCACCTGGGTCTTACGAGTTTATGCCCAGATAGCAAAAAGTAACTTTGGCCAGATCCGAGTTTTTAAAAAGGCACAGATGACTTCTATTTAAATTTTTACCATTAGCCAAATTGCGGAGGATAGGGAAATGTGGTCTGAAGTGAACAGTGAAGGAAAATGGTGTGTATATGTCAATATTACTCAAATAAAGTAATTCTAGGTGCCCGAAATCACTACAGCAAGTTCATATGGGAATGGTGAGAAAATAAAAATTGTAATCTATATATGTGCGGATACTGGAAAGTTTTAAGGCAAAACAAATACGGTGCGAAACATGAACTCTGGGAGGCTTAATCCAACATAAACATGGTATGCATTTAAGTGGCGACCAAGGTATAAATTCCATATCAATGTACTGAAAATGGTGGAGGGTTTGTGCGGTCATAGCAGGATTTAATAGAGGAAGCAAACTGTGCCTGAACTACCCAACAAGGAGAAAAACCAGACAAACAAAAGAATATAAGCAAATCTCCAAAACAATCATACTTAGTGAAATACGATGCGGCAACTTGTAAAAAGTTTAAACGTAAGTAAACTTACATTCGGTGTCGATGGAGAAGGAAGAGCAGGCGACGGAACAACGATGTACGAGCTGTTGTGCTAGTCGGTGCCAACTTGCGGTGGTACTCGACCATAAACTTACATTCGGCGTCGATGGTGCTTGCTGCCCATGTCAGTTCCGTCTTCATTTAATAAAAGAACCTAAAAATGATCCATCGGTTGGATTATAAAATTGGTAATATGAGTTTCAAGTTGCCCAGCAGCTCCTGAAGATAAAAATCACTTTTGATTGTTAGTTTCAAACGGAATGTCTTTACTTATTTATAGGACACAAAATCAAATGGTAAATCAATGTGATAACCAAGAAAATACGTTGCTAGACGATCTCGGTGGTTCGGTCATCAAATAATAAAAAAATACATAATGAGCTGTGAAATTTTTAATTGTTCGGACCTATAAATCAAACTAAATCATCAAATTTATTCACTGTATTTCTTTACTTCATCCTTACATGTAAAAGTAATTCTTTTAAGAGGAAATATAGGACAAAAATTCAAATTTGATATTTATAAATGTTGTTGCTAGCCAATATATATATATATACACACACACACACACACACACACACACACACATATATATATATATATATATATATATATATACATGGACGATGTGACATTATATATGTCAAAAAAGTCCTTAAATAACATAATAACACAATTGCAATAAAATATACAGGGAATATGACAACCCAGTAATCGATATAAATTTCTTAAGGAAAAAAGCATTAACCAAGGATAAACTCTCAACAATTATGGGAAAAGAATGTAATTGGTCTTAGCTGGTGAACTGATTATTGGCTTTCATTTTTTTCTCAGTGGATTTCACAATGGCCTGGTATCAACATGCTAACTGGAAAGCAAATTAAACAAGGCCTCAAATCATGAAATTACATATCCACGTTGGGACTTGAACCCCACTTCATCCACTGAAATGCTACAATTTGATATAGATATATCATTCCTTCTATTCAAATTTCATTAATTCCCTTGTAGAACGTTTAACCAGGGCATTGAATTAGTTACTAATTATCAGAATTCTGTTATGTGAAATTTATTCAACCGAAATTACTATCAATTATGCATATATTAAGACTGAAAATGACAACAATTTGCATAGTACTAAATAAAATTTGCATAACTAGAATCTACATTTGCATAGTATTAAATAACATTAATCAAACTGAATCATGATTAGGAAAATATAAATGCATAACTAGAATCATAAATCTTCTTCAAACATACAACAATAATGTGATTTTCCATATTATTATTAGTACCTTCATTTGAATCCACTAACCATCAAAGGTTATGCCAATATATATCGAATGGATGCCAAAAGATGAAGATATACATTAAAAACAAAATTACTGCAATCAACTGAACAAGTGATTCAATATTATATATATTATTTATATAATTATAGGAACTTAACATGCAAACAACACAATTTAAACTGAGCAGAAAAATATCTTACCCAGCTTCTTGTAAGAATCATTAAATGATTCATTTTTTAAAACCATTAGAATTTCTTAGGAAAATAATGGTAGCAGATTGAAACAGGAACATCATGATCCACTTATAGTTATAAACAAAGAAAAGTGATCTAATTCTTTAATCCCTTGTCCTTGCTTTCCAAGTACTATAAATAGTTACATCAACCACCCATGATAATATGCAACAATGATAGAAAAGAAAACTGAAGTGACTGATTATCTTACCCAGCATTTACGTAAGCCGATGCGTACTACTATCGACCGCCAACCTATTACATGTATTTAGTCGCGAATTGGACTTCTGCCTCTTCTTAAAACAAATAAAGTCCAATCAACAATACCTCTCTTTAATGAAAATGTTAATTCTTATACTAACCAGCATTGCGATGCTTGTCAGTTTTTTAGTTGTTTCTGGTTGAAGCATTACTAAACCCTGCCTAGAAAATTTGTTTTACACATTAGCCAATTTGCAAGTTTCAGGCAAATCTTTTGGCAGGCTCCATTTGCACTTCCTAAACGAACATGTTTCAGCTGTACAACATCTCAACAAGCCCATTTCCCACGTTACCTGTTTCCTTAGTACAGACTACAACGTTTCAGAATGTGATGCTAAATGAAAAGGTTCCTGCTAAAATTTTAGATTAAGCTAAAGGTTCCTGTTGAAATTATATAAATGAGGTAAATGCCTCATATTTTCTAAGGAAAACTCCTATAGTAACTATGCATTCTTCTAGAAAAATCTGAGGCTAGCTCCTCATAAAATCTGAGGCAAAAGCCTCATTTTTCGAGGTGTTTGCCTCAGAAAATCTGAGGCAACTCAGAAAATCTAAAGCAAACGTCTAGAAAAATGAGACTTTGGCCTCAGATTTTATGAGTCATTCCATCCAGTAAATATGAGGTGCTCGCCTCAGAAAAACAGGGGCTTTTGCCTCAAATATTATTTAAGGCAAGCATGTCATAAAACTGAAGCATTTGCGTTAGATTTTGTGTGGTCAATGCCCCGGAATTCTTTACTATTTTCAGATAATTTTATTTTATAAAATATGGAAGAAATTTTAATTAAAGATTATATAGTGATCTTACTTCCCTTGATCAATGTTGTTCCACCACCCCGTTGCATGTATAGTTTTGGAATGCTGAGTACCATCAAGGAACATCAAGTTGACTAGGTTGCTGCAAAATACAGAGTATCCCATGAATGCCCCCTTAAATGAATCGGGTTCTATAATTGTAAAGAAATTAGTTTCTATTTATATATTTATTAACAAAATTTACGGCGACTTATAACTACGTTGTTGGAGGAAAATCAATCCTAACATCATTATGTTCGCTTTCTTCAGCAGATGATGATGACCTTTAAAGCATAGATTATATGTAAGGCAATGCTACCTCTAGATATCTTCTTATTACTATTATCATCCATATATGCTTAGTTATACTTTTTAAGAATGATAAAAAAAGAGGCTGTGAGAAAAAAATATGACGTCAAAGCCATTCAAACATACACAATCTTCTGTAATTAAGCATGTAAAGGAGAGACAGTTAACGTAACTTCCTATGTGAATTGTCAATTTTGCTGCTAAAATCCAATTGACATCCATCCTTGTAATAAATCATCACAACTCGAATATGTCGTACTGAATAATTACAACAACGAAACTAGTGTATAATTTATCTCTACCCTTATGCATGATAAGATAATCATCATTTTCTATCAACAAAAAATAATAAGCATTTAATAGACTGGACATGTATATTACAAAAACTATAATTTCAACTTGGAGATGCTTATTTTTATATATTTTCTATATCAACTACTAAGACCAAAGGCTTCTGACTTGATTAGTCAGAAATATTCATACAAAGCAAATTTCAATAAGCATAACTTTCACCCAAGCTATTGTCGTATAGCAGAACACAAGGCCTTTTATATCTTTCTTTCCACTTTTTGGGGATATATACAACATAGTAAACATTAAGGTTTTTAATTATAATAATAGTATAATATTATGAAATGATCAATTTAAAAAATTATAATGATTGTTATCATGCATTAGAATAATCAGTTAAAAAAGCATCACATTGTAAAATAATCGCCGAAAGTTCCAATACATTAGTGCAGTGGCCATTGTTACCTGCAATGATACATGCTTTGCTTAGTTCGCCTCGCCTGACTTAATTGGCCACCCTACAATTGCCTTATCATGTTCGCCTCATCAGAGTCACCTTCACCTAGCCTCGCCTATGCTCGAACCACCTTGTCATGTTTGCCTCGCCTGACTCAAACATACACAATCTTTGTGATTAAGCATGACACAACGCACCTGATAAAACAATATCAATAAAAATAAAATGGAAATTCAGGTATGTCAATAGTAAAAAATAATTGTTGTGGAAGTACAATAGCTCTTTATATAATGATTATAACTTATGAACTCATGAATATGTCAAAACATGCGATAAAAAATTGAAACTGAAACATCATACCAACCATCGACAATTTCAACAATGAAAAGGAGAATCAGATCTAGATTTTTCAAGAGCAGCCCTCTTCTATTAATACATCATCCCTATTAAAAACAACTTAAGCCTAATCATGAAAAATGCTACTGAAGTTTTCAGATCTTACTAAACAGAATGAAATAAAGGCATTGCTTTAGGAGGCTACAGACTGCATCATACAATCCCTAAAGAACGGTTGTTATTATGAGCTGCATAAATATTTACATTACAAGTAATGTTAAGAACAAAACAAAAGCTAAGTATGTATAGATAGATATTGGGTGATCAAATAAGAGTCGTTTACCATCCGAACGCGCATTTGTTTTGAAAGTTCTGGTGAAAACGGATCTTTCAAAACCGAGTTTTACAGTCTCATTAGGCCAGTCATCTGAGAAGTTTTTGATGGCTATTCGCTTCCGTTCTGAATCCAGAATGAGAATGTTTCTTACTAACGGCGAAAATCCCTTTGTTTATTAAAAAAGCAATAATTATAACTCCATGATTAATCAATAAAAATTCGTAATTAATTAATTAAGAATTATCTTGAAATTTGTTGTAAAAGGAGAAGCGAAGAGAGGTATTGTCAATGGTAGAAAAATTGAAACTTGAGAGGGACGAGTACCTAATTTGCTGTAAGTGTATTAGGGTTCGGTCTTGGATTTGGAGCAGAGGAAGAAGAGAGGAGGATAGAGAGTGCTCGCGACGAAGGAACTAGTTTACAAGTAAGAAGCTCCGATTTAGATCCAGGTTTTGCTAATTCGGGGATTGGGAAGATACTTCTCTGAATGTTAATTTGGAGCGAAGGAGCTATTGAGGGAATGCGTTAATTTGGGGTGAAGGAGCTGTAGCGGGAATAAAAATACAGAGCGGGAAGCTGTTTACAAGTGTCTAATATTCCATTAGTTTGTTACTTATAATTGCTAATCATAATTATAAAACTTATTAAATATAAATTATACATCATAACATAAGTATTATTATCTATACATTACTATAATAAATTATTAGTTATAAGTTATTAATACTAATAAGTAAATATAAATCATATTTAAATTATTTATTAATAGTAGAAATTAAGGTTAATGCAATATTTCATTATCATTATCTTTTATTATGAGTGTGGGAAATTTTCAAATTTTAGTTTTCAAATTTATTCAAGATGATTTCAAAATTTTAAATTTTTCAAAATATAAATTATAAATTTTAACTATAATTATAAAATATAAGTATCATCTATAAAATCAACTATAATTATTAAATACAATTATTTAAAATTAATTACTGAATACTAGATATCATTTTACAAGTATTAAATTTTATTGTTAATTATTAAATAATTATTATAATAAACTGATATTTTCATCTCCTGCAAATCTGTTGGAATTCTGCTGCAAAATAGCTTCGACAAATATTCGTCGGTATTCTGCCTGAATTTGCAGCGGAAAATAGCAGCAGAAATTTTCTGTCGGTAATTTAACGCAATTTGCGACGGCTTAGTGAGGGATGACAGAAGACGACGGTAATAAATAAAAGACAAAAAATAGATGAAAAACAAAAAACTATCCCTTGTAGATCACATGGAAATCCGTCGCAAATTAGCAGCGGAAATTTCCGCTTCTAAATATTTGACGCTAAATCAGTGTTTTCTTATAGTGAATTCGGTGGAGGACGATCCCTTGCCTCGGTTCATAGATGGAAATCCAGCTTCCAATACGTGACTTTGCGGTTTTAGTTGTAATCCTATATATGGCGACATAGTGGTATGGGGCACTTATGCCGTCTATGATTGATACTTAAGATTTGAAGTTGTTTTATACACTATGCACTTATAATAGTATCAAATGATTTGTTTTAAACGTACCAAGCATGTTTGGCTATTATAAGGTAAAAACCATATCCTCCGCCTTGCGTTGCATTGTGTGATGGGACCTGGGTTTTATAATAGCTTCATTTTCCTTTATTTAGCATTGCGCTATTTGTTTTATGCACTGGTATTCTTGGGAGGAAACCCGTTCCGTGTTATACTGTGATGACCCCAAACTTCCACGGAGTGAAAGCAAGGAGAAATCATATGGAATACAACATAATTATAATATAACAAGTCACAGGAAACAACATAGCACAGGAAATCCATAAAGTAGCAACATCATATCAGCGGATATATAATGTCATCAGCAATAGAAATCCACAGTCACAGAATCTAAATTATTACCACAAGTTTTCAGAAAATGACATAAGTTCCAACTCCAAATTAAATAACATGAAATGGAAATAAGTTCAATGTCTGAAATAAAAAGGAAAATGCGATAAAGCAAAAGATAGAGAGTCTTCGAAGCTCCAAGTAATCACCTCTTCACCAAAGCAATCCCAAGAGAGAGAATATAAGCTGCTCCAAAGAAAACTCCAAGTAAAGAGTAAACCTGTCTACTTGGCTGCCCGTGTGAAGGAGAGGGCACCCAAGTTTGCAAAAGGTGAAACAAACGATGGGTCAGTCGTGGGACTGGTGTGAGAATTCTTAACTAAAATTACTACTAGGAATAAGGCAAATCCAAAGAGCACGCCGCTAACGCGGAACGGGTTGTACCAATGGATTGCCGTGCATAATTACAGTGTTTAGTACAGATAAATAAACGTAACACAACGCAATGTATTTTGAAAAATGGAACCACCATAAGACTCAGGTCCCATCACACAATGCAACACACACCAAGAGGATAGAGTTTTACCTTATGGTGGTTAAACATGCTAAAATACGCCAAATACGAAACTAATACTATTATTAGGGTGTATAGGTTTCAAAACAATTCGAATTATAGATATCAATCCTAGGAAGCATAGGTACCATATACTATGCCTCCAATACTAGCAATACAATCAAATCCGTCGGGGTCGTATTGGAAAGTTGGGTTTCCATCATGAGTCCAGGCTAGGGAGGACTCCTTACCGATTCGAGACACTCTAGTTAATGCCTCAGGATTACCCGCAGTTAACCCTTGGAAATGGCAGGGCCGGTCCTCAAATACAGCTTAGAGGATTGGCAATTCCTAAGCACACGTTCCCCGGTCCTATAGGACCTATCCGAGGCACCTCATTTCATCATCCACAAAAGTTAAATGACTACTAACTAGAAAGAAACGTACTACTTTCCCTGCGTTCCCTTCCCCCTTTTTAGACTCAACCGGTGTGTGAGGCTTGTGAAGTCATGCATCCCATACCACAAGGTTCTGCTTTTCAACAAGAAACCTTGATCATTTCATCTTAGCACGCCACACTGTCATTCCATACCGTACCATCGACCGTCTGTCAATATATAAAAGGGTGTTAAGCAGAGAATAAATTCTCTACCACCAATCATTTATACGTTAACAGAAAATCGACAACATGATATTTAATGGGGTACGATGTCAGACACACCATCCATTTACACCCATGCTCCGGGTCTGAGCGAGGGTCAAATCCGTGAAACCAACGCGTACGTTTGGACAATTACCACGACTCTTGAATCGGGAGCTACCCAATTCAGAGTCTTGATCGTTGTCCATTCGAGGGAAGATTTACGGTCTTCATACGCCGTCTTCATATTTAGACTCTTGAAATCGTACAATCATTTGGAACGGAATAAATCCGGACTTTCCAAATAATCTCGCATTCATAATTTTGAGAAAAACACATTTCATATCGTTATGTTGTTTTATAATGATTAATCCTTGCCTTAATTATTTAATATAATTAATTTCTTTATTTTACGACGCTTCAGGTCAAAGGCGACACTGGCGCTATTTTCCATCCATTTTGATTTTCACATTTCTCAAAATCTAATCGTTGGATTTTGACGCAACTTATATCGCTGGTAAGGTTTTTCCAAGACGGTCCTAACAGTTTCAGTTTTGGGAAAATCCGACGGTCGGATCTTCCTGTATAATCGTTTAAAAGTTCGTTTTCAAAACGCGAGCTACCGTGCTCGATTCGTTATATTTTAATTATATATATATAATATATATAATTAAAATATAAATATAAATAATTCGCTTACCTCATCGTCCATACATCCATCTCTCCTTTTTACCTTTTCACTTATTTAACTTACATGAAAATATATTTCATAATTAGGCGGTGAATTGTTCTTCTTATTTTATTTTCATTTTATACTTTGTAATTCACATTTAAAAATGTAAATTATAAAACATCATTCCATTTATTCCCTTTCATCTATCTTTTCCAATTATATTATAAATAATGTACATTTTCCTATGGCGTAAATTCCCTTTCTATTCACATTATAAATAATGTGTGTTTTACCTATGGTCAGGTTCTCTTTTTATATGCATTATAAATAATGTATATTCTTCCTACGAGGTACATTCTCTTTCTATATACATTATAAATAATGTATATTATTCCTACGGTCAAGTTCTTTAAATCTTAACATTATAAAATAGTGTAACTATCATACGGTGGAACTTTCTTTTTATTTAACATTGTGAATGATGTTAAATTTACATACACTTCATCTTCTTTTTATTAACATTGAAAATAATGCTATTTCACATACAATACATTCTTTTATTATTTTCTATATTAACATTTGACACAAATGTCATTTTCATACAATGACCATTTTCTAAATTACCATAACTAAAAATGTTAATTTAACATGCGGTGACATTTTCTTTTATTAACATTAATAAAAATGCTAATTTAACATGCGGTGACATTTTCTATATTAACATACAACATTTTTCCAATTAACATACGATGGCAATTCTGTTTTAATATTGACAAAATTCTATTTTCATACAATGAAGTTTCTTATATTAACATTGACAAAAACGATGCTATACATACAATGCATTTTATATTTTATAACATGACACAAATGTTATTTTTCATACAACGAACATTTTCTATACGACGAACATTTTCTATGCTAACATAACAAAAATGTCATTTTTAATACGATGATCATTTTCTATTTTAATATCAATGAATCATACGGTGACAGTTTTCTATATTCATATTAAATAAAAATGTCAATTAATCATATGGTGACAGTTTTCTAATTTTTAACACTAACATAAAGGTCATTTTCCTACGATGAACCTTTTCTATTTTGACATAACAAAAATTGTCCATCATCATACAGTGAATAATTTCTATTTAAATATTGAACAAAATTTGTTCATCAACATACGGTGAATAATTTCTATCTAAATATTGAACAAAATAGTGTGTATTCTATTTTATAATGAACAAAAATGTACTCATTTCAAATGGCGACAAATTCTATTTTTAATAATGAACAAAATATAGTTCATTAACATATAGTGTCAAATTCTATTTTTAATAATGAACAAAATATAGTTCATTAACATATAGTGTCAAATTCTATTTTAATCATGACAATGTCAATATAACATACAATGAACAATTTCAACATTTTCTACTTTAACATATTAAAATGTCAATAATCATACAATGAACCATTTTAATATTTCCTATGTTAACATATTAAAATGTCAGTAAACATACAGAGATTTTATTCATATTTAAATATTGGCAAAAATGTGTCAATCAGCATACAGTGGTTTTTGTCCTAGCATACACACACAGTTTATGTCATAGCAGGTTCACATTCAGTTTAATGTCATAGCAGATTCATACAGTTTAATAATTTAAATAAATTCAAGTTCAGTGAATTCTCACCTTGACTGGATAAAAGGTATAATAATCCAAAAAAAATATTCAGATGCCCCCAATCACTCTCAGCAGGTCCTAATCGTCGTCACGGTCCTATTGGTTCTGAAATTTTCAGAATCCGAGTTCATACGAATAAGTTATCAATGTTTTAATTAACCAGACTTTTAACAACTGTTTCTGTCACGCTTAAAAGTGTCGCTAAATCTGAAAATAAAATTACCCTTTTTAGTTCAGTTTTTGCTCAGAAGTTTGGATCCGATTTTCTCTTGATTCACTGAATGGTTTTGAGTGCTGTTTGTTGGACGACGACCGGGGAGGAGAGGTCTACGCACGGCCGGAAGTTGGGTGGGTGCGGCGGCGCCTGGTGGTCCTGGCGGAGGCGCGAACGGCGGCCGTTCGGGGAGGTTTTGGCAGCTCTACGGTCGACGGGGACGGATGAAATTAGTATGGGATCGAAGGTCTCAGTTTTCTCTTCGATACGGTATAAAGTTTGCAGAAAATCGTCGAGTATGGAGGGAGAAATCGAAGGTCAAAGATTCGATGAAATATGGGTTTCGGCGGCTGTGTTTTGAACGAAGAGGAAGAGGAACTGTTCATCTATACGTCCCGTATTTATACCGTATTCTAGGGTTTAATTTATTTAATTAATTAATTAATTCGAGAAATTACAGTTTTCATATACGATCTCCGATTCGCGCTCAACGACTGTCGATCTTGATGTTTTCACGCCTTCTGAGCGCGATGGTGCTATCCCCATGGTCCAATTCTGAATTTAGGGTATGGGTTTCTTTTATTTTCAAATTAAATCATTTAATTTAAATTCGAACATACATTTTAATTTCCTGAGGCCACATACTGATCCAGAAAAATCCAGAAAAATTATTTTTGGCATCGTGATGACGATACGGTCCTAACAAAGCCAATTTCATCGAATTCTGAGATCGTTCGAAAAATGGCTATTTCTAAATCGTTTAATTTTAACTATTTTTGACCAAACATAGTTTCTTTCGCCACGCTCACAAATTAAATCGAAAAATTCTAAAAATTGAAACTTAGCCATATTATGACATTCCGGATCCAACGAAAGTGGTTTCGTCGAATTCCGAGGTCGTTTGCAAAATGACCATTTTTAACTGTTTTCAGAGTTAATTAAAATTGGAAATTTTAAATTTGGACTAAAAATTCAACAAAATTCCCAGAAATAAAATTTTCAAACTGGTTCAGATTTCCGGGTCATTACAATCTCCCCTCCTTAAGAACTTTTCGTCCTCGAAAAGGAAAAAGGAAAAAAACAGAAGAGTAGAAACCAACACAGAGAATACTGAAATGATTAAGCGTACCTCAAAACAAGATCTAATCTGAGATATACACTCTGCATTTGGGATAGGCCTTTTTGAAACTCTCTTCAGTCTCCCAAGTGCAGTCCCTAGGATCACTACTCCATTGCACTTTAACAAGGTTGATTCTTTTATTTCTCAAAACTCGGGTTTCCTTGCCAATAATCTTTATCGGCTCTTTCCTCACTGTTAGGCTTGGAGTAATATCCATGACTTGCTGATTTAGTTCATCCTCAATCAAATCCGGGTCATGCACATGCTGGCGGAGTTGGGACACATGAAATACATCATGCACCCCTGGCAACCAGTCGGGCAACTGCAGTCGATAAGCCAGGGTACCAATCCTTTCGAGAATAGGGAATGGACCAATGAATCTCGGCGCCAATTTCCCAAACTTCCCAAATCGTATCGCACCCCTTAGTGGAGAAACCTTCAAGTACACTTGGTCACCAACAGAGAATTGCAAATCTCTTCTACGTTTGTCTGCATAGCTTTTCTATCGGCTTTGAGCAGCCAGTAACCGCTTCTTAATTTTATCAACTTTGTCTGAAGCTTCTCGGACCATGTCTGGACCCAAAACAAGGCGGTCTCCTTTTTCAATCCAACAGGCTGGCGATCTACATGGCTTATCATATAAGGCTTCGAATGGAGCCATCTTCAAACTTTCTTGATAGCTATTGTTATATGAAAACTCAACTAAATGCAAGTGGTCCTCCCAAGAACCTCCATAATCGAGTATGCAAGCTCGCAACAAATCTTCAAGAATGCGATTCACCCTCTCAGTTTGGCCGTCTGTCTGAGGGTGGTATGCGGTGCTGAGATTTAATTTTGTTCCCAATTCATTTTGGAATGCCTCCCAAAACTTGCTAGTGAAGATAGGATCACGGTCACTAACAATGCTGCTAGGAATACTGCTTAAAACAAAAGATTTTCTTTGATTAGACATGAAAATTTTCATTTAGAAAATGATGAAAAAGGAAAGATTTAGTTTTATTACCCATATAGCCTGACTATTTCTTTGAGATAAATTTGTGCCAGACTTTGAGCAGTTCTGGTGGACTTGACAGGTATGAAATGAGCGACCTTGGTGAAGCGGTCCACGATCACCCAAATGCTGTCATTTCCCTTCCTAGTGCAGGGCAACCCATCTATAAAATCCATAGAGACTTGGTCCCACTTCCCTTCTGGTACCGGCAATGGTTGCAACAATCCTGCTGGCTTTTGTTGATCGCTTTTAACTCGCTGACATGTAGGACATCTACTCACATAAATGGATATATCCCTCTTCATATCTTTCCACCAAAACGTGCGCTTTAGATCATGATACATCTTGTTCACGCCTGGGTGGATGGAAAGCTTTGATTTGTGCCCTTCATTTAAAACTTCCCTGATGAGCTCTGGGATTTTTGGAACACAGATCCTCCCTTGCAACCTAAGGGCTCCCTTTTGATCTATTTGAAAGCTCGTGCTCTCACCTTCTTGAATATTCTTAATCATTCTTTGAATAAACTTATCTTCCTTTTGAAGGGTAGAAATTTTATCAATCAAAGAAGGGGTAACTATGAAGCTTGCGACCATGGCAGCTTTTCTACTGAGTGCGTCTGCCACAACATTGGCTTTCCCTGGCGTATACAAGATGTCGAGATCATACGCCGCAAGAAATTCTAGCCACCTTACCTGCCTTAAATTCAAGTCCTTTTGATCGAAGAGATATTTCAAAGATTGATGGTCTGTGAATAATTCGAATTTTTCGCCCAAGAGATAATGCCTCCAAATTTTTAAAGCAAAGACTATGGCCAACAGCTCTAGGTCATGGACACGATAGTTTTTCTCATGCGGCTTTAGTTGACGGCTTGCATACGCAATAACTTTGCCCCTTTGCATCAATACTGCGCCAAGACCCCCACTTTGAGAAGCATCGGTATAGACGGCTAAATCTTGGTTGCCATCGATGATGGTTAGCACGGGAGCAGTGATCAAACTCTCCTTTAACTTTTGGAAGGACTCCTCACACTCTGTTGTCCAAATGAACTTGGTATGTTTCTTGGTGAGCTGTGTTAAAGGGCCAGATAGCTTGGCAAAGTTTTGGATGAACTTTCTGTAATATCCAGCCAACCCTAGGAAGCTCCTTACTTCAGTGGGTGTAGTCGGCTGCTTCCAATCTTGAATGGCGGAAATTTTGCTTGGGTCAACAGCAATTCCTTCTTTCGACACAACATGGCCCAAGAATTTTACCTCCTCTTGCCAAAATGTGCATTTTGAAAATTTTTCTTTTAGCACAATTCTTTGCAGAATCTCTAGCACTTCTCTTAGATGCCCTTCATGCTCCTCCTTTGTTTTGGAAAAGATCAAGATATCATCAATGAAGACTAAGACGAATTTATTCAAGACCTCTCTGAAGACCCTATTCATCAAGTCAACAAAATAGGTTGGAGCATTGCACAGACCGAACGGCATTACCAACCATTCGTAGAATAAGTCAGGACCTCTGAAAGCGGTCAAAGGGATGCATTCTTCGGCTATGCGGAGTTGGTGGAAACCTGTGGCTAGGTCCATCTTCGAAAACACCTTGGCTCCATTTTAATTGTCCATCAAATCATCTATGCGAGGCAAGGGGTATTTGTTCTTCAGGGTCTGCTTATTTAGGTCACGGTAGTCCACACAAAGCCTTAGAGTGCCGTCCGATTTGGGGACAAACACCACAGCTGCTCCCCAATTGGAAAAGCTAGGTCGGATTAATCCCTTCTTCAAGAGCTGTTTGGTTTGGGTACTCAACTCTTCTTTTTCTTTAGGGGTCATCCTTCGTATAGCATGAACTACAGGCCTTGCATTAGGGACAAGATCAATCCTGAAGTCTATTTCCCTCCGCGGCGGTAAACTATCTACTTCTTCAAACACGTCCGCATAATTCTTGACAACAGGAATATTCTCTGAAGAGATGGGCGTGACTTCTAAAGAAGAACAAAAAGCTTTCCTATCAGGTTTTGAGCCATGGCAAGGTATAGCAACGGTATTTCCTAATCCTGGTTTCGCCTTCACTACTCTTTCTGAGCAAAGCACATCAGCGTCATATTTTGTAAGCCAATCAAGACCAAGGATAATATCAAATTCTGAAAAATCCATAATGATCAAGTCGAAGGGAAATTTGAAACGAGAGTAAGAAATAGGCACCCTACAGTATAAATCGAGGGTGATAGAACCCCCCACGGGATTATGAACATCAGTTGGCTCTTTAAGGCTTCTTTGCGTTAAATTTAACTTCTTAACAGCGTTGCTGGAAACAAAACTTCTTGATGCACCCGTACCAAACAAAGCAGTGACATGAATATTTTTAATAGAAACAGTACCATCTAGAACATCCGGCTTACCTCCCTCAGTAGGTGCAGAGGAAGATGGTGTACCTGCTCCCTCATAGACATAGGCAATCTGGGCTCCTTTCAGCAGTGGGCAGTTAGCCTTGACGTGACCCTTCTTGTGGCAGTTGTAGCAGTCCTTGGTGCTATCACTCCTAGCCTTCTTTGGGTTCTTGCACTCCGAGCTATAATGTCCAAATTGATGGCAGTTAAAACATTGCACCTTTGACTTATCCCCCTTCTTAGTGGCTCCCGAACTACTTCCTTCAGTCTTTTTCTCAGGCTGCTTCCTTTTGTTGTTGTTATTAGCTAAGCTCCTCTCTCTGTCCTGCTGAGAAACCTTCTTGTCATTCTCTTCATAACGGCAAGCGAACTCCACCATCTTATTGAAGGAAAGGTCGATGTGGGCAGTGACTCTGTCAATATATTTCCTTGCAAGGCCATTTATGAATCTCTTATTCTTCTGAAAGTCATCTCGAATCAGTTCAGGTGCATAACGGGAAAGGTCCTCGAACCTACGAACATACTCTAAAATGGACTTGTCGCCTTGCTTCAGATTGGCGAATTCGTCGTGTAGCCTTTCTACCTCCTGCCTCGGAATGTATTTGTCGTTGAAAAGCTCTTTAAATCTATCCCAAGACATATTATCTTCGTCGCCTCCAATGTTGACTACCTCCCACCAGTTTTGCGCTTCACCTTGAAGATGCCATGCTGCAGTGAATCTCTTTCTCTGATCATCTAGTCCCAGTCCTCCAAATATCTTTTCACAATTTTTCAGCCACGCCTGAGCTTGTACCACGGTCTCGGAACCGGTGAATGGAACTCCACTTAAATTCTTGAACTTCTTTGCCACCTTGTCCAAGTCAAAGGGTGGCGGCGGTGGTGGTGGTTGTTGTTGGACAGTGGGCTCCTCAGTTTCAGTGGTATTTTGCCTTCTTCTAGCGGCTCTAGCAGCTCTAGCAGCAGCGGTACTCATTTTAAGTTAGTTCTGTACAATCAAGGGACGAGTCAGAACAACTTTAATAATGACTTAAGACATGATAAGATAAAAGGATAGATAAAAGATGGTGATAAAGTGACTGACTATTATGTATCCTTATGAAATGTTCGCCGTAGAATAATGTGATTCTACGTAAACGAGTTACTATAAATATGTTATATTCCGCTTTGTAAACCTAAGCTCTGATACCAACTGTGATGACCCCAAACTTCCACGGAGTGAAAGCAAGGAGAAATCATATGGAATACAACATAATTATAATATAACAAGTCACAGGAAACAACATAGCACAGGAAATCCATAAAGTAGCAACATCATATCAGCGGATATATAATGTCATCAGCAATAGAAATCCACAGTCACAGAATCTAAATTATTACCACAAGTTTTCAGAAAATGACATAAGTTCCAACTCCAAATTAAATAACATGAAATGGAAATAAGTTCAATGTCTGAAATAAAAAGGAAAATGCGATAAAGCAAAAGATAGAGAGTCTTCGAAGCTCCAAGTAATCACCTCTTCACCAAAGCAATCCCAAGAGAGAGAATATAAGCAGCTCCAAAGAAAACTCCAAGTAAAGAGTAAACCTGTCTACTTGGCTGCCCGTGTGAAGGAGAGGGCACCCAAGTTTGCAAAAGGTGAAACAAACGATGGGTCAGTCGTGGGACTGGTGTGAGAATTCTTAACTAAAATTACTACTAGGAATAAGGCAAATCCAAAGAGAACGCCGCTAACGCGGAACGGGTTGTACCAATGGATTGTCGTGCATAATTACAGTGTTTAGTACAGATAAATAAACGTAACACAACGCAATGTATTTTGAAAAATGGAACCACCATAAGTGTAACACCCCACCTCTGTTAAGGTCACTCACAAAAGGAATGCCTTAACTTTGGTGGAGCATTTTAGTAAACAGAACAGAAACTTACAAGACAGATAAAACAGTACTTGAAAATTTTTAACTTTATTACAGCGGAAACAGAAATTTATATGGTTACATCCTTTCAATTTCAGAATTCAAGTACAAAATATCAGTCTTGTACAAAAAGCCTTCAAAATGCATAGTTTAAAATCATAATCCCCATGGAACGGAACCTATACAGAGCCAAGCCATACTTTAAGCACTTCAAGCAAAGAGAAATCCGGATCAAGCTAAAGTATTTCCCTCCTTGGATAACCTGGGGGGGAACGGAAGAAAGGAGGCGAAAACAACAAGGGTCAGACAAAAAGTCTGGCAAGTCCAGTGACTTTCAGCATATGAACAGATAATAATAATATGATATGAACATAAAACTGGATGTGAGATAACTATAACAGGTGTAGCAGATATAACAGAAAAACAGAATGATATAAACTATTGTTTTACACTTCTCTGCACTAATACTAGTATAGCAGAATTAGGTGTCACCCTAATGTCTAAATTGAAGCAGGAACGGGTACAGAATACTTTAACAGAAACAGAATGCTAATAATGGGCCTTTACTACCCGATCAGAATCAGACAGAAGAAGAAACAGATTTATCCCTATGGAGACAGAATGTGGAATTAGGTGTACACTAGTAATGGGCCTTTACCACCCGAACAGACGGTACCACACAGAAACAGACAGGTGTTACCACCCAACAGAAACAGATGGTACCAACAGAAACAGACAGAACTAAGCGTACCCTAAAACCCTACCCCAAGCGATCGGCTCCCTAATACATAAATATCCTGTGTCGGCCCCACAGTAGGGTGTATCACTCCCTAAAGTGACAACCAATTGGCACAGACCTATTTACAGATGTCACGGCGTCTTACATCCTCAGAGGCAGACCGGGATCCATGCACGCACATGACCCGGTTGGAACGCACCATCAACACCCCTCGCCATTATCAGAATGAACAACTTATAATTAGTTCAGTAAGCGTGCCCGGACCCTACTTACTGTTGGGTCAAAGTTTCGATACCAGAAAGGGTTACTGACTAATATGGGTCCCAAACAACAGATGACACAAGTAATTCCCCTCCTAACCTTGTGTCCCCAGACTTAACAGATTTCAGATTAACTTGTTTACAAGTTCAGACATACAGAATTCAGATTTACTAATTCACAAATTAAGTTAACAAGTTTTCAGACTAACAGGTCAGATGTACAGATTTTTCAGATTTGTCTAACTTTGTATTGGGCCTACAGATTCATGGATGGGTTTTACTACATCTATTAATCCCTTTGGTTTAACCCTATCTTCCCCAATACGTTTTAGACGTCATTCTTATCTTAGATTTTGCATTAATTAATTATTAATGCACAGACCTCTCACATTAGGTCGGTAGCTTGTGGCCGCTGGATATGCCGGGCGGTTCCGGGCAGACTTCTGCCACAAGCCAGACCTAACCTCGTGTCTTACGCATGTTATGACTAACTTCTCACATTAGAACCTATTGTTTGCGGCCACTGGATGTGTCGGGCGGTTCCGGGCAGATTTACGCCGCAAACTCATTCTAACCTCGAGTTAGCCATGTTTATCTTTGCGGCCAATTAATTAATAATTTACCGTTTATGCGCACACCCAATATATATGCCAATTCAGATTATATCAATAACAGGATGATTATATCAACATAGCAGATAACAGATTTTATATGACTTAACGGATTTAACAGATTTAGCAACTTAGCAGATTTTGGCATATAACAGGTTAGGCATTTCAACCGACAAATTTAACAGATTAGGCATTTCAATCTAATTAGCAGTCTAGGCAATATAACAAAACTAGCAGTTTAGGCAACTTGGCAAATTAGCAGATTTAGCAAATTTAATATTTCTAAAAGTTCTATTTACATGCCTTGCCCAATCATAAATTGGCCTAAATTCATATGCTTACATAATTGTCATGATTCACAACATATACTCCATGTTTGCATAAAGTTACATAGCACAAAATATGGACATAATTTGCCATATAACATATGTTCCAATTTTTGTTAAACTAGCATCTTACAGCAGATTCACATATAAATTATACCAAATATAACCATTAATTTCAATGCGTGCCATATATCCAAAAATCCCTATTTAGGTGTAATCTAAATAATAGATATCCTAATTAATGTAAATCTTTACACCTAACTTTCCATATCCTTCTTCTTTTCATGTCATGAATCATTATGCAAACTATACCCAACAATATAAATCTTTAAATCATATCTTCTAAAAATCAGATCTTGACTTTTATATGCATTTTGTCCAAAGTCTCAAATCATATGTAATCTTACAAGGGTTCCTCTTTTCTTCTATCATAGAATATGCATAGATCCAAATCCATGTTTACAACATATGCTCATTAATTACAGTTCTAAATTACAACATAGCTATGCATACAACATGCATAAATTATATGTTCATAGTCAAATTTATGCATATGTCCAATATATTTTATGCCTCAGACCTAAAGTCATACATTCAATTTAGTCTTGTCAAATTTCGCATCATTCATCCCAAAATTTGCGTTCATACGTTCATCTCTTATGAGATTAGGCACAGGCTCGTGGTAGCCTGGCTATAAAAACAGAAAAGAAGAAAAGGGATACAGAAAAACAGATCTGACAGAAGAGAATATATATACAATCTCAGATTCAGAATCAAAAACATATCAAAATTATTATTAACGTTTATAGCGGAAAATAACTGTACTTGCCTTGATTGGATTAAAGAAAGAACTTTAACTTGTTGTAGAATCTTTGCAGAAACTTTAATCTCTAGTTTGAATTGAGTTGCTTAGGCTGATGTTGATTATCTTCTAGTTTTAATTCCAGCAGAGCAGAGACGCCATTTTTATTTTTAATTAGAAGAAGAGAGCAATGGAGGCTAGAGAATTGTGTAAGAAACCTAGGTAGAGTCTAGGGTCATTTTATAGAGTTTATGAACTGATTAGGACCATCGATGTTGCTTGGATTGATCGTAGCCATTCATTCGAAAGAGAGACCAATTAGAGCCTGCCACCTAGCCCTAATGACAAAGCATGCTTCTGGAAATCGACCAACATAGACTAGGCCAGCCAGGGTGGACTGGGTTCGACCTGGGTCTGGACCAGGTCGACAGCCCTGTCGACAACCCTGTCGACCTGGCTAGACCAGGTCGACAGCCCAGTCGACCTGGGTGTCTTAGGCGGGACTTTTCCCGCCCTGGCCAATTGGGCCCGATTTTTAATTTTAAACTTGATTCAGAAACTTCCGGAGGCTATATCTTCTTCATACGGACTCCGTTTTTCGAAAACTCGGACTCTATTTCGCGTATTTTTCCGAGACGAACGCAATGGCGTATCCCATTTCCCTTAGTTCTTTGATTTCAAATTAATTATACTTTAATTTGTTAATTCCACAGTTATAGAATACACGGGGTGTTACAATAAGACTCAGGCCCCATCACACAATGCAACACACACCAAGAGGATAGAGTTTTACCTTATGGTGGTTAAACATGCTAAAATACGCCAAATACGAAACTAATACTATTATTAGGGTGTATAGGTTTCAAAACAATTCAAATTATAGATATCAATCCTAGGAAGCATAGGTACCATATACTATGCCTCCAATACTAGCAATACAATCAAATCCGTCGGGGTCGTATTGGAAAGTTGGGTTTCCATCATGAGTCCAGGCTAGGGAGGACTCCTTACCGATTCGAGACACTCTAGTTAATGCCTCAGGATTACCCGCAGTTAACCCTTGGAAATGGCAGGGCCGGTCCTCAAATACAGCTTAGAGGATTGGCAATTCCTAAGCACACGTTCCCCGGTCCTATAGGACCTATCCGAGGCGCCTCATTTCATCATCCACAAAAGTTAAATGACTACTAACTAGAAAGAAACGTACTACTTTCCCTGCGTTCCCTTCCCCCTTTTTAGACTCAACCGGTGTGTGAGGCTTGTGAAGTCATGCATCCCATACCACAAGGTTCTGCTTTTCAACAAGAAACCTTGATCATTTCATCTTAGCACGCCACACCGTCATTCCATACCGTACCATCGACCGTCTGTCAATATATAAAAGGGTGTTAAGCAGAGAATAAATTCTCTACCACCAATCATTTATACGTTAACAGAAAATCGACAACATGATATTTAATGGGGTACGATGTCAGACACACCATCCATTTACACCCATGCTCTGGGTCTGAGCGAGGGTCAAATCCGTGAAACCAACGCGTACGTTTGGACAATTACCACGACTCTTGAATCGGGAGCTACCCAATTCAGAGTCTTGATCGTTGTCCATTCGAGGGAAGATTTACGGTCTTCATACGCCGTCTTCATATTTAGACTCTTGAAATCGTACAATCATTTGGAATGGAATAAATCCGGACTTTCCAAATAATCTCGCATTCATAATTTTGAGAAAAACACATTTCATATCGTTATGTTGTTTTATAACGATTAATCCTTGCCTTAATTATTTAATATAATTAATTTCTTTATTTTACGACGCTGCAGGTCAAAGGCGACACTGGCGCTGTTTTCCATCCATTTTGATTTTCAGATTTCTCAAAATCTAATCGTTGGATTTTGACTCAACTTATATCGCTGGTAAGGTTTTTCCAAGACGGTCCTAACAGTTTCAGTTTTGGGAAAATCCGACGGTCGGATCTTCCTGTATAATCGTTTAAAAGTTCGTTTTCAAAACGCGAGCTACCGTGCTCGATTCGTTATATTTTAATTATATATATATAATATATATAATTAAAATATAAATATAAATAATTCGCTTACCTCATCGTCCATACATCCATCTCTCCTTTTTACCTTTTCACATCTTTAACTTACATGAAAATATATTTCATAATTAGGCGGTGAATTGTTCTTCTTATTTTATTTTCATTTTATACTTTATAATTCACATTTAAAAATGTAAATTATAAAACATCATTCCATTTATTCCCTTTCATCTATCTTTTCCAATTATATTATAAATAATGTACATTTTACTATGGCGTAAATTCCCTTTTTATACACATTATAAATAATGTGTGTTTTACCTATGGTCAGGTTCTCTTTTTATATGCATTATAAATAATGTATATTCTTCCTACGAGGTACATTCTCTTTCTATATACATTATAAATAATGTATATTATTCCTATGGTCAAGTTCTTTAAATCTTAACATTATAAAATAGTGTAACTATCATACGGTGGAACTTTCTTTTTATTTAACATTGTGAATGATGTTAAATTTACATACACTTCATCTTCTTTTTATTAACATTGAAAATAATGCTATTTCACATACAATACATTCTTTTATTATTTTCTATATTAACATTTGACACAAATGTCATTTTCATACAATGACCATTTTCTAAATTACCATAACTAAAAATGTTAATTTAACATGCGGTGACATTTTCTTTTATTAACATTAATAAAAATGCTAATTTAACATGCGGTGACATTTTCTATATTAACATACAACATTTTTCCAATTAACATACGATGGCAATTCTGTTTTAATATTGACAAAATTCTATTTTCATACAATGAAGTTTCTTATATTAACATTGACAAAAACGATGCTATACATACAATGCATTTTATATTTTATAACATGACACAAATGTTATTTTTCATACAACGAACATTTTCTATACGACGAACATTTTCTATGCTAACATAACAAAAATGTCATTTTTAATATGATGATCATTTTCTATTTTAATATCAATGAATCATACGGTGACAGTTTTCTATATTCATATTAAATAAAAATGTCAATTAATCATATGGTGACAGTTTTCTAATTTTTAACACTAACATAAAGGTCATTTTCCTACGATGAACCTTTTCTATTTTGACATAACAAAAATTGTCCATCATCATACAGTGAATAATTTCTATTTAAATATTGAACAAAATTTGTTCATCAACATACGGTGAATAATTTCTATCTAAATATTGAACAAAATAGTGTGTATTCTATTTTATAATGAACAAAAATGTACTCATTTCAAATGGCGACAAATTCTATTTTTAATAATGAACAAAATATAGTTCATTAACATATAGTGTCAAATTCTATTTTTAATAATGAACAAAATATAGTTCATTAACATATAGTGTCAAATTCTATTTTAATCATGACAATGTCAATATAACATACAATGAACAATTTCAACATTTTCTACTTTAACATATTAAAATGTCAATAATCATACAATGAACCATTTTAATATTTCCTATGTTAACATATTAAAATGTCAGTAAACATACAGAGATTTTATTCATATTTAAATATTGGCAAAAATGTGTCAATCAGCATACAGTGGTTTTTCTCCTAGCATACACACACAGTTTATGTCATAGCAGGTTCACTTTCAGTTTAATGTCATAGCAGATTCATACAGTTTAATAATTTAAATAAATTCAAGTTCAGTGAATTCTCACCTTGACTGGATAAAAGGTATAATAATCCAAAAAAAATATTCAGATGCCCCCAATCACTCTCAGCAGGTCCTAATCGTCGTCACGGTCCTATTGGTTCTGAAATTTTCAGAATCCGAGTTCATACGAATAAGTTATCAATGTTTTAATTAACCAGACTTTTAACAACTGTTTATGTCACGCTTAAAAGCGTCGCTAAATCTGAAAATAAAATTACCCTTTTTAGTTCAGTTTTTGCTCAGAAGTTTGGATCCGATTTTCTCTTGATTCACTGAATGGTTTTGAGTGCTGTTTGTTGGACGACGACCAGGGAGGAGAGGTCTACGCACGGCCGGAAGTTGGGTGGGTGCGGCGGCGCCTGGTGGTCCTGGCGGAGGCGCGAACGGCGGCCGTTCGGGGAGGTGGTGGCGGCTTTACGGTCGACGGGGACGGATGAAATTAGTATGGGATCGAAGGTCTCAGTTTTCTCTTCGATACGGTATAAAGTTTGCAGAAAATCGTCGAGTATGGAGGGAGAAATCGAAGGTCAAAGATTCGATGAAATATGGGTTTCGGCGGCTGTGTTTTGAACGAAGAGGAAGAGGAACTGTTCATCTATACGGCCCGTATTTATACCGTATTCTAGGGTTTAATTTAATTAATTAATTAATTAATTAATTCGAGAAATTACAGTTTTCATATACGATCTCCGATTCGCGCTCAACGACTGTCGATCTTGATGTTTTCACGCCTTCTGAGCGCGATGGTGCTATCCCCATGGTCCAATTCTGAAGTTAGGGTATGGTTTTCTTTTATTTTCAAATTAAATCATTTAATTTAAATTCGAACATACATTTTAATTTCCTGAGGCCACATACTGATCCAGAAAAATCCAGAAAAATTATTTTTGGCATCGTGATGACGATACGGTCCTAACAAAGCCAATTTCATCGAATTCTGAGACCGTTCGAAAAATGGCTATTTTTAAATCGTTCAATTTTAACTATTTTTGACCAAACACAGTTTCTTTCGCCACGCTCACAAATTAAATCGAAAAATTCTAAAAATTGAAACTTAGCCATATTATGACATTCCGGATCCAACGAAAGTGGTTTCGTCGAATTCCGAGGTCGTTTGCAAAATGACCATTTTTAACTGTTTTCAGAGTTAATTAAAATTGGAAATTTTAAATTTGGACTAAAAATTCAACAAAATTCCCAGAAGTAAAATTTTCAAACTGGTTCAGATTTCCGGGTCATTACATATACGGCGTGGTCCCTTGATTTACCTAACTTTAAAATAAAGGTTAATAATTGTTTTAGTTCTCACACCAGTCACATGACCGACTTGGAGTTTATTTTTTTTAACCTAAACTCTGGGTGCCCTTATTTTTACACGGGCAGCTAGTAGTTTTGGTTTTGCAGATTTATATTCGCAGGATCCTGATTTACAGCTGGAATGATATCCGGAAAGCTCTGTATCCGTATATCTCCTTCAGTTGTGTTTTGTATTATTTTCCGCTGCTATGTAATGTATTGTAATCTCTGATACATCTCTGATGTATAATATTTATTCGTACTTTCTATATTCTTGTATTCTGATGAATTGTTGTAATAAGCAATGAAATGTTCTTATGTTTGCATCCCGATTTGTCGTGTTCTCAAAACAATCAGGGGTTTCGAACGATCTTAGTCGGTTTAGCGATCGATTCGGATCGAGCGAAATTCCTTTTCATTACATCAGTATTACTCAATCAAGTAACACCCAAATCCAACATCTAATAGCATATATAATTGATAATACTAACCAATTATTGAGTGAAATAAAGCGAACTAGGTTAGGGCTTTAAAGTTAATAAGAGTTAGGATTTTAATTTTATATTTCAGTCCATTTTGGTTTGAAGCTTGAGCATGAGAATTTGGTTTGATTTTATCAATTCATGTACAATCAAAACACTGGATATGGGTCCGTAGCAGTAGCCCAGTGGTTAAGGACTTTGCGCCATGGTAACAGTAGCACGGGTTCGAAACCCGAAATGGCATGCTAAGAGCTTACCATGTGCATACGCTCAGATCAGCCACTTATGTGACGATCGCATACCAGGAAAGGTGCACTAGGGAGGATTTTACAACTCCGGTCGGTTTCCCTCTTGAACAAATTCAAAAAAAAACACTGGATATGGATCGAGCGTTAGGCATTTGGGGAGGCTTAATTAAATATTAATGTGAAAGGAAAGGAATATCGTGGAAATTGCAGAAAATTTCCACCTTTCTCTGTTATTTATCGAAAGGAATTCCTTTCGAAATTATTTTCTTGGAAGAAAGCGAAAATCAGAAATTTCGGAAATGATCAGAAGGAAATTAACGGAAAACCAGAGTGACAGAAAATTACCCTGCCCTAGTGGCATCCAATCATAATATTTTTAGCAAAAAAATTTAAAGGTAAACTATCTAGAATTCATAATTTTCCACATTAACGTACCAAAGAATAACACCAGAAGTAACAGATAACTTCATTAAGTCCTAAAGTCCAGCAAATGCTTCCATTGAAAGCCCATTCCAAGAATTCATGCAGCCACCAAAAGAAACATAACCAAACAGATAAAAGAAACACCAGAAAGACTGATGCTATGAGAATGGTCTTCCAATTCCACTGAGAAGAAGTAAAAATATAAGTTATAATTTCTTATATGGTATACATATATGGAATGATTTTGTGAAGAAAATACGTCTAAACATATATAGTACCCCATGTCTAGTTGAACTGACTATAGATTTCATAACAGAAACAATATCTGTTTTCCATTAAATTTAGCAATACAAGGAAAACCCTTAAGTTGTTAAAGAGCTATTATTATAGCTACTCCAACCATGAATCCAACAATAGAGGAATGCGATAGAAAATCAACCATAAAACCTAATCTGAAATCAAAAAGTAATTATTAAGGACCCTTTTTTTCTTTTGAAAAAAGTGATAAAGTACCTATATGTGCACATTAAGCTTACATAAAGTAACTCGCATTGAAAAGGAAAAAAAACTACCTTCATTAACACATATTTACCTTTAAAACCCAAGGGAAGCTTGGGTGATACCAACAAAATTGTGGCAGTAAAAGCAAGGCGAAGATACTCAGCAATATTACTGGGATCAACTTCAGGTTGCAAAAGTGAACCTAGCAAAAGAGAAACTACTGCCACCGTTCTTACTACAATGTCTCTAGAACTCCCCATAAGTGCATATACAATAGGCGAAACAAAACTCGCATCTATTATTCGTTGAAAAACATATTCATAACTAATATATACATAACATTTACCAACATTAAATTTTCTTTAAGTACTCACATAGTGTAGTACCCCGAAATTCCGGTACAATTTGAGCTCACCAAATAACACAAATCCAACCCAAATTACACTGGAAGCCAGAAAACAAATAGAAAGAAAACATAGGATGAGGATAGATAAGATAGAAACTTAGAATAGAAGAAGAAGAACATACGACATCAGAGTAAACACGAATCTCATAGCGGAACAAACAATATATAATAGATACATAACTTTGAAATAAAACTAGTATATGTATACAGTAACATTATCAGAGTAAAACACTTACAACACAGCGGAAATAACTATAGCTATATAATCCTGAAGCCTCCTGCTCTAAGATATCCAAGTATATCTGTAAAATCCTGACTACTTGACTGCTCATACAAAATTGGGCACCTAAGAGTTTAGGGAAAACAAAGCAAAATAAACTCTGGGTCAGTCATTGGACTGTTGCGCGTAAAACAATTCAAAACAGTTTGAACAATTAAATGATATCTCATACGACCACGCCGTATAAGAGAACGGGTTTTTCCCTTATGAGAATCCAAAACATTTTTTTTAACGTTCAAAATCCTTTTGAAAGAAACGATATACTTTATATCAAAATTATTTTGATATTATATTCGTGTCTATCAATCACAATATAATAATCATCTAGCAGAAACGATTTCATCTCACGTTCTACATATATAGTATATAATCAAAACCACGAGCACTTATTGGATAATGGATTACCAACTATGACAAGGTATGAAACCACCTTCCGATAGTGTACCTCTAAAGAGTAATACACTGGGTTCAACAAAAACATCTTGCAACCCAGCCACACATGACCGACCAATCATTTTGCTTGAGTGTATCGAATGTATATCACCAACGGTTGGGATAAGCAACCGTTTCCCGAATGGGACAGCATCGAATAGATTAAATAATTAAATGAATATCTCTAGATAGGTGTTAATACACCCTACTTGGAAGCCAACCACTTAGCCATGCTGCCTGCCCGATTTTTGTCATTTCCCGGTTGTGAGGCTAGAGGCCTCGCTTATCTCTGACAGATCACACAATTATTCTCTTTAAATGTCACATCGTCATACCCGCCAAATCACAAATTGATTTCCCCAAAAATACAATGGGTATACAGCTAAGAGAAACGAATTCCTTTGCCACCAAATGTACATACGTTTGAAGAGATCAACTTACGTTGAGACGACCCGAACTTCCCCGTAAAGGAAAGCACGGATAGAATTGAGGACAAGACAAAATAGAACGCAGACGGAAGAACATTTCATTGATATTACAACAATTCCATCAGATACAAGAATATACAGAGTATAAATGAATAAATTACATTCGATAAATATCAGAGATTACAATAAATTACAAAGCAGCGGAAAAATAATACAAAATCACAACTAGAAGTGATACACGGATACAGAGCTTTCCGAGCATCGTTCCAGCTGTAAATCAGGACCCTGTGAATATAAATCTGCAAAACCAAAACTACTAGCTGCCCGTGCGGAAAATAGGGGCACCCAGAGTTTAGGTTAAAACAATAAACTCCAGGTCAGTCATGTAACTGGTGTGAGAACTAAAACAGTTATTAATATTGGTTTTAAAGTTTGGTAAATCAAGGGACCACGCCGTATAACACGGAACGGGTTTCCTCCCAAGAATACCAGTGCATAGAACAAACAGCGCAATGCTAAATAAAGAAAAATGAAGCTGTTATAAGACCCAGGTCCCATCACACAATGCAACGCAAGCCGGAGGATAGGGTTTTCCCTTATAACAGCCAAATCATGCTTGATACGTTTAAAACACATTATTTGATACTATTATAAGTGTATAGTGTCAAAACAATTCAAATCATAAATATCAATCATAGGCGGCATGGGTACCATCTATCATGTCGCCATACTAGTTCTACAATTAAAACCGCAATACACGTATTGGAAATTGGATTTCCGTCATGAGTCGAGGCAAGGGGCAAGCTCCTCTCCGCGTTCGAGACACTCTAGCAAATGTCCCAGGACCCCACTTTGATCCTTGGAATCGGCTGGGCCGGTCCTCTCTTACTTTTGAGGATTAGTTATTCCTGAACACACGTTTCCCGGTCCTTGCAGACCTATATCCGAGGCGCCTCGTATCCAACAACCACACAGGTGAAAAGTATATAAACGTCAGGGCTGGTAGGTCACTGACACCACCCTAGCTAGAAAGAAACGTCGTGCTCTCCCAGCGGTCCGTCTCCCGTTTTTGACTCATACCGAGGTGTGAGGCTCACGAATTCACGTTATACACAAAGCTACGCCACGCAGGCCGTGCTTTGATCATCAACCACAAGACTTTGCTTTTCAACAGAAGCCTTGATCAATTGCCACTTACGCATGCCACACTGGCAATTCACTCCATGCGACTGATGTCCATCGATATACAACCCCTGAGCTCGTACGTCTCAGAGAAGGGCGTTAAGCAAGAGAATAAATTCTCCGCCGCCAAACAGATGTATATTTAATAGAGATCAATCAACACAGAATAAAATCCAATGTCAGACACACAATCCATTTACAAGTTCGTTCTGGGTCTGAACGAAACCGGAGGCACTTTCCTCGCATATCCATCCATCTCCAAGTACGTCTGGACGATCACCAACTGATTCCCTCATCCTGGGTGTACAGCCCAATCAAGATCATCAGTAATCACCCAAACGATGTGAAGACTTCCGGTCTTCAACCACCGTCTTCATCTTCGACATCTCGTCGAATCGATTATTCAGAATGGGTATAAACCCGGCCTTTCTGAATAACCCACGTATATAATAAACGAATGTTACACAAACACAACAAACGCCTCATTCCAATTCAGAATATTCTTTTATTCACAAAAACACATTCTTAGGGAAATGTTCCCATTAATTTTATCCAAGATAAATTCTTCTAAATTTATTCTATAATCTTCCTTTGGATATCATTTCAAACTAGTCGGGATTAGCGAACCACACCGAAGTAATTATTTATTTTATTTCCCAATCCCAACCTATATATCCCATGGAGAAAACTGGCAACACTCCACATCTAACACCACGGTGTTATCGGTAAAATTAATTACCATTTCACGTTCAAATCTAATTAAAGATTTAACTATCGCTTTGGAGCAAAACTGGTGGTACTCCATTCTCGATCACCTTTCAGATTTGATAATTTAAATTATCAATTCACATTTTTAATCTAATTAAAGATTCATTAAAATTCCACTTAGTTTTAATCTTTTCAAAAATCAACATCTTGCCTTTAACTGGGTTAAAGAACCAATGTCATCTAAAACACGATCCACGATAAACCCAAATCACATTTGATATTAAATACAAGGTTCTGAATAGAAAATATATCGGCTTATATTCAATATCAAATTCTGAAACCAACATATATCGTATGGGAAATAACGATATAAAATATCTTTCAAATTCCCATAACAATATCTGTATAGTCACGAAATCCAACATCGAAATATTCCGAAGATAATTTCGATTCAACTCCAGTCCAATCCACGAATTGGGAACATTGATTATTTTTAAAATCACTTTCAAATTCAATTTATTCATTTCACAAATAAATTGATTTTAATTCTAGTTCAAAACCAGTTCATTCCAATAAAAATCTATTTTTATCCTCTAATGTGGAATTTTCCAGCCCAATTCTTTCCAATTCACATATTATAATTTTACACAAATTATCGATATTTTTAATAATTTTATCAAGGCCCGTACAGTCGATTTCCATCAACGGCCATCGAACTGCACTTACAGCGACCTTTTCTGAAATTGATTTGGACATAATTCCAAATCCAACCGTTAGATTTCAAATTTCTAATATTCATTGGAAAGCTCTTTTCGATACGAACCCAACGATTCTGGTTTTAGGAGAATCCGACGATCGGATCTCCCGCAATGTCCGTTTGAAATAAATGGTCGAAATTCACGAACTGCCGCGGCACGGCGCGTTCTATTCAGGCCATTATATTATATATATAATATATATTTCGTCGATTTCTATTTAAAACGAATTTTATAAATCGTTTTAAATTCGCTTCTAAAACAATTCAACTTCTACATTCAATTTCAAATCGATTGGATTTCAATTCAACTCGAATTCATTTCCATTTTTTTTAATTCGAATTCAAATTCGTTTCAATTCAATTCAAATTCAAATTCATTTCAGTTCAAATTGATTTCAATTTAATTTCGATTCGAATTCCATTAAATTTCAGTTCGTTTTCAATTCAACTCAAATTCAAATTCGTTTCAATTCAAATTGATTTCAATTTAATTTCGATTCGAATTCCATTAAATTTCAGTTCGTTTTCAATTCAACTTGAATTTGTTTTATATTCAATTCCATTCGAAGTCCTTTTATATTCAATTCAAATTCGTTTTCTTTTCAATTCGAATTTGCTATAATATTCATTTCAATTTGAATAAAATCGATATAAATATCGTTCACGTCAAAATGGCGCAAATCTAATCAACACGGCTTTATATTTTTCACAACTTCTTTATTCTATTCAACAAATGAATATTTATCCCATTCAACACATGAATCTATATTTCTTTCAACACACGACTAATCTCAACACATGAGTGCTGTCAACACATCACTATTGTTGTTATGTAAAATATTTTATAAAACTATGGTATCTATCGTTTGATTTTCAATTAGACTCCTACTGAGAAGTAGTTCTAATTTTAAATATGATAAAGATGTAAATTTCATTGTATAAAATATTTCACTCAACACCTGGACATCGTCAACACATGACTATTTTTATATTCAACACATGAATTATCTTTTATAATATTCATTATTTTCCCGATTGGAATGAGGCCCAATCAATCACCATATAATGTTAATTATATGGATTTTCATACAACACATGTATATAATAACATTGAAAAATAATCAACCATCAACCAAAGTGCACTACACTGTATAAGCATCAAATATAAATATCTTACGCTTATAACAGCCTATCAATCAATCGATCGACATATTTAATCAATCAGGATGAGTGAACATCAAATTTCATCCCAACACCCGTGTGGGGTTTCAAACAATCAAACACATATTTTAGTTGTGTAGTTGGGCGACGTGTAAAATTTATCGACCCAATCGATATCAGTCAAATCAGTGTATATAAACAAATCGGCCGATTTGTTTATAAATATTTATTTATTCGCTTTCACGTTAAAAATTATATTTTTAACGATAATATATTTTATTTTGATGCATGAATTTCTATTCAGTTCATTTACACAATAAAAATGATATTTTTATTTTTCTAACATATTTTAGAAAATTTCGGCGGCATAACGACACGATACTAGAAACGGGACGAGGCCTAGCCTTATCCCCGGTCTAGTGAAGGCCCACGCCATTCACACATCAATCAATCCATTCCATTTCACCAAACAATTCAATTCAAACCAATAAACTAACCAACTACTCAACCAAACAATTTAACAAACAAGCCATCCATGGTCTGTGGATGACGGGTGTCGGGTGCTACTAAGCACCGTCTACATCCTAGTATATATATATATAACTAGAAAAAGAGAATTTAGAGTGAGAAGTTCTCACCGAAAGCTATCCACTCATCTTGACTCTTCTTTTATAGAAATCTTCTTCATTCTCGCCTTTTTATCACCTTCGTTGCCCGTAGTCACTACATATATAAAAATCACACATTTTTATATTTCGATGTCTTTAAAATAAAAATCACATTTTTATTTATTTTCAGTTAAAAAAAAATCATATTTTTATAATCACTTCATATATTTAAAAATCGAATTTTTACTATGCTATTCAACATATAAAAATCGTATCTTTACTATGCTATTCAATATATAAAAATCCCATTTTTACACCGCTACTATATAGATAAAAATTCTATTTTTACATCGTTATCATCTATATAAAGATCTCGCCTTTTCAACTATAAAGATTTCTCCTTTTCAAATATAAAGACTTTATCTTTTCAAAAATATAGATTTCATCGTTATGAAAATCACCACTTTATTTTCAAACCAAAGTTGTTTTTATTTTCAAACCAAAATTGTTTTTATTTTCATATCATTAAAAATCGTATTTTTAACTATGCTAAAATCGTAATTCTAAAACACCGATATATTTATAAAGTTCGTATTTTTACAACAGGGATATACAACCAAAAACCATATTTTTAAACTAATCTTTTTATATTTTTATAAACAACGCTATTATATTTTTATAAATCATATTTATAAAAATCTGATTTTTATTTCTAAAAATCATATATGTATATATATTTTTTTCTACAACCATATGCTAATTTTAAATTTAAAACAATGCAAATTTATTTAAAAACAAAGATTTTTACGTTAAAACCAATGTTTATTTATAAAACAATGTATATAGTAAATAAATAAATCAGTAAAAACTACCTTTCTCTACGTTTGAATCCTTCAGGAACACAACCGTTCTTTCAGACCATAGCCGCCCCTCTAGGGCTTCAATTTGCGCGAAATCCAAGGCTCAAGATGTCGATCTGAAGCTTCCACGAGGACAGCCTTCGAGAGAGCTTTCCAACGCCACCACCCATGCTTTGATCGACGGCCGCATGAAGCTTCGATCCTGGAACGAACGGCGGACGTCTGGGCGTCAATCTCGAGCGGAATACGAAACTACAAATCATCAAACCCATACTGATTGATAGCCCTCTCTTTAATCTTTGATTTTTGTTTTGAAATCCTTCCTTATATCGATTTCAATTAGGAGCGATTTGGGTTTTTTAAAATTGGAGCTTTCCTCCTTTGAATGTTGAGGAGCGGCAGCTTCTTACGGGTTTGACCATGAAAAGGAGGTTTGACTTAGGGTTGGTAAAGTTTCTAGGGTATATATTATATTATTTTATCATTTTATTCCACTTGTACTAGTTTACTCATCTGAACCCCAAATCAAACACAACAACTGTCGCCCCTCGCTAAATACCCCCATTCCGAACACAATGGGATACGTTTCGCAAGCTGATTCGGCTGTTTCGATCAGTTTTTGCTAAATTTAAAATATAAATCTATATATTCAATTTTAAACGTATATTTTAAATTACCAAGGCCACATACTGATTCAGAAAATTCCAGAAAAATTATTTCTAGCTTTGTATTTACGATACGTCCTAACGAAACCAATTTCGTCAAATTCTGAGACCGTTGGAGAAATAGTCAATTTCCAGTCGATTAAAATCAACTGAAACCGGTCAAACGCGTTTTCCTTTGCCACACTCACATATTGATTCGAAAAATTATGAAATTTGAAACCTAGCAATAATTTGACATCACGGACCCAACAAAAGTGGTTTCGTCGAAATCCGAGGTCATTTGCAAAATGTCCATTTTTAAGGGCCTGAATTCCATAGCGACTATTCAGAATTTTCAACTGGACATATCTTTTGATTCCCGCTATGAAATTTTGATTTTTCGGATTCGATAGAAAGATATTATCAATTAGATCCTATCATTTTTGGTTTCACTAAAATTCGGATTGTTTTGCACCCGGTATGTTCAATTGAAGTTTGAAATCGAATTATCGAACTACCGCGCCATTTTCAATTCTATTTATAATTATATATAATTATTTATATTCAAACGACGCCGTATATAAATATATACGTCGAATTCTATTCAAAATAAATTTTCTCGTCGATATTATTTAAAATAATCTATTTTAAATATTCAAAATTTGCTAAAATTGCCAAAATAAAAATTTCAAACTGGCTCGCATTTTACGGGTTGTTACAATCTCCCCCACTTAAAACTTTTCGTCCCCGAAAAGGAACAAAGTCGAAATGGTTTGATTATTCAACACTATGTTCGATCTGGCTTCCATTCTCCAACTTTTCAGTTTCTGAGAATTTCCAAAATTTCAAAAATTTGGCTAACACCCTAAATTTTCGAAAAATTTCGCCATAACCTCCCCTGCACCGGGAGCATCGGGGAATTTCAAATAGCTTCCCCGGTCCTTCTAATCTCAAAAAGAAAAAGAAAAAGCCAAGCGGCTAGCCAATAGGCTCATAAAATCATCATCACCCAAACAAAACAGTAAATTATGTAGTAAACATGTACCTATTTGTCGGGCAAACAAATTTTATTCTCTGCTCTAGCCTCCTTGCTATGACCTGTTCAATGTAAGTATATGTATATGCAAGGAAATGCGACCAATTTTTAATACCATTCAATATTTGATGCAATTAGGCATAATGGTTAAAAATTATCAAACAAATAAACAAACAACACAAACATCAATCAATTAGTGGATTAGAGTTTCAAATTCATAAATTTTGATACGTATACAAAAAATCATGTTTTTGATGCCAATTTACAACAAAATGAATCTATCTATATTAGTTTTGGTTCTCACACCAGCCTAATGGAAATATATAGATATCACACCTTCGAAACACGAATATAAATACTGATGATGTGGCCACATCACCAGAATTATCCCCGGGTGTCTAGAATGTGACTCTATATCTATCCAGTATATTAAAACTTCGAATATACGTTCATGACGCGTATACGCGAAATCTATATATACTCGATTGTCCATATTCAAAATAAATAAATATTCAAATACGTATAAAACGATTTAAATTTTCAAAACCAAAATTGTTTTCATTTGGAAATTATACTCTTCACACCCGTTCTAGGATACTACTGATCCTATCTCTAACGAGTAATTCTAATTGGATATTACTAATCCAATATCTGATGAATTCTTTCGTATGGTTCTAATGTGTCTTGTTCTCGAGCTCTGTAAACCAAAGCTCTGATACCAAACTGAGACGACCCGAACTTCCCCGTAAAGGAAAGCACGGATAGAATTGAGGACAAGACAAAATAGAACGCAGACGGAAGAACATTTCATTGATATTACAACAATTCCATCAGATACAAGAATATACAGAGTATAAATGAATAAATTACATTCGATAAATATCAGAGATTACAATAAATTACAAAGCAGCGGAAAAATAATACAAAATCACAACTAGAAGTGATACACGGATACAGAGCTTTCCGAGCATCATTCCAGCTGTAAATCAGGACCCTGTGAATATAAATCTGCAAAACCAAAACTACTAGCTGCCCGTGCGGAAAATAGGGGCACCCAGAGTTTAGGTTAAAACAATAAACTCCAGGTCAGTCATGTGACTGGTGTGAGAACTAAAACAGTTATTAATATTGGTTTTAAAGTTTGGTAAATCAAGGGACCACGCCGTATAACACGGAACGGGTTTCCTCCCAAGAATACCAGTGCATAGAACAAACAGCGCAATGCTAAATAAAGAAAAATGAAGCTGTTATAAGACCCAGGTCTCATCACACAATGCAACGCAAGCCGGAGGATAGGGTTTTCCCTTATAACAGCCAAAGCATGCTTGATACGTTTAAAACACATTATTTGATACTATTATAAGTGTATAGTGTCAAAACAATTCAAATCATAAATATCAATCATAGGCGGCATGGGTACCATCTATCATGTCGCCATACTAGTTCTACAATTAAAACCGCAATACACGTATTGGAAATTGGATTTCCGTCATGAGTCGAGGCAAGGGGCAAGCTCCTCTCCGCGTTCGAGACACTCTAGCAAATGTCCCAGGACCCCACTTTGATCCTTGGAATCGGCTGGGCCGGTCCTCTCTTACTTTTGAGGATTAGTTATTCCTGAACACACGTTTCCCGGTCCTTACAGACCTATATCCGAGGCGCCTCGTATCCAACAACCACACAGGTGAAAAGTATATAAATGTCAGGGCTGGTAGGTCACTGACACCACCCTAGCTAGAAAGAAACGTCGTGCTCTCTCAGCGGTCCGTCTCCCGTTTTTGACTCATACCGAGGTGTGAGGCTCACGAATTCACGTTATACACAAAGCTACGCCACGCAGGCCGTGCTTTGATCATCAACCACAAGACTTTGCTTTTCAACAGAAGCCTTGATCAATTGCCACTTACGCATGCCACACTGGCAATTCACTCCATGCGACTGATGTCCATCGATATACAACCCCTGAGCTCGTACGTCTCAGAGAAGGGCGTTAAGCAAGAGAATAAATTCTCCGCCGCCAAACAGATGTATATTTAATAGAGATCAATCAACACAGAATAAAATCCAATGTCAGACACACAATCCATTTACAAGTTCGTTCTGGGTCTGAACGAAACCGGAGGCACTTTCCTCGCATATCCATCCATCTCCAAGTACGTCTGGACGATCACCAACTGATTCCCTCATCCTGGGTGTACAGCCCAATCAAGATCATCAGTAATCACCCAAACGATGTGAAGACTTCCGGTCTTCAACCACCGTCTTCATCTTCGACATCTCGTCGAATCGATTATTCAGAATGGGTATAAACCCGGCCTTTCTGAATAACCCACGTATATAATAAACGAATGTTACACAAACACAACAAACGCCTTATTCCAATTCAGAATATTCTTTTATTCACAAAAACACATTCTTAGGGAAATGTTCCCATTAATTTTATCCAAGATAAATTCTTCTAAATTTATTCTATAATCTTCCTTTGGATATCATTTCAAACTAGTCGGGATTAGCGAACCACACCGAAGTAATTATTTATTTTATTTCCCAATCCCAACCTATATATCCCATGGAGAAAACTGGCAACACTCCACATCTAACACCACGGTGTTATCGGTAAAATTAATTACCATTTCACGTTCAAATCTAATTAAAGATTTAACTATCGCTTTGGAGCAAAACTGGTGGTACTCCATTCTCGATCACCTTTCAGATTTGATAATTTAAATTATCAATTCACATTTTTAATCTAATTAAAGATTCATTAAAACTCCACTTAGTTTTAATCTTTTCAAAAATCAACATCTTGCCTTTAACTAGGTTAAAGGACCAATGTCATCTAAAACACGATCCACGATAAACCCAAATCACATTTGATATTAAATACAAGGTTCTGAATAGAAAATATATCGGCTTATATTCAATATCAAATTCTGAAACCAACATATATCGTATGGGAAATAACGATATAAAATATCTTTCGAATTCCCATAACAATATCTGTATAGTCACGAAATCCAACATCGAAATATTCCGAAGATAATTTCGATTCAACTCCAGTCCAATCCACGAATTGGGAACATTGATTATTTTTAAAATCACTTTCAAATTCAATTTATTCATTTCACAAATAAATTGATTTTAATTCTAGTTCAAAACCAGTTCATTCCGATAAAAATCTATTTTTATCCTCTAATGTGGAATTTTCCAGCCCAATTCTTTCCAATTCACATATTATAATTTTACACAAATTATCGATATTTTTAATAATTTTATCAAGGCCCGTACAGTCGATTTCCATCAACGGCCATCGAACTACACTTACAGCGACCTTTTCTGAAATTGATTTGGACATAATTCCAAATCCAACCGTTAGATTTCAAATTTCTAATATTCATTGGAAAGCTCTTTTCGATACGAACCCAACGGTTCCGGTTTTAGGAGAATCCGACGATCGGATCTCCCGCAATGTCCGTTTGAAATAAATGGTCGAAATTCACGAACTGCCGCAGCGCGGCGCGTTCTATTCAGGCCATTATATTATATATATAATATATATAATATATATTTCGTCGATTTCTATTTAAAACGAATTTTATAAATCGTTTTAAATTCGCTTCTAAAACAATTCAACTTCTACATTCAATTTCAAATCGATTGGATTTCAATTCAACTCGAATTCATTTCCATTTTATTTAATTCGAATTCAAATTCGTTTCAATTCAAATTCAAATTCATTTCAATTCAAATTGATTTCAATTTAATTTCGATTCGAATTCCATTAAATTTCAGTTCGTTTTCAATTCAACTCAAATTCAAATTCGTTTCAATTCAAATTGATTTCAATTTAATTTCGATTCGAATTCCATTAAATTTCAGTTCGTTTTCAATTCAACTTGAATTTGTTTTATATTCAATTCCATTCGAAGTCCTTTTATATTCAATTCAAATTCGTTTTCTTTTCAATTCGAATTTGCTATAATATTCATTTCAATTTGAATAAAATCGATATAAATATCGTTCACGTCAAAATGGCGCAAATCTAATCAACACGGCTTTATATTTTTCACAACTTCTTTATTCTATTCAACAAATGAATATTTATCCCATTCAAAACATGAATCTATATTTCTTTCAACACACGACTAATCTCAACACATGAGTGCTGTCAACACATCACTATTGTTGTTATGTAAAATATTTTATAAAACTATGGTATCTATCGTTTGATTTTCAATTAGACTCCTACTGAGAAGTAGTTCTAATTTTAAATATGATAAAGATGTAAATTTCATTGTATAAAATATTTCACTCAACACCTCGACATCGTCAACACATGAATATTTTTATATTCAACACATGAATTATCTTTTATAATATTCATTATTTTCCCGATTGGAATGAGGCCCAATCAATCACCATATAATGTTAATTATATGGATTTTCATACAACACATGTATATAATAACATTGAAAAATAATCAACCATCAACCAAAGTGCACTACACTTCATAAGCATCAAATATAGATATCTTACGCTTATAACAGCCTGTCAATCAATCGATCGACATATTTAATCAATCAGGATGAGTGAACATCAAATTTCATCCCAACACCCGTATGGGGTTTCAAACAATCAAACACAGATTTTAGTTGTGCAGTTGGGCGACGTGTAAAATTTATCGACCCAATCGATATCAGTCAAATCAGTGTATATAAACAAATCGGCCGATTTGTTTATAAATATTTATTTATTCGCTTTCACGTTAAAAATTATATTTTTAACGATAATATATTTTATTTTGACACATGAATTTCTATTCAGTTCATTTACACAATAAAAATGATATTTTTATTTTTCTAACATATTTTAGAAAATTTCGGCGGCATAACGACACGATACTAGAAACGGGACGAGGCCTAGCCTTATCCCCGGTCTAGTGAAGGCCCACGCCATTCACACATCAATCAATCCATTCCATTTCACCAAACAATTCAATTCAAACCAATAAACTAACCAACTACTCAACCAAACAATTTAACAAACAAGCCATCCATGGTCTGTGGATGACGGGTGTCGGGTGCTACTAAGCACCGTCTACATCCTAGTATATATATATATAACTAGAAAAAGAGAATTTAGAGTGAGAAGTTCTCACCGAAAGCTATCCACTCATCTTGACTCTTCTTTTATAGAAATCTTCTTCATTCTCGCCTTTTTATCACCTTCGTTGCCCGTAGTCACTACATATATAAAAATCACACATTTTTATATTTCGATGTCTTTAAAATAAAAATCACATTTTTATTTATTTTCAATTAAAAAAAAATCATATTTTTATAATCACTTCATATATTTAAAAATCGAATTTTTACTATGCTATTCAACATATAAAAATCGTATCTTTACTATGCTATTCAATATATAAAAATCCCATTTTTACACCGCTACTATATAGATAAAAATTCTATTTTTACATCGTTATCATCTATATAAAGATCTCGCCTTTTCAACTATAAAGATTTCTCCTTTTCAAATATAAAGACTTTATCTTTTCAAAAATATAGATTTCATCGTTATGAAAATCACCACTTTATTTTCAAACCAAAGTTGTTTTTATTTTCAAACCAAAGTTGTTTTTATTTTCATATCATTAAAAATCGTATTTTTAACTATGCTAAAATCGTGTTTCTAAAACACCGATATATTTATAAAGTTCGTATTTTTACAACAGGGATATACAACCAAAAACCATATTTTTAAACTAATCTTTTTATATTTTTATAAACAACGCTATTATATTTTTATAAATCATATTTATAAAAATCTGATTTTTATTTCTAAAAATCATATATGTATATATATTTTTTTCTACAACCATATGCTAATTTTAAATTTAAAACAATGCAAATTTATTTAAAAACAAAGATTTTTACGTTAAAACCAATGTTTATTTATAAAACAATGTATATAGTAAATAAATAAATCAGTAAAAACTACCTTTCTCTACGTTTGAATCCTTCAGGAACACAACCGTTCTTTCAGACCATAGCCGCCCCTCTAGGGCTTCAATTTGCGCGAAATCCAAGGCTCAAGATGTCGATCTGAAGCTTCCACGAGGACAGCCTTCGAGAGAGCTTTCCAACGCCACCACCCATGCTTTGATCGACGGCCGCATGAAGCTTCGATCCTGGAACGAACGGCGGACGTCTGGGCGTCAATCTCGAGCGGAATACGAAACTACAAATCATCAAACCCATACTGATTGATAGCCCTCTCTTTAATCTTTGATTTTTGTTTTGAAATCCTTCCTTATATCGATTTCAATTAGGAGCGATTTGGGTTTTTTAAAATTGGAGCTTTCCTCCTTTGAATGTTGAGGAGCGGCAGCTTCTTACGGGTTTGACCATGAAAAGGAGGTTTGACTTAGGGTTGGTAAAGTTTCTAGGGTATATATTATATTATTTTATCATTTTATTCCACTTGTACTAGTTTACTCATCTGAACCCCAAATCAAACACAACAACTGTCGCCCCTCGCTAAATACCCCCATTCCGAACACAATGGGATACGTTTCGCAAGCTGATTCGGCTGTTTCGATCAGTTTTTGCTAAATTTAAAATATAAATCTATATATTCAATTTTAAACGTATATTTTAAATTACCAAGGCCACATACTGATTCAGAAAATTCCAGAAAAATTATTTCTAGCTTTGTATTTACGATACGTCCTAACGAAACCAATTTCGTCAAATTCTGAGACCGTTGGAGAAATAGTCAATTTCCAGTCGATTAAAATCAACTGAAACCGGTCAAACGCGTTTTCCTTTGCCACGCTCACATATTGATTCGAAAAATTATGAAATTTGAAACCTAGCAATAATTTGACATCACGGACCCAACAAAAGTGGTTTCGTCGAAATCCGAGGTCATTTGCAAAATGTCCATTTTTAAGGGCCTGAATTCCATAGCGACTATTCAGAATTTTCAACTGGACATATCTTTTGATTCCCGCTATGAAATTTTTATTTTTCGGATTCGATAGAAAGATATTATCAATTAGATCCTATCATTTTTGGTTTCACTAAAATCCGGATTGTTTTGCACCCGGTATGTTCAATTGAAGTTTGAAATCGAATTATCGAACTACCGCGCCATTTTCAATTCTATTTATAATTATATATAATTATTTATATTCAAACGACGACGTATATAAATATATACGTCGAATTCTATTCAAAATAAATTTTCTCGTCGATATTATTTAAAATAATCTATTTTAAATATTCAAAATTCGCTAAAATTGCCAAAATAAAAATTTCAAACTGGCTCGCATTTTACGGGTTGTTACATACGTGATCCATTAAATATACTCTGTCAGACATTCTTCCATACAGGTTGTCCTGGGACTGGACAAACTGAAGGCACTATTCTGTAAACAGGACAGCCCTTGCATAACTCCGTCTCCAATTATCTTCATCATATATGATCGCAACGCAAACGCCCATACAGAGTGGTTTTCAGATAACATATCTGATCCCAGTCTCTCTGTACTAACGACGGAAAAAATGGTCAAAAACTTCGATAGTCGGTGAGTTAAATATCAAAGAAAAACACATGTGCAAACAACAATATTATTTCTAGATGGAAATTATATTGATCAAAAATCATTTAACATTTATCTCTTAACACAATTTGTCACTCAATTATCCATTTTCCTTTTCATGTTTCCATATATTCAACATTTCTTATTTTCTAAATTTAGAAACTATATGTTATTAATCATTTGAAAACATTTCCATCTCTTATTTTCTATATTAGAAAACATTTCTTATTCTTATTTGGAAAACATTTCCAAAGCTCCTTCATTTAGATAAAATAGATGTTTAAATAAAACATCGTTATGCCAACTCCAACCATTATACTCGTTAACCAATCTTCACTGTCGAACCTTAACCATTCCTTAGTTAAAAACGAAGCCAATCAAGTTGGGGTATAACTACCTCTCAGACCTTAACTGAACAACATTTCTAACTTCGAAACAGACAAGGTTCACCTTTAAATCTTTAACAAACTTCCTTACGTAACTCTCTTTCGAATAAATCTTTATTCGATAACTCTTTCCTTCGAATAAACTATATTCCATAATCTCTCTTCGAATAGCCATATTCGTTTAACTCTATTCCATTAAAACTATTCGGTTAACTCTATTCGATTAACTCTATTCTATTAATTCTATTTGATTAACTCTATTGGATTAACTCTATTTGATTAACCCTAATCGATTAACTCTATTGGATTAACTCTAATCAATGAACTCTTATCAATTAACTCCTATCAATTTACTCCTTTCGAGTAAACTATATTCCATTAACTCCTTTCAAATAACTAATATTCGATAACTCCTTTTGAATAAACTATATTCGATTATTTCCTTTTCGAATAACTCTATATTCGATTATTTCCTTTTCGAATAACTCTATATTCGATTAACTCTCTTCGAATAACTAATATTCGATTAACTCACTTCGAATAACTAATATTCGACTAACTCACTTCGAATAAACTAATAATCGATTAACTCTCTTCGAATAAACTAATATTCGATTAACTCACTTCGAATAAACTATATTCGATTAACTCACTTCTTTGAATAAGTATATTCGATTAACTCTCTTTCCAATTTACTAATACTCAAGTAACTCTAACTCGATTAACTCTATTTGAATAACTCTAATTCAATATAACTCTAATCGATTAACTCTAATTGATTAACTCTAACTGGTTAACTCTAACTGGTTAACTCTAACAGGTTAACTCTAATTGATTAACTCTAACTGGTTAACTCTAACTAGTTAACTCTAATTCTAATCAATTAACTCTAACTCTAATCGATTAACTCTAACTCTAATAGCGATTAACTATAATTCGATTAACTCCTCTAACTCATTTTGATTAACACATTTTGATTAACTCCTTTGATTAACTCTACGTCCATATTCAGTTTCAAATATCGATGTTGAAATCGATTCTTACATATTCCATTGATTAACTCTAAGTCCTGACTTATATATTCCATTTATCCAACAATAAATATTTTATTTAATTTATAAAATGTTATTTATAAATTAATCTTCTCAATATATCGGTTAGAGCAAATTCTATTTAAAATCTTTGCTTTAAATCTATACCATGCTATACCCGTGTGCAAAGCACGGATTCAAACCTTTCAAACGTAAAATTCTCTTTTTATAAAATTCTTTTCATTTTCCAAATATTTCTTTATATAATTCTATTTGGTTTACAAATAAATATTGTTTTCCTATTCTATTTGTTTCACAAATATATCCTTTTTCGTTTGTTTTACCAATATTTCCTTTTTCATTTGTTTTACAAATATTTGCTTTATATTTGTTTCACAAAAACTTTCCTTTATATTTGTTTCACAAATATTTTCCTTTATATTTGTTTCATAAATATTTCCTTTTCCATTTGTTTTACAAATATTTCCTTTTATATTCTATTTGTAAATTTTTTACAAATATTTCGCTTTTATATAAAATCCTTTGATTTTATATAAATATGTTATTTTCAAATTACACTTTGAAAATTCCCTTATCACATTCCAGTATTTCTTATGGTATTTAAAATACCCCATAACCATGATCAATCTCATCCAAACACACATAATCAACAACGGATTATACATCACATCATATATCACAGTATATGAAAAACAGTAAAATAAATGTTGAGGAATCCAGTTGGATTCCTCCAACCTGTTTCCCTGCATCCACAGATGTTAAACAATACAATTAACATCAATTTCATTTCACTATGAAATATTCTGCTAAACAGAATCAATTTATATATATATATATATAACCAGATCTATAATTTCAACCAATTACTTAGTAGTTCAACTAAACAGTCAATACATAGAAATCAATCGTCATTTATCAGTTCTAAATATACGTTATAAAAATATGAATTGATAGAGTTGGTGAATTTTACTCACATTGGATGATCATCGTTAATAACGATAATTTCCGCTTGATTCAGACTGACAATTTATTTCGCTATAAATTCAGATGGACTCCAATCCACTCTCAGTCAGTTCCATTGCGTAGCCACCATCAATACGATCCCATCAGACCTTGTTTTGTTGAATTCCGATAATGGATGCAAAAGTTATAGCAGTTATAATTTTAAATGAGTATATTAATTAATTAAATTCTTTTCCTTTATCCCTTAGGCTCACCTTCACAACTTCGGCCCAAGCTGTAACAACCCGTGTTTTAATAACGTGTTATAACCATAAATCAAGGCAGAATTAATTTTTAAAATAAGGATCAAGGGAAACGGGTTACACCATTACGTTCGTCTCGAAATTCTGCTTGGAAATGAGTCCGATTTTTCGAAAATCGGAGTCCGTATGACCAAGTTATGACCCTTCGAAGTTTCATAAATTTCAAGTTCAAAAACAGTTCAGAATTCGAATTCAAATTTCGAATTCAAACCCCAGAACGGACTGGGAGGGAAATTTCCCGCCCAGGACCAGGTCGACCTGGGGGTCGACCATAGTGTCGACCTGCCCAGGACCGTGTCGACCATAGAGTCGACCTGGGTGTCGACCTGGTTGCCGAGCCCATTTTTGAGTCAGAGTTTACTTTGGTGTTTCTAGTCCAATTTCTGTCTAAATTCGTTGGCCTGACCCTATATAAACAGCCCCTAACTCTAGTCTCTCTACGCAAATTCTCTCTGGCCTTATGCTGATAAAACACTGGTTGAAAATTTAGAGAAAAGGGATTGCTTCTTCTCCAACAAGGCTACGTGTAGAGTATTGCTGTTTGGGGGATTTCTGTTAGACTCGAGATTCAACATCGCCTCTTTGTTTTCTAATTATCAAACTACGATCTGTAAGCCCCAGTTACTTTTAGATCTAAACTTTAAACTTAATATGGACATGTTGTAAATTGAAATTGAACCTAAGTATGACAATTATCTTGGATCTATCATTGTATATCTTGGATCTATCATTGTTCATTTTGGATCTAGTATTTTGGATCTACTATTTGTTCACCTTGGATCTATTCATCTTGAATCTTGACTTGTGGTAATATTTATATGAAATTGATTTGGGGCCTATATATGTTGTAGATCTAAAACCCCTAATGTCCATAATATCATGCCTGTGATGTTGAATTAGTTGTTATTCACAAGTTTGGGGTTATTATCTTATGTCAACTGTTACCATGACTATCACCCTATTTTGCTAGATTTGATATTTGAGACCACTACTCCATATGCCAGTATTGTTGTAATCGTTTATCTCAAGTTATTCCATGCTTGACTTGTAATCACTTTTGCCACCTTATGCCCAATCTTTCTATGTTATTCCCTAATTAGATTTGTTTGTATCAATTCGAATTAACGTGCGATGGGAATACGATTTGGGTAGTTTAGGCAAACCTGAATTTACCATGAACTTGGAACATGAACATTGTTATAACTTGAATCAGAATATGGACATGAAACTTACCTTGAAACTTGTAACGAACTTGACATGAGACTTGAACATGGTCATGACTCTAGAATGAACTTGAAAATGGCCAACTCGAGGTTGGGTTGAGTTTGTAGTGTAAATCTGCCCGGAACCGCTCGGCGAATCCTGTGACTGCAAACAATAGGATCCAATGTGGGTAGTTGGTCATATCACACCTAAAACCCGAGGTTAGACTATGTTGTGGTGTAAATCTGCCCGGAACCGCCGGGCAAATCCAGTGACCACAACAACTAGTCTAATGTGAGAGGTTGGGGTGCATTAATGAAATTATGCTACATGATAGGGTTAAGTCATGAACATGAAAGACAACACTTAACCAACTTGATACATAATTGGATAGGGTTAAGTCACGAATTTGAATGACAACACTTAACCCATTAGAAACCCTAGTTACACGGTCCTTTTCAGCAGTAACCCACTTAGAGATATCATGAAACCCTGGGACTAGGCAGGGTGGGCACGATTACTGGGCTGATTGTAAGCGACCAGAACGACGGCTGAGTTGGTGCGATATTGTAGGTTCAGGTGGACTATGGTCATGCACGTAGTCCGGAGTTGAAAAAGAAGGCATTGGGCACCAGTAGGTTTACACTGTGCGTGCTTGATTCGTGTCGGTGGTTGGCATCCTAGGGCTTGATACATCCTATGGTGGACCTAGCACAGGTGACTACATTTCGTGATTGGGCCGTATGACACAGACATATGACGAGCTAGAACTTGTAGGGAGCCGATCGATTAGTAGATCGTACTGTAGGACCCTGTAATGGGTCATTTCACGATAATGGGCCAAGGGATCGTTTCATGGTTAATACTTGACATGGGTTAGAATACTATTACAGTTGGTGCAGCGAATCTTGAATATGCGATGCTAGACTTGACTTGTCTTGTTATCTTAGTTATCATACCAGTCCTGTTATCATCCTTATGTTTAATTCCATTTTTCACATGTCATGTTACTTTTACTAGTTTTTATGCTGAAAGTCACTATGGCTTACCTGTCTTTAGGACTGACCCTTTTTCTTTCGTTTCCCCCCCAGGTTCTCAGGGAGGAAACGCTAGCTCTTAGCTTGGATTTAGCTTGCTTTCTATCAGCTCATGTACGGTTTGGTCTTGAGCTATGCTATGGCTGCACTTCTGCTATTTTTGGGGAATAATTTACTTTTGTTATCTTAAGTTTATGCTTCTTTATTTAGAACTTGATGTAATGGAGTAATTTGTACTTTGGATATATGAGGTTTTGACTCTTTTCTTGAAAGTAATGAAATTTGGTTTTTAATTTATGTCGCTGCTTTATTTATGTTTTGCCTTGTGATATCTCTGTGTATGTTTACCTAGATAATACTCCACCAAAACTAGTGCATTCCCTTTGTGAGTGACCCTAGCTGAGGTGGGATGTTACATTTGGTATCAGAGTAGAAGGTTACCAGACAGGGCAAAAGTTTTAAAAACCTTCTAAAACTATTTTCCAAAACTGTTTATAAAGAAGCATTTTTCAATAAAAGTTTTATGTTTAAAAAGGCTATTCCCTAAAAGCCATTAGCACTTTCCTTTGTTTCCTCATTTGAATCTTTTTCTTTTCGTTTTTCAGCATGTCTGATCTTAACTTTCCTGAGGGAGTACCCATACCTAGATGGTTCCAAAGGTACTTAGAAGCTAGGGCCAACTGCGTGGGCCCGGCAGACATCCCTCCTCCTCCTCCCCCAGTGGTCGCGGTTCCTCCTCCTCCTCCTGGTACCTCCTTTGCCAAAATATGCAAAGACTTTAAAGCAATGGGCGGCAAGAACTTCGTTGGAACTGAAACCTTCGTTGAGGCACGAAACTGGCTAAAGGAGACTGAAGACTTGTTTATTATCTTCGATGTGGAGGATCATAGGAAAGTTCAGTTGGCATCATGGTTGTTGAAAGAGAAAGCTGCATTTTGGTAGGAAGTCACCAACGCTACCAGACTAGTTGAGACTTGGGCAGACTTTAGAGAGAGATTTGGGCTTAAATTTTTATCGTCAGCAGAAGAGAACCTTCAGATGGAGAGGTTCCCAGCACTTAAGCAAGGGGACATGACCGTTAGGGAGTACGTGAATAAGTTTAATCAGCTTTCTAGGTTCGGATTGGACTTGGTTAACACAGCTCAGAAGAAGGTTGTACGCTTTGCTCGAGGATTGAACGAGCCACTACACAGTTTGGCCATAACTCATATACCCATGGGGGCGACCTTTGAAAGCTTGGTGGATATGGCCCTCCTTCATGAGGAAGACAAGAATAGCAAGAAGGAGGTTAAGCCTAATGAGACTCAGAATAAGAAGGTTGACTTCAAGAAGGGAGGCAACAAGAATAACAAGAACAACAACTACAATACTAACAAACCACGTGAGACAAGGAAATGCAACTTTTATGGTATTAAGGGACATCTAGCTAAAGACTATAGATCGAAGAAGAGAAAGTTGGGTGAATGCTTTCATTGTGGTGATACTGGACACATCAGTAAAGATTGCCCTAAGAAGCAAGGGAAGGGGCAAGGGCAGGCCCAGTGAGCAGGACCTTCTGGAGGGCAGTTGCATGCTCTCAACACCACTACAACACTTGACCGAGGTAGTAATATTTCCGTAGAAAGCCTTGTTTACATTTCTGAATTTTCAGCTCGAACCTTATTTGACTCTGGCGCATCGCATACTTTTATTTCTTCTGATATTGTTAAAAATCTGCACCTAAGTACTAGTCTGGTTGAGGATCCCGTTATAGTTTCAAATCCAATTGGGGGCTCCGCTCATTTATCTATGATGTGTGTGGATTTGAGGATTTCTATCTTAATCGTAGAATTCACGTGTAATACTTATGTTCTCGGATCTATGGGATACGGTTTGATCCTAGGTATGGATTGGCTGTCCAATTATGGAGCCATTCTTGATTGTGAACGAAGGGTAGTGAGGCTCATGACTCGCCTTGGTAATACCCTTGAAATTTCTTGTAACCCTAAGGGTCCGGTCATGTTGTGTTATCTTGAATCTCTTGACTCGTCCATCAACAATTTGCAATCTGTAAGAGTGGTCTGAGAATATCCAGATGTCTTTGATGAGGTGAAGAGGTTACCTCCTAAACGCGAGATAGACTTCCGAATTTATCTTGTTGATAATGCCAAGCCAGTTTCATTGCCCGTTAGGCACATGGCCCCGTGAGAAAGAAGAGAGCTCAGTAAACAAGTTAAGGAGTTGCTTGAGAAAAATTTCATAAGACGAACTGAATGGGGTGCTCCGGTAGTATTCGCTACTAAGGCGGATGGTTCGCTTCGTCTATGCGTAGATTATCGTGAGTAAAACAAGCTAACTAAGAAAAATAGACACCCACTACCAAGAATCGACGATTTGTTTGACCAGCTTGTGGGAGCATCTGTTTTCTCTCAACTAGATCTAGCCACAGGATTCCATCAGCTTAGAGTGGCTGAGAATAGCATTGACAAAACTGCGTTTAGGACTCCAGATGGGTTCTTTTAATGGCTCATTATGCCGTTTGGGTTAACGAATGCACCCGCGTACTTTGTAGATTTGATGAGTAGGGTATTTCGGGAGTTCCTTAACAAGTTTTTAGTGGTTTTCGTGGACGATATTTTGATCTTCTCAAAGGATGAAGAAGAGCATGCTAGACATCTCAAGGAAGTCATGGATACGCTTAGAGCACACCAGTTAAAGGCTAAGTTCTCCAAATGCCATTTTTGGAGGAAGGAAGATCGGTTTCTTGGACATGTAGTTTCTAAGCAAGGCATAGTCGTGGACCCCGCAAAGGTAGTTGCGGTGCAAGACTGGAAAATTCCTAAGAACGCAACGGAGGTGAGAAGCTTTCTCGATTTGGCAGGCTATTATAGGAAGTTCATTAAGGACTTCGCTAAGATTTCAGCCCCTTTTACTAGGTTAACGAAGAAAAATCTAGCGTTTGCATAGGACATAGAATGTGAGATTTCTTTTCGGAGACTCAAGAGAGCCCTCACCACAGCTCCAGTTTTGGAATTACCCGACGGAAGTAAGATGTTTACGGTGGCATAGGATTAGGCGCTGTCCTAATGCAAGAAGGGAAAGTGATATGCTATGGGGGTAGACAACTTAAAGTTCATAAGAAGAACTATCCTACACATGACTTGGAGTTGGCGGCGATCGTTTTTGCACTTAAATCTTGGCGCCATTATCTTCTAGCGGAGAGGTTCGAGCTATATACCGACCACAAATCGCTTAAATACCTCTTCTCACAGAAAGATTTGAATCTGAGAGAACAGCGGTGGATGGAATTCTTGGCATCATATGACTTCGATATAGCTTATACCCCTGGCAAGGGTAACGTGGTGGCGGATGCGCTAAGTAGGAAAAGGTTGACCTTGAGCCCCTTGTTTGTTGAAAGGAAAAGTCTAGAGTTTATAGCAACCTTTGATTTTACACCTGCTATTGAGTCATTGACTGTTACGTTAGCATCTCTTGAGTTAAGACCTACACTTCTAGATCAAGTAGGGACTTCACAGAAGGAAGACACACAGATAGTCGAAATCATGGACAAGCTGATTAGTGGTGAGACATCAAGTCACCTCGGTAGGTATGCCATAGATGACAAGTGATTGCTAAGGCATGATGGAAGGCTATGTGTCCCACATGTGGGAGATTTAGTAAGGAAAGTCCTCGAGGAGGCGCATCACTCGAAGATGACCATACATCCCGGAGGGGATAAGATGTACAGGGATATGAAACACATTTTCTTTTGGCCTGGAATAAAAAAGGACGTGGCAGAGTTCGTTTCGAAGTGCATGGTGTGCCAACAAGTAAAGGCCGAGTCGAAGAAGCCCGGTGGGCTATTACATCCTTTGGAGGTTCCACAATGGAAATGGGAGAGTATCTCGATGGATTTCGTGGATGGACTGCCTAGGTCAAGGAAGGGAAATACTAGCATATGGGTCATAGTTGATAGACTCACGAAAAGTGCTCACTTCATTCCGGTGAAAAGCAAGAGGACCGCATCATGGATAGCGTCTATTTACCTTCGAGAGATAGTACGGTTGCACGGGGTTCCTTCTAGTATAGTTAGTGATCGTGACCCGATTTTTAGTAGCCAGTTTTGGAATAGTCTACAAGAAGCAATGGGTACACGACTAAGTTTAAGCACGGCCTATCACCCACAGACGGATGGATAAACCGAAAGGGTAAATAGGGTACTAGAGGATCTTTTGAGGCTATGAATTCTTGACTTTGGTGGTACTTGGGAAGACCATCTTCCTCTCGTGGAGTTTGCATATAATAATAGTTACCAAGCTAGCATCGGAATGGCACCGTTAGAAGCCCTGTATGGAAGACCGTGCAAGTCGCCAACTTGTTGGTGGGAGACGACAGACAGGCTTATACTTGGGCCCGACATGATAAGGGACACTTCTGAGAAGGTTGAGTTGATACGAAGACGGATGAAAACGGCCCAAGATAGACAGAAATCTTATGCAGACAAGAGAAGGACAGACCTAGAGTTCGAAGTCGGAGATATGGTCTTTATAAAAATTTCTCCTTTACGCAAGGTGGTTCGTTTTGGAGCGGTTGGAAAGCTAGCACCAAGGTTCGTAGGACCGTTCCCTATCACTGAGAGGATTGGGCAGATGGCCTATAAGGTAGACTTACCCGAGAAGCTGACCGGAGTACACAATGTCTTTCACATCTCGCATCTCCGAAAGTGCTTACATAAGTCGGCCGAAGTGGTTGAGCCAAGCATACTTGAAGGCGTAGAAGTGGAAAAAGAAGCAACATTGAGGCGAGTTCTGATTCATATCTTAGGAACGGAGATCAAGAAGCTAAGGAATCGAGAAGTCAAGCTAGTTAAAGTACAGTGGAGTGAAGCCCAAGAAGACGCAACTTGGGAAACCGAAGGGAAGAAACGCGCACTTTACCCATTTCTTTTTGAGGGTACATTCTCGATCTCTTTTCCTATAAACTTGAAAACCTTTCGTATCATGCTTTTACTACCTATGTTTGCCTTGTTATCTTCTCGATCTCATCTTGAGAACCTTAGGTAGAACCATATGGATGTAAACATGTGATTGAAACATGTTATGGTTGATGTTTGCAAATGGTTGCAAGTGTTTGCAAGTGATTGCTAGTGGATGCATGACACATATTAGGCACTAGATCGGCTCAGTCACATTTTCATGTTGCATATGCATGAGTGCTTATACTTGTACATGGATGGAACTTGTTATGCTATCACTTGGATGTTGCATATAAATGAATGTTATGTGCACTCTTGTAGAGATTATAAATTATGTTAGGAATTTGCATACATGTTGGACTCATTACACTAACATATTTTGCATTAAGGAGGTTTACTGAATCAGTAACCGCCTGATCTTTTACATTAGATAAGTACATATACACACACTTACTGCATATGTTCATACAACACTAGAAATCTTTTAAGGACAATGGTTGCCTGTGGATGATGTTTTGAGTAGATGGATGATTGGATGGTAGGATATATACTTTCTAACTTAGAGATTTCGGGGACGAAATCCTTTAAGGAGGGGAGAATGTAACAACCAGTATTTTAATAACGTGTTATAACCATAAATCAAGGCAGAATTAATTTTTAAAATAAGGATCAAGGGCAACGGGTAACGCCATTACGTTCATCTCGAAATTCTGCTTGGAAACGAGTTCGAGTTTTCGAAAATCGGAGTCCGTATGACCATGTTATGACCCTTCGAAGTTTCAGAAATTTCAAGTTAAAAACAGCTCAGAATTCGAATTCAAATTTCGAATTCAAACCCCAGAACGGACTGGGCGGGAAATTTCCCGCCCAGGACCAGGTCGACCATAGTGTTGACCTGCCCAGGACCGTGTCGACCATATTGTCGACCTGGTTGCCGAGCCCAGTTTTGAATCAGAGTTCACTCTGATGTTTCTAGTCCGATTTCTATCTAAATTCGTTGGCCTGACCCTATATAAACAACCCCTAACTCTAGTCTCTCTACACAAATTCTCTCTGGCCTTATGCTGCTAAAACTCTGGTTGAAAAGTTAGAGAAAAGGGATTGCTTCTTCTCCAACAAGGCTACATGTAAAGTATTGCTGTTTGGGGGATTTCTGTTAGACTCGAGATTCAACATATCCTCTTTGTTTTCTAATTCTCAAACCACGATCTGTAAGCCCCAGTTACTTTTAGATCTAAACTTTAAACTTAATATGGACATATTGTAAATTGAAATTGAACCTAAGTATGACAATTATCTTGGATCTATCATTGTATATCCTGGATCTATCATTGTTCATTTTGGATCTAGTATTTTGGATCTACTATTTGTTCTCCTTGGATCTATTCATCTTGAATCTTGACTTGTGGTAATATTTATATGAAATTGATTTGGGGCCTACATATGTTGTAGATCTAAAACCCCTAATGTCCATAATATTCATGCCTGTGATGTTGAATTAGTTGTTATTCACAAGTTTGGGGTTATTATCTTATGTCAACTGTTACCATGACTATCACCCTATTTTGCTAGATTTGACATTTGAGACCGCTACTCCATATGCCAGTATTGTTGTAATCGTTTATCTCAAGTTATACCATGCTTGACTTGTAATCACTTTTGCCACCTTATGCCCGTTCTTTCTATGTTATTCCCTAATTAGATTTGTTTGTATCAATTCAAATTCACGTGCGATGGGAATACGATTTGGGTAGTTTAGGCAAACCTGAATTTACCATGAACTTCGAACATGAACATTGTTATAACTTGAATCTGAATATGGACATGAAACTTACCTTGAAACTTGTCACCAACTTGATATGATACTTGAACAAGGTCATGACTCTAGAATGAACTTGAAAATGGACAACTCGAGGCTGGGTTGAGTTTGCATTGTAAATATGCCCGGAACCGCCCGGCGAATCCAGTGACTGCAAACAATAGGATCCAATGTGGGTAGTTGGTCATATCGCACCTAAAACCCTAGGTTAGACTATGTTGTGGTGTAAATCTGGCCGGAGCCGCCCAGCAAATCCAGTGACCATAACAACTAGTCTAATGTGAGAGGTTGGAGTGCATTAACGAATTTATGCTACATGATAGGGTTAAGTCATGAACATGAAAGACAACACTTAACCAACTTGATACATGATCGGATAGGGTTAAGTCATGAATTTGAATGACAACACTTAACCCATTAGAAACCCTAGTTACGCGGTCCTTTTCAGCAGTAACCCACTTAGATGTATCACGATACCCTGGGACTAGGCAAGGTGGGGCACGATTACTGGGTTGATTGTAAGCGACCAGAACGACGGCCGAGTTGGTGCACCATTGTAGGTTCAGGCGGACTATGGTCGTGCACGTAGTACGGAGTTGAAAAAGCAGGCATTGGGCACCAGTAGGTTTACGCTGTGCGTGCTTGATTCGTGTCGGTGGTTGGCACCCTAGGGCTTGATACACCCTATGGTGGACCTAACACAGGTGACTACATTTCGTGATTGGGCCGTATGACACAGACACATGACGAGCTAGAACTTGTAGGGAGCCGATCGATTAGTAGATCGTACTTTAGGATCCCGTAATGGGTCATTTCATGATATTGGGCTAAGGGATCATTTCATGGTTAATACTTGACATGGGTTAGAATACTAGTACAGTTGGTGTAGCGAATCTTAAATATGCGATGCTAGACTTGACTTATCTTGTTATCTTAGTTATCATACCAGTCCTGTTATCATCCTTATGTTTAATTCCAGTTTTCACATGTCATGTTACTTTTACTATTTTTTATGCTGAAAGTCATTAGGGCTTACCAGTCTTTATATATGACCCTTTTTCTTTCGTTTCCTCCCCCCCAGGTTCTCAAGGAGGAAACGCTAGCTCTTCACTTGGATTTATCTTGCTTTCTGTCAGCTCATGTACGGTTTGGTCTTGAGCTATGCTATGGCTGCACTTTTGCTATTTTTGGGGAATAATTTACTTTTGTTATCTTAAGTTTATGCTTCTTTATTTAGAACTTGATGTAATGGAGTAATTTGTACTTTGGATATATGAGGTTTTGACTCTTTTCTTGAAAGTAATGAAATTTGGTTTTTAATTTCTACCGCTGCTTTATTTATGTTCTGCCTTGTGATATCTCTGTGTATGTTTACATAGATAATACTCCACAAAAACTAGTGCATTCCCTTTGTGAGTGACCCTAGCAGAGGTGGGGTGTTACACAAGCCCACTCCTACAAGCCCAGACCCGTACTCTCCTTCCACCAAAATGAATTTCCGACCTCCAAAAAATAATTCCATCCTGAAATTATCTCGTCCTCTTCTTCGACACTCACCGCAATGCTACCCATGATCGGAGGCGACCCTCATCCCCACGCTAACACCTCAGAACCTCCCCCTTCACCAATGTCAGTCCTCCACTGCCCTTGAAATCGTGGTACTTCGAACACCGAGGAAACGATTTAAACCCACTTCCATTCATCTCATCCTAGCACCGCCACCCCATCGCTAACGGTCACCGCGACCCTACCATGGCCACCGCCTCTCCAAGTCGGGTCAACGTCAGCAGCGACGAACTTCAAGGCCATCCCCTTGAGCTAGAAACAAACGGCAAATGAATCTCTTTAAACCCAAAATTCGGTCAACTTCGACAACCACCATTTACCGCACCGGCGCCGAGACCTGAGCCGGAACATCGTCCTCCACACGAGAACCAACAATCAAACTCGAGCGCCCCTCTTCTACATTGTGATTTCAACCTGCTACTCCCGTTACCAACTAACACCGAACCAGATTTGGTTCGAACCCACCTAGCACACGGTAATGAAGAATGGGATACACGATACTTGTTTTAAGATTTTACTGATTTTATTGGATTTTTCTTTTGATTTTTGAAACCGGTGTTCTTCACGTTTTAAGAAAAGGAAACGGAGGCTGGTTTGTTATTTCAGAGGCAACAGTTTAGGTCTTTAAGGGATGTTAGTGTTATTTATAAGGCTAAAGGGTTAGATATTTTATGGAGATAAGTGTTTGGAGATATTTTCATCTATACTCTAGTTCGATGTTTTATGTCCGTACGACTTCCTTACAAACCGGAATTCCACGAAATTTGTTATCCTGCTATATTATAATATTTCGGACTCAAATAATCTAGTTCCGACAAATTCCGATACCATTCGCAAAAACACTATTTTTAAAGCTAAAAAAAACCAATTAAATATATAAATATATTTAAAAATAATTAAATTAAATATTTAGAAATAAATATTATCATATATATCCACACTAGAATATCATACAACTCATATTGGATTTATAACTCGATATTTCAAAATTCCCAGTTATATCGATATTCGATTTATATATAAAATCCTTTTATAATATAAATATATATTTATAAATTTCAAAGGAATTCCATAGCGACTTTTCTAAAATTTTATTTGGACATAAATCAAAATCTACACAATGAAATCCCGATTTTTCTCTTCCATTAGAAAAATATACTTCACCAGCTCCTAATATTTCTTGTTTCACAGAAATCCGGCTTAAAACGGATTCTGTATATTCAATCAAAGTTCAAATCGCCAAATTACAAACTGCCGTGTCATTTCAAGCTCGATTACAATTATAATATAATTTATATGTTCAACCATTGCTAATTAAATATATTTGTTATCGTAATTCAATTTTAAATTGAATTATATATTTTTAATTGCCCAATTCACGCCATATTACCATTTCAGCTAATTCTGATTATTTCAGAATTAAATATATTATTTAATTATTATTTTAATTAAATATTCAAAGTTATTTAATTTAAACCACCATTAAATCCTCTAAATCACTATATAAATAATTAAATAAATTAATTATTACACAGTAAAAATACGGGATATTACATTCTTCCCCCTTTAAAATAATTTCGTCCTCGAAATTTCTAAGGTAGAAAACTAACCCTATTAACTGGGTAACAATTATTTGTTTACTTCTTTAACTCCAGTTTCACTGAACCAATTTAATTTCAATTAAATATTAATTCCATTTCTATTAACGAAAATTTTCAAAAATCCTGAAAATTTTCTGACACCTTATCTTTTCGAAAAATTTCGCCAGCACCTCCTTTGTACGGCTCAATCGGTACAACTGCAACTTGCCTCTCTAGGCCTTCTCTAACCCAAAAGAAAATCAAATAGCCAAGCGGCTTGCCAATTCGGCTCATAAATCTCATACCTATATAAATATAAACTGGTACCTTTTTGTCGGGCATATCATTGTATCCTTTACATCTGTTATCAATTCAGCAGATACAAGGGTCATCCCAATCAAACTCAAATCACTTTTATCTCCAACACAACCATTTGCTTATATCCAAACCGAATTTTGTTCTTAACTCAGATTCCAATATTTATTTCAATTCCTAACTTACCAGTCCAATTCCAATTCGGATTATCTCTAATCCAATCAATTCGATATTTCTATTTCAATTCAGTTTCCATTTAACCGACTTTAATTCAATTTCGATTTTTATTTGCTTTTACAAATCCTAATTTAACTTGTTTTTAGTTCAAACAGTCTTTCCTGGGAGGTTTAACAGTTTACCATATCGAAAAACAAACTTTCCTTTTCAGGATTCAAAACAACTTGCTTTTCTCAAATCAATTCAAAAACAAAATCCTTGGTAGTAATCTGTCACTTAGCAACTCGAAAATGAACACCGATGATGCTGCGCAGTCATCTTCGGAATCTAATTTCCAGCGATCGAAGTGAATTCAATACTCTAACACTTTCAAAACCATTTCTAAACATTTCCGCTTTGAAATCAGTTCAAAATATCATTTTCAATGCTTGTAACAAATTTAAAATATCCCAGGATTTTAAAATTATCATATACTTAATCCAAATCCATCTATAAACACTTTTCATGTTTTTTCGGAATTTTAATTCCAATTCTGATTTAAATTCAGATTTAATTCATCTGATTTCACGTATTTCACTTATATGAATTCTGATTGGCTATTTACATAACCCTTTCCAATTATAATCTTATTCGATTATAATTACAACTAACATATTCAATAATAATATCAATATAAATCATCTATTTTTGTCAAAATATATTTTCGGCAAAATTATATCATTTTACCATCTTTCCAACCGTACAGTGTCGGTTCATCGTATTCGAGTGTTTATAAATCCCTACCGATACAGTGGATCAAACTGATCGACCCGAACCCGTAAACAACTCAACCAACAAAGCTTCACAATATAAAATCATTTTATATTGAATAACAAATACGTTCACTCGTATATATGCAATTAACTCAATCTAGGGCATTACTAACCCCATCTCTACTGAGTCACACCACAGAGCCAAGGTAATAACTTAACCTTAAGCTCTGACACCAACTGTAGTGTCCCGAAATTCTGGTACAATTTGAGCTGACCAGATAACACAAATCCAACCCAAATTACACTGGAAACAAGAAGAACTAATACAAAGAAAACAGTGGATGAGGATAGATAAGATAGAAACTTAGAAGAGAAGAAGAAGAAGAACATACGACATCAGAGTAAACACGAATCTCACAGCGGAACGAACAATATATAATAGATACATAACTTTGAAATAATACTAGTATATGTATACAGTAATATTATCAGAGTACAACACTTATAACACAACAGAAATAACTATAGCTATATAATCCTAAAGCCTCCTGTTCCAATCTCTCCAAGTATATCTGTAAAATCTTGACTGCCCATACAAAATTGGGCACCCAAGAGTTTAGGGAAAACAAAACAATATAAACTCTGGGTCTGTCATAGGACTGGTGTGAGTAAAACAATTCAAAACAGTTTGAACAATTAAACGATATCTCATAAGACCATGCTATATAACGGAACGGGTTTTTCCCTTATAAGAATCCAAAAAATTTGTTTTAACTTTCAAAATCCTTTTGAAAGAAATGATAAACTTTATATCAAAACTCTTTTGATATTATATTAGTGTCTATCAATCAAATATAATAATCATCCAGCAGAAACGCTTTCATCACACGTTCTACATATATAGTATACAATCAAAACCACGAGCACTAATTGGATAATGGATTACCAACTATGACAAGGTATGGAACCACCTGCCGATAGTGTACCTCTAGAGAGGAATACACTGGGTTCAACAAGAACATCTTACAACCCGGCCACACATGACCGACCACTCATTTTGCTTGACTGTATCGAATGTATATCACCAACGGTTGGGATCAGTAACCGTTTCCCGAATGGGACAACATCGAATAGATTAAAGAATGAAATTAATATCTCTAGATAAGTGATAATGCACCCTACTTGGCAGCCAACCACTTAGCCATGCTGCTCGCCCGATTTTTGTCATTTCCTGGTTGTGAGGCTAGAGGCCACGCTTATCTCTGACAGATCATACAATTACCCACTTTGAATGTCACATGTCATACCCGCCAAATCACAAAGTGATTTCCCCAAAAATACAATGGGTATAGAGCTAAGAGAAACGAATTCCTCTTCAATCAAACGTACATACATTTGAAGAGATCAACTTACGTGATCCATTAAATATACTCTGTCAGACATTCTTCCATACAGGTTGTCCAGGGATTAGACAAACCGAAGGCACTATTCTGTAAACAGGACAGCCCTTGCATAACTCTGTCTCCAATTATCTTCATCATATTTGATCACAATGCTAACGCCCATACAGAGTGGTTTTCAGATAACATATCTGATCCCGGTCTCTCCGTACTGACGACGGAAAAATGGTCAAAAACTTCGATAGTCGGTGAGTTAACTATTAAAGAAAAACACATGTGCAAACAACGATATTATTTCCAGATGGAAATTATATCGATCAAACATCATTTAACATTTATCTCTTAATTCAATTTGTCCCTCAATTATCCATTTTCCTATTCATGTTTCCATATATTCAACATTTCTTATTTTCTAAATTTAGAAACTATACGTTATTAATCATTTGAAACATTTCCATCTCTTATTTTCTATATTAGAAAATGTTTCTGATTCTTATTTGGAAAACATTTCCAAAGCTCCTTCATTTAGATAAAACAGATGTTTAAATAAAACATCATTATGCCAACTCAAACCATTATACTCATTAACTAAATTCACTTAACCAATCTTCACTGTCGAACCTTAACCATTCCTTAGTTAAAAACGAAGCCAATCAAGTTGGGGTATAACTACCTCTCAGACCTTAACTGAACAACATTTCTAACTTCGAAACAGACAAGGTTCGCCTTTAAACCTTTAAAAAACTTCCTTACGTAACTCTCTTTCGAATAAATCTCTATTCGATAACTTTTTCCTTCGAATAAACTATATTCGATAATCTCTCTTCGAATAGCTATATTCTATTAACTCTATTCCATTAACACTATTTGGTTAACTCTATTCGATTAACTCTATTCTATTAAATCTATTTGATTAACTTTATTGGATTAACTCTATTTGATTAACCCTAATCGATTAACTCTATTGGATTAACTCTAATCAACGAACTCTTATAAATTAACTCCTATCAATTTACTCCTATCAATTTACTCCTTTTGAATAAACTATATTCGATTAACTCCTTTCAAATAACTAATATTCGATAACTCCTTTCGAATAAACTATATTCGATTATTTCCTTTTCGAATAACTCTATATTCGATTATTTCCTTTTCGAATAACTCTATATTCAGTTATTTCCTTTTCTAATAACTCTATATTCGATTAACTCTCTTCGAATAACTAATTCGATTAACTCACTTCGAATAACTAATATTCGATTAACTCTCTTCGAATAAACTAATGTTCGATTAACTCTCTTCGAATAAACTAATATTCGATTAACTCACTTCGAATAAACTATATTCGATTAACTCACTTTTTCGAATAACTATATTCGATTTACTCCCTTTCAAATTTACTAATACATGACTAACTCTAACTCGATTAACTCTATTTGAATAACTCTAATTCGATTTAACTCTAATTGATTAACTCTAATTGATTAACTCTAACTGTTTAACTCTAACTGGTTAACTTTAACTGGTTAACTCTAACTGGTTAACTCTAACTGGTTAACTCTAACTGGTTAACTCTAACTGGTTAACTCTAATTCTAATCAATTAACTCTAACTCTAATCGATTAGCTCTAACTCTAATCGATTAACTATAATTCGATTAACTCCTCTAACTTATTTTGATTAACTCCTTTGATTAACTCTACGTCCATATTCAGTTTCAAATATCGATGTTGAAATCGATTCTTACTTCTATATATAAGTCCTGACTTATATATTCCATTTATCCAATGATAATGTGACGACCCAAACCCCGTAACACGAAGGCAAGGGTAATCTTTGGAATATAACAAATAAACAGATAATAGCAGAACAGAAATAAATAAATAAATACACCAGATAATGTACAACAGAATATACTGGATAAATATATACATCATAGTTACATAGTATACAGGATCATACTTAGTACAAATACAGTTCAGCTATACATAAATGTCTACAGCGGAAAACAAATATAATATGTATAATAGGAGCTGAACAGCATAAAAAGAGATAAATGACAGAATCCATCTTCAGCTCCAGCTATGCAGAAAGAGCCTGCTAAAACCTGAATACAAGGCTGCCCGTGTAGAAAAAGGGGCACCTGAGTTTGCAAATGAAACAAACTACGAGTCAGTCATGGGACTGGTATGAGAAATCTACTTAACATATTTTATAATATGGCAAATCACAGGACCACGCTACTTTCGCGGAATGGGTTTACTCCAGTGATTGCCAGTGCTTTGAAACAAGTAAATCTTTTAAACATCGCAATGTTTTTCATAAAAATGAAGCCATTATAAGACTCAGGTCCCATCACACAATGCAACACAAACCGGAGGATAGAGTTTTACCTTATAATGGCCAAAATATGCTTGATACGAGCAAAACAAAAGCATTTGATATTATTGCTAGTGTATATATGTTTCAAAAACAATTTCAATCATAACTATCAATCATAGACGGCATGGGTACCATATATCATGTCGCCAAATATATTTACAATCAAAACTACATGATGTCGTATTTGGAAATTGGATTTCTGTCATGAACCGAGGCCAGGGATCGTCCTCACCGCTTTGAGACTGTCTAGCCCGAGTCTTAGGATCCAGACTCAGGTAGGCCCTTGGATCGTCAGGGCCGGTCCACCGATGTGGATTAAAATGCCTGAACACTACGTTTCCTCGTCCTTTGGGGCGTAAATGAGCTCAATGACTCCATCGGTGCCGGATCGACCGATATATCCGAGGCGCCTCGCAACAGCAACAACCACACAGGTGAAAATAATATAAATGTCAGGGCTGGTAGGTCACTGACACCACACTAGCTAGAAGGAAACGCATGTCCTCCTTGAGGTCCTCTCCCGTTTCTGGCTCATACCGGGGTGTGAGGCTCGCGAAACAACGTTATACACAAAGCTACGCCACACAGGCCGTGCTTTGATCATCAACCACAAGACTTTGCTTTTCAACAGAAGCCTTGATCATCTGCCACTTAGGCATGCCACACAGGCAATTCACTCCATGCGATTGATTTCTATTGATATATAACCTCTGAGCTCGTACGTCTCAGAGAAGAGCGTTAAGCAAGAGAATAAATCCTCCGCCGCCAAACAGATATATATTTAATAGAGATCAATCTGCATAGAACAAAATCCAATGTCAGACACATAGTCCATTTACACGTTCATTCTGGGTCCGAACGAAACCGAAGGCACTCAATACCTCGCATATCCGTACAATCAACAAGTACGTCCGGAGGTCTACTACTTCAACCCCTTCTAGGTAGCTACTCCTATCATGAGCATCAGTAGCACCCCTCCATTCGACGTGAAGATCATCGGTCTTGCACCGTCTTCATATCTTCGACTTTCACTCGTCGATCAATTATTTGAAATGAGAATTAACTCGGCCTTTTCAAATAATTCACGTATATTTAGAGTTTCAAATGAATTCATTTCAATGGTTAAATTATTCGATATCACTAATTCTGTTATTTAGTGTAATTTTCACGCCAAACACATTTAACCATCAAATATCACATAAACCGAGCAAATTCAGTTTATTTCCATTCCATATCGTTTATAACATTTTATCACGATTTATCGCTATTTTTATTTATTTAAAAATAGCCAATTCATTCAAAACAACGCTTCAGGCCATAACGTGGCCGTAGCGCTGTTTTTCTTCAAATTCGATTTACACATATCTGAAAATCTAACCGTTGGATCTTCACAAATTTTATATCATTAGAAAGATCTTTTCAAAACGAATCCAATGGTTTCAGTTTCGGGAAAATCCGACGGTCGGATCTCCCGCACTAATCGTTTGAAGTTATGATTTCAAAATACGAACTGCAGCGTCGTTATTCGATTTAATTTAATTATATATATATATATATATATAATCGATTTTGGCGCTGTTTTTCTTCAGATTTGAATTAAACATTCCAGACAATCCAACCGTTGGATCTTTACAAAGTGGGTGTCGTTGGAAAGATATTTCCAAAGCGAACCCAAAGGCTGCGGTTTCGGGAAAATCCGATGGTCGGATCTCCCGCACTAATCGTTTGAAATCGTGGTTTTAAAACACGAACTACAGCGTCATTATTCGATTTAATTTAATTATATTTATATATATATATATATATAATATAATTCATTCTTCGATTTCAACACTATTTTCATTTCATATATTTGATAAAAATGATATTTTTATCATCAAAAATATTTATTCAACACATGAATATTTTTAGCACTTCATATTTACAATAAAGAGGTAGATTTTATTGTTCAATCTATATATTCGACACATGAATGTTTTGGACTTCACACACACGATAAAAATATGATTTTTATCGTTCTAGTCCTTTATTCAACACATGAATATTTTCTATAGTTTATATATATAATAAAAATGTGATTTTTATTGTAAAACAATTTATTTCAAAACACGATTATTTTATATAGTTCATACATAAGGTAAAAATGTTATTTTTGATGTTAAAACAATTTATTTAAAATATTAATATTTTATATAGCCTATATATAATAACAGTGTGATTTTTATTGTAAAGCAATTTATTCAACACATGAACTTCATTCAGCACATGAATTTCTATTCAACACATGAATATAGTTTCAACACATGAAAATAATTCTAACACATGAATATTATTGAAAGTTTCGGCAGCATAACGGCTGGGTAGTTAAAACCGGGACCGTCCCTAGTATGGCTCCTCGCTCTACCTTAAAACCTCGCGGTTTTTGACATTGGGGATTTTCATACATGCAGTTCGCACGCAGCCAAATTTTCCCATATACTAATCCTATTGGGATTTCAACCACAACCAATCATTTCAAATCAACCATTCACGATATTCACCAAATTTCACATCAACCAATAATCCAAACAATATCACAACCAATAAATATCGTCCATGGTCTGTGGATGAGGGGAGTATATATTTATATATAATATATATAATATATAATATATTTCGATTTCACTTCAATATCGTTTCAATTTATTTCAACGTATATATAATTTTTACAACGCATATATAACTTATACATCGAACATACAACTTATACAACACTTATACATGGGGTGTACAACGCTTATATAACTCATACATCGACTACATAATTTATACATCGTTGTTTTCCATATCGTTTATAAATTAGAAATCTCACATTGGGTTCCACTCCTCCAAAAATTGCAGAAGGCTCAAAAAAATATGAGGTCTCTTCTAAAATGTAGAAGATGTCCTCACGGTCCAGGCATCTCTTGTTTCACTGAATTTCGACCACAAACGAAAAAGATATGATTCTTATTGTGAAATCAAAATCCGTAGCGCTTAGAAGTGCTATAATCAGTTTAAAATAAAATAGGGCATTACCTCTCTGATTTGTTCAAAACTAGGTTTCGATTTTCTGATCAAACCGTGTAGCGATTCGTCGATCGGTCTTCACCACGAGGAAGGGCTTGGAGTCGCACACCCGCGATTGGTGGCGGCGCTCAGATCGAGGCAAGGAGGAGGACGCGGCGGCGGTTTGAACGTCGGGACTTCCTGGCGTCGATTCTCACAAATTACTCAATGAAAAAATCCAAACTTGGTATGGAATTGAAGATCTTGACGAGCTCTACAAAATCCCCAACAGGATGGAGGTCTAATTTTGAGTGGACTGAGAGGAATCGAGGAGAGAAGGTGGAAACTGATTTCCGCCGTGCGCGGTTAATGGTCGGGGAGAGAGAAATTTATGAGGGCCAATCAGATTTTTTTATATTCATTTATATATTTTTAAATTTCTAAAATACCCCTTGTCTCCTACGAACTCCAATCCAAACCCAATGACTGTCGTCCCTACCTAATTACCCCCATTCTGAACACAATGGGATATGTTTCGGAGGCTCATTCGAATGTTTCAGTTAGTTTTCCTTCAAATTAAAATATAAAACATTCAATATTCGATTTGAACGTACATTTCAATTCGCCGGGGCCACATACTGATTCTAAAAGTTCCAAAAAATAAATCCAGCTATGTTTTAACGACACGGTCCCAATAAAACTAGTTTCGTCAAATTCTGAGACCGTTTGAAAAATGGTCTTTTTTTGGTCGATCCAATTTAACTGTAATTGACCAAACACATTTTCCTTCGCCATGCTCACATATTAACTTCAAAAATTATGAAATTTGAAACATAGCAGTAACTTAACATCCCGGATCCAACAAAAGTGGTTTCGTCGAATTCTGAGGTCGTATGCAAAATGTCTATTTTCAAGGGCTATATATTCGCAATAGCGACCTTTCTGAAAATTCATATGGCCATAACTTTTGATTCCCGCTATGAAACATCGATTTTTCAGATTCGTTAGAAAGATATTGAGACGACCCGAACTTCCCCTGTGAGGAAAGCACGGATTGAATTGAGGACAAGACAAAATAGAACGCAGACAGAAGAACATTTCATTGTTTATTACAACAATTCCATCAGATTACAAGAATATTATAGAGTATGAATAAATATTATACAACAGAGAAAATAAGAGATTACAATAAATTACAAAGCAACGGAAAAATAATACAAAGCACAACTGAAAGTAATACACGGATACAGAGCTTTCCGAGCATCGTTCCATTTGTAAATCAAGATCCTGTGAATATAATCTGCAAAACCAAAACTACTAGCTGCCGGTGTGGAAAATAAGGGGCACCCAGAGTTTAGGTTAAAACAATAAACTCCAGGTCAGTCATGTGACTGGTGTGAGAACTAAAACAGTTATTGATCTTTATTTTAAAGTTCGGTAAATCAAAGGACCACGCCATATAACACGGAACGGGTTTCCTCCCAAGAATACCAGTGCATAAAACAAATAGCGTAATGTTAAATAAAGAAAAATGAAGCTATTATAAGACCCAGGTCCCATCACACAATGCAACGCAAGCCGGAGGATAGGGTTTTTACCTTATAATAGCCAAAGCATGCTTGATACGTTTAAAACACATTATTTTGATTTTACTATAAGTGTATAGTGTCAAAATAATTTCAATCATAAATATCAATCATAGGCGGCATGAATGACCCATACCACTATGTCGCCATACTAGGCTCTACAAATAAAACCGCAATACACGTATTGGAAATTGGATTTCCGTCATGAGTCGAGGCAAGGGGCAAGCTCCTCTCCGTTCGAGACACTCTAGCAAATGTCCCAGGACCGCACACAACAATCCCTTGGATCCTCCTAGGCCGGTCCTCTCTTACTTTTGAGGATTAGCAATTCCTGAACACACGTTTCCCGGTCCTATAGGACCTATATCCGAGACGCCTCGCATCCAACAACCACACAGGTGAAAAGTATATAAATGTCAGCCAGTTTAAGCACTGACACCACCCCTAGATAGAAAGAAACGCCGTGCACTCCTTAGGTCCTTATCCCGTTTTTAACTCATACCGAGGTGTGAGGCTCGCGAATTCACGTTATACACAAAGCTGTACCACACAGGCCGTGCTTTGATCATCAACCACAAGACTTTGCTTTTCAACAGAAGCCTTGATCATTTGCCACTTACGCGTGCCATACTGGCAATTTACTCTATGCGACTGATGTCCATCGATATACAACCTCTAAGCTCGTACGTCTCAGAGAAGGGCATTAAGAAGGACAATAAATTCTCCGTCGCCAAACAGATGTATATTTAATAGAGATCAATCAACATAGAATAAAATCCAATGTCAGACACAAAGTCCATTTACAAGTTCGTTCTGGGTCTGAACGAAACCGGAGGCACTTTCCTCGCATATCCATCCATCTCCAAGTACGTCTGGACGATCACCAACTGATTCCCTCATCTTGGGTGTACAGCCCAATCAAGATCATCAGTAATCACCCAAACGATGTGAAGACTTCCGGTCTTCAACCACCGTCTTCATCTTCGACTTATCGCCGAATCGGTTATTCAGAATGGGTATAAACCCGGCCTTTCTGAATAACCCACATATATAATAAACAAATGTTACACACACAACAAACGCCTCATTCCAATTCAGAATATTCTTTTCTTCACAAAATCACATTCTTAGGGAAATGTTCCCATTAATTTTATCAAAGATAAATTCTTCTAAATTTATTCTTTAATCTTCCTTTGGATATCATTTCAAACCATATCATGGTTTTCCAATCTAGTCGGGATTAGCGAACCACACCGAAGTAATTATTTATTTTATTTCCCAACCCCAACCTATATATTCCATGGAGCAAAACTGGTAATACTCCATATCCAACACCACAGTGTCATTGGTAAAATTAATTTCCATTTCACGTTCAAATCTAATTAAAGATTTAACTATCGCTTTGGAGCAAAACTGGTGGTACTCCATTCTCGATCACCTTTCAGATTTGATAATTTAAATTATCAATTCACATTTCAATCTAATTAAAGATTCATTAAAACTCCACTTAGTTTTAATCTTTTCAAAAATCAATATCCTGTCTCTAACTGGGTTAAAGAACCAATGTCATCTAAAACACGATTCACGATAAACCCAAAAAACATTTGATATTAAATACAAGGCTCTAAATAGAAAATATATTGGCTTATACTCAATATCAAATTCTACGACCAATAAATATCGTGTTGGAAATAACGATATGAATATATCTTTCAAATTCCCATAACAATATCTGTATAATCCCGAAATCCAACATCGAAATATTCCGAAGATAATTTCAATTCAAATCCATTCCAATTCACGTATTGGGAATTTTGATTATTTTTAAAACCATTTTCAAATTAAATTTATTTATTTCAAAAATAAATTGATTTTGATTCTAGTTCAAAACTAGTTCATTTCGATAAAAATCTATTTTTATCTTTTCAAATGTGGAGTTTTTCATCCCAATTTTTCCCAAATCATTTCTTATGATTTTACATAAATTATTGATATTTTTAATAATTTTATCAAGGCCCGTACAGTCGATTTCCATCAACGGCCATTGAACTGCACTTACAGCGACCTTTTCCAAATTTGATTTGGACATAATTCCAAATCCAACCGTTAGATTTCAAATTTCAAATATTCATTGGAAAGCTCTTTTCGGTCCGAACCCAATGGTTCCGGTTTCAGGAGAATCCGACGGTCGTATCTCCCGCAATGTCAATTCGAAGTCAATGGTTGAAATTCACGAACTGCCGCGGCGCGGCGCGTTCTGTTCAGGCCAATATATAATATATATATATATATATATATATATATTATATTTCTTCGATTTCCTTTTTAAAACGTATTTTATAAATCGTTTTAAATTCGTTTTCGAAACGATTTCAACTTCATATTCAATTTCAAATCAAATTGAATATTCCTTTATAAATTCGTTTTAAATTCATTTCAAATTGATTTCAATTCAAATCGATTTCAATTCAATTTCATTTTAATTCAATTTCATTTCAATTTCCATTCGATTTCAATTCAATTCAATTTCAGTTCGAATTCATTTCAATTCAATTTAAATTCGAATTCATTTCTATTCAACTTAAATTCGAATTCATTTCAATATATTCGATTTGAAATCACTTTTCAATATTCATTATAAAAACGAATATAATTGATATAAATATCGTTCACGTCAAAATGGCGCAACTCTAATCAACACGGCTTTATATCTTTCAATAAATTCGTTTTTCTATTCAACAAATGAATATTTATTCTATTCAACACATGAATCTATTTTTCTTTCAACACATGAATATTCTCAACACATGAGCACTGCCAACACATGACTATTTTTGTTATTTAATATATTTTATAAAATTATGGTATCTATCGTTTGATTATTAAATCAGACTCCAACTGTAAAGTAGTAAGAGAATGATTTTAAATATGATAAAGATGTAAATTTTATTATTAAAATATTTTATTCAACACATGATTATTTTCAATACATGAATATTTACTTCATTCTATTCTTTGTTTTCCCAATTGGAATGAGGCCCAATCAATTACCATATAATGTTAATTATATGGATTCCATACAACACATGTATATAATCACAACAATAAATAATCAATCATCATCCAAAGTGCACCACACTGTATAAGCATCAAATATAGATATCTAATGCTTATAACAGCCTGTCAATCAATCGATCGACATACAACTAATCAATCGGGATGAGTGGACTTCAAATATCATCCCAACACCCGTGTGGGGTTTCAAATCAACAAACACATATTTTTATTCACACACACCCGTTAAAAACAATATTTTTAACGTTAAAATATTTTTAACTATATAAATATTTTATTTCATTTCACATCACACAATCAATTTTCACCACAACAAACAATTAAACATACAAGCCATCCATGGTCTGTGGACGACGGGTGTCGGGTGCTGCTAAGCACTGTCTGCATCCTAGTATATATTTTAATTAGAAAAGAAGATTTAAAGTGAGAAGTTCTCACCAAATCTAATCCAATCATCTCGACTCTTCTTATGTAGAAGTCATCGCTGTTCTCGCCTTTTGTCACTTTCGTTGCCCGTAGCCACTACATATATAAAAATCACATTTTTATATTGTTGTCATGTATATAAAAATTCTATTTTTTTTATCACTCTATATGGATAAAAATTCTATTTTTATATCACTACCATATAGATAAAAATTCTATTTCTACAATGGTATTCATATAATAAACATTATATTTTTATCACGCTATTCTCTATATAAAGATTTCGCCTTTTCAAATATAAAGATTTCGCCTTTTATTTTATCACTATAAAAATCACATCTTTATTTCAACATATATATAATAAAAATCAGATTTTTATTTCGCTATATTTATAAAGATGATATTTTTACTATCTTACCTAGATAAAAATTATATTTTTATACTCCTACAATATAAAAGATTATATTTTTATACTTCACATATGCTAAAAATCATATTTTTATTCTTTTTACAATATAAAAATCATATTTTTATTATCTTCTTCACCCGACAAAAATCATTTCTTTTTATAACTAAAAATCGCTCCTTTTTGCAATCAAAAATTATATTTTTACTAAGCTAAAAATCCTAACCTTTTGGATCTAAAAGTCATAACTTTGATAACATAAAAATCCTAACTTTACTTCGATGTATATATATTTTAAAACAATTCTAATTTCAGTCCTAAAATCCTGTTAATTTTTATTTTAAAATCCCGTCATTACTGAATAATAATAAATAAATAAAAAAGGAAGGAAAGGGGGAGAACACTCACCGATTCGTGGCGGAGGAGGTTGAATGGAGTTGGGCTGTGCGCGCAGGCGAGGGGAGGAAGAAGAGGGGGCTTCAGGCGGCGTCGGGGTGCTTACTGCGGCAGTGGTAGGCGAATGGCGGGGGTCTTAGGGTTTGCGTCGCGAGGTGGAAGCAGTGGGGTCCAGCGTCGCACGAGGAGAAGGGAGGAAGGAGGAGGAGGTGAACGCGAGGGAGGAGAAGGCGAGGGAAGAGGAAGGAGGCGGAGTGCGCGGGGGGGGGGGGGGGGGGGGGATGACACGGGGATCGATCCCGATCCCCTTTTTTTTGTTAATGGATGAAGAATGAGAGGGGGCCAGAGAGAAAGGATATGGAATGGGGGATTATTTTAATTTCAAAAGGTAACTTTTTCATTCGACCTCGAAACAAGGCCCACTGGCTGTCGTCCATAGCTAATCACCCCCATTCCGAACACAATGGGATATGTATCGCAGGCTGTTCGATCGTTTCAATCAGTTTTCTTCAAATTTACATATAACTCTATATATTGAATTTGAACGCGCATTTCAATTTACCGGGGCCACACACTAACAAGCAAAAATTCCAGAAAAATATTTTCTAGCTTCGTATTGACGATACGGTCCTAACAAAACTAGTTTCGTCAAATTCTGAGATCGTTTGAAAAATGGCCATTTTCCAGTCAATTAAAATCAACTAAAACTAGCCAAACACGTTTTCCTTTTCCACGCTCACATATTGATTTAAAAAATTACGAAATTTGAAACCTAGCAATAATTTGACATCACGGATCCAACAAAAGTGGTTTCGTCGAAATCCGAGGTCGTTTGCAAAATTGCTATTTTCTAAGGGCCAGAATTCCATAGCGACTATTCTAAAATTTCAACTGGACATATCTTTTGATCCCTACTATGAAATTTCAATTTTCCGGATTCATTGGAAAGATATTCTCAATTAGATTCAAATATTTTTGGTTTCGTTAAATTCCGGTTTATTTTGCACCCGATACATTCAATTGAAGTTTGAAATCGAATTATCGAACTACCGCGCCATTTTCAATTCTATTTATAATTATATATAATTATTTATATTCTAACGACGACATATATAAATATATACGTTCGAATTCTATTCAAAATAAATTTCTCATCGATATTATTTAAAATAATTCATTTTAAATATGCAAAATTCGCTAAAATTGCCAAAATAAATTTTTTAAATTGGCCCATATTTTCCGGGTTGTTACAGATATTCACTAACAGATTTAAATATATTTGGTTTCACTAAAATCCGTTTTATTTTGCACCCGGTACAGTCAGTCAAAGTTTGAAATGAAATTTTGAAACTGCCGCGCCATTTCAGGCCTTGTTTATAATTTGAAATAATTATATTTATTTTCAAACGTCGATTCAAACTACTTTTCATCATTATTATTTAAAATATTTTATTTTAAATATCTAAAATCCACTAAAATGGCTAAATTAAAAATTTTAAACTGGCTCAGATTTTCCGGGTTGTTAAAATCTCCCCCACTTAAAATTTTCGTCCCTGAAAAGGAACAAAGTCGAAAGTGGTTTAATTAACCAACTCTACTTTCCTTTTGGCTCCCATTCTTCAACTTTTCAGTTTCTAAGAATTTTCAAATTCTTCAAAAAATTTGGCTAACATCCTAAATTTTCAAAAAAATTCGCCTTAACCTCCTTTGTACGGGGGACTTCGGGATATTTCAAATAGCCTCCCATGGCCCTCACCAATCCAAAAGAAAAACAAAAAGGAAAAGCCAAGCGGCTAGCCAATCGGCTCATAAAATCATCAAATCCCAAGAAATACAATAAACATGTACCTATTTATCGGCAAACAATTTTATTCCTCTGCTTAGTTGTTTATCCATAACCTGTTCACACATATATAATGCACATGTATATATTTCTATCTATCTTTAAATCAGTTCAATACTTGCTCAATTGCATACATTTAACTTCATTCTCTTATTGATTAAATTAACTATCATCCTAATAATTCAATTAATCAAATCTACTATCACACAACATAACCAAAAATCAATTTGTTTTTAACTTTTCAAAAATATACCAAATAATTCATATACTCTTTTAAAATCATTCAGATTATATAATTAATAGTTAACATGCATGAAAAGAAAACAACTGTAAAGTAGAGAACAAAATGGTAATGCCAAATATGGTAAATGTACCTTGCATCGGAGTCAATCAGAGATATCCACCCTGCACTTAGGATAGGCTTTCTTAATACTTTCCTCAGTTTCCCAAGTACAATCTCGCGAATCTCCACTCAATTGCACTTTGACTAAGTGAACCTTCTTGTTCCTCCGCTCTTTGGTTTCTTTGCCAATAATCTTCAGTGGCTCTCTTCTCACAGCCAATTCTGGAGTAATTTCTATATCCCATTGTGTTGCTTCTTCCACGATCAAGTCTGGATCATGAACATGCTTTCGAAGTTGAGATACGTGAAACACATTATGCACTCCAGGCAACCAATCAGGTAATTGAACCCTATAAGTGAGAGTTCCAACCCGTTCCTGAATAGGAAACGGACCAATAAATTTGGGTGCCAATTTCCCTGTTTTACCGAACCGGATTACTCCTCTCATCGGAGATACTTCAAATACACGTGGTCGCCAACAGCAAATGATATATCTCTTCTTCTCTTATCTGCATAGCTTTTCTGTCGGCTTTGAGTGGCGAGTAATTGTTTCTTAACGAAATTGACTTTGTCCGCAGCTTCGCGAATCATATCGGGTCCCAATACGAGTCTATTACCAGGTTCTACCCAACAAGCAGGAGAACGGCACGGTCTACCATACAATGCTTCGAATGGTGACATTGACAGACTCGCTTGGTAGCTGTTGTTGTATGAGAACTCAGCCAAATGCAAATGGTCTTCCTATGATCCACCAAAATCAATAACACAAGCCCGCAATAAATATTCTAGAATACGATTCACGCTCTCAGTTTGACCATCTGTTTGAGGATGATATGCAGTGCTCAAGTTCAGTTTTGCTCCCAATTCTGCTTGGAATGCTTACCAGAACTTACTAGCAAAAATCGGGTCACGATCACTAACAATGCTCATAGGAACTACGTGCAGCCTAACAATTTCTCTAAAATAAATCTGTGCCAGACTCTGAGCAGTTCTATTCAATTTGACAAGTATGAAATGGGCGGTCTTCGTGAAACGATCTACGATCACCCAAATACTGTCATTTCCTTTCCTGGTTCTGGGCAAACCATCTACGAAATCCATAGAAATTTGCTCCCGCTTTCCACCTGGAATTTCTAAAGATTGCAACAATCCAGCGAGCTTCTGCTGATCGCTTTTGACTTGTTGACAAGTAGAACACCGGCTAACATATAAAGAAATGTCTCATTTCATAGATTTCCACCAGAAAGTTCGTTTGATGTCATTATACATTTTGCTCACCCCTGGATGGATACTAAGCTTGGCTTTGTGACATTCATCTAATACTTATCTCCGGAGTTCAGAAATGTTTGGCACACATATTTGACCTTTCAACCTAAGAATCCCCTCATTATCTATATGAAAACTCGAGGGCTCGCCTTCCTAAATTCTCTCTCTGATCTTATGAATGAAGTGATCATCCTTCTGAAGAGCAGATATGTTATCAATCAATGAAGGCTTGATAATAAGACTGGTGACAATTACATTCCTCCTGCTGAGCGCATCAGCCACAACATTAGCTTTCCCCGGTGTATATAAGATATCCAGATCATATGCCGCGAGAAATTCTAACCAACGTTGTTGTCTCATATTCAGATCCTTCTGGGTGAATAAATATTTCAATGATTGATGATCAGTGTATAATTCAAACTTCTCGCCCAATAGATAATGCCTCTAGATTTTCATAGCAAACACGATAGCTCGCAATTCGAGATCATGAGTTACATAATTCTTTTCATGTGGTTTCAATTGACGGCTAGCGTAAGCGACTACATGGCCTCTTTGCATTAACACCACACCAAGGCCTTCTTTAGAAGCATCGGTCCAGACTTTCAAATCCTGGTTGCCGTCAATAATTGTGAGCACTGAAGTAGTAGTTAATTTTAACTTCAGCTCCAGGAAAGCTGCCTCACATTCGGGAGTCCAGTTGAATCTCGAATGTTTCTTGGTAAGCTTTGTTAAGTGACTGGATATCTTCGAAAAATTCTTAACTAACTTCCGATAATAACTAGCCTATCCGAGAAAACATCTAACTTCTGTGGGCGTATGAGGCTGTTTCCAATTCTGAATAGCAGTGATTTTACTGGGATCCACTGAAATTCCTTGTTTTGACACGACATGGCCAAGAAATTTGACTTCTTCTTGCCAGAATATACATTTGGAAAATTTTGCTTTTAAAACATTCTTCCTCAGAATTTCTAACACTTGTTCCAAATGTTTTTCGTGCTCGCTTTCTGACTTAGAGAAGATCAATATATCATCAATGAAAACCAGAACAAATTTATTCAATACTTCTCTGAACACACGGTTCATTAGATCGACAAAATACGCTGGAGCGTTACATAAGCCGAACGGCATTACTAACCACTCGTAGAATAAGTCTGGGCCCCTGAATGCTATCAAAGGAACATACTCTTCGGCAATACGAAGCTGATTGAAACCTGTAGCTAGGTCCATTCGTGAAAACACTTGTGCGCCATTCAATCGATCCAACAAATCATCAATCCGCGGCAATGGATATTTGTTTTTCAGCGTCTGCTTATTCAAGTCACGATAATCTACACATAGTCTAAGAATACCGTCTGACTTTGGGACAAATACCACTGCGGCTCCCCAATCAGAGAAACTAGGCCTGATCAGACCTTTCCATACAAGCTGTCTAGTTTGATTGTCTAACTCTTCTTTTTCCTTCAAGGTCATTCTTCGTATAGTGTGAACTATTCGCCTTGCATTCGGAACTAAAGAGATTTCAAAATCAATTTCTCTCTGCGGAGGTAAGCTAACAACTTCTTCGAACACATCCGCATAGTTCTTGACAACTGGGATATTTGCAATTTCGACCGAAATATTCTCCGGAATGACAGGAACAGGTTCTATTTGAGCAGGAGAAACACCCAAAGCTGCCCAGAAGTCTTTTCTATCCGTATTCGGACCTTCACATGGAATGTTTATATAGTCACCTGATTTAATCTTCGCCTTAACGACTCTGTCGGCGCATTTAACCTTAGCTTCATATTTGGTTAACCTGTCCAATCACAGAATAAGATCAAATTCTGTAAAATTCATGACGATCGCGATAGTGGGGAACCGGTAACGGGAAAAAGAGACAGGCACTCCACAAACCCAACTAAGATCGAGGGAACCCCCAACCGGATTATGAACAGTAATGGGTTCTTTGATCTTCTTCAAATTAAAATCCAGTTTCTTAACTGCATTCTTTACAACAAAGCTTCGTGACGCGCCTATATCAAACAGTACTTTAACTGGAATATCTTTGATAGTAAGTGTGCCTTCTAAAACATCTGCCCTTTCCTGACTAGACGAGGATGCAGGAACTTCTTTCACTTCATTTACTTGTACTATTTCAGATTTCTTTGATAACTGGCAATTCTTCATAATATGACCAGCGCGGTGGCACTTATAGCATCCCCTATTCTCTTGAGACTTGTCCTTGGATTTAAATCCTTCCTTTCCCCGCGATTCAAAGATTTACAATTCCTGGTCAAATGCCCTTGCTCATTGCAGTTATGGCATGTGGTCGTCGTTACGGGTTCTTTCTCGGATTTAACCTTTTCCTGATTGAATCTAGGCTTCTTTCTGAACTCAGACTTCGTACTGGCCTCAGGCTGTGTACTTGTCTCTGGGCTTTCAGTTTCAAACTTCCTTTTATTGCTAAAACTGACTTCCTCTTCATCGACAAAAAGGCCTCGTTTATCTAGACCTTCATACTGATAAGCCATGTATATCATTTCAGAAAAAGGAAGCTTCACATGCCCCATCACACTATTCTGGTACTTTCTTTGGAGACCATTAATAAACCTCAGATTCTTCCTCTTTGGATATTGAATTAGATGCGGGGCAAAATGAGAAAGTTCATTGAATCTCTTATGATATTCTGGGATATTCATATCACCTTGTATCAGATAGTAGAATTCATCGCATAACCGCTCACTTGCTTCTGGAGGAATAAATCTTTTACTGAAAATTTCTTTAAATCTATCCCAGGTAATATTACCTTCTGGATTAACCTTAGTAACCGTTTCCCACCAGATTAAGGCTTCTTCTTTGAGCGCCCAAGATGCCACTAATCTTTTCTGATCATCTCTCAGCTGGAAACGCTCAAAAATTCTTTCAGCAGAACTCATCCAAGCTTGAGTTTGAATAAGGGATTCATTGCCCGAGAATTGTGCTCCACCCAAATTTCTATTTCTTTTAAATAGAGCCTCTAGATCTGGTTCTGCATTCCTTCTGTTTCTGACACTCATTTTCTAGTACTTCTGCAAATAGCAGATCAAGTGTCAGGTCAACAGAAAAGATATTTTAAAACATAGAGACATATACGTTAATGTAAATGTGTTTATCGAGGTGTACTTCATTCTGCTACACTCATACTAGGACATTACTGATCCTATCTGTAATGAGTGTTTCGTCTTAGAACACTATTGGTTCTATTTCTGACGAATTCGTTAATATGTTATATTCCAGAACTAAGCTTAACGAAAGCTCTGATACCACGTTTGTGACGACCCAAACCCCATAACATGAAGGCAAGGGTAATCTTTGGAATATAACACATAAACAGATAACAACAGAACAGAAATAAATAAATACACCTGATAATGTACAACAAAATATACTGGATAAATATATGCATCAGAGTTACACAGTATACAGGATCATACTTAGTACAAATACAGTTCAGCTATACATGAATGTCTACTGCGGAAAACAAACATAATATGTACAATAGGAGCTGAACAACATAAAAAGAGATAAATGATAGAATCCATCTTCAGCTCCAGCTATTCAGAAAGAGTCTGCTAAAACCTGAATACATGGCTGCTCGTGTAAAAAAGGGGCACCTGAGTTTGCAAGTGAAACAAACTACGAGTCAGTCATGGGACTGGTATGAGAAATCTACTTAACATATTTTACAATATGGCAAACCACAGGACCACGCCACTTTCACAGAACGGGTTTACTCCAGTTATTGCCAGTGCTTTGAAACAAGTAAATCTTTTAAACATCGCAATGCTTTTCATAAAAATGAAGCCATTATAAGATTCAGGTCCCATCACACAATGCAACACAAACTGGAGGATAGAGTTTTACCTTATAATGGCCAAAATATGCTTGATACGAGCAAAAAAAAGCATTTGATATTATTGCTAGTGTATATATGTTTCAAAAACAATTTCAATCATAACTATCAATCATAGACGGCATGGGTACCATATATCATGTCGCCAAATATATATACAACCAAAACCGCATGATGTCGTATTTGGAAATTGGATTTCCGTCCTGAACCGAGGCCAGGGATCGTCCTCACCGCTTAGAGACTGTCTAGCCCGAGTCTCAGGACCCAGACTCAGGTGGGCCCTTGGATTGCCAGGGCCGGTCCACCGATGTGGATTAAAATACCTGAACACTGTGTTTCCCCGCCCTTTGGGGGCGTAAATGAGCCTAATGACTCCATCGGTCCAGGATCGACCGATATATCCGAGGCGCCTCGCAACAGCAACAACCACGCAGGTTAAACTAATATAAATGTCAGGGCTGGTAGGTCACCGACACCACCCTAGCTAGAAGGAAACGCATGTCCTCCCTGAGGTCCTCTCCCGTTTCTGGCTCGTACCGGGGTGTGAGGCTCGCGAAACAACGTTATACACAAAGCTACGCCACACAGGCGGTGCGTTGATCATCAACCACAAGACTTTGCTTTTCAACAGAAGCCTTGATCATCTGCCACTTAGGAATGCCACACAGGCAGTTCACTCCATGCGACTGATTTCTATCGATATATAAAATCTGAGCTCGCACGTCTTAGAGAAGGGTGTTAAGCAAGAGAATAAATCCTCCACCGCCAAACAGATATATATATTTAATAGAGATCAATCTGCACAGAACAAAATCCAATGTCAGACACACAGTCCATTTACACGTTCGTTCTGGGTCTGAATGAAACCGGAGGCACTCAATACCTCACATATCCGTACAATCAACAAGTATATCCGGACGGCTACTACTTCAACCACTTCTAGGTAGCTACTCCTATCGTGAGCATCAGTAGCACCCCTCCATTCGACGTGAAGATCATCGGTCTTGCACCGTCTTCATATCTTCGACTTTAACTCGTCGATCAATTATTTGAAATGAGATTTAACTCGGCCTTTTCAATTAATTCACGTATATTTTGAGTTTCAAATCAATTCATTTCAATGGTTAAATTATTCGATATCACTAATTATGTTATTTAGTGTAATTTTCACGCCAAACACATTTAACCATCAAATATCACATAAACCGAGCAAATTCAGTTTATTTCCATTCCATATCGTTTATAACATTTTATCACGAATTATCGCTATTTTTATTTATTTAAAAATAGCCAATTCATTCAAAACAACGCTTCATGCCATAACGCGGTCGTGGCGCTGTTTTTCTTCAGATTTGATTTACACATATCTGAAAATCTAACCGTTGGATCTTCACAAGTTTTATGTCATTAGAAAGATTTTTTCAAAACGAATCCAACGGTTTCAGTTTCGGGAAAATCCGACGGTCGGATCTCCCGTACTAATCGTTTGAAGTTACGATTTCAAAATACGAACTGCAGCGTCGTTATTCGATTTAATTTAATTATATTTATATATTTATAAATATAATCAATTCTGGCGCTGTTTTTCTTCAGATTTGAATTAAACATTCCAGACAATCCAACCGTTGGATCTTCACAAAGTGGGTGTCGTTGGAAAGATATTTCCAAAGCGAACCCAATGGTTGCGGTTTCGGGAAAATCCGATGGTCGGATCTCCCGCGCTAATCGTTTGAAATCGCGGTTTCAAAACACGAACTACAGCATCGTTATTCGATTTAATTTAATTATATTCATATATATATAAAAATATAATTCATTCTTCGGTTTCAAAACTATTTTCATTTCATATATTTGATAAAAATGATATTTTTGTCATCAAAAATATTTATTCAACACATGAATATTTTTAGCGCTTCATATTTACAATAAAAAGGTAGATTTTATTGTTCAATCTATATATTCAACACATGAATGTTTTCGACTTCATACACACGACAAAAATTTGATTTTTATCGTTCTAGTCCTTTATTCAACACATGAATATTTTCTTTAGTTTATATATATAATAAAAATGTGATTCTTATTGTAAAACAATTTATTTCAAAACACGATTATTTTATATAGTTCATACATAAGGTAAAAATGTTATTTTTGGTGTTAAAACAATTTATTTAAAATATTAATATTTTATATAGCCTATATATAATAAAATTGTGATTTTTATTGTAAAACAATTTATTCAACACATGAACTTCATTCAACACATGAATTTATATTCAACACGTGAATATAGTTTCAACACATGAAAATAATTCTAACACATGAATATTATTGAAAATTTTGGCAGCATAACGGTAGGTTAGTTAAAACCGGGACCGTCCCTAGTACGGCTCCTCGCTGTAACGACCCGTGTTTTTGGCAGTCAAATATTTAATTTAATTTATTATTTTAAATATTATATTTGGAATTTTGTGGATTTTTAATATTTAAATCGTTATTTAAAACGAGTTCGAACGATATATGTTTATATAATATAAATAGAGCTTGAAAATGGCGCGCAGTTCGTAAATGGGAGTTTTGAACTTCAATCGAATATACAGAATCCGATATAAGTCGGATTTCTGTGAAACGAGAAACGTTGAAACCGTATTGACGATAATTTTCTTATGAAAAAAATCCAGATTTTTTGTTATAATTTGTTATTTATGGCCAAATCAAATTTTGAAATAATCGCTGTGGAAAATCCTTATTTAAATATCGGCGTTTAAAATGGCCATTTTGGAAACGGTCTCTGTTTTCGACGAAACCAGTTTCATTAGAACTGTAACGTGTAATTATTGCACGGTGTTAAATGGCGTTGCAAACTGATGTCGTATGTGGCCACGATAGCCGTAAACGCTCGTTCATTTTCTACAGCGCGAAATTAATATAATAAAGGGATATTCGAGTGTAACTTGAGCAAACGACCGAATTAAGTCGTGAAACCAGTTCCGTTGAGTTTGTATCATCGATTAGAGTCAGGATGGGTATATAGTTTGTTATTTTTGGTGACCAGGTAATTTGGTGTCAAAAAGGGCATCGGGGTGCACGTAAAAGTAGCCTACCGGGGAAACAGTCTCAGAATGCGACGAAACTGGTGCCGTTGGGTTCTTATTGAAGAATTATTTTAGGATCTTAAGTTGATTTGATTTATCGGGTGATCGTGGAAAAATTAAACGCGTGTTTATTTCTGGTTTTATAAAGGAAATTTTTTTCATACGAAGTCGGAATTCGACGAAACTTGTCCCATTGGGTCCGGAATACCTTTTTACACTAAGATTAGCCTTTTTATCAGAAGACAGAAACCAATTGTAGCGGTATATGCATTTTTTTCATTGTGTTCGTAGCTCGTGCATAGCGGTACGATTAAATACCGTAAAGCAAAATAAAATAAAACAATTGAACTTAACACTTAAGTATAACGTGCCTATTCTAATTGACCTAACAACTGACTGTGCCTACCCTATTTTCTAACGAGTCTTGTATGGATTAACACATCTACCTCCTACCGATGCCTTCCTTTTCAAACGCAAGTTAGTACATGAATGAAATTTCATGCAGGGAGCGACACTATTTATGAAAGTAAAACACACTGCAGCCTACCATACATCCTATAAGCTATCCTTCCTAATGTACGAATGCCTAACGCAACCATTTATTTTTCAAATTTCTTCATGGTTAAGTAAAGCACCCATCATCTCTTATATTTTGCAGACCTAATGTTTCAGACAAATAGTTACTCTATATTTAAATTCTCTATCCTACCATCTACCATTCCCTTCGTACAACCGCACCCGAAGATATACAGTTCTATGAGAATTTGAAAAGTGACAAAACACAAGCAGCTACCCCGAAGTTACACAGGCTTTACGTGCATATCCTACTGAAATGAAAACACGATAATACACTTAAATGAGAAAGGCACACCTACTTTAAACACTATAAGCTACTTATACGTGATGGCCACGGTTTTGGTCCTACAAATACCTGGGCTACCGCTACCCATTTTTCATCCCAAACGAAAAAAAAAACAGTACGGTGAAACGGATTAGCAGAAGGGGAGGATGATGTTTCTCCTGTAGCTTGTTTGGAGTAGAAGGAAATACTGTTTTTGTTTCCACCGTTGGTTATGCTTTGGGGGAGGACAAGATGTGGTCGAGTTGGGTTCCAAGCGGGTGGTTTAGTGGAGATTGAGGAGGCGAGCTGAAGGACTAGTCAGAGAGTGTTAGGGTGACAACAAGTTTTGTTCTATGTAGGAGGCACTACAGTTGGCATGGGAAAGGAGAGGAACTGAAGTGTGAAGAAGGGGAGTATGGATGTTCGGTGACCTGTTTGAGGAAGGCGTGGGGTACTGTACACCGTAGAGAAGCTAGAACATGTAGGAGGGAGGGTGTGAGAGTGGTACAGGCAGCGTGGTCTTGAAGGGGAGTAGCAGATCATAGCGTGAAAAGAAACACTGTCGGCTATGATTCAAATTAGAGTAATAAACCAATTTGTTAATTTAAATTATAATATATATGGGCTATTAGACGTTTACTTAGGCATGTTAATTTAGTCGGACCATTTAATATAGAACAAATAACGAAGGAGTGAAACTTGAGAAAATTGGCAGGTTTCGGAAATGATAATGTTTGGAGGATGGATTTTCTGTTGTGGGTTTTTGGAAATTGAAGTGGGCTCGACTAAATGGGGTAAGACCCAACGTTATTTACTTTAAAGTTTTAGTTTAATTAAATGTTTCTATAGATGCCATCTTTTTGAACTATACCCAACCATATAGCATATAACGTTTAGAACGTTTGTGTAACCTAGGTATAAATTAGGACGTGAATTATTCCTATCCAACATGCCTAATTTCGTTTAGGTTAAATTCTACCTAAGATAATACAACGTACCCGGTATTGTGTGAGGTGGCCAAAATAAATGATACTTTATCTACCTAATTGAAGGTTTAATTAACGTTAGATTGAATTAAATAATATTTAAATTTTAATAATATTAATTTAACCCAGTGAATATCGTGTTAAATTTATAACATCATCATACAGTAACAGAAGCGGGTGAAACAAATGATGTCGGATTCACATCAACAAGCGCGACGTAATGAAGATGGTTTGGTCAGAGTTGGTAGCAACCGGGATGTGGAATTAAATTGAACGACCGTTTAATTTAATTCAAACGAACTGTTTCCACGGCAAAAGAATCAAGGTGAGTTAAACTCACTCAGTTTTTCCCATTTATATTTTATATAAATTGGGTTTTTATTTTGTGTGCTCTATTTTCCAATGGTTGACTGCTTGCTAATTAGATATTTATTTGCTGATTTAACTGATGAAATGAAACCATCGTTTAATTTCAGTGAAATACCAAATCGTTATTCTAACGGTTGGTTCCAATAAAGGTAACTTACCTTGTTGGTCACGTTTATAAAATAAATGTGTTTAATGGTTTGAATTGCTTGATTTGTTTAAATTGTTTGATCTGTTTGAATTGAACGATCTGTTTGAATTAAACAATCAATTTGAGATAACCATTTGTATAAAGGGAAGAACATGTTGGAGGAATCCAACCGAATTCCTCAAATATATTATTTATTTTTCGTATTATCATATATGAACTGTCATGGTTGGGTAATTGATTTTGGTAGCGACCATTGATTGAAAAGTTAACCTCTGTGTGTTTTAACCAATGGGCAGTAATGGTCGAGAATAAATTGTTTTGTTTATATTGATTCACCGCCTGGTGAATCAATAGACCTGAAATTATAAAATTTGTTTTTATAAGTGGGATTAGATTTTGAAATCTTTTATCTTCAGTAAAAGTTTATTAAAAGAAAGTAGTTATTTATTATTCAATATCTAAGTTATAATTAATTGTTAAATTGGTTTTATAAGGAAATTCTGATGTTAATCAGACTTATATACAAGTGAATAGAAATTAACCAAACGGTTAAAATTTGATAATTGTTTTATTAAGAAACAATTAAATGGAATTATTTAAATTAATTATATTGATAATTAATTTAAAGGGAAAATAAATTAGAATGAAATATTGGGTTTTGGGTTTTCAACTTGTATTTATCTTCAGATATGAACGTTGTTGATCAAGGTCTGAAAGGTAATTAAAATACCCCAACTTGAATGACATTAGGATTTTCTGAGGATGATATTAGTTGAAATGGTAGGTTGGTTAGAGATAATTTATTATTTCCATTAAAGAAATAATAATGAATCATTTGGTGAAAATTTAGAGAACAATATTTATAAGGATGATTCCAAAGTAAAAAGAAAAATTAGAAAAGGGTGGCGTGAAAATATAATGATATGTTCGAGTTAGAAAGGGAATTGTAACGGCTGGAATTTTCGACCCAGAAAATCAACATAAAAACACACTGTTGACTATTCAAGCATCGAAAACACCAGGACATTAATAGAAGAATTTAGAGGGTGAGAAAGAAAAGATAGAACTAATAGAATAGAAGAAGAAGAAGATCACAACTGAACAGAATCAGAGTAACACGAAACTCGCAGCGGAACAAAATAAGATGTATTATATAACATAACTTTGAATACAAAACTGTATTGTATATACATACCATTATCAGAGTACAATACATCATATCACAGCGGAAATAACTCTACATAACTAATGGTGAAGCTTCCTTCTTTTGAGCTCCTCCAAGTGAATCTGCAAAGCCTGAAACACTTGACTGCCCGTACAAATTTGGGCACCCAAGAGTTTAGGGAAAACAAACAAAATAAACTCTGGGTCAGTCATGGGACTGGTGTGAGTAAATTCCAACCATACTGTTTAACTTTGAAAATCCTTTTCAAAACAAGAAGATAATAGTAAGACCAGCCCACACATAAACATGGACGGTTTTTACCTTACTATAACCCAACATATTTTTATATCAAACTGCAGTGATATTATGATAGTGTCTAAACAAATAATTATACAAGTAGCAGAACGCTTGCATCTCACGTTCCACATATATATAGTGAAAAATCATAAACCACAGGGCGCTTATTGGAGATTGGATTTCAACAGACAAGGTATGGGAGCACCTTCTGAATAGTGTACTCTAGAGGGAATACACTCAGGGTTCAACAAGAACGTCTTGCAACCCGGCCACACATGACCGCTCACTCATTTAGCTTGAGTGTCGCGAATATATTGCCACCACGGTTGTAGGCCATCCAACCGTCATCCGAAGATACAGAATCGAAAAGAAGTATAAATATGAATTTTCTCTAGATCGATGACAATACACCCTGCTTGGGGATGACCCAACTAGCCATGCTGCCTAGCCCAACTTCTGTCACTTCCTGGTTGTGAGGCTAGAGGCTACGTCTATCTTCAGAACATCTGATCACCATTCACCTTGAATGTCACATCGTCAAATCCGTAATCACACATTGATTACACAAATGCACACTGGGTGTAGAATAAAGAGAAGTCACCTTCTCCCCACCAACTTGGTATATTCATAAAATGAACGGCGTGACCGTTGGAAATACTCTGTCAGACACTCGTCCATACAAGTTGCCCTGGGACTGGACAAACAAATAAACATCATTCTAGAACTGAACGACCCTTGCATTTAACTCCGTCTTCAATTATCTTCAGCATATCTAATCGCACGCTTATGCCTATACGGAGTGGTTCTCAGATAACATATCCAACCGGTCTCCCCGTATTGACACGATGGTCAAAACACTTCGATAGTCGGTTATTTAACTATCGAAGTAAAAACAACATTCATTCTAATGTATAATTAACATCACACAACCACGGGTATTTTTAATTTTAACATTCGATTTTATTATTCGAATTCTCATATCTTACCAGGTATTTCTCAAATCCCGTTTTAGCCTTTCCATACTTCTTGGAAAACATTTCCAGTTATTATAAACTCTTATTCTTTCATGTTCCAGAAAACATACGTTATTAACGTTCGAACTATTTTCATTAATTTCACATTCTTTATTTTCTACCCTTGGACAATCTACCCTATTTGCATTGGAAAATACTTCCAATTTCATTTTAACCTTTTAATCGGCCCAACGTTCACTTTTAAAACATTATTCACTTTGAAATGTGAATATCATTTCTATTATAGAAATCTGAACATCTTTATCAAATAAATCAATACCATGATCCCGTTTATCGAAATCTCTTTCATACTTTATATATTCCTATTCCACTTTGTAAACTCTGTTTCTAAGTCAACTTCTTATCACATCGATATCAAGTTTAAACTAAGTACTGACTCCTATCCTCTTTAACATTTATTTGTTTACAACTAAATGTTAATTATTATATCAGATTATAATCCCTAAAAATAGTTTACTTTTAATACATTCGACATCGTCAAATTCTAGTTACAAATCCTAATGGTTTAATTCTAATCACATTTCGAACATCGAAATGTTGTCATCAGTTTCTAATACGATTCCCCAATTCTTTTTCTAAACTCTTTCTTATATTTCTTTGAACAAACGTCGTTACTTATTACTCTAGAATAAGTGGATTTCAAACCAAACTGTTACATTTCCTAGGAAGTGCTGCTATATTTAAAAGTCACGCTTAAGTCTAATCAACAGCAGTTAATTTGTCGCTATAGTTCTAAACTTGTCATACGCTGTAATATTCTCCTTTTAACTAGTTACAGTCACACTTACCTTATCAACAACGTTATTTTATTGCTATAGTTCAACTTGTCATATGCTGTAATATTCTTTGTTATAACTAATCTTGACATAACAGTCACACTTATCTTATCAACAGCGTTATTTTATCGCTATAATTCTAAGACTTGCATACGCTGCCATATTCCTTTTATACAAAAATCTTGACATCTCTTTCCGTTACAAAAATCTTGACATCTCTTTCTGTTACAAAAATCTTGACATCTCTTTCTGTTACAAAAATCTTGACATCTCTTTCTGTTACAAAAATCTTGACATCTCTTTCTGTTACCAAAAATCTTGACATCTCTTTCTGTTACAAACTGATATCGTTCCTCGGTAATAGCGAAGCCGTTCAAGTTGGGGTATTTTATTTACCTCTCAGACCTTGATCGACAACGTTCTTACCTTAGAACCGATACAAGTCTGTATTCAAATTCCTTATTACTTAATATATTTATTAAATCGTATTTCCTTGTTGTATTTTGGAATATGGTTTTACAACACCATATTCTTACTTTGGAATCTCTGTGGTTTATGAATATTTAATTTAAACATTAACTCTTTGCTTTCTCCATTTCCCAGTTCTTATCTATAACTTCTTAAATGGTAATTAACTCTCATTAATTTCGATAAACTTATTTCTAACCTGTTTTTCATTAGATTAATTAAAGACCAATTAATCTAATAATCATGTTCCCAAATAACAGTTGATTAAATCAACTTATTTCCATCAGTAAATTCGTTAACTGATTTTAATTACTTCTTAACATTAGATAAATCTAATTAATCTAATGATATCTCTAAATTATTTATCTTACATATAATTATCCAAATATTTAATCGTCGGATAGTTTTTACTTTATAAACTTGTTTAAATGTCAACAATCGCTTTTATTTGCTTTATAAAAACGAACTCTAAAATACTGGTTTATAATAGAACTTCTATTATAATTTAAAACTTCACTTTAATTATAAAAATATAATTTCTATGATTAACTTCATTGATTTGCCTGACGGTAAATCAGTTTCTTAACAAAACGATGGTTTTACGGTCGACTGTTAACACTTTCTAAATCGATATCGTTTATTTATTTAATCTAAACAAATGTTGAATTTCCGTTCAACATAAATATTCACATGGGGTTTTAAATATAATTCAGGTTCATACAAAACAAACAGTACATATAATTATCGAGGAATCCGGTCGGATTCCTCCAACCGGTTTCCGCATCCACAGATGTCAGTCAACACAATTTTCACTAACTCTATACTAGGGGATATTCTAATCGATGAAATCAGTGTCCAACCGGTGATGTGTACATATGTAACGGTATATAATATTCAACCAAATAAATTGTAATCTACCTAATCGACCATCACACAGCATTCAAACAACATTAAAATATAATTAAAATATTTTAAAATAGATCAGAGTTAGTGATTTTACTCACCTTTGCGCGTTAACCGTTAAATAACGATTTGCGTTATTATGGTTCCAATGAATCCGACCGCGTTCAATTCGCTAATCGCTTCTCCCCATTTAAATCATCCCTTTCCAAAATGGCCACCATCATCCGTCCTTTTTCTTTATATCATCATTCGACCAACAGTACCCTTCACGCAACTGAACTGCGATGCTACTTCAAACATAATCCCACCGACAACACCGACGATGTGCTCAACAGTAGTTATCGCCTCTTTCATCTTTATCTCCTTCTCGCAACTTCTGTTGCTACACCTGGACCCGCCGCCTGACATGCTCCACCATCCATCATCTTCGTTAGTCTGCACACTGTCAGCGTCATGCCGGCGTACTCGACATCAAGCTCAACCACCTTGGCAAACTATGGCCTCCACTGTCAGTATTAAGGATGTGTTTCCAGTTTTCACGCCACTTCTCGAATCCTTTCACCACAGATAGTCACACTACCGGCTTTACCCAACACGCTGTCACTCACCATTTACCTCACGTGTGCAGTTCATACCCACGCATCCCTTCATTAATACCACGTTCTTCGCAAACAAACCCATACATCAGTAATTAACACGCTGCTCCACCACATGCTTCTCCGCAACTGCTTGTGTCCCCTACTTCTTTTGTCTAATTTCTCACTTCTCAAATTCAAGTGCCTTCACACGGCTTCACCTGATGTTTCTCAGTGCCAATTCAATCCCATGCTAATCCTTATGGCCACGTTCTGCTCCACCTCAATTCCGACATTCTCGCCGTTCTCCTGATGCGCCATTTCAATAGAGCTTCCCTCTCCCTTCATGTTTTATTTCTTGCATCTCATCACTTCTTCATTAGCTTATCCTTCTCTCCTCTTCAAATGCCCAGCACGCACCCACCATTTCATGTATACGAACCCACCCACTAACTCATGCTACACTCCTTCATTTACTTGCGTTGAAGCTCATCAACACACAGATCGTCCATCATATGCCACGCCTCAACCTGCTACAACCAGTAGCAGTCTCTCCCCTTCATGCTTTCGAACGTTACTCCCTTCATTCTCCTTCTTTGAGAGACTATAGCCATCATCTCCTCCTCTCGCGGTTCCAGATCTGTTCTTGTTCACGTCCTCCAAGCCAAGACTGCTTTGTACCAGACGCACCCTCAACATTACAGTGCTTCGAACCCTCCCTCAAGTATTTTCTGCGTTTGTTTTTGTTTTTAAAACTTAGATCTCATTCTTGAAACTCGAGCCGCCAGTCCGTTTCTACACTGAATATTCCAACACAAAAACCACCCCATCATTTTCTATTATCAGAAGACGTCGGCTACACTATGCCTCAGAACCACCCAAACGCCATGCACAACTCCAGTAAAGCCACCAAAGCTGCTCACGAATACATGGTTCCATGCAAAAGCCTACCTTGCTGTTGTTAACAGTATATGCCCATAACCGCATGCTCCATGCAGCTAACGTGAGCAGCTTCTTTTACTGAAAGCTCACCATTTGCCTTGCACACCCATGCAAACGTAACCCCCCTTCACTTCGTTGGCACCATAAAACAGCAAGCCAAATACCCTCAACTCGCACAAACTCTCCTCCGGTGCGTTTCAGATCTGGTCAACCCCCTCCATCACTCTCGGCTTCTATTCACCATCTCGGACGCACGAAAACTTCAGCATTCATCATACACAGACCCTTAACCTCCGGCGATTTCCCATGCATTTCCGTGTTTTATAATGGAGGGGGTAAATGTTGGTTTTTAAGTTTGGATCTTTATTTTCACAGTCATGGCAAGCTTCAGCTTTGATTTAGTGAAGAAGAACGAGATCCGGAGGTTGTTTATTTATAGAATTAAAATCCTTGACACTCACGTATTAGGCCATACTAGGTAGCTGCTTCGGACGGTAAGCCTATGGTGAGTTTTCACCTCACTGTCATATCCGTTTGGGGTAGGTTTTCATTTCTAAGCAATAGGGACGTGTTTTCGTGGTATAGGGTATGGTGTTGGTTCCACTTGGGTACATGCAAATGCGTAGACTAGGTTGGCTATGCGTGGGATATATATACATGGAATTAGATTTCTTTCTAGTTAAGGGAAGGAAATGTACAGAAATATATTAAATATATATGTTTAGATTAGGGTAGCATAGCGTGAGCACGTTTTCAACTAGGTAGGTTTGTACGAAACTTAATCCTCAAGGAATGAAATAATATAGATATTATTAGCTTACAGGGTTATGATGTTTTGATTCTAAGACATTTTGATTTTACAGACACGTTTCTTTTGGCATTGTACATATAGGGAGGGTATGTCATGAGTTGTCTGTTTTGTCTTATTAGAGTAGCTACACGATATGTTAGAAATAGGAGGAGATAGCGTACATGAGTAATAAGTGAGCTGAATATATTTTATTAGATTTCTGGATAGATATTTTTATAAGGGTATTCGTTGCAAAAATTTCTATTACATTCATGTCCGAGCCGCTGCGGACAGAAATAAGAATATGATCGTGTCCAGCGAGGTGTCACGATCCCAAAAATATAATAATATCGGTAGGTTAACTCATATTTTGAAACCACGAAATACCGATACAGGGTGCAAAATACTCCAAATAAAAAGTTGCTTATTTAATTAATTAAAAATTACAGTAAAATTCTAAAAATTAATTTATCACTGCGCCTCAAAAGAACATTGTCCCGATTTGCAACCGATATCAAGTTATATTCAAATAACCGTTACGGTCGATATATGATTTCATAGCGACTTTCTGAATATTTGATTTGGACATATCTTGCAATCTACACAACGAAATCTTGGTTTTTCACTTTTGTTAGAAAGATACGGTTCAACAGATTCCAACGTTCCTTGTTTCGAAGAAATCTGATTCAAAAAGAGTCTGGTACACTCAGTTGAAGTTCAGAACGTTAAATTACGAACTGCAGCGTCGTTATGGGCTCGATTATAATTAATATATATATCTTTATACGTTCAACTTCGTTTTAATTAATATATAAATCCATTTATATTTCGAATTCGATATTTAAACTGATTTAAATATTCAAATATGAACCGACAAAAATGCGAGACGTTACAGACCTTCCCCCTTAAAATAATTTCGTCCTCGAAATTGCTAAGCAGGGAAAATGCTACAATCTCTGTTATAACATGGTTAAAAATCTTTTTGGTTTACTTCATAATTCCAGTTTCCACTGAACTGATTATTTCCAATTAAAATATTAATTCCTTATTATTTCGAATATTTTCAAAATTTCTGAAAATTTCCTAACAGCTTAAATTTTCAGAGAATCTCGCCAGCATCTCCTCTGCACGGCTCACTCGGTACTACAACAACTTGCCACTCCGGGCCTTCTCCAATCCAAAAGAAAATCAAACAGCCAAATGGTTTTCCCAAACTGACTCATAAAAAAAATCTCATACTCGTATATAAACGTGTACCTTCTCTATTGGGCATTCAACTCTATCTCTGCCATCTGCTATCAAACCAGCATATCCAAGCATCCTTGGTTGATCTCCCATCAATCCGTTCTCAAACCAGTCTTTTGCTTTTACTAAGCCAAATTTCTATTTGAACTCCGATTCCACTCTCAGTTCTTAACCTTGTTAAGTTTTATTACGACATTCCATTTACTGATTTATTTCTCAAATCAGTTATCTCCATCTCTAATTCAAAATTCGATTCTTATTCTCCAAGAATCAATTCATTTTTAATAACTCGAATCTCCAATATTTTTCTTTTATAATTTTCATTCTGGATCTTTCCAAATTCAGTCCAGTTTTGTTATCTTTGTTTAAATTCCATTTTTACCATTTAACTCCATAAGTTAAATTTTTATTTCAGAATTCAAATTCCTGGGATTTATTTCAAATCAATTTGAAATCATTTATAATTCAAAACATTTGAATTTCTGACAACTTGTTTCTCAAACAATACAAAACAAAATCTTTGGTAGTAATCCGTCACTTACCAGCTCGAAAATGAACACCGACAATGTCGCGATCATCATCGGAATTTATTTTCCAACCATCGAAGTGAGTTCAATGCTATATTGTTTTAAAAACTCATTTATAATCACTCTATTTTTGAAATTACTTCAAAATATCTTTCATAGCACTTGGAAAACAAATTTTCAAATCTCCCAGGATTTTAAAATTCCCTTATATTTAATTCAAATTCAATTTCAATTCTTTCCCAAGTTTCTAGAGTTTTATTTCAATTCTGGTTTTTAATTCAGATTCAGCTCATCTGATTTTGCATATCATGCTTATTTAATATTTCGACTGGTAGTTTATATAACCAACTCAATTATAATCCTGCTCGATCATAATAATGATCACATATCCAATATATTATATAAATATCAAGATATACACTTCTTTTTATATCAAAATATACTTTGGGTAAAATTATTTCATTTACCCTCTTTTCAAAACATACTGTGTCGAATTACTCTGTCAAGAGTTTAGAAACACCTATCGACTCAGTTTGCATTACTGTTTCGACTAGAATTCATAAACCACTCGACTGACCAGTCAACACAATATAAAACAGTTTTATATTGATTTACAAATACGCGCTCATATATATACACTCAACTCAATCTAGAGTATTACTAACTCCATCTATATTGAGTTACGCCACAGAGCCAAGGTAATAACTTAACCTTCAGCTCTGATACCATCTGTAACGGCTGGAATTTTCGACCCAGAAAATCAACATAAAAACACACTGTTGACTATTCAAGCATCGAAAACACCAGGACATTAATAGAAGAATTTAGAGGGTGAGAAAGAAAAGATAGAACTAATAGAATAGAAGAAGAAGAAGATCACAACTGAACAGAATCAGAGTAACACGAAACTCGCAGCGGAACAAAATAAGATGTATTATATAACATAACTTTGAATACAAAACTGTATTGTATATACATACCATTATCAGAGTACAATACATCATATCACAGCGGAAATAACTCTACATAACTAATGGTGAAGCTTCCTGCTTTTGAGCTCCTCCAAGTGAATCTGCAAAGCCTGAAACACTTGACTGCCCGTACAAATTTGGGCACCCAAGAGTTTAGGGAAAACAAACAAAATAAACTCTGGGTCAGTCATGGGACTGGAGTGAGTAAATTCCAACCATACTGTTTAACTTTGAAAATCCTTTTCAAAACAAGAAGATAATAGTAAGACCAGCCCACACATAAACATGGACGGTTTTTACCTTACTATAACCCAACATATTTTTATATCAAACTGCAGTGATATTATGATAGTGTCTAAACAAATAATTATACAAGTAGCAGAACGCTTGCATCTCACGTTCCACATATATATAGTGAAAAATCATAAACCACAGGGCGCTTATTGGAGATTGGATTTCAACAGACAAGGTATGGGAGCACCTTCTGAATAGTGTACTCTAGAGGGAATACACTCAGGGTTCAACAAGAACGTCTTGCAACCCGGCCACACATGATCGCTCACTCATTTAGCTTGAGTGTCGCGAATATATTGCCACCACGGTTGTAGGCCATCCAACCGTCATCCGAAGATACAGAATCGAAAAGAAGTATAAATATGAATTTTCTCTAGATCGATGACAATACACCCTGCTTGGGGATGACCCAACTAGCCATGCTGCCTAGCCCAACTTCTGTCACTTCCTGGTTGTGAGGCTAGAGGCTACGTCTATCTTCAGAACATCTGATCACCATTCACCTTGAATGTCACATCGTCAAATCCGTAATCACACATTGATTACACAAATGCACACTGGGTGTAGAATAAAGAGAAGTCACCTTCTCCCCACCAACTTGGTATATTCATAAAATCAACGGCGTGACCGTTGGAAATACTCTGTCAGACACTCGTCCATACAAGTTGCCCTGGGACTGGACAAACAAATAAACATCATTCTAGAACTGGACGACCCTTGCATTTAACTCCGTCTTCAATTATCTTCAGCATATCTAATCGCACGCTTATGCCTATACGGAGTGGTTCTCAGATAACATATCCAACCGGTCTCCCCGTATTGACACGATGGTCAAAACACTTCGATAGTCGGTTATTTAACTATCGAAGTAAAAACAACATTCATTCTAATGTATAATTAACATCACACAACCACGGGTATTTTTAATTTTAACATTCGACTTTATTATTCGAATTCTCATATCTTACCAGGTATTTCTCAAATCCCGTTTTAGCCTTTCCATACTTCTTGGAAAACATTTCCAGTTATTATAAACTCTTATTTTTTCATGTTCCAGAAAACATACGTTATTAACGTTCGAACTATTTTCATTAATTTCACATTCTTTATTTTCTACCCTTGGACAATCTACCCTATTTGCATTGGAAAATACTTCCAATTTCATTTTAACCTTTTAATCGGCCCAACGTTCACTTTTAAAACATTATTCACTTTGAAATGTGAATATCATTTCTATTATAGAAATCTGAACATCTTTATCAAATAAATCAATACCATGATCCCGTTTATCGAAATCTCTTTCATACTTTATATATTCCTATTCCACTTTGTAAACTCTGTTTCTAAGTCAACTTATTATCACATCGATATCAAGTTTAAACTAAGTACTGACTCCTATCCTCTTTAACATTTATTTGTTTACAACTAAATGTTAATTATTATATCAGATTATAATCCCTAAAAATAGTTTACTTTTAATACATTCGACATCGTCAAATTCTAGTTACAAATCCTAATGGTTTAATTCTAATCACATTTCGAACATCGAAATGCTGTCATCAGTTTCTAATACGATTCCCCAATTCTTTTTCTAAACTCTTTCTTATATTTCTTTGAACAAACGTCGTTACTTATTACTCTAGAATAAGTGGATTTCAAACCAAACTGTTACATTTCCTAGGAAGTGCTGCTATATTTAAAAGTCACGCTTAAGTCTAATAAACAGCAGTTAATTTGTCGCTATAGTTCTAAACTTGTCATACGCTGTAATATTCTCCTTATAACTAGTTACAGTCACACTTACCTTATCAACAACGTTATTTTATTGCTATAGTTCAACTTGTCATATGCTGTAATATTCTTTGTTATAACTAATCTTGACATAACAGTCACACTTATCTTATCAACAGCGTTATTTTATCGCTATAATTCTAAGACTTGCATACGCTGCCATATTCCTTTTATACAAAAATCTTGACATCTCTTTCCGTTACAAAAATCTTGACATCTCTTTCTGTTACAAAAATCTTGACATCTCTTTCTGTTACAAAAATCTTGACATCTCTTTCTGTTACAAAAATCTTGACATCTCTTTCTGTTACCAAAAATCTTGACATCTCTTTCCGTTACAAACTGATATCGTTCCTCGGTAATAGCGAAGCCGTTCAAGTTAGGGTATTTTATTTACCTCTCAGACCTTGATCGACAACGTTCTTACCTTAGAACCGATACAAGTCTGTATTCAAATTCCTTATTACTTAATATATTTATTAAATCGTATTTCCTTGTTGTATTTTGGAATATGGTTTTACAACACCATATTCTTACTTTGGAATCTCTGTGGTTTATGAATATTTAATTTAAACATTAACTCTTTGCTTTCTCCATTTCCCAGTTCTTATCTACAACTTCTTAAATGGTAATTAACTCTCATTAATTTCGATAAACTTATTTCTAACCTGTTTCTCATTAGATTAATTAAAGACCAATTAATCTAATAATCATGTTCCCAAATAACAGTTGATTAAATCAACTTATTTCCATCAGTAAATTCGTTAACTGATTTTAATTACTTCTTAACATTAGATTAATCTAATTAATCTAATGATATCTCTAAATTATTTATCTTACATATAATTATCCAAATATTTAATCGTCGGATAGTTTTTACTTTATAAACTTGTTTAAATGTCAACAATCGCTTTTATTTGCTTTATAAAAACGAACTCTAAAATACTGGTTTATAATAGAACTTCTATTATAATTTAAAACTTCACTTTAATTATAAAAATATAATTTCTATGATTAACTTCATTGATTTGCCTGACGGTAAATCAGTTTCTTAACAAAACGATGGTTTTACGGTCGACTGTTAACACTTTCTAAATCGATATCGTTTATTTATTTAATCTAAACAAATGTTGAATTTCCGTTCAACATAAATATTCACATGGGGTTTTAAATATAATTCAGGTTCATACAAAACAAACAGTACATATAATTATCGAGGAATCCGGTCGGATTCCTCCAACCGGTTTCCGCATCCACAGATGTCAGTCAACACAATTTTCACTAACTCTATACTAGGGGATATTCTAATCGATGAAATCAGTGTCCAACCGGTGATGTGTACATATGTAACGGTATATAATATTCAACCAAATAAATTGTAATCTACCTAATCGACCATCACACAGCATTCAAACAACATTAAAATATAATTAAAATATTTTAAAATAGATCAGAGTTAGTGATTTTACTCACCTTTGCGCGTTAACCGTTAAATAACGATTTGCGTTATTATGGTTCCAATGAATCCGACCGCGTTCAATTCGCTAATCGCTTCTCCCCATTTAAATCATCCCTTTCCAAAATGGCCACCATCATCCGTCCTTTTTCTTTATATCATCATTCGACCAACAATACCCTTCACGCAACTGAACTGCGATGCTACTTCAAACATAATCCCACCGACAACACCGACGATGTGCTCAACAGTAGTTATCACCTCTTTCATCTTTATCTCCTTCTCGCAACTTCTGTTGCTACACCTGGACCCGCCGCCTGACATGCTCCACCATCCATCATCTTCGTTAGTCTGCACACTGTCAGCGTCATGCCGGCGTACTCGACATCAAGCTCAACCACCTTGGCAAACTATGGCCTCCACTGTCAGTATTAAGGATGCGTTTCCAGTTTTCACGCCACTTCTCGAATCCTTTCACCACAGATAGTCACACTACCGGCTTTACCCAACACGCTGTCACTCACCATTTACCTCACGTGTGCAGTTCATACCCACGCATCCCTTCATTAATACCACGTTCTTCGCAAACAAACCCATACATCAGTAATTAACACGCTGCTCCACCACATGCTTCTCCGCAACTGCTTGTGTCCCCTACTTCTTTTATCTAATTTCTCCCTTCTCAAATTCAAGTGCCTTCACACGGCTTCACCTGATGTTTCTCAGTGCCACGTTAATCCCATGCTAATCCTTATGGCCACGTTCTGCTCCACCTCAATTCCGACATTCTCGCCGTTCTCCTGATGCGCCATTTCAATAGAGCTTCCCTCTCCCTTCATGTTTTATTTCTTGCATCTCATCACTTCTTCATTAGCTTATCCTTCTCTCCTCTTCAAATGCCCAGCACGCACCCACCATTTCATGTATACGAACCCACCCACTAACTCATGCTACACTCCTTCATTTACTTGCGTTGAAGCTCATCAACACACAGATCGTCCATCATATGCCGCGCCTCAACCTGCTACAACCAGTAGCAGTCTCTCCCCTTCATGCTTTCGAACGTTACTCCCTTCATTCTCCTTCTCTGAGAGACTATAGCCATCATCTCCTCCTCTCGCGGTTCCAGATCTGTTCTTGTTCACGTCCTCCAAGCCAAGACTGCTTTGTACCAGACGCATCCTCAACATTACAGTGCTTCGAACCCTCCCTCAAGTATTTTCTGCGTTTGTTTTTGTTTTTAAAACTTAGATCTCATTCTTGAAACTCGAGCTGCCAGTCCGTTTCTACACTGAATATTCCAACACAAAAACCACCCCATCATTTTCTATTATCAGAAGACGTCGGCTACACTATGCCTCAGAACCACCCAAACGCCATGCACAACTCCAGTAAAGCCACCAAAGCTGCTCACGAATACATGGTTCCATGCAAAAGCCTACCTTGCTGTTGTTAACAGTATATGCCCATAACCGCATGCTCCATGCAGCTAACGTGAGCAGCTTCTTTTACTGAAAGCTCACCATTTGCCTTGCACACCCATGCAAACGTAACCCCCCCTTCACTTCGTTGGCACCATAAAACAGCAAGCCAAATACCCTCAACTCGCACAAACTCTCCTCCGGTGCGTTTCAGATCTGGTCAACCCCCTCCATCACTCTCGGCTTCCATTCACCATCTCGGACGCACGAAAACTTCAGCATTCATCATACACAGACCCTTAACCTTCGGCGATTTCCCATGCATTTCCGTGTTTTATAATGGAGGGGGTAAATGTCGGTTTTTAAGTTTGGATCTTTATTTTCACAGTCATGGCAAGCTTCAGCTTTGATTTAGTGAAGAAGAACGAGATCCGGAGGTTGTTTATTTATAGAATTAAAATCCTTGACACTCACGTATTAGGCCATACTAGGTAGTTGCTTCGGACGGTAAGCCTATGGTGAGTTTTCACCTCACTGTCATATCCGTTTGGGGTAGGTTTTCATTTCTAAGCAATAGGGACGTGTTTTCGTGGTATAGGGTATGGTGTTGGTTCCACTTGGGTACATGCAAATGCGTAGACTAGGTTGGCTATGCGTGGGATATATATACATGGAATTAGATTTCTTTCTAGTTAAGGGAAGGAAATGTACAGAAATATATTAAATATATATGTTTAGATTAGGGTAGCATAGCGTGAGCACGTTTTCAACTAGGTAGGTTTGTACGAAACTTAATCCTCAAGGAATGAAATAATATAGATATTGGTAGCTTACAGGGTTATGATGTTTTGATTCTAAGACATTTTGATTTTACAGACACGTTTCTTTTGGCATTGTACATATAGGGTGGGTATGTCATGAGTTGTCTGTTTTGTCTTATTAGAGTAGCTACACGATATGTTAGAAATAGGAGGAGATAGCGTACATGAGTAATAAGTGAGATGAATATATTTTATTAGATTTCTGGATAGATATTTTTATAAGGGTATTCGTTGCAAAAATTTCTATTACATTCATGTCCGAGCCGCTGCGAACAGAAATAAGAATATGATCGTGTCCAGCGAGGTGTCACGATCCCAAAAATATAATAATATCGGTAGGTTAACTCATATTTTGAAACCACGAAATACCGATACAGGGTGCAAAATACTCCAAATAAAAAGTTGCTTATTTAATTAATTAAAAATTACAGTAAAATTCTAAATATTAATTTATCGCTGCGCCTCAAAAGAACATTGTCCCGATTTGCAACCGATATCAAGTTATATTCAAATAACCGTTACGGTCGATATATGATTTCATAACGACTTTCTGAATATTTGATTTGGACATATCTTGCAATCTACACAACGAAATCTTGGTTTTTTCACTTCTGTTAGAAAGATACGGTTCAACAGATTCCAACGTTCCTTGTTTCGAAGAAATCCGATTCAAAAAGAGTCTGGTACACTCAGTTGAAGTTCAGAACGTTAAATTACGAACTGCAGCGTCGTTATGGGCTCGATTATAATTAATATATATCTTTATACGTTCAACTTCGTTTTAATTAATATATAAATCCATTTATATTTCGAATTCGATATTTAAACTGATTTAAATATTCAAATATGAACCGACAAAAATGCGAGATGTTACAGGAATGTAAAGTGAGTTTTATTTTACCAGAATAAGCATTGGAGTATGGTTTGCAAGTATTGAACTAAGGATATTTCTTAACGTTGTTTTACGAGTAATAGTTGAATTGATTTCCCCGTTTGATAATAATGTGGTTAATGGTTTAAAGGTGAAAATAGGAACCTGGGTATAATATATGATTTTTTGAGTACAAAAATGAATTGGTTTAAAGAGAAAACTTATGTTAAATAAGAAAGCGAGAAAACGATATTTAAAATATCGAAAGATTTAAAAGTTTGAATTTACATTTATTTAAATTAAAAGGCCAAGTGGTGCTGAATACTGAACCAGTGAACTCATTGGATTGTCATGATTGAAACACGGTTTATTTTGATAGTTAAATCACCGACTATCAAATCTGTCCAATACGATTGTTGGTACGGAAAGACCGGGATCGAATTTATATTCGAAAACCATTCCGACCAACAAATACGTGAAGATATCATAAGACGGTCGAGATGGAGCATTTAAGACCGTGGATCTTCATAAGAGGAATAATTACTTATAATCTCTGGCTTAGCGGCCCGAGATAAACTGTGATTCTGTCGTGGTTGGAATCCACGGGTTGCAAGGACTTCTCGTTACTGATCCATGGGGTGATTCCTATATGAGATGCAGTAGGAGAGTACCTTCGGTTCATCCTGTTCCTGGATGACTTGTATGGACGGATGTCTGACAGAGTATTTCCAAAGGGATCACGTACGTTGATTTCTTCAAACATACCATAGTTGGGTCGCTCCTAACCAGGGTATTTTTGTGGACATCAATTAGTGATATCCAGCGGATTTGACGATGTGGCATTCAAAGTGAATGATGGCCAGGTGTTCAAAGGATAATTCAAACCTCAAGCCTCACAGCCAGTAAATGACAAAAATCGGGCAGGTAGCATGGCTATGTGGGTTGCTCCCATTAGGGTGTATAATCACATATCTAGAGAAATTCCTATTGCTTCTTTAATCTGTATTCGATGTTGTCCCTTTTCGGG